>OY856414.1:594055803-595255803 GCA_963693085.1 Alisma plantago-aquatica | reverse complement strand
ATTCAATGCCTGGAATGGTTGCATAGGATTTGTAATAATCCAATGCCTGGAATGTTTGCATAGAATTGGCATGGTCCAATGCCTGGACAGAATATGATGATGTATACTCACATGATTGGAACAATCCGATATCTGTCTAACAGATTGGCTAAGGTCAACAGACAGAAAAGAGAATGATTCATGGATGACATACCATGATAATGAGTATCTCATAATAAGCTTGAGATGTTGATATAGTAAGATGGATACATGATATACATGTTCTTCATATTCCTTATAAAGTGAATATATGAATTACTGCTCTATCATAGTTAGCTGCAGTGCTTTAAAATATGAGAATGTTCTAAACTTCTTATCCTCTGCTCAGTTTTATAATGTTTATTTGCAATAATAATGTTTCTGGCAGAGAGTTATATCTCTCGCTGGGACAATTTCAATTGTCTCACCCCCGTGGGATCTAACTTTTTAGGTAGACACAGAAGAAGAGGCAGAAACCCTTTATTAGGGGGAGAGCAACAACATCAACATGGACAACTGTAATATTCGAGGTGGAGGCTCTGGATGTCATGTTTTGTGTAGAGAGTCCTATGTGTTGTCTCTATACTCTTAGGTCCTCGGAGTCAATAGATAGTGCTTTTATCATCGATCGGAGATTTTGGCTTGAACGCCTCGAGGTGTTATGTTGCGTATGTATAGTTTGGCAAAGTAACTATTGTATGTAATCCTCGAGAAGAGATGGTACATGGTATGTACTTGTGAACCAGAATGTATATGTAATACTTCAGTTCTTGTTATAAGAGTTTCCTGGAATTGGATCTCTTTGAAAAAGGTTTTAATTTTTTAGTGATTTTTAGTAATCCGTTGCTAATGATCGCTTCCACTTAGTTAATGACATTTTGTTCGAATGGTGTATCACAATTAATGGTACCAGAGCTTAAGGTACACTGAGTCTACAGAGACATAGGACTAAGGTGTTGAGTCTATTCTAGTGTCCTCAAGTATATCTTATAGTGACTTCTGCTTATGCAGAAGAAGGGAGACAACTTAAAGATGTCTGGAGAACACGAGGATCACGTCACTGAAAGAAATGTTGCTGCACCAGTAGGAGGTGTAAGGGATCAAGCAAGAGAGGAATTAGTGCCTGAGAATCCCCATTTTAACAAAGCTATGAAAGAAAACCCAACCATTCATACTCTATTTAGGGAATTCATGGCCACAATCAGGCATATGGCAGACCTGATGCCCGCACCAGCACCTAGAGCACCAACTCCCAATGATGGACATGGGCCTGGTAAGACTTTTGAATGACTACGTCGTGTAGGAGCTATAGAATATGCTGGGACAAATGACTCAACAGATGCTGATCTATGGCTCACTGAGTTAGAAAAGGCTTTTAAGATCCTTTGTATTTCAGATGTTGACAAAGTCAAACATGCTGTATACCTTTTGAAAGGTAGTGCTGGCCATTGGTGGGCCATAGAAGAAGTAAAAAGGAATGATGAAGAGGTTGGTTGGGAGGAATTTCGTCAAGAATTTGTCAATAAGTATTTTCCAAGAACATACTTAGACGAAAAGATCTCACAGTTTGAGAAGGTTCGACACGGAACCATGTCAATAAATGAATATGAGGCTAGGTTTATGGAACTTTTACGGTTTTTTCCTCAAATGGCTGCTACTGAGCAGGAGAAGATTCGACGTTTTGAGAAAGGACTGAATGTTGAGGTGTCTATCTCGGCAGCTGCATTAGAAAGTAGAGAGACATTTCCCACATTTGTGGAGTCAATTCGGAGGATAGAAAGGTCTGTGACAAAGAAACATGAGGCAAACCTCAAAAGGAGATCTACACAGTCACAAGAACAGTGGATTGGTGGTACTAAACAACCAAAGCTTTCGATAACACCAGTTCAACCACAACATAGTACCAATGCAGTGGTCATCAAGTGAGGGCCGAACTTGCCATAAATGTGGACAAATAGGACATTTTAGGCGGCAATGTCCAAGAAGAAATAATGTGGTGACCCAACAATCAAGGCATAATCTGCAAAACCCACAAGGACCCCAGGTTAGTGAAGCAAAAGGTCGAGAATGAAGACAAGTGTCACAGTTTGGTCCATCTACCTCTGGTAGTAGAGGACAAAGGCAATAGTAGATGACAACTGACTCCATGTATTGGGCCAGATAAGACACAAGATAACCCGTAAAGGTAACATGTCAAATAAAACTTTTCATTCTAAATTACTTTTCCTTTTCCTCTCTCTGCCTACTGGTTATAAGAAAGGTAGTTATTGTTGAGCTTCCTTTAATTAGTCCTATGAGGACATAAGAAAGAGATAAAAAGGATGAGAATCTATATTTAGAATAATATTCTCTTATATGTTTTGAAATTTCTCTTTTCATGTAGAAGAAATGTAAAAGAAACACCCAGAGAAAATCTAAGATATTAAATAGTAAATTTAAAGAGATGTTAAAAGTATGAAACATAATATGAAACAAATGCATATTACCTAATTTCAGTTCTTGAATACCCTATCCAGGTATTCATCTATTGAAGGTAAGGTAAGCATGACACTCTTAGATTGCTATCTTTCTGATTACCCTGATCAAGTAGTCATTTTGAGACAATCTAAAGAGCATAATGAAGTCTGAGATGTGGCATGGATAATTCTACCACATCTTAATTGATATGGAGAGATCTGAGTTAATCATAGATCAACTTATAAATAAAAGAGGATGTTTAGTATAATGTATACCCTGGTCCTTAGACCTAGAAGTAACAATGTTCAGTAATGAACTAAGGGTTGGAATACCCTGATCTAGTAATCATGATAATGATAATTCTGAGAGGTGGTGATATGTAATCATCTCTATAATTTCTATGATGAAGGCAAGAAACTTAAGAGGAAATAAGATTGAATGACACATGAACAATTGAAAGTTCATGCAATAATCTGAGGAGATGATTTATGTTGGTTACCTAGAATGACCAACTGTGAAATTAGTCCAGTTATAAAAAATACTATGGACAACATATGTTAGGGGTTTATGCTTTGCATAAACATAACATCAATAAGGATGTACTAATTGAAGTAACAATTGTAGAATCATTGTAGGAAAATCTTATTAAAGCTAAAAATGTATGATAAGATTTGTAGTACCCAGTGGGTGACAAATTAGTGAGGTTTGACATCTGAGTTAAATAAGATAGTGTTACCTGACACAGAATTGACTCTACAGTTAATAATGAAAAGGATAGTAGAGTATGTGTCGTGTATGACTGATTCTATGATAACCTTGTATGGAAGAACTTTGTGTTGATCAAAGTTCTATGGAATCTCCATGATATTAAGATGACATGAGGAGACCTGATGATATAGGGAATGAATAATATTTGTTTCCCTTTTACCTGGGATTTCGGGGACGAAATCCTTGTCAGGGGTTTATAATTGTAACATCCCTGACCTGGGTTATGCTGTAACCCTAGATGTTTTGTTTAATAAAGATAATTATATGCTTTCTCTTATCTTTTTAAAAGTAATTAAGACTCAAGAGGAACTTATGTTTCAATTTTGGTCCTATTTGAATAATGTTGAAACAATGTTTTACTTATTTTGGACTAAAGTGCAAATTACCCAAGTTGAGGGGTTAACTTGCAAAATGTTACATGATAAAATGTTCCTCAAGTGTTGAAGCATCATAAGAATGAGAATGATGCATAGGTATGGCTTGTGGTATCCTGAGCACCAAGAAAAAGCTTATTAAGCAATGTTTGTGCATTAAAACCTAGTTTTGGTGTAATGTGCAATTTACCCAAAACCTAGGGTTCAATATGCAAAATACCACTTCTAGAGAGTCCCTAATGTTTCTTGGTATCAATTAGAGACAAGAAAATCAGAGGGGCGTCTCATTTGAATCTCTTTGGAGGAGAGAGAATCTTGATATTAAAATAATCAAGATTTAAGCATAATTGAAACCCTAATTCAATTTAATGTAAAAATAAATATATTAATGGAAGTGCCCTTCAAACAAAAGTGTGATGGTTGAATTTGTATAAGTGTGGAAGTCCTTGTTCCTTGCAATGGCACCGAAATATCTAAAGTGAGTGGAGAGCCCACTCACATTAGTTAAAGAAAAAGTAATATCCACTAATTTTGGATATTATTATTATATTGATTAATGTGCTTAATTTGTTTTCTTTAATTCATGGATAATGAAGAGGAATTACAAGGTGGGAGAGATGTCTTCGTATGCAAGGGATTGAGGGGAGTATGTGGCACCAATTTTGGGAGTTGAAGGAATTATTCATCACTTTCTCTCTCATGAAATTCCTTTACATATATCCTATTTTTCACCTACATGAAAGACTCTTTTTGACCCTTCTTTCTTTCCTTGCTTTGGACGTGCACAAGGGAGCTTAGGAGCAACAGAAGGACGTGCCCCAACCTGTAGGTAAGCTCCATAGTCATCTTCAACCTTGATTTCATGGTGGAAATCAAAATTCAATGCTTAATTTCTTCTTTTCTTTATTCAATCTTCAACCTTAGCCATTCATTTCACTCAAAGACTTGAGAACGGGCCTTGGAAAGTTGAGAGAGCTTCATTCACCATTGAGGACGTGAATCTTGAAGCTTGGGGTCAGATTTGAAGGCAGGCTATAAAACTTGAACCCTTAAATGTCATTATTGCTTGCAATTTATTCATCATGTGTTGAACCTTTCTTCTTTCTCAATTTTCTTTTGATTAGTTGTTGAAATCACCGTAAGAATCACAATTGATTTAGAAGGTTTGAAGCTTGAAGATGATGATGTCATATTAAGCACACACCTCAACAAAGGAATGGGAAAATGGTTTTCAAAACCGATTGGGCTAATTCAGTTTCAAAACCGATTGAGTTGATTCGGTTTCAAGACCGAATGGGTTATTGAACTCAAGACCGAATGGGTAATTGAACCCAAGAACGACTGGGTAATTGAACCCAAGACCGAATGGGTAATTGAACCCAAGACCGAATGGGTAATTTACTTCAAAACCGAATGGGTATTTGAGTTCAAGACCGAATGGGTAATTGACTTCAAGATTGATTGGGTAATTGAATTCAAAACCGAATGGGTAATGGACCTCAAGATCGAATGGGTAATTGAACTTCAAAACTGTTTGGGGTTAAATGTTGATGTTAATGATGAAGATCCAATGTCTCAAATTGATTTAATTTTAATGGATTCAAGGATGGGTGATCCATTGATTACTAACCCTAATTGGATTGAATGGTTGAAACCCTAAATCGATTGAGTCAATTTCTAAGTTGAATGGCTCAAACGGTCTCAAGACCGTTTTAGGGCAAACAGTCTCAAGACCGTTTGAGACCAAACGGTGTCAAGACCGATTGGAGGTCAAGGGCTGTGATGGATGGTAGGAGATCCAAGGGTTATAATTTGATGTACTTTCAATAGTCCAATTGATGTGTGATTCAATAAAGCAAACCCTAAAATCAATTGATTGATTGAAGGAGACCCTAATTGGTCCATTCAGTTTCAAGGTGGTTTGGACCAAATGGTCTTGAGACCGTTTGGAGGACAAACAATCTCAAACCGTTTGATGTTCAATCGATTTCAATGATGGGTTTTCCATTCAATTTCAATGATAATTTGATCAAATGGTTTCAAAACTGATTGAAGGAGTTAGGGCAAGACCATTTGAAGGTCAAGTGACTCCAAGACCGTTTGAAGTGTTGGCTAAATGGACATCTATAAATCCCTTTGTTTTGATTATGACAAACATTTCATTCTTATTAATCTAACGAGCTACTTGAGTGTGCAGGATGACAAAGCAACAAGGGAAAATCTACAAGCTTACATATTTATAATTTCATGCAATGTAATCACTGTTGTAAAAACTTGTACAAAAATATAATGTACAAGTACTTAGAATTGCATGTAAATCAAGCGTTAGATTCTCCCTAGCTAAACACCACAGTTAGACAAGTCATCCCATTCAAATAGGATTACTTATGCACACTTACACACATAATTAGTGCCTAAATTGAAACCTTGAAACAGGATCAATCTCGGTCGACAAACTCCTCGACCGAGACACTCTCGGTCGACAATCTTCTCGACCGAGAAAGATCCAAAGTAGCCGTTAGACACAACAGACAAGTTAGTTGGCAGTTGATGAAAGACGTTGCAAATCACTTGTTCCAGAGAGCCTGTCGGTCGACACAAGTTCGACCGAGTAGGTGTCTCGGTCGACCATTTGTCGACCGAGATGGTCTCTGACAGCAACTGCAGAATTAATTAATTAGCCATTGTTAAAGCAACAACTTTGTACCTAACGGCTAGTTAAGCACTTAGAAACCCCTAGAAGTTGTCTAGAACGTCCTTAAGCATCCTTAGGCCATTCCTATAAATAGGACAAGCCATAGGACACCAAAACTCACTTGTTTACACTTGCTACACTTGAGAAACCTTTGAGTATACTTTGTGCAATCTTTTTGTGAGCAATTTGAGCATTGTGACAATTGGCCATTTCATTCCTTAGCTCATAATTCGTGTCCTATAGGCTAGTATCTCCTACCCACTGCAATCACAAGTTCACATACTTGGTTAGGAGATCTATACGCTTGATCTAGGCAAATCAAGCCTTGGGCTCTAAAGGATAAGTTGTAATTTCTATTTCCTTTCTTGTTCCCTATTATTGTTTGTACTCTCCTTGCTACTCCTAGGTTGGAGGTTGCGGATTGGAGAGGGTGAAGATCTTCTTGGCGAAGAAGGAGACTTTGAGATACTTCAGAAGGCTGGTGCAACGGGAGGTTACTTCTAGAGAGGAAGGCTACTTCAAGGGGGAGCTTGGAGTTACTTCATAGAAGGCTACCTCAAAGTTGGTGCACCTACTTCAGGGTGAAGGCTATTCAAAGGGTGTAAAGGAAAGTATTGTATTTTGTATAAATCCTCGAGAGGTAATAAAATAAATACTTTCAAATCCCGGTTGGGTAAGCAACCGGGTAGTGGACTGACAACTATAGTATTTGCTATAGTTGGAACCACTCTAAACACCTGTCTCTTTCTTCTAATTTCAATTGTGGTTGTTTGAATTCAATAAATTGTTAAAATAATTCAAAAACTCTATTCACCCCCCTCTAGTGTTTTTCATTTGGTATCAGAGCTAGGCTTCAAGGAACCCTAACAAGGTCTTGAAGAAATGGGTGACGGAGTACTCAACAACCTCAACATTGAAGGGACACTTGTTGCTAGGCCCCCAGCGTTCGATGGAACAAACTACCAATATTGGAAGAGAAGGATGCAATTTTACTTCCAAGGCATCAATTGGGATTTATGGAGAATGGTGTCTACTCCATATATGCTTCCTCAAAATGAATTTGCGGAATGGGATGCAAACACGGTAAAGCTGGCCCAAATAAATGCAAAAGCTGTAAGCATTTTATATTGTTCTATTTCGGTAGGAGAATTTAATAGAATATCTAATTGTGACACAACATATGATATTTGGCATAGACTGTCCATAACCTATGAAGGTACAGTCCAAGTCAAAAATTCCAAGATTAGCATGCTTAAACAAAAATTTGAACACTTTCGTATGGATACTAATGAGTCAATTAGTGAAATGTTTGCAAAATTCTCTACTATTGTTAATGGTTTGAGTGCATTAGGAAAACCTATTCCTGAAGAAGATCAGGTATCAAAGATCCTTCGTTCACTTCCTCCAAAATATAAGCCAAAGGTGACAGTCATTGAAGAAGCAAACGACCTCACTCAACTGAAAATGGAGCAACTTATTGGCAACTTAGAAGCTCATGAAGCAACTCTAGAAGAGGAAGAAAGAAGAGCACGTGAACTTCAGCAAGGAAAAAAGAAGGATGTGGCTCTAAAAGCTTCAAAAGCTGTCACACAAGAAAGTGAGGAGTCAAGTGAAGAAGAGGGAGAAGAAGCCTTGATAGTAAATGGTAAGAAATACAAAAGATTTAAATCTAACAAAATTTCCAGCTCTTCTTCTACCCCTCCTAGGTGCTTTGAATGTGGAAAGAAAGGGCATTTCAAGAATGAATGTCCTAAAGCAAAGAAAGGAAAGAAAAGCTCACACAAGAAGAAGGGAGAAAAAGCCTATAAAGCTGCATGGGACGAATCAAGTGACAGTGAAAGCGGAGAAGAAACCGTGGATTGTCTAATGGCAAGAGAAGATGATGAAAACTCTCAAGAGGTAAGCCTACTTGATCTTTCTAAAGAAGAGTTAGTCACTAGTCTACAAGAAATTCATGACAAGTATGTTGATGTCAAGAAGAAACTAAAGAGGGCTATAAAATCAAATGATGAGCAAATTGCTAAATTAGAAAATCTTTCTTCTGAAAAGAATAACATTGATCTTGAGAATTTATCTTTAAAAACATCTTTAGATGATTACACTAGAAAGCTACTCACTCTAGAAACAAATGTTGATCTCCTTTCTAAAGAAAAGACTGATTTGTTAGCTAAACTAAAAGATTTTCAGACTCAACCTATTTTGTGTAACCATCTAGACTATGAAAATGTTATAAAAGAAAGAGATTCATTGCTATCTGATTTAGATCAAGCAAGAAAAGATTTACACAAGAAAATGAATAATATTGCTCAGCTGCAAAGAGAACTTCATGAGTTAAGAAGAAAAGATATACTTGATAACATTCTAAGTATTGGTACTGTTTTCAACGGAAGAAAAGGTTTGGGATATGCTCCAAAGAAAAATCAACCTAAAAGAACTCAAACTAGGTTTGTACCCAAGAACACAATGGCTAGAAAGAGAAATGAAGTTGACTCTATTACCTGCCATTTTTGTTTACGTCTTGGACACTATTCCTTTTCATGCCCTTATAAAACTAAGGATTCCGAATTAGTTTGGGTCCCAAGACCTCAAACTTAGTAGAGTCAAATAAAATTTAGTTGAGATATGACCAAAAAGCTCAATCTTGCTATTTATATTGTCTTATCTCAACTAAACAAAAGATTTTATGCTCATTGGTAATTTTCTGCATTATTGTACTAAAACAGAAACTTAGTCGGTCGAAGAATTGTCGACCGAACCATTAATCGGTCAAAGTATTGTCGACCGACCGAATGTCTGTAACATATCAAAATTTACAGCAATTATTTCGGTCGAAAATTGTTCAACCGAGCCACATTTCTGTGTTTTCTGGTTTTGTATTACAGTAATCCTCTCGATCGACAAATTGTCGACCGAGACATATGTCGGTCGAACAATTGTCGACCGACTGGACTTCTGATTCAGAACTTTTATACAAATTTGTATTTAAATGATTCTAACCATATCGGACCATCACATGGGTACCAAAATCTACATTTTAATGCAGGAATGGGTGGTTGACAGTGGATGTTCCAAACATATGACCGGAAACAAGGATGCATTCCAAACTTTTGAAGAAAAGAAAAGTGGAACAGTCACTTTTGGAGACAATGGTAAGGGAAAAATCGTTGGAATAGGTAATGTTGGTACAAACCTCAAAATTAAGAATGTTCTACTTGTTGATGGTTTGCACCATAACTTGATAAGTGTTAGCCAATTATGTGATAGTGGTTATGATGTTTTATTTAACAAAACCTGCTGCAAGTTATTAATAGAAAATACTACAAATGTTGTTTATGAAGGAAATAGAGTTGGAAATCTTTATATTCTTAAACCTAACTCTATGAAAACAGTAGTGGGAAAATGCTTGCTTGCAAATGACAATACCTTACAAATATGGCATAAAAAGCTAGGACATGCTAGTTCACATGTTATCAAAAAGTTAGTGAAATATGATCTTGTTCGTGGATTGCCTACTTTATCTTTTTATCAAGTTGAAAACTGTGAACCATGCACAATGGGAAAGCAAACCAAAACATCTTTCAAATCAAAACATGTACTTAGCACCAGTAGATCATTAGAATTAATTCATATGGATTTATTTGGACCAATGAGGACACAATCAATCAGTGGTAAGAGATACTGTTTTGTTATTGTTGATGATTATAGTAGATATACATGGGTACATTTTATTGCAACTAAAGATGATACTATTCATGTTTTTATGCAATTTTGTTCCAAGATTGAAAATCTCTTACAAAATAAAATATGTACCATTAGAAGTGATCATGGTGGGGAATTTGAAAATCATACATTTGAAGAGTTTTGTACATCTCAAGGATACACTCATAATTTTTCTGCTCCACGCACCCCACAGCAAAATGGTATAGTTGAAAGGAAAAATCGATCACTACAAGAAATGGCTAGAACTATGATGCTTGAACATAACACACCCAAAACCTTTTGGGCTGAAGCTGTAAACACTGCATGCTATGTGCTAAATAGAGTAACTGTTCACTCTCATTTAAAGAAAACTCCATATGAACTAATACATTCTAAGAAACCTAGAGTTGACTATTTTCATACCTTTGGCTCCACATGTTATATCTTAAATACCAAAGACGATCGAGATAAGTTTGACTCAAAATCACACAAAGCATTCTTTTTGGGATATTCCACTTCTAGCAAAGCTTTTAGAGTATATAACACTATATCTAGAAAAGTTGAGGAATCTATTCATGTTTCTTTTCATGAAGAATCCCCATCTGAAAATCTAGAAATCATAGATCTCACTAATCAATTCAAAAATTTAAACATACCAAACGATAGTGAGAAAGGTGCTACAAATAATCACCAAACTGAACCAAAACCTACACCTAGACTTATTAAAGATCATCCTCAAGAATTAATTATTGGAGATCCTAATGATAAAGTCAAAACTCATTCTTCCTTTAAAGATGTTGCAAACATGGCTTTTGTTTCTATCATTGAACCTAAAAAGATATCTGAAGCTCTTAAAGATGACTATTGGATAATAGCCATGCAAGAAGAATTGAATCAATTCACTAAAAATGATGTATGGGATTTAGTTCCTAAACCACAAGATAAAACCATAATAGGAACTAAATGGGTTTTTAGGAACAAGCTAAATGAGTCAGGAGAAGTAATAAGGAATAAAGCTCGGTTAGTAGCACAAGGATATAATCAACAAGAAGGAATAGATTTTGATGAAACATATGCACCCGTAGCTAGACTTGAAGCCATTAGAATGTTACTAGCTATTGCTGCCCATAAAAACATCAAACTCTATCAAATGGATGTCAAAAGTGCTTTTCTAAATGGCATCATTCAAGAAGAAGTTTATGTTGCCCAACCACCTGGTTTTGAAATTCCAGAAAAAGGTGACTATGTTTATAAACTTAAGAAAGCACTTTATGGTTTAAAACAAGCACCTAGAAATTGGTATGAAAGGCTCAAAACATATCTTTTTGATAATGGTTTTTCTATTGGAAATTCAGATTCTACTTTATTTTTCAAAACATATGCATCTGATTTCCTAGTTGTGCAAATATATGTTGATGACATTATTTTTGGAGCTTCAAATGATTCATTGTGCACACAATTTAGTGATATTATGCAAAAAGAATTTGAAATGAGCCTCATGGGTGAACTAACTTTCTTTCTTGGTTTTCAAATTAAGCAAACATCTGCTGGAATATTCATAAGCCAAGAAAAATATACTAAAGAACTCTTAAAACGTTTTGGGATGGATCAATGCAAACATGCTACTACTCCTATGGCTACTTCTGTCAAAATTGATAAGGATGAAAATGGGGAACCTATTGATGATTCCTTATATAGAGCCATGATTGGTAGTTTGCTTTACTTAACGGCTTCTAGACCGGACATTATGTTTTCTGTTGGTCTTTGTGCTCGATTTCAATCACAACCTATGCATTCTCATTTTCTAGCAGTTAAACGAATTCTTCGTTACCTAGCCGGTACTACTTGCTTTGGTTTATGGTATCCAAAAGGACAATCCTTGGATTTCAAAGCTTATACTGATGCAGATTATGCTGGTTGTCGACTTGATCGCAAGAGTACTAGTGGTGGCTGTTTCTTATTAGGGAGAGCTTTAGTATCTTGGTTTAGCAAGAAACAAAATACGGTTGCCCTATCTACAACTGAAGCTGAATATATGGAAGCTGGGTCTTCTTGTGCTCAAGTGCTTTATATGCAACAAGTGTTAAGCGATTATGGTTTTAATCTTTCATCTACGCCTATCTTTTGTGACAACACAAGCGCCATAAACTTAGCACACAATCCTATTTTACACAGCCGAGCTAAACATATTGAAATCCGTCATCATTATTTAAGGGATCACATCTCCAAAAATCATGTTTCCCTTCATCATGTTGATACAGAAGATCAATTGGCTGATATTTTTACAAAACCGCTTCCACTAGATCAATTTAACAACATTAGGAAGCAATTGCTTATCACTCCTTTGGAGGATGTTTTCTTTGATATTTGTGCTACTTAAACAAAAACTCTTGTTTACATTTTTGGCTTTCAAATGGACATCTTTTTCATTAGATTTGATGGGATATCTAATTAAGGGGGAGTTTTTATTCTTAACGGTTATCTTTTTGAAATGACAAAGGGGGAGAGATAAATATAAAACTAAAATTTAGTAATTATGTAAAACTCAATTAATGAGTTTCATAAATAAACTCTTGGCTTTACATTGAAAGTTGCTATATTCTCAAATGATCTGGATTTCATGTTCCATAATTCATGGGGAATAATAAGCACACATTTTATACACAAGAGAAAAAGCTACAAAAGGTAATCTAAAGGTATGAAACTCATATGTTTTATATTTCCTTTATTTATATTTTGGAAATGTTTGTCATCTTCAAAAAGGGGGAGATTGTTGGCTAAATGGACATCTATAAATCCCTTTGTTTTGATTATGACAAACATTTCATTCTTATTAATCTAACGAGCTACTTGAGTGTGCAGGATGACAAAGCAACAAGGGAAAATCTACAAGCTTACATATTTATAATTTCATGCAATGTAATCACTGTTGTAAAAACTTGTACAAAAATATAATGTACAAGTACTTAGAATTGCATGTAAATCAAGCGTTAGATTCTCCCTAGCTAAACACCACAGTTAGACAAGTCATCCCATTCAAATAGGATTACTTATGCACACTTACACACATAATTAGTGCCTAAATTGAAACCTTGAAACAGGATCAATCTCAGTCGACAAACTCCTCGACCGAGACACTCTCGGTCGACAATCTTCTCGACCGAGAAAGATCCAAAGTAGCCGTTAGACACAACAGACAAGTTAGTTGGCAGTTGATGAAAGACGTTGCAAATCACTTGTTCCAGAGAGCCTGTCGGTCGACACAAGTTCGACCAAGTAGGTGTCTCGGTCGACCATTTGTCGACCGAGATGGTCTCTGACAGCAACTGCAGAATTAATTAATTAGCCGTTGTTAAAGCAACAACTTTGTACCTAATGGCTAGTTAAGCACTTAGAAACCCCTAGAAGTTGTCTAGAACGTCCTTAAGCATCCTTAGTCCATTCCTATAAATAGGACAAGCCATAGGACACCAAAACTCACTTGTTTACACTTGCTACACTTGAGAAACCTTTGAGTATACTTTGTGCAATCGTTTTGTGAGCAATTTGAGCATTGTGACAATTGGCCATTTCATTCCTTAGCTCATAATTCGTGTCCTATAGGCTAGTATCTCCTACCCACTGCAATCACAAGTTCACATACTTGGTTAGGAGATCTATACGCTTGATCTAGGCAAATCAAGCCTTGGGCTCTAAAGGATAAGTTGTAATTTCTATTTCCTTTCTTGTTCCCTATTATTGTTTGTACTCTCCTTGCTACTCCTAGGTTGGAGGTTGCGGATTGGAGAGGGTGAAGATCTTCTTGGCGAAGAAGGAGACTTTGAGCTACTTCAGAAGGCTGGTGCAACAGGAGGTTACTTCTAGAGAGGAAGGCTACTTCAAGGGGGAGCTTGGAGTTACTTCATAGAAGGCTACCTCAAAGTTGGTGCACCTACTTCAGGGTGAAGGCTGTTCAAAGGGTGTAAAGGAAAGTATTGTATTTTGTATAAATCCTCGAGAGGTAATAAAATAAATACTTTCAAATCCCGGTTGGGTAAGCAACCGGGTAGTGGACTGACAACTATAGTATTTGCTATAGTTGGAACCACTCTAAACACCTGTCTCTTTCTTCTAATTTCAATTGTGGTTGTTTGAATTCAATAAATTGTTAAAATAATTCAAAAAATCTATTCACCCCCCCTCTAGTGTTTTTCATGAAGGTCAAGGAGGTCAAAACCATTTGAAGGTTCAAAAAGTAACAAAACCATTTGGAGATCTAATAGACTCAAAGCTATGAAAGATTAATTAACCCTATGATTGTTAATGATGTTTATCAAAGGTAATTACAATGGTTGTACCTTTAAGGTACTAGGGTGATTAGTACCCTTTGAGGGGTTAAACTTTGATGCTTATGGAAGCAATATCTCAACACACTATGCTAACCCTAAATGTGTGTGCTTAAATGAGGGGTTGAACTAATCTAATTAAGCCTGAAGTAATCAACATCCTAGAGAGGATGAGAGAAAGAGAGAGAGGAATTCATACATGTATGATAATCATGTAGTGGTTAAGCCTCAACACTTTCAACATGAATAAAATATGTATTTAGGGTATGATCCTTGATAAAGAGATCATGAAACCCTATTCAAGATGGTTGAAGAGCCCTAACCCTAATTTAGGGCAATGATAGGTGAAATCCTAATCAAGGGTAATGGTGTAACCCTAATCTGTGGTGATGATATGTGAAACCCCAACATAGGGTGATGTCATGTGAAACCCTAATATAGGGTGATGTCATGTGAAACCCCGACATAGGGTGATGTTATGTGAAACCCTAATATAGGGTGATGTCATGTGAAACCCCATCATAGGGTGATGTTATGCAAAACCCTAATTGATAAAGAAGGGAAACCCTATTCCTGATAATGGATAATCTTATATCAATAATGGTTGAATAAGTCAAATGAGTGACTTATGACCAATACATTACATGATATGTGATGAACTGGTGCATAAAGTATTAGGATGAGAATTACCTAATACAAGATAAGTTGATGAACTTAAGTAAGATCAAGGTGATGAGGGAAGTGAAACATTAGGATGTGATAGATATCACATTCAACACCTCAAGGTTGATACACCTTGATGTACCCTAAATCCAATACACTTGGATGAAGTAACACATGAAGTGTGTCATGACAATTATTACATTAAGATGTAATGAACTTTGATAAGTGTAGGCTAACATACCTTGAGAAAGGGTTAATCTAAGATAACAAAGAATGATGTAATCAATATCCTAGAGAATATGAGAGAGAAACTCATACCTTGTGTTGATTATCATTTAATGATAAAAGATGAGAATAAATAAGTATTATTGAATACTTATGACATCAATGTATGCTCCTAGATGTGTGAAGCAATGAATTAGGGTTTGACTTAATAATATGAACTTGAAACCCTATTCGGCTATAGAAGGAAACCCTAACCCTAATAGTTTTTGCCTAGTGAAAGGTGACAAGATGTTTAATGGGCCTTATGAGCCATGTGAATAGTTTTTGCCTAGTGAAAGGTGACAAGATGTTTAATGGGCCTTATGAGCCATGTGAATAGTTGTTGCCTAAGTGAAAGGTGACAAGATGTTTAATGGGCCTTGTGAGCCATGTGATTAGTTGTTGCCTAGTAAGAGGTAACAAGATGTTTATAAAAGTTTCATGTAAGCAATGATAATGTTCAAATAAACTAGGAATACTTGAATTACATAAAGGATGTGAATAAGCATGATGGCTTGGCTAAGGTTTAATACCTAGTAAAGGGAATGTGGTATTCAGTAATAATTGCACATGATTGGTAATAACCCAATTCCTGGAATGGTTGCACAGGATTGGTAATAATCCAATGCCTGGAATGGTTGCACATGATTGGTAATAACCCAATACCTGGAATAATGTCACAGGATTGGTCATAACCCAATACCTAGAATAATGTCACAGGATTGGTCATAACCCAATACCTGGAATAATGTCACAGGATTGGTCATAACCCAACACCTAGAATAATGTCACATGATTGGTAATAATCCAATACTTGGAATAATGTCACAAGATTGGTCATAACCCAATACCTAGAATAATTACACATGATTGGTAATAACCCAATGCCTAGAATGGTTGCACAGGATTGGTAATGACCCAATACCTAGAATAATGTCACAGGATTGGTCATAACCCAATACCTAGAATAATGTCACATGATTGGTCATAACCCAATACCTAGAATAATGTCACATGATTGGTAATAATCCAATACCTGGAATAATGTCACAGGATTGGTCATACCCCAATACCTGGAATAATTTCACATGATTGGTAATAACCCAATACCTGGAATGGTTGCATATGATTGGTAATAACCCAATACTTGGAATGGTTGCACAGGATTGGTAATAACCCAATACCTGGAATGGTTGCACAAGATTGGTAATAACCCAATACTTGGAATGGTTGCACATGATTGGTAATAATCCAATGCCTGGAATGGTTGCACAAGATTGGTAATAATCCAATGCGTGGAATGTTTGCATAGAATTGGCATGGTCCAATGTCTGGACAAAATATGATGATGTATACTCACATGACTGGAACAATCTGATATATGGCTAATAGATTGGCTAAGGTCAACAGTCAAAAATGAGAATGATTCATGGATGACATACCTTGATAATGAGTATCTCAGGATAAGCTTGAAATGTTGATATAGTAAGATGGATACATGATATACATGTTCTTCATATTCCTTATAAAGTGAATAGATGGATTACTGCTCTATCATAGTTAGCTGTAATGCTTTAAAATATGAGAATGTTCTAAACTGCTTATCCTCTACTCAGTTTTATAATGTTTATTTGCAATAATAATGTTTCTGGCGGAGAGTTATATCTATCACTGGGACAATTTCAATTGTCTCACCCCCGTGGTATCCAACTTTTTAGGTAGACACAGAAGAAGAGGCAGAAACCCTTTATCAGGGGGAGAGCAAAAACAACAACAGGGAAAGCTGTAATATTCCAGGTGGATGCTCTAGATGTCATGTTTTGTGTAGAGAGTCCTATATGTCATCTCTATACTCTCAGGTCCTTGGAGTTAATAGATAGTTCTTTTATCATCGATCGGATATTTTGGCTTGAACGCCTCGAGGTGTTATGCTGCATATGTATAGTTTGGCAAAGTAACTGTTGTATGTAATCCTTGAGAAGAGATGGTACATGATATGTACTTGTGAACCAAAATGTATATGTAATACTTCGGTTCTTGTTATATGAGTTTCCTGGAATTGGATCTCTTTGAAAAAGGTTTTAATTTTTTAGTGATTTTTAGTAATCCGTTGCTAATGATCGCTTCCGCTTAGTTAATGATGTTTTGTTCGAATGGTGTATCACAGTTATACTCATCATCTCATGATTCCTGCATGGTTAGCACTTCATGATAAAAATAATAGCAAGTACATAACATCACCATGCGATACAAGAGAAATACAACCTTCCCATTATTAGGGTTCCCTTTCTAACCGATTAGGGTTTTAATTTCATATCATCACTATGTGATATAAGAGAAATACATCCTTCCCATTATTAGGGTTAGGGTTTCCCTTTCTAACCGATTAGGGTTTGAAGTACATATCATCACCCTTTATTAGGGTTAGGAATTTGAGATAATGATGAAAATATGAGAAATATGTGGAAAGATGTATGATTGAATCATCATGGATGAGATTTTGAATCTACATGGTTTCTAATGGTAAAAGGAATCCAAATAAAGAGAATAAAAGAGTAAGAGAGAGAAAATATGTATAAAATGTGCCTTAATAAGTGATAACTTGCTTATGACGAAAAGTCACTTTCACTTTTGTGTAATGACTCCAAAATTGGTGCGCAAGAAGATAAATCCATGAATGAGTTTCCTTCAAGATTTGAGATTAAAAGGAGTGTTAGTTTGGGAGATACGGTTTTTTAAAGAAATCCTAAATTGAGAGATATATATACATGTCACATTATTTTCCCGATTTAAATCAATATTTAGTCGATATATATGAATTTGGTCATTCAGACTGTACCCCGAGTCAAGAATAGAGGAACTGGGAGACCTTCCTCTCTTGATTTCTTGAGACTCCTAGCATGGTCAGACTTAGAAAGGAGACCATTGACTCCGAGAAGTCATGGCCATCCCAATCATAGTGGGATTGGGGGCCTTTCATGGTATGTGTAGGATTTCCCCAAATTGGGGGAAAATCAAAGGTGACCATCCCCTATAAATAGGGGGCACACGCCATGTGCATAACCCTGAAGAATACCCTTGAGTTCGTGCTACTGAGATGAGCGTTTGTGCACAATGAATTGTGAGAAGGTACTCAACCTGACCCATGATCAGTTCTACTTCTCGCCAGAGAATAGCTTTTCCATCCTGACAACGCCAGCCAGATCTGGCAAGGTTGAGGGCACCAAGAGATCTAGTAGGTCTAGGTGGAGAGATGACAACCTTCATGGGCTGCTGGGGAAGCAAGATGCTTGGAGTCAACCCCGGGGTTGGCCACAGACATGCGCTGGTTCGCGAGCGAGAGCACACTGAAGGTAGGAGATGAAGTAGGGGGGAAAGACCCGACTCCAGTGAAGGAGCAGAAGGGCAGGACTGTATTTCTAGTGCTTGGTTGAGTCGGTCCATGTGGAAAAAGAAATAGCGGGCCACCCTGCTGATGTGGTGGCATCCCACTGGCCCAGATGTAATTATCTTGCAAAATTCATATCTAATTAATGGTAGATCGGATGGGGACATGTAATATATGAAAATTGATCATAAAATTATGTAGATTATGATAAAAATAGTTTTCGATCCTGAATCTGATCACAGTTCGAAAAGTACCTAAAGTTGCTATCCTTAATGCTTTCATAACTAAGAAAACCCTAATTTGATGTTCTATGAAATTGAGAAGATTAATATGAATGATCTATGAGCATATTAACATATTGTTAATAAAAAGATGTTTTGATGTCTAAATAGATGATCCATGTGCTTAATATCCTAATTTAGGGTTTGATATGTTAATGTGCATTAATGGGCTTAGGAACCCTAATCTAAGTGATAATGGGTTTTAATGAAGTATATTTCAAGATTCTTTATATAAAAATGATATTAGGTTAATCCTAAGCCTAATAGATGATAAGAAAGTTTTAATGTGAATAAATGAGTAATTAGGGTTTTGAACTTAGAAATGTTGTTTTAGGGTCATGTGGACATAAAAGAGGAAAGTTGTAAAGAGATCTAGAAGAACCCTAATGAAACCCTAATTCGGATTGGAAACCCTAAGAAGTAATCCCAAGTAAATAAAGTAAGCTCTTGATGAGTGTGTAGTAAATAGGTTGTACATGCTTTTCAGGATTCTGTTGTGATTGTGTGATTGGCATGATAGATTGCTTGGATTTCCTAATTGTGCTTATTTCCAATGAGATCTCCAAATCAGGTATGTGGTTATTATGAGTACTTGATTTAGTTTCTCGGTGTTTCCTGACATTTTATCGATTGCATGGAAATAAACTATTTGGATGCTTTTATTTCTGCAATCTTTGAAGTGAATATGATTATCACAATTTAAGTATAAATATGACTTGCCTCAACCTACATACCATCTCTGGATGTAAGATAAGAGACCAAGCCCCAAAGGGAAGGTCAGAGGTGGTCAAGCCCTAGAGTGAAGATCACTGGGCACCCAGAGAGGTGACCCTAGGTACCAAGCTCAAGATGGAGAAGGTAGCCTTAAAGTCACTTGCAAGGACTTAACCCTAGAGAGGGCATCCCATATGATGAGTAAAAACGGTTGGGAAGTCATATTGAAAAATGTAATCTTGCATTGTTAACAACTATTTGATGTGATTAGGTTGTTAGAACATATGTGCAATATTTTGATTTTCACCAAATACTGGTATATTCATTTATACTGACTGACGTTTTGTTTGTCAGCGTTTTAAGAATATCTGAAATTAGACAAACAGTAAAGTGGAATTTGTGAAGAATAAAGTTAAATCATAAAGGAGGATTTAGTTAGATAGAACTCTATAGTGGGTAGAAGTTCTAAATTTCTATTTGTGAAAGGTATGTGAAAAGTAAATTTTTATTCCAATTTAAAGTTAGGCTTTAGTAGAATTTATTAATTATTTTTGGTTATATGCAAAACCATTGATCCTATTTTTGGTATAGCGGCTCTGACTTCTTGGTCTCCCTTAATTGGGGGTTACTAGGAGGCGGGGTCATTACATCTCCTTTTGTTCAAATTACACTTCTTATATTTCAAATCTATTTCTTATCCTTCATTCCTACTCATTTCCATTTTGTTTATCTATCTTTCACATTTGCAACCTTTAAACCCATGAACATTATAACTTCTATATTCTTCTCCTATTGATGATCTCAGGATTTTATTTTATAGAGATGTTCATGCTCAAGGTAAAATCACTATTGACATTCCTCTAAGTGTTACAACCGTAAACTATCAAGGGTTTGATCCTTATCAATAACATGATGTAATTGTGACATTATTTTACTCCCTTATTTTGATATGCAAACATTAACTCTCTTGAGGTTTACTAAAGTCTTCCTTGTTTTTACCACTTGAATTTTATTTCTCTTACTTGACCATTTTGATAGATTACTTTCTTGATCTACCCTGCTAGGGTTTCATCATCATATTATGTGTCATTACTATATTCACTAGATGTGTCTCTCATGACGTTTGTGTATCATTTATGATTTATTTCCTTGTCACTTCCCATGTTACACTCACTAAGGAGGATACATAAGAGAAGCTGATTTTGAGACGTAGAATTATAATCTTCAAATATTCACTTAACACAATTCTCATATTAGTCATCATCAAGGAGACTAGACTATTTCACATTTCCTCACATCTCACAATATCTCTCTTTTATCATCTATATTACTCCCTCATGTTGTAGGCCCTTCTTTATTTTCTATCATCGACTACCTATTTGTTACTCTTCCCTATGTCATTATTTACTTTTACTTATCTCTTATGATAATGTTTCTCACTCTTGTGTATGATTTCACATTCCATGCCATATAAACTTTCTTATCATCATTTTACCTTTATCTAGTTGAAATTGTAAATCAATATTCTCTGTGCTAGCTTCATCTTATGCATAATACATTACATGTCCTTTAGTTTCAAATCAAATGGCTCATGCATGGGTAAACCATAGTTTCCTTTTCAATCTAGCCTTTATATTCTGAATACAGTTTACCTTTATATGAGTTGCTCATTTATTTAGTTGCACCTTTGTTCTTCTTTTAAGAACTAGTTCCATTTCATCACTAAGAACCTATTGAACACACATGATGTCAACTAGGTTTCTACTAAATAGAGACTTTGAATCAAAAGCTAGTAAGGATGAACACTTTAAACTTTATCATAAAAGTACACATTCCATGCTCCTTGTTATGTCATGTAACACTTATTTCTAAATCAAACTTATCATTTCCATCACTTCTTATTTTGTTTCATCTTAATTTCTTATCCTAGACTTATAATTTACATGTATATCTAGTTTTCTTCACTTTCATTATTCTGAACTTCACTTTTATGTACTTATTACATACTTAACTCTTTTCTCCTATTTTCCTTTTGTTGTAGAGTACATAAGTACATTTTACTCTATTACATGATCCATTAATTCTAATTGATTCTTTCTATCTTTTCTTTCCATGTAGTTTTCTCTTATCTTTCCTTGATTTCAGATTGGATAAAGTGCCACAATTAGTTATATAGTTCAGTTCTCTTTATCCATCCTTTCTTCTTCATTTTGAATGCTCTATACTAATGTATGTCTTGTATATATACCCTATTCCTTCATCCCCAATTTATGGTTTCTTATCTAAGTCTTCAAAGGAGGATCTTAGATATCAGTTCCAATTGATTCTTACTATTCTAATTCTTCCCTTGTATTTCAACATCTTAGTGTATGTACATTCTCACTATGATGTGGGTCTAATTTATCCAGAGTCTACTCTTATTTTATTATTAATAGGAGTCATTAGCTCCTAGTAACACACCCTGTGAACCAGACTAGGCCAAACCTGCAGTCATGAGGCCAAGAGCTACTCAGGATTAACCAACTCCTATTACCCTCAAACATGTGAAAATAATATACACTTAGTGAAAACTCATTTAAATATAACTTCTGGTCTACTTAATACAAATAATAACTGAATCAACTTCATGATACACAACAATATAAAAGAACCATATATATTCTACAAACTGATAATCAGAATTCATATATATAAGAGCATTTCTATTGATATCCAATAAAAGAAGAAATATAAATAAAGAGTTGTATCACATTCTATCTTTAAGCACTTACTCTTTCATTACTTTTTGATCTCCAAACTCTAATATTTCTAGGGTTTCTTTCTAGCCCATCCTTCCTCTACATACCTGGCCAGGGCATCCAAAGGAGAATAGATAGAGTATCTTGATGCTGGTCAACCTAAGTATTCAAATACCAAGCCAGGGTATCTAAATACTCAGACCTCCCAGAGCTATAGACACATCACCTCCTAACTGCCACACTCATAACTCTGACTTTCTATCCTAATGGTCCCTGACAACTCAACCTGATTTCTGATGCCAAGTTGTGACACCCACATCCCATGATTACCACCAATCATGAGATTAGGGCATAAGTTTGAGGATTATACTCAATACAAAGTTCACTCCCAACTTTTTCCCTTTATTTCAAACTCTTTGTTTTCTCACATTAAATCACATAACCAAACTTTACAAGTGAATTAAACCTTGATTACTCTAATATGATCTCAACATTAATGATACACATATGGACATTCCATCTGTTTCTCACACTTCCATGTACATACAACATGATAATCACATAGATACTCTATTATTAAAGAAACAAAGTTACACATTATCATTTATAGCTCCCTCTCAACTCTATACGAGGAGCTAGAGTGACAGGGACTGACTGAACTCAATTGATTCTGATACTTAGCACTCGTGGCAGATCTACTCTGTCATAGACATTCTTCAATTCAGGAGATTTCCCTAAAAACTGTGAGTAGATGGGTGAGCCTACTCTCTTAGTGAATGAGCACTTCAAAGAAATAGTTTAAAGAACTTATATCATTACATACATAATGTTGAGCAACTGATATCAATTATAACATCAGTAAGCTTTAAAGAGACTAATCATTCACAAACATAAATATGGCAGGATACTCTAGATATCAACAAGAGTGAATGATAATATGAACATGCTTGATTGATCATAAAGAGAACTAATAGTTCAAAAACATACAAAGAATAATTTAATAATTGCAAACACTTGTTTAACCTCTCATTCATCTTATTATACCCTGAACCCACATGAGGTGTACCACAACATGTGAAAGAATCATATAAAGGTAATATCTCACTGTACAAGGCTTAAAAGCATACCTGAGTTTCTTAGCCTATCTCTCAAGTAAGACTCTGTCTGCAGTGGGTCTCGACACGTCTGCCTCTCAGCGGCTAATGGGAGTGTCTGAATATCTCAGAATCCACCTCTAAACTAGGGTACTCAGACGGTGAGTTAAAGCCGTCAGGTTTATTGTGCATCAATGGACCTACTAACCACTGATCAATATAACATGTAACACATGTACCATTGTCATTCCCGGTTGGTGTTGGGTACCACACAACTGTAACGAGATTGCCATACTAGTCAAGACCCCCGCACCCTACTAGTGCGCTCCTGGTTACCTTGATCTAGACTACCTCCAATCATCAAACTATTTCCTCCCCATAGCACATGCCTCATCCTGTAAGGATTCTATAGTGTTTAGGGCATCTAAATGTGTAATTCACTCTTTAAATTCACAATTCAGTCATCACGTCAACATATCTTAGTTTAGCTTTGTAAACATCTGTTTCATAGACCATCTGATAACATTTACCACAACTGAACTGTTAAGAATCACCACATCTCATACTGAGAACATTGATATCAGAATACTTGATTCGTTAAACACCCTATCCTTAGGGTTTTATTTACCTCATTCACTTATCACAAAACTCACATAAGGATTTAATGTGTCATAAACATTCACTGAATAAATATTGCTTTCAACAAGTCATATACAATCAACATATGTATGAAATCTTAGAATTGAGATAAATTAGGGTTTCCACACCATTCATTGAGATATCATGCATCAAGAATAACATTGAATAAATAAGGTCTATAATGTCATGAGAAGCACTTCAAATGGATTTCACAATATCTATTCACAAATTTTCAACTTTCCACTCATCTAGGGTTTCACCCTCTTTACTGAAATATCAAGCAAAAACTGATGACATCACATGAAATCCAAGATAGTATTTGACATATATATACTACACATTTATATAAACAATCATTCATGAACAAGGAGGTTCAGATAGACAAATGTTTTATTTAATTATATAGAAATTTCAGTCATAGTCGAAAATCCTAAATTTCAGTTTATTCTTATAACCTCTACAATTACTTTAAGAATTCTCATTTAGATGGATTGTAACCATTTCTAATGTGATTTCATTATATGAAATTCATCACAATAGATAAATAATCCATTTCATATCATCTTGCAAAAGCTAAATCAAACAGGCAACTTAGGGTTTGTACTCACATACTAATGAATTCAAGATTATTTATAATTTAACTCATTTTCATGCAATCTACAGTTTAAAAGAGCTTCCCACTCACCCTAAGGTGTGAAAACACCTTAAAAATTCCCATCTTTGAAAATCTCAAATCCATATCAAAACCCTAGCAAATCACTGGTTTCTTCTTCCTTTCAACCCAGAAACCCTAGAAATGAGGGATTATGAAGAAAGGGTGAGAAAAGGGGAAGATTTGATATGATTTCGAGTTAAATTAGAGGAGGGATGGAATCTTGACATGTGAGTGAATATTCACCATGAAAGTCTATGCAAAGAAGCTAAACTGACTTGATTTCATCATATCTCGGATAGAGAAATTCTAGGTCAGCATCTCCACCACTTTCTCCTCTCAAAACCCTAGCTCTTCTCTCTCTGTAGAATTTCATTTCTCTAGAATGGATCACAAAATATGAGATCTACTTGGGTGCTAGGTTGATCATATAGAGAAATTTAGGTACTTGGGTGATTTACACATTGACCCCTTACTATACTTTTTCTTATTTCAACAGATTTTTCTGTTATGAAAAGTTATTGTAATTCATATATTAAAGAGGTCAAACATCCTCCAAAAATTATGAAACTTTATCATGATGTGTGAAATTTAATTTCAGATCGTCAGGATAAATTTCAGATCATTTAGATCTACCAATAAATAACTTAAAATCAAATACTACACTACTAAACAACACTTTGTCAGCATGGTTGGTCAAAGTATAGTTCGACCTAGAACCATATTCAAAGAACATCCAAATATTCTGAACTATTTCTCTAGCAGGCATGATTTAATTATCCATATTGTATACAAAATTCAATTAAATACAAAATACATAGAAAATATGAAATATCATCAGACTGATATATAGATCACATTCGATATTCATGTACTAACAAAACCCTAATTTTTTCCGATTAGGGTTTACATTTCTCAAACCCTAAATTTTAAAAAAATCATAATTAGAGTTTCTTATTAGGTTTGAAACACCACAATTCAGATACTATCATGAACCAAGTCTAAACGATGTTCAATCTAATAAAGCATGTAATCATTCATGTGAACCCTAATTTACCAATTAAGCACAAATGTGGTCATAATATTTTGAATCTAAGAAGTTAGAGTTTCAAGGGCCTAAAATATAATCTCTATTCCTTCAATAGGAACCTTGATCATTCTCTCTCTCACAATCCATGCCATCTTGTAGTGTAACCATGTTATCAATTATTTTCATAGTTTTCTTTGGATTTCATTACTATAAAGATTCTGATTTCATTTCTAGGCTGATAGATGATCATTAAAGGTTCAAGTTTTATCACATAAATGCATTGAATGTACTCAACATGACTGAAGTTTTTATTTTTGAGAAATCAGGGAAACAAACATCAAATTTAGGGTCTGAAACCAAGCCCAATGTGTAGGTCTCGTCTAGCTGATCAATTTGATATATTGGTTCAGACATTTTGTCCATAAGATCTAGGAGATATGCATTTTCAAGTTTACATCAAAACTATATGAAAATCAAGCATTTGGAACTTAGGCGTGTCACCTCATCCATATAGTAGTAGATGTGGGCTGTTGATCGTCGATCCGATGGCTAGAGGGGGGCGTGCTTGTCCTTGGGGCATGACCCGCTGGTTCAGGGTGGTTCACTACCGAACTGGTTGAACCAGGTCTGGGACGACGTGATGATCGCCCACTCGCCCCGCTCCCTCCTTCCTCATTCACTCTGTTCCAAATAGGGGAGGAATAGGGGCGACACTTGCAGTGCCCTACACCTATTGGAGGAGAGGGGAAAAAGGAGGACAAGGTTCGGGGTGGCTTCCGGGGGCACCGCCTACTTTCATCTTGGCCCACGACCTCGTTGGCGCCTCTGGTTGCTTCCCATAATCGGAGGACTACCTCCACATCCTTGCAACCGGATGGAAACGAAGAGGTGAGGGGGGAGGCAGATCAAGGATGGAGGAGTTATGGCGGCCGACCTGAGCACGAAAACAAGGGGCAAGCCGTGTGTTGTGGATGACTAGGGCCGACGACGCTTTGGAGGTGTGAGTAGCAGCTGTTCATCGACTGCGGCATCACTCTGGGTAGAGCGTCTGGCCATGAGAAGTGAGAGGAGAGGGATGATGAGCAACGATGGAGGAGGAGGGAAAGAAGACAAGGGGAACTAGGGTTAGATCTGGGGGGTTTATAAAGCAACAAAGAATGCTAGGGTTTAGGTTCCCTTCATTCATCATGGGGTTTGATAGCTTTCCCGATCCGACTGGATGAGGGGAAGCCTCCAGTCAAGTGCTTCCTTCCATTTTGGGAAGAAGGAAGACAACTATTTAAATGGGCTGCACATCTGATATTGGGCCCAATAAGGGTTGAAACTCAACAAGAATAATTAAAACGTGTATAATATGAGTCAATATTCAAATACCCATATATTGGGCTACGATGGTCCAAATGAGGTGATTTTTGCACTGTTGGAAACACAATTGAATCCTCGATAACATGAAATACATTATAGAGTATGAAGATCATATATAAATGATTCGATTTATATAGATATTATATAACATGATTCTTTAGTTCAAAAGTAAAAAATAGCATCCCACATTGTGAAATTGATCCTCGTAGTGGCCAAATTGGAATGTCACAACTCTCTAATCATGAGCTTAACATCGAATTGAGTAAGAGACACTTGATGATAGAGGAAGAGTATAATAGAGGAGAGACAAATTTGAGGTTGTTACATCCTTCCCTCCTTACAAGAAATTTCATCCTCGAAATTTGCCCAAGATCATAGTTAGGAGTCAAAGTTGAAAAAGCATAGAGTCCAAGTATCCCACCATGGTTGTGAAGGTACTTTACCCACAATGGGATATACACATGGATTATCGTCTGCAAGGTGTACTCATCCTAACCCTACATGTCTCTTTGTTTTTCATCATACTATGACATCATCATGGTATTAGGATTTTCTTATCCCTTAGTACCCTACATTAGGGGTTTGTTCATATCTTTATATGAGACCAAGGGGTATCATCAAACTCTATGTCATCAATTCTAAAATGAATATGTTCATGGTCATGATGTCAAAAGAGACTATCATCGAGTGTGTATCTCATCTTTATTCTAGATTTCATGCATGTTTTTTCTTTCCCCAAAATTTCTACCAATTCTAATCAATTATGTTAATTATCTTTCATTTCAAAATTTAAATTAAACAATTTATTCACCATGTTCATTCAAGTTATGACCCCAAGATCATCAACATATCCAATTAATCATTTTTTTGGGTACGAGATTAGGCATGTTACCCCTGATTGTTCAAGCTAAGATCTTATGACATCATCATATCTAGATCATGATTTCAAAGCTATATCTTTCATGTATGGTATGATTTCATACTAGGTCTATCTCATGAGGGTGGCTCATTGCACATATATCAAGATTTTAACTTAAGTGAGATTCTTTCATGTATTGAGCATCATTTGAGGAATAACATTATCATCATCATCGGGGATTTGAAACTTCTCACTTGTACCTAGACAGAGCTCCACAAGCTCAAGACACTCAATATAAGACATGTATATGTCGAACAAGGTATGCTATCCACATCCTTCTACCCTTACTGAAAGATTCTACCCATATTTTGAGAATCAATGGTAACCACTAGATTCCTTTATATATAACTATAACCTGTGCATGAGGCTCATCATGGATATCACACATCACGTACATCATCTTAGGGTCTTGGGACATCTCCGTCACCTATATAGCAAGCATCAAATATTCAATTGCCTCTTTCTCTAGGGTGTGATATTTTCATAGGACATCTAGGGTTCAACATTTTCAAGGAAACCGTCCACTAGGTCACTCAACTCCTATACTTAGAAGTATTATAGCTAGGGACTCATCATCAAGTATTTCATCGTTCATATTTTTCAACATTTCAAATATTTTGGAGATTAGGTACTCTAACCTTCTCCTGAGGCGGGTCAACTCATATCAAAAGGTCACCCTATTCATATGTCCCATTCTAGAGGTCCTCCTTTGTAAAGAGATTGAGGGCCATGGTAGTGTCAACTATATGTCACATATCATATCTCAACACACACAAGACTAGGAACAAATAAGCATGCCAACCCACTAGCTATGTTTAGCACATCAACCAAGTCATATCTATCAACAAGGTTCTAGGTCTACCTAGGGTTGCATGGTCAAACTCATTTCATATAATCAAACTACTTGGCCCTCTTAAGGACAAACTTGGGTCTTATCAATATCAACATCATCATCAATATCATTGTCATCATCTTAGGTTTCTAGGTTACTCACTTGCCTAACCTATATCATGGCTCTAGACAACTCTAGAGACCATCACTATTATCTAAACTCTCTCATCTAGACTTGATTTTACATATCTTTCTCCTAGGTTGCATGGAAACTCACTACCTTTCTGCGAGTGGTAACATTTTTCATATGTACATATAATAATACTTGAAATATGTTTTCTCCAACGTTTAAACAGGCGATGAAAACCACCATACTACATCCGAATAAAACCAAAACCAAAATGAGTTACCACACTCATTAGGCAGTCTAGTATCATGACACCTAGAGAACTAGCAAGAACATGGTGCACACTTGTGTAGACATCCTAAGCACGTCATGAATCATGTCCAGGGAGGTAATTTACACAAGTCTACACCTAGTTCTAGAACATCTAGGTTCTAACCTAGAGGCTAAGGCAACCTAATCCACAAGGATATTTCATTAAGTTTCTAGGGTTGAGATGTAGGGTGAGTTTAGTTTGTGTTTCATGTGAGCAATGTTTGGTGTAGTTATTGTTCATGCTCTGATACCATCTGTCACAGAACCAGAATCCCAGTCTAATGAACCAAACAGATATCAAAGGTGACATGCAGAAGCGTAAAGCTTAGCAAACATGAACAAGTAACAAGATAAAGACACCAACATAGTCTCAACATTCAACAAGTATGAATTATACAAAATGCATTATATTCATGAATTCAATTACATATTTCCAGAGTCATGGTACAAGTCATTCATGTGCACTAAATTTGGATCTTACAACAGGTACACCTAGCATAGCTCACCAAGCCCATCAAACTTCTAGACATCTCTGAACCTAAAAGCAAAATATGAGAAATGGGTCAACACACGAGGTGTTGAGTATGGGGAAGAAAGATACATATATGTATAAGCTTTGCATAATTTGAAAAGATTTCAAGACTAAATGAACAAGAGTAAACATGTTAACAGTTTAACAAATGTGAAACCATATTTTATTTCATTTCATTCCATTATACCAACAATATCAAGCATGTTTAAGGCCTTTGACCATCTTCCCGTTGGAAGGGTATGTAAGGGTTACAAAATTAGCTAACCCTTTTATACAAGAGTGACCTCAAGGCCATAGCCAAGAGCTAACCCTTTATCAACAATATTATAATGGAGTTTTGTATAAAAGTTATAAAACCGACGAGGCAAACATCGAGTAAGACATAGAAATACTACATGGCAATATTGGGCAAGTAAACAAACAAGCATACAATACATATCATTTCAAACAAGAAATCTAGTCATATAACTAGATAAGGCCCATACCTGATTCAGAGATTTCATAACCTAACATATCCTTCATCATCTAGCCACATGCCAAACCTGATTGACAACAAGATTACACATATGCATTAGATTCTCATCATTAACCCTAATTAGATGCATTTTAGGGTTTTGACCAAGATGGGTTCCAAGTTGCTTATTGGTTCATTATATAATCTTGTACTGATCTAGAGGTCATCATGATGGTGTGGTTCAAGTTTCATGCCATTATGACATTCCATGCACTTTCTATATTCATATCAAGGTTTAAGGTATTTACCTACATTCTATGGTCAAAAGACTCACAATAGAGCAACTAAGGTCTCAGATCATCAAGACATGAGATTCAAACAAGATGCAAGATTAGATCAGAAAGATATAGATACATGAATCATATTCAAGAAATATAACAACTTTGATCAAGATCATACATTAAAGTCCAAGGACAAGTCACATAGTGCAAAAGGGAGTAATTCGTAAGCAATAGGGGTGATAAGGACCCTCCTATAGATCAAAAATGTACTATAAAGATTCTGATTTCATTTCTAGGCTGATAGATGAGCATTATAGGTTCAAGTTTTATCACATAGATGCATTGAATGTACTCAATATGGCTGAAGTTGTTATTTTCTAGAAATCAGTGAAACAAACATTGGATTTAGGGTTTGATACCAAGCCCAAAGTGTAGGTCTCATCGAGCTAATCAATTTGATATATTGGTTCATACATTTTGGCCATAAGATCTAGGAGATATGCATTTTTCAAGTTTACATCAAAACTATATGAAAATGAAGCATTTGGAACTTAGGTGTGTCACCTCATCTATATAGTAGTATATTTGGGCCATTGATCATCGATTCGATGGCTAGAGAGGGGCGTGCTTGTCCTTGGGGCATGACCCACTGGTTCAGGGCGATTCACTACTGAACTGGTTGAACCAGGTTTGGGCCGATGTGACGATCGCCTGCTCGCCCTGCCCCCTTCTTCGTCGTTCTCTCTATTCCAAATAGGGGAGGAATAGGGGTGGCACTTCAGTGCCCCGCACCTACTGGCGGAGAGAGGAAAAAGGAGCACAAGGCTCAGGGTGGCTTCCGGGGGTGCCGCCTGCTTTCATCTTTGCCCACAGCCTCGTTGGCACCTCTGGTTGCTGCCCATAATCAGAGGACAACCTCCACATCCTTGCAACCGGACAGAAACAAAGAGGTGAGGGGGGAGGCGGATCAAGGAAGGAGGAGTTATGGCAGCCGAACTGAGCATGGAAACAAGGGGCAAGCCATGTCTTGTGGACGACTAGGGCTGACGACGCTCTGGAGGTGGGAGTAACATCCGTTCATCGACTGCGGCAGCACTCTGGGTAGAGCGTCTAGCCGTGAGCAGTGAGAGGAGAGGGATGATGAGCGACAATGGAGGAGGAGGGAAATAAGACAAGGGGAACTAGGGTTTGATTAGAGGGATTTTTAAAGCAACAAAGAATGCTAGGGTTTAGGTTCCCTTCATTCATCGTGGGGTTTGATAGCTTTCCCGATCCGACTGGAGGAGGGGAAGCCTCCAATCAAACACTTCCTTCCTTTTTGGGAAGAGGGAAGACAACTATTTAAATGGGCCGCACATCTGATATTGGGCCCAATAAGGGTTGAAACTCAACAAGAATAATTAAAACGTGTACAATATGAGTCAATATTTAAATACCCATATCTTGGGCTAGGATGGTCCAAATGAGGTGATTTTTGCACTGTTGGAAACACAATTGAATCCTCGATAACATGAAATACATTATAGAGTATGGAGATCATATATAAATGATTCGATTTATATAGATATTATATAACATGATTCTTTAGTTCAAAAGTACAAAATAGCATCCCACATTGTGAAATTGATCCTCATAGTGGCCAAATTGGAATGTCACAACTCTCTAATCATGAGCTTAACATCAAATTGAGTAAGAGACTTGATGATATAGGAAAAGAGTATAATAGAGGAGAGAGAAATTCGAGGTTGTCACATCCTTCCCTCCTTATAAGAAATTTCATCCTCGAAATTTGTCCAAGATCATAGTTAGGAGTCAAAGTTGAAAAACCATTGAATCCAAGTATCCCACCATGGTTTTGAAGGTACTTTACCCACAATGGGGTATACATTTGGATTATCGTCTGCAAGGTGTACTCATCCTAACTCTACATGTCTCTTTGTTTTTCATCATACTATGAAATCATCATGGTATTAGGATTTTCTTATCCCTTAGTACCCTACATTATGGTTTTATTCATATCTTTATATGAGACCAAGGGGTATCATCAAACTCTATGTCATCAATTCTCAAATGAAAATGTTCATGGTCATGGCGTAAAAAGAGACTATCATCGAGTGTGTATCTAATCTTTTTTCTAGATTTCATGCATGTTTTTGCTTTCCCCAAAATTTGTACCAATTCTAATCAATTATCTTCATTATCTTTCATTTTAAAATTAAAATTAAACAATTTATTCACAATGTTCATTCGAGTTATGACCCCAAGAGCATCGACATATCCAATTAATCATTTTTTGGGGGTACGAGATTAGGCATGTTACCACTGATTGTTCAAGCTAAGATCTTATGACATCATCATATCTAGATCATGATTTCAAAGCTATATCTTTCATGTATGGTATGATTTCATACTAGGTCTATCTCATGAGGGTGGCTCATTGCACATATATCAAGACTTTAACTTAAGTGATATTCTTTCATGTATCTAGCATCATTCGAGGAATAACATTATCATCATCATCGGGGTTTTGAAATTTCTCACTTGTACCTAGATAGAGATCCACAAGCTCAAGCCACTCAAGCTAAGATAGGTATATGTCCAACAAGGTATGCTATTCACAACCTTCTACCCTTACCTAAAGATTCTACCCATCTTTTGAGAATCAATGGTAACCACTAGATTCCTTTATATACAACTATAACCAGTGTATGAGGCTCATCATGGATATCACACATCATGTACATCATCTTAGGGTCTTGGGACATCTCCCGCACCTATATAGAAAGCATCAGATATTCAATTGCCTCTTTCTCTAGGGTGTGATATTTTCATAGGACATCTAGGGTTCAACATTTTCAAGGAAACCATCCACTAGGTCACTCAACTCATATACTTAGAAGTATTCTAGCTAGGGACTCGTCATCAAGTATTTCAACATTCATATTTTTCAATATTTCAAATATTTTGGAGTTTTGGTACTCTAACCTTCTCCTAAGGTGGGTCGACTCATATCAAAAGGTCACCCTATTCATATGTCCCATGCTTGAGGTCCTCCTTTATAAAGAGATTGAGACCCATGCTAGTCTCAACTATATGTCACATATCATACTCAACACACACAAGACTAGGCACAAACAAGCATGCCAACCCACTAGCTATGTTTAGCACATCAACCAAGTCATATGTATCAACAAGGTGCTAGGTCTAGCTAGGGTTGCATGGTCAAACTCATTTCATATCATCAAACTACTTGGCCCTCTTAAGGACAAACTTGGGTTTTATCAATATCAACAACATCATCAATATCATTGTCATCATCTTAGGTTTCTAGGTTACTCACTTGCTTAACCTATATCATGGCTCTAGACAACTCTAGAGACCATCACTATCATCTAAACTCTCTCATCTAGACTTGATGTTACATCTCTTTCTCCTAGGTTGCATGGAAACTCACTACCTTTCTACGAGTGGTAACATTTTTCATATGTACATATAATAATACTTGAAATATGTTTTCTCCAACATTTAAATAGGCGATGAAAACCACCATACTCAATCCAAATAAAATCAAAACCAAAACGAGTTACCACACTCATTAGGCAGTCTAGTATCAAGACACCTAGAGAACTAACAAGAACATGGTGCACACTTGTGTAGACATCCTAAGCACATGTCGTGAATCATGTCTAGGGAGGTAATTTACACAAGTCTACACCTAGTTCTAGAACATCTAGGTTCTAACCTAGAGGCTAAGTCAACCTAATCCACAAGGATATTTCATTAAGTTTCTAGGGTTGATATGTTGGGTGAGTTTTGTTTGTGTTTCATGTGAGCAATGTTTGGTGTAGTTATTGCTCATGTTCCGATACCATCTATCACAGAACCAGAATCCCAGTCCAATGAACCAAACAGATATCAAAGGCGCCATGTAGAAGTGTAAAGCTTAGCACACATGAACAAGTAACAAGATAAAGGCACCAACATAGTCTCAACATTCAACAAGTATGAATTATACAAAATGCATTATATTCATGAATTCAATTACATGTTTCTAAGTCAAGGTACAAGTCATTCATGTGCACTAAATCTGGATCTTTCAACCAGTACACCTAGCATATGTCACCAAGCCCATCAACCTTCTAGCCATCTCTAAACCTAAAAACAAAATAGAAGAAATGGGTCAACACACGAGGTGTTGAGTATGAGGCAGAAAGATACATATATGTATAAGCTTTGCATAATTTGAAAAGATTTCAAGACTAAACGAACAAGAATAAACATGTTATCTATTTAACAAATGCGAAACCATATTTTATGTCATTTCACTCAATTATACCAACAATATCAAGCATGTTTAAGGCCTTTGACCATGTTTCCGTTGGAAGGGTCCGTAAGGGTTACAAAATTAGCTAACCCTTTTATACAAGAGGGACCTCAAGGCCATAGACAAGAGCTAACCCTTTATCAACAATATTATAATGGAGTTTTATATATATGTGTGTTCAAGTTATAAAACCGACGAGGCAAACATCGAGTAAGACATAGAAATACTACATGGGAATAATGGGCAAGTAAACAAGCAAGCATACAATACATATCATTTCAAACAAGAAAGCTAGTCATATAACTAGATAAATCCCATACCCGATTCAAAGATTTCATAACCTAACATATCCTTCATCATCTAGCCACATGCCAAACCTGATTGACAACAAGATTACACATATGCATTAGATTCTCATCATTATCCATAATTAGATGCATTTTAGGGTTTTAGCCAAGATGGGTTCCAAGTTGCTTATTGGTTCATTATATAATCTTGTACTGATCTAGAGGTCATCATGATGGTGTGGTTCAAGTTTCATGCCATTATGACGTTCCATGCACTTTCTATATTCATATCAAGGTTTAAGGCATTTACCTACATTCTAGGGTTAAAAGACTCACAATAGAGCAACTAAGGTCTCAAATCATCAAGACATGAGATTCAAACAAGATGCAAGATTAGATCAGAAAGATATAGATACATGAATCGTATTCAAGAAATATTGCAACTTTGATCAAGATCATACATTAAAGTCCAAGGACAAGTCATATAGTGCAAAAGGGAGTAATGCTTAAGCAATAGGGGTGATAAGGACCCTCCTATAGATAAAAAATGTACTATAAAGATTCTGATTTCATTTCTAGGCTGATAGATGATCATTACAGGTTCAAGTTTTATCACATAGATGCATTGAATGTACTCAACATGGATGAAGTTGTTATTTTCGAGAAATAAGGGAAACAAACATCAGATTTAGGGTCTGCGACCAAGCCCAAAGTGTAGGTCTCGTCGAGCTGATCAATTTTCTATATTGGTTCATACATTTTGGCCATAAGATCTAGGAGATATAAAATTTTCAAGTTTACATCAAAACTATATGAAAATCAAGCATTTGGAACTTAGGCGTGTCACCTCATCCATATAGTAGTAGATCTGGGCCGTTGATCTTCGATCCGATGGCTAGAGAGGGGCATGACTCGCTGGTTTAGGGCGGTTCACTACCGAATTGGTTGAACCAGGTCTTGGCCGACGTGATGATCGCCCGCTCGCCCCGCCCCCTCCTTCATCGTTCTCTCTGTTCCAAATAGGGGAGGAATAGGGGCGGTGCTTGTAGTGCCCCAAACCTGCTGGCAGAGAGGGGAAAAAGGAGCACAAGGCTCGGGGTGGCTTCTGGGGGCGCCGCCTGCTTTCATCTTGGCCCACAGCCTCATTGGCACCTCTGGTTGCTGCCCATAATCGGAGGACTACGTCCACATCCTTGCAACCGGACGGAAACGAAGAGGTGAGGGGGGAGGCGGATCAAGGAAGGAGGTGTTATGGTGGCCGACCTAAGCATGGAAACAAGGGGCAATCTGTGTGTTGTGGATGACTAGGGATGACGACGCTCTGGAGGTGCGAGTAGCAGCCGTTCATCGACTACGACAGCACTTTGGGTAGAGCGTCTGGCCATGAGTTGTGAGAGGAGAGGGATAATGAGCGATGATGGAGGAGGAGGGAAAGAAGACAAGGGGAACTAGGGTTAGATCAGAGGGGTTTATAAAGCAACAAAGAATGCTAGGGTTTAGGTTCCCTTCATTCATCGTGGGGTTTGATAGCTTTCCCGATCTGACTGGAGGAGGGGAAGCCTCCAGTCAAGCGCCTCCTTCTGTTTTGGGAAGAAGGAAGACAACTATTTAAATGGGCCGCATGTCTGATATTGGGCCCAATAAGGGTTGAAACTCAACAAGAATAATTAAAACGTGTACAATATGAGTCAATAATCAAATACCCATATCTTGGGCTAGGATGGTCCAAATGAGGTGATTTTTGCACTGTTGGAAACAAAATTGAATCCTCGATTACATGAAATACATTATAGAGCATGGAGATCATATATAAATGATTCGATTTATATAGATATTATATAACATGATTCTTTAGTTCAAAAGTACAAAATAGCATCCCACATTGTGAAATTGATCCTCGTAGTGGCCAAATTGGAATGTCACAACTCTCTAATCATGATCTTAACATCGAATTGAGTAAGAGACACTTGATGATAGAGGAAGATTATGATAGAGGAGAGATAAATTTGAGGTTGTCACATGATGATTGGGAATTTGGATTCATTGGCCTGTATGATGCCTATCTCGTGAATAGAAGGGCCTCCCTATTCATCATCAACATCATTATTATCTTTATTGTTTTTGTTTCTTCGACCAACATGAGGTTGAGGTCCTTGTACTTCATGGAAATGCTCATCATACTCATTTTCCTCATGGTCATGCTCATTGCAATCTTCATTACACTCCTCATTTTTCTGTTCATTGTTCTAGTAGAGGAGAGATGGTATCCTTCAGGGAGGCATGACTATAGCAGTCAATAGTAACGACATTCCAGTTCATGCTAACTTCTTGAAATAAATAGTAAAGTCAAGTTTAGAGACTAGACATCTAATTTAGGTATTCAAGAAAGCAAGAGTAATTAGATATAAAATGCATGTTCAAGTCTATTGCTAGACTTAAGGCATGTGTGTATGCTAACTTGACGTGAGTTCTTAACATTACCAATTGCCTTGTCCCTGACAATGGCACCAAAATTTGATCGACCCTAAATCATGCTCTCAAAAGGAGAGTATTTAAGTAGTCAGACTTTGAGTTTATACCTGATAGTTAGGCTCCCACATCGATAGTAACAGGGTCCAATGTAGTGGATTGGGGTCGAACATAGGGAAAAGGTGTTATGTGTTGATAATTGAGAGTCTTGGATTCGTTACACACACCACAAAGGCAAGTAAGTATTCCTTACATAATGGAGGTGTTTCAATGGTCAAGTTAACAAAAAATTAAAGTAAAACAAAGATTAAATGAAACAAAACAAGAATTTTTAAATTGGATAAGATAATATGGATTGGAAACTTGGAGTGGGTTTCACCATCCAAGGTCTCTCACCAACATGCAAAACCCATACCCGTTGTATACCCTTAGAAAGATGACAAGAAATTATCATAAGTGTCTATTCCTTCCTCTTTTTATCTTAGGATAGATATAGACTATAAGGTTGTCTCTCTCTCAAGATTGCAAACAAACAACCTAAGATCATAAGATTAAGCATTCCAACATTCTCATGCATTCATGCAACTCCATAACTTCTAGATATGAATTAATATTATTCTCTCGAGGTATTAAAAATCAAACAACACAAGATGGTATCTAATTATGCAAGTGAAGCATTAGAAACTAGAGTATGGATAAACTTTGCTAAGAGTATATACATTCAATGGATATATGTATTTACATGTTGGGAGAGCCATAGTGGATACTCCCAACCCAAGTTAAATGGATCAACCACTGATGGTCGTGAGTGACATCTCTGATTCACAAATATAAGATGACATGGGGACGGATGGATGGAAGAAAGAAGATAGGTCATACAAAAAGGAGGGAGATACACTAAACAACAAATCTATTTGGAGTCAAGGTTGATGGTGACCTCCTTTGTAATGACCTCGCCTCCCGATAACCCCCATTTAAGGGAGACCCGAAGGTCAGAGCCGTTATCCCAATTAATAGGATCAAAGGTTCAACAATTAATCAGTAATAATTATGAAATTCTACATAACTAAACTGAAATCTGGTATAAAATAAAACTTTGCATACCTTTTTCAAAACTTGGATATCTACTGCTATCCACATCTTGGATCTATTCTATCTAATCCTCCTTGCAGTTTATTTCTTATTTCCACAATGTGTCACTTTATTGTTTGTTCTTTTCAATGGTTGTACCTAAAATGCCAAAAAACAAAACGTCGGTCAACATATAAGAATATGCTGGTATGTGGGGACAATCAAATTTTCACAAATATGGCTAACAATCTAATTATCACAATCAAGGTAATTAACAAGCCAATTTACATTTTTCATGTGTCATTCTCCACCGCTTTTGCCCTAACCCTAGCATACCCCCTATAGGGTTTCTCTTTTACCATTGACTTAAGGCCACCTTCTCAATCCTGAGCTTGGTGCCTGGGGTCACCTCTCATGGTGCCCTTTAGTCATGCAACATAGACCACCTTCTCATTCTCGAGCTTGGTGTCTGGGGTCACCTCTCATGGTGCCCATTGGTCTTCCCTCCTGGGCTTGACCTTTTTGCACCATCCATCAGGGTGGCATGTAGGTGTGAGAATACACACTTCTATTATAATTGTGATAATCATAGTGACTTTATAATTTGCAAGTATGAACATCCAACTGATAAGTTGCATTCGATGCGATGAATCATATGAGAAACTCTTTGGGAAACTAATGCAATTAACCATAATTAACCACATACCTGATTTGCAAATTCAACAAGCTAATAACAATTCCAAGCAAGCAAGTAATCCAAGAAGTAGTTCAACAATCACAGAACTCCTGAAAAGCATATGTAACCTATTTACTACACTTTAAAAAGAATATATCTATTTAATTGACTTAGATTCACTTTCTAGGGTTTCTAATCCAAATTAGGGATTCATTAGGTTTCTTTTAGATCTTTTTACGACTTTCCTCATTTGTATCAACAAAACCCTAAAACAGTAGTTCTAGGTGCAAAACCCTAATTATTCAACATAAACATATTAAAGCCCTTTTATCATCTATTAATCTTGGGATCACTTTTCTACAAAGGGTTTCCAATTATATCCCATTAAATCCCACTAACACTTAGATAAGGGTTTCTAAGCCCATTAATGAATATTAAACATATGAAACTCTAAATTAACCAATTAAACACATGGATCACCCTTTTAGATTCAAAACATCCTTTTTATCAACAATAGGGCAATATCATCTTAAATTACCCATAGTACGTTACTCAATCTTATTAACATCAAAATCAAGGTTTTTCATGTCTTTAGTCTTCCCTCTAACACATGTTGCCATACTTTTACAACTACAAGCATAATTAGATTCTATAAGTATTTTATTTGGATTCCCCTCGTTTCGCTGATAAATTTTAATATAAAGCTCGTCTAAATTCGAGCTATCGATAAGTAATTATGATTTTTACAATGTTAATGGAACTCGACCAATAGAACATCACCACGTCAACATTAGTACCATATTATTGACTTACCAGAATCCAACGAGAATTAGATGGCAATGACCCTACTGCCCTTAGGTCTTCAGCGTGCATGAAGGGGCACTTTTGTCTTTTGGATGTGGGTTCTATCCTTTCTCGTGCACACGTATTCTGCCCAGCGCTCGCCGCCGGAGCCACGACGGGAACTCACGCTGTGTCCTGCTCGTCGTGCCATCGCCTCATCGCCATAGCCTATCCTCTTCCTCGGCCCAGTCCGGACTGCCTAAGGGAGGGCCGACGGTGTGCCACCCCCATCCTCGGCACCACCACAGGTGAGGCTGCCGCCGATGCTGCTCACTCAGGTTGCTCATCCGCCAGATCTCCGTCAGGTCTCCGCCATCATGTTCTAGCTCCAACTCCTTACAGAGCACCGCCTCAGATCCCTCTCCCTCTCTTCGCTCTCTGTTATCCCAAACACTATGAGACGCTGGATGTTGCACCCGCCGCTACCCAGTTTTCCATCAACAGACTGGTGGTTGCAGATTGCGGAACCTCTCAGAGTCTGGTCAGAAGTTGTCATCTTCCGACCTTTACTTCTATTTGCAAAGTTGCTCCCTCGCCAACAGAGACCGCTGGATATGGTGCCCAACTCACGAGCAGTTGAACTCGGGGAACCTACCTCCCCAGTTTGTAGGCGATCCTGCTCTATGGAGGGTTGCAATGAGGGTTCCCCATGGTCTCTCTCTATTTATATATTCTTCCTAGGGGAAACCCTAATTGCTCCCATACTTTGACTACCAACCCCGCCACCTTCTTTCCATAAAAAATTATGATTGTATTCTTAATACAAGTCGCACAAGGAACACTTCTTTTGGTACTCCCGATTTATTTTATCCTTTCACTAAATATATTGTTATACCTGACTTGGACCCAACTATTTCCTTGTCTGAAAATGTATTATTGTGACAATTAATGAAAATAATTTGGTAAATATTCATTTTAGGATTATTTCAAAAATCCATATCTTTTTACTCGTTAATCCTTTTACTTCCAAATTTTAAAGGAAAGTTCATGACTTGTGTGCCAAGTTTGAGATTTTCCCTCATAAGCAAGTTATAACCTGTTAAAGCATATTTTATGTATATTTTCTCTCTCCTATTATCTTTGCAACTTGGACTCCTTCAAACCCAAGAAATCCTAAGATTTCGAAATTCCTTTTTAAGGATACTTATTATCCATTATTTCTCATTATCTTATTTATTTCTTTATTCATTTGATTCCCTTTTTCCTCTTTTCATATTTCTCTTATTATAAATCGTATGTAAATGAATTTTACTCAATTGTGGCCAGTAATGCCACTTTCTAGATATTTCCAAGTATTTCTTATAAATACTTTGCTTAATATCCATTATCTTGTATTTTTTTTTTAATATTTGGACTTTTCTTCTTTTCTTCTCTTTTGTATCCATTATTGGATTAATATAATAGTAGGAACCACAAAATTCCTATCCAAAGGAATGTTTGCAAAGAAACCCATCCTTTGAAGAAAAGCATACAACCTTTTCAATTAAGTCCATATTCATGAAATTATTACATTTATGAAAACATTTGCAAAATTGAGGTTGTAACATCCTTCCCCTCTTATAGGAATTTTGCCCTCAAAATTCCACCAGGAACACAAACAAACATGATAAGCTTTTCTTATGTCCATCATGGCTCCCATGTGGCCTCACCCTTTCCATGGTGCTTCCCAAGAACCTTCATAATCTCATATTCTTCCATCTGAGTTCTTTCTTACCTTGGTATATCGTACCCTCATAGGTGACTCAGGACATTTTAGCCTCTCATAAAGATGAATAGCTTCAGGGCATCAACACATGGCTTGGGTATCTCACATAGTGCTCTAGATCAAACTCCTGGAACACATTATACATCATGTTATCCTGAGGGGTGAGGCTAAACACAACCATCTCCACCAATCCATCTCAAATGGACCCATATATCGGGGACTCAACTTTCTTAGTTGTAGCTTAGATGAGTCAGATTTTCACATCACATTCTCTCCCACAGTGAACTACATGTCTGTCTGCTTTGCATCAGCTCATGACTTATGTCGCCCATGGGCTCTCTCTCTCTCTCTCTCAGCCATTGCACGATCAAGGCGACTTCATCTACACACATTTTGGTTCTTTCTTGACCTTCGCGAGGTCCTTCCCCAACATCATCTCAATTAAGTGGTGACCGACACAACCTCCCTTACAAAGCTTCTTTACATCCTAATACTGGCTATGGTGGTTATCATCACATCTTATAGAAGACAAGAACTGTCTCCATGTATCACCCTGAACAAGCACACATGCTCTTATCAGACCCTCTAGTCTGGATTATACTAACCATCAGTTAGGGGTGATAATCTGTACTAACATCGAGCTCTTCATGTATTTACTTCCCCCTCATGGAAGTTTATCTTTGGGTTATACTCAAAGACCTTTAAACTCACATCATGGTGTAGTTGAACCATCTCTCTCTCATAATTAGTTCAACCAGATCTGTCCCTTGGCAAAACACTCTCTCTTTCTCTTAGACCATGTCATCTAGGTAAGGTGATCTACCATAACCCATATTGCATCTTGACCTTCCTTGGTCCAGGGGAGACTTACCACTACATCCCTAGTGATGAACTCCCATTCCCTCTCAGGGACTCTTTATGCTCTATATCAATTTTATGGGTTATTGGTATTCTTCCTTCACTTCCTGGCTTGCATGGCGACAAGCCACATACAACTTCATCTTGAGCATCCAAAGTACTACTGTCACCTACTATCTTCGTAGTACTATGGTGTATGGTGATCTTAAAATCATGATCTCCTATATGTCATGATTACTCAAGATCGATTCTTCAGAAACCCTAAACCACTCTAGTCGGGGTTTCATCACCTTCCTTTCTAAAGAAGTGCATGTGAGGTTCTACCACCATCCTGCCATTGCATCAAGGACTTGGCTGGCTAACCAAACAATTACTAACTTGTTCAACAGATCTTGTTACATCTGAGTGTTAGCCAAAATTATCTCTTTCTCAAACTTAGGGTTAACCTAACAACCTCTTCTATCCTCTAGCTAAACTAGGCAGCTGCATCTCAATAAGAGCATCCATTACTACCTTTCGTATTTAGGTATAGTGAAGACATACACTTCCCTGTATTCCACTTATCATTTCATCTCAGACTCTAAGTCTATTTTCATCAAGAAAACTCTGAGCTCGTCCCCTTGGCTATCAAACTCAACCTTGTATGACTCGCAAATTCCACATAGCTCATGATAAAACATCCTCACAAGATGACTACCTTATTTATCTTTGTAAACCATCCATGTATCATTCACTCTACAAGGGTATGTTATCATCTCTGTCCTCCTAGCAATGTTCCAACTCACATCATCTTTTATCCTTGGTGTATGGCATGCATACTGTCCTATCTCTCACTCCCATAACAAGAGGAAATAAGCATTTGGATGCAGTCCAAATACAAAGTTCTTCCCATTCTAAGAGTAGAGATGGTACATCCCACCTTTCCAGTACACCTTCAAATCTAAGTTGAAACGTGCAACATATGTCTCTACATCACGATCATCTGAATATCAAGGTTACTTCCATGGAAAACTAGTCTCGAACCTACTTTGGTCATCATACCATCCTTGGTCATCTCCTCTAGGTCTGTAGGATGCTGACACTTTTGGGATCACCCCTCTTCCATTATGCATCCAGAGAGTGCCCTAATCATCTGCCCTTTAGGTCCCATGAGTTCATGAAGGTGATCAGTCTCCTAACTCATGGCCCTTAGACAATGATAGTTGTTACCTCCCGACCCTATGGTCATGTGCAACTAGGGAATTAGGCAACTCCTACTTCCATCGGTCTTATCCGTACCTGACCCTAGGATAGACTTAGGATTCTAACATAGTACATGTCCAACTTAGAACCTTACCAAGTCTCCATCATCTCTCTCTGTATTCATAGTCTGACTTTCATCCTTTCATAGGGGTCATGGCGACCTACCTTTGGTCAGGCCCCATATCGGTTACCTCCAAGGTAACACACCCACATGCACTTAGAGATGGTTATCTATGGGTCTACAGGTTCATTCTCATACTATGTACTTTTCACTTAGCTCCTCAAGATCCTATGAGACCTCTTTAGGTTTCCTCAAAACCCACAAAACTCGTATACACCCTACAAAAGGGTCCCTCTCCCAGGATGGGAGGAAACTACACCTTAATAACAAAGGTCACAACACCCTTATGTCTAGGGTTTACATCAACATGAGCATGCTTAACCCTAGCAAGCTACTAAGCTACATCGACATGAGCATGCTTAACCCTAGCAAGCTACTAAACCATGCTAGGTCATACTTGTTCTCATTCCTCAACATTGGACCAAGAACATACCTGCCCATGTCACCAACTTAGCTGTGAGGGGTTCATCAACTATACCTTTGACTTAAAAGGGGTTTCCCTTTCCTCTAAACATGAGGAGTGCCATGCTCGACTCAAATCTCATCAGGAGCATTAGGTACACCACTTCCCCTCTTAGGCCTAGGAACCCTAGGTTCACCTTTAGATGTCCAACTACATGCTCAACATTCTAACCACAAATCAAGCATGTACAAGGTAAGACATGCACATCCTGTCATCCTTCTACTTGAGCAACACTTCAGAGTAGAGTCCTCCTTAAGGACAACCAACTAGGTGTAAGGCCTCACAACCTGTTACTAAGCCTCTTCTTCTTCCTAACCCTAGAAGGTGAACATCTATACCATAGGCTCATAGGTACCAACAACCTCACCTTCTCTCTAGGTTTTGATTTCTCCAAAGGCAAACAAGATATCCTCAGCCTCCATGGATCATGCATGTGGCAACCACAACCATCCACTTAGGTCGCATCATCCTCAACTCCCCACTGTTCCTCATATCTCAGAGTCTAAGCTTCCAACCTTCTTGCTTGGGACTTGCTCTCTCTCTCTCTCTCTCTCTCTCTCTCTCTCTCAAGAGCTAACCCTACAAACAGTCTTACTGCTAGAGGTCCTCTCCTCATTAAGGATCAACCTCACAAGCATACCCCTACCTGGGTGAAGCCTATTTTCAACTTATGTTTTCTCAAGATTATCCATAGTTCTTTATGCTTATCTCATAAGCTATCCATCATACTCTCTTGGCCAGGGTTTTAGTCTACTATCAGCACTACTGTCGTACTCTGGGTGCATGCTATGCCCTACTTGCATAAGCCCATAGGGTTTCTATAGGTTATTCTCTAACCTCATCATTGAAGGAGCTATCCTTCACTCTAATATGCACGACCCTTTCCAGGGTTGGGTTGCCAAAGGTGCTAGGTCATCCAACCTTTTATGGCTCATATGGGCATGGGTATCCAAAAGCATGTCCACACACCTAGTCTATCATGACATCTAACTCATCGTGTCATCTCTCTCTCTAACCACCACTTAGGGTTAGGGTTAGAATCACCCTCAAAGGATGTGCCCGGTCTCTACTTATGATGGAGGTCTCTACCTCTAAGACTAACTTTCTCCACTCATCCTCCTGACAAGGAGGTCTAGCCTCAAGTCTCTGACCGGACTAAATTGCGTGTCTAAAAAGAACAGATTAAAGTAGTCAGACTTTTAAAGAGATAACCCGACACTCAGGCCCCCACAACGATAATGGGGTCCGATGTAGCTATCGGGGTCGAACACCGGGAGAAGGTTGGTCGTGCTAAGAACGCGGAATCAACACTTCCTATACTCCAGCATAAAAGAGGATTAATATGTGTTCTTGAGGGAACATCAATTCGAGATAGGAACAGGAAGACAAAAGAAGTAAAAGACAAAAGAAGTAAAGAAACAACTTGTAACAAGTATATGGGAAAACTCAGGTTGGGGCTCACCAACCAAGGTGACTCTCCAACAAGCATACTATCTCGCTCTCCTGCATACTCATATCAAGATTACAAGCAACCATAAAATGTCTATTCCCCCCTCTCTCGAGATGAGGATAGATCTAGGCCTAAAAGAAGCCTCTCTCTCGAGATGACAACTCAAAAACCTCATGGACAAACATATGGTTTGAATCAATTAGCATTCCAACACTCTCGTGCATTCATACTACTCCAAGGCACGGGATAAAAGTGATATTACTCTCTTGAGATATCAATAATCAAACATTACAACATGGTAGATAAACATACAAGTGAAGCATTAAAACAGGTGCAATGAGATAATCTTAATAAAAATATGTATATTCAAAAGAAAGAGATAATATACATGTGGGGAGAGCCTTAGTGGCTACTCCCAACCCAAGCTATGGTGTTAGCCGCTCATGCTTGCGGGTAGCATGGCAACGCTATAGAAAAAAGTAGATCTAGGGGATACACGAAGAATGGAGGTGAGTACAACGAGAGTAAATGATAGATCTAGAGGAGAAGAAATGTGATGCTACACACTACTTCTTCATATCTGGATCTACCATGGGGACATATCCTTCTCTCGAAGAAGTGGCGAGCACAGGTGGTCGTCTTCTCTCTCCTCAACCTTCGCTTCGAAGATCTAAGACTGATGGATGGTCAACAACGGGTCTGGGATGCGGCCACACTTTGTGGTATTAGGATCAGATCTCCTTGATCTGACTGTTTGACAAGACCGGTGGGGGTGCTATTTATAGGTGCCACCCACCGACTTAAGACTGCAGTCGCGGTCTTTCCACTGACTTAAGACTACAGTCACAGTCTTTCTTGACTGTGATTCTTCTTGGTCACAATCTTTCTTGACCGCGATTCTCCTTGGTTACGATCTTTCTCAACCACGATTCTTCTTGACCGCGATCTTTCTCGACTGCGATTCTTGCATCAAGACTGTTGTCGCATGTATACAATCCCTTAGGTCTCAAACTCCCCCTTTAGACTAAGGGTTGCATAACCTCGTATTATATGTCATAACCTTCTATTGTAAAAGGTTTCTCCTTCTCAACTCATAACCCTCCCTTAGTTAGCATCCATACTAGTGCCACATCTTTTCGAAAGGTAGCCTTCACACCTATTCTTTATTTTCAGAGGGCCCTATGCTAATGTGTATAGGTAGGCTAGAAGCTTTAAGGTGTTTCCTCTTCCTCCCAAACTCTTCACCCACAACTTTCGTAAGAATAGTGTTGCCCTTTTTGGGTTTCTGACTTTAAGTTAGGTGGTATGTGAAGTTCCATTCAGGATTGGAGGTGTGTAAGTTTGGCTTCCAGTTTTTGCTTACAGGCATGACATATCTGCATTCATGAGTGCAACAATATACCGGTCGGGCAGGAACTTTTGCCATATTTTAGGGTACTTCTCTCATATTCTTTTCTTTATTTTGTTTGATTTTTGGCTTTTTATCTCTCCTTTCAGGCTTGGGATTTAGGATTATGTTGGTCTTCTTGGGTGGCCAAGCCTCTTTTTAGCTATTTTCCTTGAACAGGGCAGCTTTTTCCTATCTACAGAGACTAGGATTTTCTGGATGCGGGCATTAGGTGGGGATGATTGTTTAGGAGTATGACTAAGGTTCTCTTAGTTTGCGGGGGTTCATGAGTTAAGGTTGTTACATATACAATGTCTTATTGCAAGAATGAGATATAGCAGTGTTGCTATGACTTGTAGTTGTTTTCTCTGGTTTGCTCATATCCTTCTCTATCTGGGGTTGGAGCACTATTTTTTGAAAATTTTGGCGAGAGGGAGTGAGCTTCTAAGAGGTTAGTTGTAATGAAAGTTTTCAAGATTTCAAAATTTTTGTGTTAGAAACGTAAGAAAAAGGAAAGTGAAATATAAAGGAGAGTAAAAGGAAAGCTTTAGTACCTCTGCGGCCCGTTTATGACTCCTCCCCCAAACCTATTCTGCACCCCGACTCGGGGTGTCAAAATTTGAGTAAGAAGTATAAACGGGCCTTCTTTATTTATTTATTTGGCGGGGAAGGCCCACTTGGACTCTAGGAGCATGCTGGCGTAGATATACCTAAGCACGTGATACTGCTCGTACTGCATGTTCTCCACCTTGAGGCTGGTAGTTGCGATAGCTACCATCTATGATAGGTAGAAGAACCCACAGTCATTTGATAAGGGTATCTGCTGAGGGCTTCTATGGCAGTATTGGGTCTTCCTGAATTGTTTGCCTTGTGTCATTGTGAACCCTCTGCCATGTTGTTGTATCATTTGGATGATGGTTTCAACACATGTGTTTTCCTTTTCTTCGGTAGGGGACTTTGCTGTCGTCATATTAGTTGTTTTCTTTAGTGAGAAGGCTGCATCAGAGCTATTATATAGAATTGCAGTCTTCTTCAGTAGGTTGACGTGAAGCAAAGTCCAATGGTTTTCATGAAGAATCGACAAGAAGATGTGTTAAGGCGTGCCTGCTTGAAGCCGTCGCTGCAGCCACTCTGTTTCTCCGATCTTCTTGTCCTTGAGTATGTCATCTACCAGTAAGAAATATGCCATGTGACAGTTTGGCATTGAATCTCCTAACAACGCCTGGTAGGCTGACATCGTGCTCACTGAGAGGTACCCTCCTATTCTCAACATTTCTCAGAGGTCGTCTTAGAGCACGCAGATGCCATCGCGTTCGAAGATAACATGTCCCGACGAATTGTCTTCCTTTAGAGAACTCATGATTATTGTGAGTTCTTCCATCGACAGACTGAAGCAGCTCCATCTGTCGAAGTTCTCAAAAGAAGGTACTATATCTCCGGCCGGGCCTTCTAGTCCTTCGTTCCCCAGGTCTTCTTCAACTTCTGCTTCTGTGGGCTATCCTTCTGTAGGAGGAGCTTCAGGAGCGTTGAATACTGAAGGCTGTTGTTCATCTTCTGCTTGCTTCACAACCTCTTGAGTCTCTGCACCCCAGCCCACTTTCCAAGCTGTAGCCCTAGCCAGTTCTTTTGGGTCGACCCATATGCTTTTGAGTTGTTCCCTCCAAGGTGTCTTCTCGGGGAGAGGGATGTCCGCGTGGAGCCTGCGGGGCACAACATCAGCAGCCATTGCCGAATCCTTGAAGAATCGGCGATCGTAGATGACCTCCATTGCGTACTTGCCCCACAATCCATGTAGGTCTTCCCCTTACAGGTCTTCCAGGGGAATGCCCTTATTGATGGCTTCCATCATACGTAGCACGATGAAGGCACAATCCCCTGAACTAGCTCGTTCTTGAGGGACGTTCTTGTTTATGGAGAAGAGTTTCTAGGACTCTTGGAACCTTGGACTCGCCTCTTTAATAGCCCGCTGTAGGTGTATAGGAATTTTCAAGGCATCCCTGGCATCCTTCCTCTTGTAGACAAGTGAAGTGCAGTCCATCTCTGCTACACAACAGTTAAGCATCGTCATCTTCCGCTCTGTAAGGTCGATGACGATTAGGCCCCAATACTTTGCATTATGGATGGGTAGCACCACTGTCCTAGTCTCCCTTCTCCTAACTGCCACTTGTAGTTCCAACACTTCTGCCGCTCTGTAATCTTCTTTGTACAACAGACTGGCTAGACGTGTGGTGCCGTTGAAGATTGGCTGCGACTTATCTTGATGGAGGAATTCCTCCAGGAGGGTGGCGCAAAGTACCTTGAACATCCTTTTGTGTACTTGCGCCATCTTCAGAAAGACTCTCCGGAAGTCCTCCCTGGTCAGACGTCTACCCTTGTTGATATACAATATGTCTGACCTGGGTAGATCGTCGTCGAGGACATTTTCCAGGACATGGACATCTCTGCAAGAGATGCGCGACACGGTCTTCATGTCCATGCCCTTCATTTTTCAAGACTGAGGGGGAGCTGTTGCATATTGTAGTGTTCTTTCTTCAGCTTGTCTCTCCCTAGCGGGCTCTTCTATAAAGAAGGCTGCTAGCCCGCCCTCCTCATCTTCTGACGTCGCTTCCTGCACTGTTGGTACGGAGGCTTCTCAGATGGTGGGCATAGCCTCAACTATTTTTTCAGCACCCTTGGTCGGAGGTTGTGCTGTGGCCCTTGGTCCAGCTTCCTCTGAGGAAGCTTCTGCGGCGATGTCTTTTGCATGGCTTTCTTCCGACATCTGCCCCAGCCTGTCCTCAACCATCATTTTTAGCATGGACTCCATCTTCCCATCGTAGATGTAGTCGTTGTGCTCCTCATGTGATGGGAAGAGGTAGAAGTCATTTGATTCTTCCATCCCAGGTCCTAGCTCAGTTATTAGCCTATCAATCTCTGCTGTGCTAGCCGAGCTAAGCGCCACGACCATATCCTCCCGGTGGGCCTTTGCTTCCTGCTCTACTTTTGTCGGAGTGAGTGTGGGAGGGGTGAGGCGACATGCAGCCTGCTACTCGTCCTCATTGGCGGTTTCATCCATCGCCTCCTCCGGGCTGCAGTTGAGGTCAACCCCCCTTGATTGTGTTGTATGCTTTTCGTACTGGGGGCTTGATCTTCCTGCTGGTTGTTTGCCTTGTTGTTCAGCGATGGGAGATTGTCTTCGGCTTGTACTCCCATTCTTTACTGCGCCGGCTCCCCCCCCCCCCCCCCCCCATGTTGTCGTCGTGGCTGGAGGGGTTGGCCAAGGAGCATTCTGGGCTAGTAGGGCACTTCGTCTTTTTCTTCACCCGCCTAGCTTTGAGCTCTGCACGCTCCTGCTCGAGCTTCTGGCGGTCTTCTCACACTCCCTGTCGTTCTTCTTCTAGGGAAGCCATTGCCTCTTAGTATTCTTGGCACATTTGCTCGTTGTCTGCGTGTATGGCCTGCCCTTCATTTCGCAGGATCGTCATTTCCTCCTGCATTTTTGTTAGAATCCCAAGCATCCTCCATTGATTGCTGAAGACTTCTTGCATGAATTCCAAGAGTGCTAACGTCCTCTCATCTATCTCCTTCACCTGCACTATTAGTGAAGATAAAGAAGTAGAAATTTTCTCATTTATTGAATTGGTTTGATGCATGTGTTCTCACATTGCATCAAACCTATTACCTAGAGCACCCCCAAAAGAGGGTGCCTGTTGTTGTTGTTGGTGCAACTGCTATCCCGTGCGTGTTGTTGACGCACTTGGAACAGTCGGCTTCTTAGGTGGTGGCGGTGGGGGCATGTCCCTAGGTTGACTCTTCTTTGGCTCCACCGCTGGTATGCTTTGATAGACTTGTCTCTCTTCCTCTATCTCCGGTACGTTGGTGCCGAGAGGGGTTTCTTCTTCTGCTCGGCCCCTCTTTGGCCCTGACTCTAGTATGGCTTGGGAGCCTTGTCTTTCTGGCTTTGCCTTCGGTTGGCTGGTGGGTTGCGGAACTTCGTTGGTGTCTGTAGTCTTTCCCTCTTCTTCCTCCACTGTAGTAGTTTCCTCCTGCGGTCTCAGGGAAGCAGGGTCTGCAACTTGTGCTTCCACCGGTTGTTCTGCGGCTCTCTCTTTTTCAGCTGGCTTAATGGTGGCTTCTGGTTTCTTTTTCTCCACCGCCAGTTTCTTCTGTGGCTCCTGGGTTTTCTTCACTACTTGTGTTGGGACACTACTTTTCTCTTGTACGCGTGCTGGTTCTGCCGATGTGTTGGCATGCAATGTCCCAGAGCTCATTTTCTCGATGTCGTCAAGAGTCGGCCACAGCTTGTGGGCGTCATAGATTGCCATTTTGGGAAGGGGGAGTGGCTTCTTCAGTCCTTGGTGCTTGAAATATTCTTTCTCCCCCTTCACTTCTAGAATTCCCATGCTGGCGAGAGACTTTATATCGATACTTTGTTGTCCCTCCATTTCTTCATATTTTTGCAATTCACCTTCTTCCAATAGGTAGTCGGCGATCCTTATTATTTGACCACCCATACAGAAGGCGGACTTCCTCTTTGCCTCACCACCTACAACCGATGACAACCTTCTAATAAGGATCCTTCCTATATTCACTGGTCGCCTATTGATCATAGACCATATAAGGAAGAGATCCCCCTTGCTGACTGTCCCGATCTTTGAGCTGGCATCTATAAAGAAGGCGGTGATCTTCTGTATGATCTTGATGAAGTAGGAGGTGATTCCAGAGGCCTTGGAGTTCTTCGGGTTGTGCTTTTCCTCTCCAGTCAGCTCCTCCCACATCTTTTTGCTATCATACACAACAATCTCTCTCTCTCCTAGGGCACTTGAACATGCCTTAGCCTCTTCTTTGGATGCGGTTAAGATCCTATTCAAATCTGTCTCTGTTTTCATATGGGTCTTGACCCCCGGCCGTACCTCGAGCTAGTAGTCCCTCCTCCTGCTGCTCGTGTCCCGTCGCCGGTGATGAGCTTTGTCAGAGAGGACATAAATTCTAGGGTCAACCTCCGGTACGACCTTACTTCGGGCGTGCAGATCGTACGTAGTTCGTGCCCTTTAGGAATTTCACCGTCCTGTCATACAGCCCTAGCTTCTTGAAGTCCTCCACGTCAAGGTAACATGTCAGCACGCAGTCCTTATTGGCGGACATCCAGTCATAAGCAGACTGGTGCACGATGTCTCGGGGTACGAGCTGGGGCTTCCCTTGAGGCGTAGAAACTCCTTCTATTGCCTTTTTAGTTTTTGCCTTCTTACTGGGCCTGGGTTCCTTGAATGCGGCCTTCTACTTCTTCCCCTGCACTGGGCTTCTTGACTCTTCAGGTCGGTACTCGGAGGTCTCTGTTTCCCCCGTCTGCTCGGTTGCTTCTGTGGACTGTTCTTGTGGCATCCCCGCCAATATCCTCTGATATTGCTCCAGTCTTAGTTGTATCTCCAGGCATTTGGGGACTGGCAGGGCGGTGCTCTTCTTCAGCTTCTCGGTTAAATCTTTGACTATCATCTCTACCTCCTTAAGGGAGGTATCCCTTTGGTACAGGGGATCGCTTGAGGCTGGAGAAGACATTCTGTAGGTTAAAGTGAATTAGTCCTCCGTAGGGTTTACTCTATTATTTTCCTAGGCATATTTATCATCAAGTTAAGGGTAATCATTAGGTTATAGGTCATCACTTTTTTAACTTTTTGGTTGCAAACTTATTAAACGGACAGTGAGGATCGCGGTCGCGGTTATTATTGTTTTAGAGGAATTCAAAATCGTGGCCTTTTTGAAGAGACTGCGGTCGCGGTTGTTAATCGCGGTCGTAGTTATTTCTTGAAAAAATCATGGTCACAATTTTGTTCTAAGGAAGAAACCACGGTAGTTATGTTAATCGCGGTCGAGTCGCGGTCCTTTCTACAAAAAAGCCGAAATTAGTGCTTCTTAGGGTTTTACAGTTTTCGGTTCTTAGGGTTTAACACCTCGCGGCGATTTGCAATGACCAAGCTCTTGGTCTACTTCGTCCGTTTAGTTCTTCAAACCGCTGTTCATCGTCCATCGCTTTTTAGGGTTTTTTAAAAACTTTCTCCTTAGGGTAGAGAAGGAGGACGGGGCTAAGCGCCCAGAAACTAGGCATTGGCGAGGCAAAAACTGGCTAAATGGCGAGAGCGGATCGCCTTAGCGCTGAAGGGAGAGCTCGAAATCGAAATAAAACACGTCAGTGCGAGGAAAGATGAACGAGCGGGTTACCTGATTGAAGGGAGAGGATGCGACGACGGCAAAGGCCATGAGTGGCAAGGCGAATGATCCCGGCGGACATGCGGCAGCGACTAGCTCGGGTGTCGAACGGAGGAATTGTGGCTGCGGCTGCGGTTCTCGAACGAACAGACTAGGAAAAACTAAGGAGTTGCACGAAAGTGAAAGGAGCGTAAAGAGTCTGTCATTCGGTGACTTAGAAGTATTTATAGGCATTCAGATCACTCTAACTTAACCAAGTAAAACACCGCGGTCGCGATATTTATCGTGGTCGCGATGTTCAAGAGAGGAGCCGCGATCGCAATGTTATTTACGGTCGTGATCCTTCTAAGAAAACCACGGTCGCGGTCTTTCAGCTAAGCGAGACGATCGCGGGCTTGATAATCCAACAAGCACGAGCAAAGCTGTGGTCGTGATTATATTTGCGGTCGCAGTTATTATTCGCGGCCGCGATTAAGCCAAACCACCATTACTTAAATCCAAAAAGAAAATGAAAATGCTCAAAAAAGGAAGAAAAACTTATACTAGATGAAAGAAGGAAGGATAAAGCAAATATAAAGTGAAGAGAGATTAAAAACTTGGGTTGCCTCCCAAGAAGTGCTTGCTTTAAAGTCTCTTAGCTAGACTACATAAAATTTTCACTCCTCTGGTCCTTTAGTCGGATGAGGCAACTCTCGATCCCTCTCCTTGTTGAGCCGGGTTGGTTCATCTAGGTTGATCTCTGATCTTCTTACAAAGGCTTCATCCTCGTAGAATATTTTCAACCTGTGGCCATTGACCTTGAAGATCCCAGTCTTTTCTCCTTGAATCTCCATCATTCCTGATGGAAAAATCTGTTCCACAGAGAAAGGGCCTGACCATCTTGTTCTGAGCTTCCCAGGGAAAAGCATGATGCTAGAATTGAAGAGAAGGACCTTGTCTCCTTCACGAATGTCCTTGTTCCTTAGGTGGGCATCATACCACACCTTGGTCATTTGCTTGTAAATCCTTGCGTTTTCGTACACATGCAATCTCAGCTCCTTGAGCTCGTGTAGCTGTAGATATCTCTTTTGCCCTACCTTTTCCAAGTCCATATTTAGAAATTTAATTGCCCAAAAGGCCTTGTGCTATGACTCTAAGGGTAAATGGCAAGACTTTCCATAGATTAGCCTGTAAGGCGTGGTGTCGATGGGTGCCTTGTAAGCAGTTCTATAGGCCCAGAGAGCATCGTCGAGCTTCATGGACCAATCTGTCCGAGTACGGTTGACATTCTTTTCCAAGATTTGCTTAATTTGCCTATTAGATACCTCCACTTGTCCAGAGGTTTGAGGGTGATAGGGTGTTGCAACCTTATGCTTGACCCCATACTTCTTAAATAGCGCCTCAAATCGCTTCTCCCCAGAATGTGATCCACCATCGCTTATCATGGTGTGGGGTACTCCAAAGCACGAGAAGATGGTTTTCTCGAAAAGCTTAATCATAGACTTAGAGTCTCAAGTTTGGGTAGCAACATCCTCTACCCATTTTGACACGTAGTCCACAACCACTAATATGTACTAATAACCTTTTGATGAGGGGAAGGGACCCATGTAGTCTATTCTCCAAACGTTAAAGATCTCAACTTCTACGTCATAGGCATTTCATTCCTTTTTCCTATATTTCCGGTTGATTGGCACTCCTTGCATACTTTCACATAAGAAACAACATCCTTGAATAGCGAAGGCCAATAAAATCCTGATTGAAGCACTTTTGCGGCAGTTTTGTCCCCACTATGATGCCCTCCATATGATGAAGAGTGGCATTCCTTTAATATTAGTGGGACCTCTTCTTCCGGTATACATCTTCTGTACAAACTGTCTGAACATTTCTTGAATAGTAATGGGTCATCCCAATAGTAGTTCCTCACATCAGACAAGAGCTTCTTCTTCTGGTTGTATGTGATGTCCGACGGTAACTCGCCGTAAGCAAGGTAGTTGCAAATGTCCACGAACCATGGCAAGTTTTATTCTTTGGATTCTATCATGAGCTAAGCCTCATCTGCATAGTTATCATTAACGGGTGGCTCATTTTTGTCTTCGACGATGATCCTCGACAAATGGTCGGCCACTATGTTTTCTGCCCCTTTCTTGTCAATGATCTCATGATCGAACTCTTGGAGTAATAGGGCCAACCTCAGTAATCTAGGCTTAGTGTCCTTCTTCTGCATTAGGTATCTGATAGCTCCGTGGTCAATATAAACCTTTACTTTTGCTCCAATCAGATAGGACCTGAATTTGTCAAAAGCAAAAACAATCACTAGCAATTCTTTCTCCGTGGTAGTGTAATTTACTTGTGCCTCGTCCAGGGTGTGGCTGGCGTAGCAGATAACATGATGTCTCTTGTCCTTCTTCTTCCCTAGGACTTCCCCTACGACATAGTCTCTAGCATCACACATTAGCTCAAAGGGTAACTCCCAATCTGGGGGTTGGAGAATAGGTGGGGTTACTAGGACTTCCTTTAGGGTCTGAAAAGCCTTCAGACAATCATCCGTAAAATCAAATTATGCGTCTTTAACCAGCAGATTTGAAAGGGGTTTTGATATCCTTGAAAAATCTTTGATGAATCTTCTATAATAACCGGCGTGACGAAGAAAACTTTGCACCCCTGTCACAGACTTAGGTGGAGGCAATTTAGAGATGGCTTCGATCTTGCTTACATCTACTTCAATACCTCTCTTCGAGACCTTGTGCCCCAGGACTATGCCTTCTTGCACCATAAAATGGCATTTATCCCAGTCAAGGACTAAGTTCTTCTCTTCACAGCATTGCAGAACTAAGGATAGGTTTCTCAAACAACCATCAAAATCTCTTCCATAAATAGAAAAGTCATCCATAAAGACTTCCACAATGTCTTCCAAAAAGTCAGTGAACATCAAGATCATGCAACGTTGGAATGTTGCAGGAGCATTGCATAGTCCGAATGACATTCGTCAGAAAGCATAGGTACCATATAGACAGGTGAAGGTAGTTTTCTCCTGATCGTCAGGTAGATGGGAACTTGGTAAAATCTGAAATAACCGTCCAAGAAGAAAAAATATTCGTGATGCGCCAGCCTTTCTAGTACTTGGTCGATAAAGGGAAGAGGATAGTGATCTTTCTTCATTGCTTGATTCAACTTTCGATAGTCAATGCACATTCTCCACCCAGTAACAGTCCAGACGACTACTTCATCTCCTTTATCACCCTTTACCACTATCGTTCCCCCTTTCTTTGGCATGACATGAATTAGGCTCACCCAATTGCTGTCACTGATTGGGTAGATAATACCTGCATCTCTTAGCTTGATGACTTCCTTCTTTACAACTTCTTTTAACATTTGATTCAACTTCCTCTGGGGTTGAACCAGAGGTTTTGTTGATTCTTCAAGATTTATGCGGTGCATACATAGAGCAGAGTTAAGCCCCTTGATATCATCCACTAAATAGCCTATAGCTTGCCTATGGAGCCTTAGCTCATTAAGAAGTCTTCCCATTTACTCTTCGGTCAGGCTAGCATTTACTATGACAGGATTCCTCTCTTCAGGATCAAGAAACTCGTATTTCAAACCTTCCGGTAATTGCTTAAGTTCAGGTTTGGGTTTTGGTACTTTCTCTTCTTCCCTTGTCAGTTCTATAGAAGCATACTTGACAGCCTCAACAACCTCCTCTTCATCGCTGAAATCCCCTGTGTTTCGATTCAGGTATTTGAGGATCTCAACAACCTTGGGGTCGTCGATTTCCGAATCATCTTTGTTTAACGCCCTCATAAGAGGGTCTACCACCGCAATGTCTTCTTCTACTTCTTCGCAATATTGGTTATAGCTATCCACGAAGTAAGCAGATTCGAACATGGACGGTCCCTTCATAGAGTCTTTCACCTTGAAATCTATGTGATCATTTCCGACCCTCAGAGTTATGATGCCTTTAGCGACATCAATCAGTGCCCTACCGGTCCCCAAGAAAGGATGTCCAAAGATAATAGGGCATTTAGGGTTTTCAATAGTGTCAATGATAATAATATCACATGGGATGAAGAATTTCCCCACGTGAATCGAAACATCTTCGACTACTCCCACTGGTCTTTTAAAAGTGTGGTCTGCCAACTCGATCCTCATATTAGTCCTGACCATCTCAGTCAGTCCTAATCATTGTGCGAGGCTTAAAGACATTAGACTGATGCTAGCCCCCAAGTCGGAGAGACCTTTCCTTTTGATGTTATCCCCTACTACAAAAGGTATAGTAAAGGCTTCGGGGTCCTTCTTCTTGGTAGGTAGTTCCGCTTTTACGAAAGATGTCGACATGCTGGCTTAGTGTACAGTTTCGATCCTTCCTCCTCGTATTTTCTTCGTGACTAGATCCTTGAAGAATTTGGCATAGGTCGACATTTCTTCCAAGGCATCCAGGAAAGACACCTCCAGGTGGAGCTTTTTCACTGATTCCATGAACTTATCATACCTCTTCTTGAGGTGAGCCTTTACAAGCTTGTAAGTGAAAGGTAATCTTGGCGAATAATGACTCCTCTTGGTGAACAATTCTTCTTCAGGTTCTGGTTCCTTAACCGGTGGGTGCTGGTTCTCCCCCTTGGATGGGTTATTTGTAACATTCTCTAGCTCTAGTTCTTCAGGTCTTATTTCCTCAGGGCGCTCTATTGTTCTTCCCGATCTAAGGATCGCCATCTTGGTAGATTCTATGTTAGAAGGGATCTTCCCAGAGGGGTTCTTTACGAGCTCGGCCAACTGAGCGAGCTGCTGGTCTATCTGGCATTGACGTGTTTGCATATCCGCCATTTGTACCTGCATAGTGTTCAGGACATCAGAGTTGGACAGCGCACTTTGTGCAAGTTGATTGTTTATCATGTCCTATCTCTTCATGAAATCAAATAGTTGGCCTACTAAGTCAGGCTGACTAGTACTTCTTGTTTGACTCTATCCTTGAGCTTGTCCTTGTCCTTGACTTGTGTTAGCAGCTTGGCGGTTTTGATACTTACCTTGACCTTGATAGTTGATTTTTTTTGTCTGGAAAGTGCTTGTCTTGGTGTAATGTCCTTGCCCGCTCTTCTTCTCGAAACCAGGTGGTTGCTTGGGTGGATTATTCAATTGATGCAAATTTTCTACAACATCCTTGTTCCCATAGCTGAATCCTTGGTGCTCTGGTCTCTTAAAGTTAGCATAAGAGGCATTTTCAGCTTCCTCCTCTTCAGACTCGCTTTCACTAGATTCTTCGGGTCGGGTATATACGCAATTGTCTATCCCATGCCCACCTTCACCACAGGTGACACATTTCATCACTTTCTCAATTGGCTTCTTTCCTTTCCCTCCTGATTCCTTCAGCTGTTTGACATCTGTGGCTATCTTTTGTATTTGAGACGTGATCGCTTCGAGAGCCTTTGATTCAATCGACAGTCCTTCATTGGTGGCTTTCTTAGCATATCCTCTTTCGGTCCGGTCATAATCAGTCCCAACTTGTAACTCAGCCATGTTTTCTATGATCTTTTTAGATCTACTAGGCTTTTTCCCGAGAAAGTCGCTTCCAACTGCTACATTCAGTGAGACTCTCTCTTCAGGGGTTAGACCATTGTATAAAGTTAGTAAGAACCCCTTCTTGTAATTGTGGTGAGGGCAGTCTCTCTGGTACTCTTGATACCTTTCCCAGGCTTCATGCAGATTCTCACTCGACTTCTACATGAAAGACGTGATCTTCTGTCTGTTATGAACGATCTTCTCGGTGGGGTAGAACTTGTTCATGAAAGCGTCTGCCAATGTGTTCCATCCATTCAAAGCTTGATGCAGTAGCCCAAGGTACCAGGATAGTGCCTTGTCCTCTAAAGAGAAGATGAAACCCTTGCAGTAAATGACTTCTTGTGGAACTCCCCACATCTTGATGGTGTCACATATATTCTTAAAAGTGTCGAAATGATGATAAGGGTTATCGTTCTTTGAATTCCCTCGAAAACTTTTGTTCTGGATTATAGATATTATAGCTGGCTTCAGTTTGAAGTTTGCTGCATTGAACCTTGGGATGACCACATGACATCTTGAATTATTAGCTTTTGTAGCTACCAACTCCCGAAGGGTCTTTTCTTCCTCTTCATCATCTTAGTTGGCACTGTCCCTGCGATTTCACTCTTGGTGATTTCTTCTGTGCCTACGGTGATGACGAAGCTCCTCATGGTGATGATCATCTTTAGGTTGTTCTTGTTCTTCATAGAGATGATCGCCATTATAACATCCATCTTCATCGGTTTCTGGCGGGGGTGGGTGTTGTCCGATCCTCACGTTCTGCTCGTTTGTGGAAAGGGGTGGTCCCATACGAGGCAACATGGTGTGCGGGTAGTATGGGGCATGTACTTCTCCCCTGGGTACATGGATAAAACATACGATCAAGTTAGAAAAATCGGGCTTGATGAAGACGAACTATTCTACACAGGTCCAGGTTAGAAGACTTAGAGTGATTGTGTTATCGAGCTTATTGCTAAGCTTGAGGCATGGGAGTATAGTGGATGGACTCGGGTTCCTTAACAATACCGTTTTGCCATATCCCCGACAACGACGCCAAAAAGTTGACCGTCCTAAATCACGCATCTAAAAAGAATGGATTAAAGTAGTCAGACTTTTAAAGAGATAACCCGACACTCAGCCCCCCGCAAGGATAACGGGGTCTGATGTAGCTATCGGGGTCGAACACATGGACAAGGTTGGTCGTGCTAAGAACACGGAATCAACACTCCCTATACTCCAGCATAAAAGAGGATTAATATGTGTTCCCGAGGGAACATCAATTCGAGAACAGGAACAGGAAGACAAAAGAAGTAAAAGACAAAAGAAGTAAAGAAACAACTTGTAACAAGTATATGGGAAAACTCAGGTTGGGGCTCACAAACCAAGGCAACTCTCCAACAAGCATACTATCTCTCTCTCCTGCATACTCATATCAAGATTACAAGCAACCATAAAACGTCTATTCCACTCTCTCTCGAGATGAGGATAGATCTAGGCCTAAAAGAAGCCTCTCTCTCGAGATGACAACTCAAAAACCTCACAGCAAAACATATGGTTTGAAGCAATTAGCATTCCAACACTCTCGTGCATTCATACTACTCCAAGATATCAAATAAAAGCGATATTACTCTCTCGAGATATCAACAATCAAACGTCAAAAGATGGTAGCTAAACATACAAGTGAAGCATTAAATCAGGTGCAAGGAGATAATCTTGATAAAAATATGTATATTCAAAAGAAAGAGACAATAAACATGTTGGGAGAGCCTTAGTGGCTACTCCCAACCAAAGCTATGGTGTTATCCTCTCATGCTTGCGGGTAGCATGGAAGTGCTATAGAAAAAAGTAGATCCAAGGGATACACGAAGAATGGAGGTGAGTACAATGATAGGAAATGATAGATATAGAGGAGAAGAAATGTGATACTACACACTAATTCTTCAGATCTGGATCTACCACGAGGACGTCTCCTTCTCTTGAAGAAGTGGAGGGCACAAGTGGTCATCTTCTCTCTCCTCGACCTTCGCTCCGGAGATCTACGACTGATGGATGGTCGGCAACGGGTCTGGGATGTGGCCACACTTCGTGGTATCAGGATCGGATCTCCTTGATCTGACTGCTTGACAAGACCGATGGGGGCACTATTTATAGGCGCCTTCCACCGACTTAAGACCGCGGTCGCGGTCTTTCCACCGACTTAAGACCGCGGTCGCAGTCTTTCTTGACTGTGATTCTTCTTGGTCACGATCTTTCTTGACCGCAATTCTCCTTGGTCACGATCTTTCTCGACTGCGATTCTTCTTGACCGCGATCTTTGTCGACTGCGATTCTCCCCAGGATCTCAGTTACAGTCTTTGAGTGCCCGCGGTTGCGGTCTTTGGAGAAGCCGTGGTCGCAGTCTTTGAAGAAGCCGCAGTCGCGGTCTTTGGAGAAGCCGCGGTTGCGGTCTTTGGAGAAGTCGCAGTCACAGTTGGCTGACTCCTGAAATCAGCAAACAAGACTTTAGTCAAGAAGATTGATAAAATGTCTGCAAAGTTGACTAAAGTTATTTTAAAAGTGGTGTAAAATATATACAAAAAATATGTAAAGTGCGGTGTTATCAGTCCCTCCTGAGGGTATGACAACTCATGTCATACGACCTAAGCATGTATCTATTCTTTAGTTTACAATTAAACTATTAAGCTTATGTCCATGGCATCTTATTTACATGCTTTTCGTTAATTTGGTGGAGGATTCCTTAAACCTTATAAACTTTACCCCATACCTCAAGAGGGTGAGGAAAAGAGGGAAAACCCTAATCCTTAAAATCCTTAACAACATTTGAGTTGAGAAGGGATGAACAAGATGAGAGAATCCTAATGGTATCTTATTTTGAGTCAAATCTTGAGACATTGGCCAGACAGTCACACTAATCCGGGAGTCCTCATATTCTGACTAGCAGTGCAGAGGAAAATATTGCCAACACCCAGACGTGATCCTTTTCTAGACACCTTTGTCTTTTGAAAAATCCTCTAATAACTCCCTTGGGTTCTACAGAGTTTGTAAAATTTAATAATTATTAAAGATTAAATGAGGAACCTATGCTCTGATACCAAATATAATGGCCCTGCCTCCCGGTAACCCCCAATTAAGGGAGACCCGAAGGTCAGAGCCGTTATCCCAATTAACATGATCAAAGGTTCAACAATTAATCATTAATAATTATGAAATTCTACAGAACTAAACTGAAATCTGGTATAGAATAAAACTTGCATACCTTTTTCAAAACTTGGATATCTACTGTAATCCACATCTTGGATCTATTCTATCTAATCCTCCTTGCACTTTATTTCTTATTTCCACAATGTGTCACTTTATTGTTTGTTCTTTTTAATGGTTGTACCTAAAACACCGAAAAACAAAACGTCAGTCAGCATATAAGAATATGCCGGTATGTGGGGACAACCAAAATTTTCACAAATATGGCTAACAATCTAATTATCACAATCAAGGTAATTAACAAGCCAATTTACATTTTCAATGTGTCATTCTCCACTGATTTTGCCCTAACCCTGGCATACCCCCTCTAGGGTTTCTCTTTTGCCATTGACTTAAGGCCACCTTCTCAATCCCGAGCTTGGTGCCTGGGGTCACCTCTCATGGTGCCCTTTAGTCATGCAACATAGACCACCTTCTCATTCCCGAACTTGGTGTCTGGGGTCACCTCTCATGGTTCCCATTGGTCTTCCCTCCTGGGCTTGACCTTTTTGCATCATCCATCAGGGTGGCATGTAGGTGTGAGAATACACACTTCTATTATAATTGTGATAATCATAGTTACTTTATAATTTGCAAGTATGAACATCCAACTGATAAGTTGCATTCAATGCGATGAATCATCTGAGAAACTCTTTGGGAAACTAATGTGATTAACCATAATTAAACACATACCTGATTTTCATATTCAACAAGCTAATAACAATTCCAAGTAAGCAAGTAATCCAAGAAGTAGTTCAACAATCACAGAACTCCTGAAAAGCATATGTAACCTATTTACTACACTTCAACAAGAATATATCTATTTAATTGACTTAGATTCACTTTCTAGGGTTTCTAATCCAAATTCGGGTTTCATTAGGTTTCTTTTAGATATTTTTACGACTTTCCTCATTTATATCCACAAAACCCTAAAATAGCAGTTCTAGGTGCAAAACCCTAATTATTCAACTTAAACATATTAAAGCCCTTTTATCATCTATTAAGCTTGGGATCACTTTTATACAAAGGGTTTCCAATTATATCCCATTAAAGCCCACTAACACTTAGATAAGGGTTTCTAAGACCATTAATGCATATTAAACATATGAAACTCTAAATTAACTAATTAAACACATGTTAAATTACCCATAGCACTTTACTCAATCTTATTAACATCAAAATCAAGATTTTTCATGTCTTTAGTCTTCCCTCTAACACATGTTGCCATACTTTTAGAACTACAAGCATAATTAGATTCTAAAAGTATTTTATTTGGATTTCCCTCATTTCCCTGATAAATTTTCATATAAAGCTCGTCTAAATCTGAGCTATCGGTAAGTAATTACGAATTTTACAATGTTAATGGAACTCGACCAATAGAGCATCACCACGTTAGCATTAGTACCATATTATTGACTTACCAGAATCCAACGAGAATTAGATGGCAATGACCCTACTGCCCTTAGGTTTTTAGCGTGCATGAAGGGGCACTTTAGTCTTTTGGATGTGGGTTCTCTCCTTTCTCGTGCACACGTATTCTGCCCAGCGCTCTCCGCCGAAGCCACGACGGGAGCTCACGCTATGTCCTACTCGTCGCGCCATCACCTCATTGCCATAGCCTGCCCTCTTCCTCGGCCCAGTCCAGACTTCCTAAGGGAGGGCCGATGGTGTGCCACCCCCATCCTCGACACCACCACAGGTGAGGCTGCCGCCGATGCTGCTCACTCGGGTTGCTCACCTGCCAGATCTCCGTCGGGTCTCTGCCAGGTCTCCACCATCACGTTCTAGCTCCAACTCCTTACAGAGCACCGCCTCAGATCCCTCTCCCTCTCTTCGCTCTCTGTTATCCCAGGCACTATGAGATGTTGGGTGTTGCGCCCATCGCTACCCAGTTTTCCGTCAACAGACTCGTAGTTGCGGATTGCGGCACCTCTCAGAGCCTGGTCAAAAGTTGTCATCTTCTAACCTTTACTGCTATTTGCAGAGTCGCTCCCTCGCCAACAGAGACCGTTGGATATGGTGCCCAACTCACGAGCAGTTGAACTTAGGGAACCAACCTCCCTGGTTCGTAGGCGATCCTTCTCTATGGAGGGTTGCAACGAGGGTTCCCCATGGTCTCTCTCTATTTATATATGCTTCCTAGGGGAAACTCTAATTGCTCCCATACTTTGACTACCAACCCCGCCACCTTCTTTCCATAAAAAAATATGATTTTATCCTTAATACAAGTCGCACAAGGAACACTTCTTTTGGTACTCCCAATTTCTTTTATCCTTTCACTAACTATATTGGTATACCTGAATTGGACCCAACTATTTCCTTGTCTAAAAATGTATTATCGTGACAATTAATGAAAATAATTTGGTAACTATTCATTTTAGGATTATTTCAAAAATCCATATCTCTTTACTCGTTAATCCTTTTACTTCCAAATTTTAAAGGAAAGTTCATGACTTGTGTGCCAAGTTTGAGATTTTCCCTCATAAGCAAGTTATCACATGTTAAAGCATATTTTATGTATTTTTTCTCTCTCCTATTATATTTGCAACTTGGACTCCTTCAAACCCAAGATCCTAATATTTCGAAATTCCTTTTTAAGGATACTTATTATCCATTATTTCTCATTATCTTATTTATTTCATTATTCAATTGATTTCCTTTTTCCTCTTTTCATATTTCTCTTATTAGAAATCATATGTAAACGAATTTTACTCAATTGTGGCCATTAATGCCACTTTCTAGATGTTTCCAAGTATTTCTTATAAATACTTTGCTTAATATCCATTATCTTGAATCTTGTTTTTTAATATTTTGACTTTTCTTCTTTTCTTCTCTTTTGTATCCATTATTGGATTAATATAATAGTAGGAACCACAAAATTCCTATCCAAAGGAATGTTTACAAAGAAACACATCCTTTGAAGCAAAACATACAACCTTTTCAATTAAGTCCATATTCATGAAATTATTACATTTATGAAAACATTTGCAAAATTGAGGTTGTAACATCCTTCTTCTCCAGATCTCATGACGACACATGGAAGGTGGCATAAACTTTGTGGAACTTATTCTCTAGGGGTTCAGGTGATCCTTGATGGTGGTGAAGGGTCGCTAGATCCTTGGACTCTCATCCTTGGATGTTGTGAGTCGATGGGGCGAGTGGAGGTTGATGGTGAGCCGATGATGGAGAAACACTTTGACTTAAACTCCCATGATGTGTGACCCGCTTTTGTAGGGGTGCTCTATTTTGTAGAATCCAATGTGGGGATTGAGGTTCTCATACACAAGCTTTGCGCGCTCCCCAAGTCCCCCTAGGAACATGCCTCAAGGAATAAACTAACTAACATGGTCATGACCATATGCAATACTACCTTCAGTAGATAGAAAACTCTACAAAGCCATGAGTTTCGAATGCCTACATAACCTTTCACTGATGTGAGCAGAGTGTTTTTAGAAGGTGAACTCAACGGTACCATCGATAGATGCTTTGATGATCCTTTAGTTTGTAGTTGATCCATAAAGCCATCAGTAGGTGAGCCTTCATATCATATGGAGATTGACTTTATTTGTTGTGGAAGGTCTTTGAATGGAATTTCTTAAGCTGATGATGAGCAGTCACATTCGACCTTTGGAAGATTGATGCCCAACCAAACCATTAATAAGTGAGGCCAGTTGGGTTCCATTGGAAGGTAGTCTCCACTATAATGATCTCATAACCATTAGGACATGAGATCTTGGCTCGCCCTTCGGTTGGTGATTTTCTAGCACATTTGAAAGGTGGGATACATGATCCATTAGTTATGATAAATGATGGAGATCCTATTGCAGGTGGACTCTCTTTTCCCAAATCCATTGTTACACATGACGGGATGTTGCTTGATTGTTTTCCTACACAAAGGAAGTATTTAATGCCTAATTAAGGCCAGAATGGCAAAAATTAGGCAATCAAAGAAAGTTTGTGCTATTAAAGAAAATTAGGAGCAACATGAGGCAAGAAACATATACACAACTAGATGATATCAGTTATCCATCCCACTGCTACTCTGGACTGAGCGTGCTTAACCACAAGGTTCTCACTAATGGGCTCCTTGAAACGGAGGTGCACCTTGGTGATATGGGTAGTCCAATCATTATTTAAGACCATTTAATCCAAGGTCTCAAATCTCAGGTTGTTACAATCTTTCATATTTAGACTCGATGTACTCATCAAGGCTCATCTATATGGCCTCATAATATCCCATTTTAGTACACACCTAGAATGACCCATGTACACCCAACTACCAATCACGGCTACCAGTGCAAGGGTGACTTTATCACCACATCACTCAAAAGCCTTTAGGTATGTGCTCCACACCGATCTTGGCTATATCATCCATTAACCACATACTTTGATTAAGTTGATGAGTAGAGTTGCATGCCACATGCTCATGTGGGCCCCACCTACTGGAGGGGAACTAGCTATGATACCATTTTAGCACTTGAGTTCACTACCCAAGGCTTTAGTAGAGTTTGAAGAATGATGATTGGCCCCACAAACTACCACTAACCTCACTTGTGCACATTGTCCTCACTCACGTAGAACCCAAAATTAATTTCCTGACAAGTCACTGATCCTAGTACTACTTTGGGCTGAGCACACTTAACCCCATTAATTAGTGATGGAATTGCTAAAAAGGAGGTACACCTTGGTGATATGGGTAGTCCAATCATTTCTTTTAAGATCATTTTATCTGAGGTCTCAAATATTGGGATGTTACAATTTTATTTCATCAAAATGATATATAAAGCATGATAGTTTACAACAAGAAAAAAAATATAACTTCAACAATATCACGAAAATTTATATTATTCTTCACCATAAATATGGAATACATAAAAGAGAAAAGTACAAAATTATGTACAAAGGACTGGTTGTAGGGTGAACTTGGGCATCCCGATCTATCCTACAAGTTCATGTCCCCAATGCACGATCCTCTTGGCCCACCTTCTCTACTTCTCAACACATGGGTGGTTTGGAAACAACACCCAAAGTGGGCAAAAACAAGAATATGGTATATATTAGTACAACTGGTATATGTGCATAATTAATTTTATTGGGAAATATAATCATGTAAGACACAAAGAGGTTGTTCCCGTGCAAGAGAGGATATAAGAATTAGGTGAGTTCAATAGGATTACTATATAAGGATGATCAAGTAAACGATGAGGCATGAAACAAAAAAGGAACTTTCCATATAGTTTTACAAGAATTAAATTAAGCATGTGCATTAAGTGTGATAGAACTAGAATAACATAAGCATTCATGTAGAAAATAATATATCTACCATAAATGTGGGGTAATCATAAAATCATACATATCTTCTGTATAGTGTGGGGTGAGTAGATAATGACACACATATGTTCTTTTAAGTTTGCATTGCTAATAATTACACTTTTTCATAAATATTTGGTGTAAGAAGATACACATCCACACATATAAACACATATTACATTATACTAAAAAGCCACTAGACAATGTTTTGTAAAATGTTCTTTGCATGTAATTTTCACATTGTTTGGAAAAGATAAGAAAATAAGGCACACATGCTTCGAGGTTACACAAATACTTAAAAATATAACATATAAAAGGAATTACCATTTTAAGATGGTTCAAAAATGATAAAAGAGAGCATGCAAATGGTGGCATGCCCCATTATAAGAAAACTAGAGCTTTAGTCAAAACATGCTGAAATACAAATAGGTGCTTGCAGATACCTGGTCTTATTGACTAATGGCTACTCAATTGATATATTTTGGTCCACATAGTCAAGTTAATACATTAAGCTTTTTAGTAAACCAAAAAGAACATGTGTATACCTAAATAGGATAACTATTTATATTGATATTATCCTAACTTTGATCACCCCACTGTCATGTTAGGGTTTTGAATCTTATTAAGCAGACATATGATTTAGTATATATCTATAAATGTTCATGTGGTTTTAGATTACTTAATCATTTCCATAGTGTTTCCCAAAAGAATATTCTACACCAATTTTTAGGGTTTATTCATCTGATGGAGCATTACAAACATTTCCAATACAAATCTTAAGTTTCAGTTATAAAAAGTTACCAGTATGCCCTTCATATGTAGTTTCTTTAATATGTATCTTTGGTTTCTATAATATCTCATTAGGTTTAGTAGATTTCTCTTTGAATTTAATCAAGCCACAATCATATTACTCGTAACATAAGAACTTTATTATTTATTACCAAGGTCCAAGCCAAAAGCATGTATACATATGGATACTCAGAGATTATAACATAACCCTTTAATGTTATATATTTTATTTTTTAGAGTTCATGACTATAATTATACACATAATTTTTCGTACATATTCTCTCTCATATACCATTTTCCTCTATGTAGTTCAACCTAGAAAACTATAGTACCTAAATCGATATTGTTTCCAAAAACCATCAAGTGTAGACATATAAGTGAATATAGGGATTTGAATCCATGAAGTTTTTCTTACTAGCATATACTAAAATAACTATGTCACAATATCACCACTTATGAATGAATACATGTATTGGCACTGATCTGAAAAACATTAAGATAATATACTAAGTTGGTTATGTTGAAATTTTACCCATATTGTGTATGAGATAGAATTTGTTTCTTAACCACTCTACCTTGTAGTAGACTTAGTATTAAAAATATATAGAAATGCATGCCTTAATTAACTGATATGAACAATATAATATAAGTATCCATTTACTAGCATGTTGTGTGTAGTTGCGATGGATCAATGATATCACCAATATGATTGCCTATTACATAGTAATGGTTCTTTTTTAGATAATACAGACTGAAATAAATTACAGAAGCATACCACATCTACAAAGAGATCTACGGTGATACCAAATCAGGAACAAGGGCACAATACAATAAAAAATGAGATTGGGTAGATAGAGCGCTTCAGCTAAGATTCCTAGTTTTTTTAACATGAAAGCAGATTTGAAATAGAGTCCATCCTCAATATCAATCACTTTCTAATTGAAAATACCCCAATTTCCCAAACATAAATGGGAACAACAAACCCCAAATTAAAATCCTTGGACTTATATAATTTGTAGCCTAATATTGCAGCACAATCCCCCAATATGTAAACAAAATGATGCATTAGGGGGAACCCCAACACTGGACGCATATTCGGGAGCAACCTAAATTTTATCCGTCTCCTCAAAGGGACACACCATCAACAAGGATGGAGAAAGAAAAGCTATAATAGGAAATCACAAAGTAGTAAACTTCCCTAACAAAACCTAAGCTAGAGAAAAAGATCAAAAAAGGGACAACCAATGAAAAAACATTTAAATGGAAAGGGCGAGGAACCCCAAATCTAGCAGGGACAGCATCAAAGAGGTGGATTTGTGGGGCGACTATCTGACTGCAAGGGGCAAGTGCAACATTCATATACAATGGTGGATCTTGACAATAAATTATGGGGAGACACCAACCATATATGGTTTAACTATGATTAAGTTTAGAGATGTTGTAATTTCTATTTTACCTCAACAATTTGTTTTTCCATTTAGAAAGGACCAGTTGAACAACTTATTTTTGTATAGTTCCACCTCAATGTAAGGTTTCTATAATTTTATTACTACTTTATATGAAAAATTCAAAGTAAAATCATTGTATAAAAATATATATAATTCTATATTAATACATAGACTTAAATTGATGTAAAGTTTTTTGCTTTCACTATATTTATAGTTTATGTAGGTCTTTGAAGTGACATGTAATAAAGTCATTTTTATGCTCATACGATATCTATTTCCAAATGAAAAATCTTGGAATCTATAACAGACTCATTACCTAATTTATTTGAAAAATAATAGTTTTATAAACATCCACACATATAAGTGGTGATAAAAATCAGGAGGGTTAAGATGTCGTTTCCTAGGGCATCCTTTATGGTGTCTAGCAGAAACCTCCATTGAGGTCCTTGATTTGTTGAGGATGAAGGAGGGGATCCTCTCAGGAAGCTTAACTCAATTCCATTGGGTCTAACATGGATACAATTCAACTTCTCAAATAACATAACCCAGCAGCAAGCACACCAGATGTCCTCCTCCTTTTATATGGAGATTGACCTATCTAATACAGACTTGCAATTTTGCCACCTTTTGAACCCAGAATGTAATCATGCCACAACTAGTAAAGCTAGCCAACAATAAGGACCTCACATTTCATAAAAAGATAAGGTGGGGAAAAGTAATGAATGAAACACTACTTAAACCTTCATTAAGATTATTGCAGAACACTATGATATCTCTCTTTAATCTGAATGGACTCGTGACGTTTGAACTCTATCAGAAAGCCATGGATGACCTTATGAAACCCTATAAATTCATTGTAATTTTCAAGTTAATATCAAGGGAGATCGGATTTTTGACTTTACTAACATGATCAACATGCTATGGAAACCAGTGGGAGGTTTGAACCTAATTGACGTGGCTAATGACTTACGTTTTTTGGAATAGGGTAAATATATTGCCAAAAAGGGGGTATAGCTAAGCTATACATACAAAGTAGGGCACCTATGGACAAAGGCCCCAAAACAAAAATAAGGAAAAAACTAAATAGGGGTTATAGTTACAAAAAGCCCCAGTAAGTTTGAGTATTAGAGCTCAAACTAGCAACAAACTCTTGCCTATGCTTTACATGCCAATGTAAGTTAGTTGAGAAAGCTCCAAGCACCTTGAGAGCATCCATCTCTCTCTGTCCATGTATCCTCCTGTTTCTTTCATTGTAGATCATGTAGCTCAAATATGTGATGCAAAGGTTTGCAAAACATCTTAGAGATTTGTTACTTTTATGTTTCACCTTAGCCCAGGATATAACATCACCCAGGTCATTGGGAACATGAAACCTCCAACTATTCCTAAGGCATGCAATACTCTAGATCTGCTTGGTGTATCTGCAATCAAAGAACAAATGCTTGCATGACTCAACTATTTCTTTTGTTATAGTGGGCAAGTTTCTTCTACTTGGAATCCCCAATAGTTCAACCTTTCATTGGTAGGTAGTTTGTTGAGTAGGTCTCTATATGTCTTGGTGCTCCATTTTAGACATTGGAACTTACCCCACAATGCATCTTCATGTCTGGCCATACTACTTGTCACTATAGTGGTGTTGATTAGTGTTGGTGGGCAAACAATAACCCAACCATTATTCATATCAACATGGTATAGGTGTTGGGAGATATAAAAAAAGGTGCACATGCTTCTCTGAGTTCTATAGGGATTGCCTCCCTAGTTCACCTACTGGATACTACCATATCTTCCCTTCATCCACTTTACCCAGATGTTATTATGATTTACAAGGAACCTATCCACTCTCTTCTTTGTGTCCTTCTGCAGTATCATCTTTGGATCAATAATTTGAATGCCTCCATGGTTGAAAGATTTGGAAATTGTCTCCCATGCCGCTCCATGGCCTTTACCAACCAAAAGAAAATTGGTAGTAAGTGATTGGATCATCCCTAAGATGGGGTTAGGTATGCCCCCATTGCTGCACAGAATCACACTATAGCTTGGATGACAGTTCTAATGAGCACCAATCTGCCTACAAAAGAAATTTTAAGACCACTCCAACCCTCTATCTTCTTTCTTTGTTTATCGAGCACCATAACAAAGTCTTTAGAAGTGACCCTACCAGCTGAGAGAGGCATTCCTAAGTACCTAGTAGGGAGCTCACCACACTCCATCCCAGCTGCCTCTTTTAATCTACCCCTTCTATTGTCACAAGATTGGGAAAGGAACACTCTTGATTTAATGGCATTGATGTATAAACCAGAAAGTTTGCCAAACAACTTTAGGACTTTCATGATTGCCTTCAACCTTTTTGCATTTCCCACAGAGAACATCAACACGTCACCAACAAAGATGAGGATGGATTTGACTTTAATTCTTTTCACTTTATAAGTTTTCACCAAATCCTTGTTTTTGTCTTCTTTAACGAAGTGATTCAATCCTTCTGTGATTAAACAAAAAAGGAGAAAGGGGGTCTCCTTGCCTCAAACCATCAGAGGATTTGAAAAGATCTTTTGGCAATCCATTGATCAACATAGAAAAGGAACATGTTTTCATGCACTTCTTGACAAGGAGGATCCATCTTAGGTTGAAGCCCATACATACCATGATATCAGTTAGGAAGGTCCAACTGACATGATCATAAGCCATGCTTATATCAATCTTCATAAAAACTTTAGCATTGGATCTGCCTTTGTTTAAATCAATGAGGAATTTTGTGGCCAGTAGAGAACAATCAACCATTTTTCTATCTTTAATGAAGGCATTTTGTTCATCTGATATGATGTGTGGTAGGATTACCTTGAGTCTCTTTGCCATGATCTTGGCTATTATGTTATAAATGACCGTACAATATACAATAGGTTAAAAGTAAGACATTTCTCTTACATCCTTTGCTTTTGGTACCAGTTTAACAAAAGCAAGATTAACGACCCTCACCGTGTTTCCCCCTTTAATAAACCATCTCACTACTTCACATAGGTTAATCTTTATTATATACCAAGCTGACTAGAAAAAGTAGCTGTTGAAGCTATCTGGACCTGGTGCTTTAGAATAATGAATGGATAAAAGAGCACACCTGACTTCCTCCTCAGAGATATCCTTGCATAGCTCATCATTCATGGCTTATGTAAGTGGGTCTTTAGGTAGTACCATATCTCTTCCACTATAGTTATGGTTATTGTTGTATAGGTTGGTGAAGAATTTAATAACCTACTCAGAGATCTCCTCGCAGCTATCAACCACTCTTCATTGTTCATCTAACAGTTCATAAATGGCATCCCTCATCTCCTTTTTCTTTATGGTAGCATGATAGATTTTAGTATTGTGATATCCGCCTTCTATCCACTTCATTATACTTCTGTGCCAGAGGCATCACTCCTCTGCTCTTTCTAGATTTCTGACTCTCTCTACTCTTGTCTTCTTCTCTTTTATCAGGTCGTGGGTTTCAACAAATTATCTCTGAGAAAGCTGACTATCTCCTCATACATGTTTTTGGCTTCACGCAGAAGGTTGGAATGTTAAACTTCTCTTTAGTCCATTTCTTAAGGGTTGCTTTTGTGTTTTGAAGTTTCTTCAAAAACATGTACATCAGATTTCCCTCAACCCGCTCCCCCCAACACTCTTCTACCAAGTCTTTATAACTGTCCCATTTACTCCAGATGTTCAGGAATCTAAAGGGCCTTGGTTTATGAGATTTGTTCTTCAGGTTCACTGTCATCCAGGAATGGTAGATGAAATGATGGGACCCCAGCTTGACTACAACATTAGCCTCACCTCGAGCCATGCATTATTTACTAAACCTCTGTCCAACTGACTAGCTATGTGTTTGTTGTGTTTGTTAGACCAAGTAGTTAAACGACCAATGGTATTGAGATCATGGAGTTCTATTGCATCCATACAGTTTTTGAACCTATTAAGTATTATATCAGGAACCCTTCTACCTCCACTTTCCTCATGTGTGCTTCTAGTGTTGTTGAAACTGTTGGAAAATCTGGCAGAGATATAGGTACAAAAATGTATTTGCCTATTTCCCAGAAACTAACAAAATCTCATCAAAAACAATGTATCTAGGAAGGAAGGGTTACAAGATTATACCTAGTCCCGGATCAAGTTCAACGACATCACCCTACAATTACTATCTTGGACGGTGGTTGTGTAGCTCTTGGTCTTCACCACGGGCAGTAGGCTCGAACAGCTTCTACAGAAGCACCTATGGACTTGCCACAACCTATAGGATGACGCCGTACTCCTAGCAGTATCCAAAGGACTCCTTCCTCTAGAGTAGTCCACGCAGACCACTAAGAACTCCACGTTGTACTGCTAGATCCAACGGGAAGGAGTTGTCCCCTTCTATTATTGTAGTAGTCACTGACATGCTCTTCTAGAATTGATCCTTAGTTGCTCCCCCTTTGCTATCCCTCCCTTTGATGGGTAGGACTTGCACAGGCTCTCTATTGGTTATCACAACCAGAGAGGACAACAATTGTCAGGGCCATTGATCCCAATTGTGTGTGTTGGGAAGACCACAATACCCCTCTTGTTGTAGTAGAGGGTAGGGTCAGGGTTCCCAGTTGATGTGGGAGTAGAAGGGTCCGAAAACATAAATGTTCTGGAACTTGAGAACTGCGAGAAAATTGTCTTGCACTGCAAAGAAGTCATCTCATGCATGAGACGGTCATTTGGCACTATGAAACGGTTGTCTTGTGCTTCTACAGTTTCCTATTTGCAAACAAAATTGGCAATTCATTTCTAATAAATGTTAAACATCGATTTCCTTACTCCACAAGTAATGTGTAATGCAAAAAAATTTGGGAACGTATCTATAACCTTCATCTGGCCTAGATGAGCAATCTCGCACATGCAAGATGGTCATCTCGCTCACCCAGATGATCGTATGTGAGCCAAGACGAGCCGGTGGTTCATCAGAATGAATGGTCAGTTCACCTCAGTTTGGGAAGCCAACTTCGTTCCAACCAGCCTGACAAACCAGATGCCCATATCAACACTTGAGACGGCCATTTGGAACCCTACACACCCGTATCAACACTTGAGACGTCCGTTTGACAGTGCAATTAGCTGTTGGTGCATGAATTGAATACCTAAACACTTTAGTAATCAATCTAATCAATTTGACACTCCAATCAGTTAGTCCAACACTTGGAATTGATGATTTTGAGTCTATTCAGTTGATCTATTGTTTAATTTAATACCTAGACACCTTTACCATTCAATCTAAACATCATTCATGAATATACTCCTTTAATCCAAGTGTATCCTATGTGTGTGACCCTATAGGTCTAGAATTACGTTGGTAGTGAATGTCCATAACAACTTATAACATCACATATAAAGATTGGTGCCTAGTCACACATCATTGCTACCCAAGTAATTTGAAAAGTTGGAGAACAACTTCAATCTATAATCCATGAATAGTGTTATCATGATCGTATAGTCCCTTTGTCTCTGATATTCGGATTGAACACGAGGCATGGAATCATCATCCTCTCAACATTCAATCAATGTTCCTTGAACTAGAGCAGACTGTCTGAGATACATTTGAGTTCACATGTCATATATTGAATCACATGGGTACGACCGTACATTCTCATTATCACTTATCAAGGGGCCTTGGATATCAATCTCCAATAGGAGGGACAAATCCAATATCTATCCCTCACAATCTATCCCCATGTGTCAAAGTCACCCAATCATCATCGTTATAACAACCCGTGTTTCATGACTGCATTTGATGATGTCAAAGTGCACCAAACAACATGTGATGAGTGTAGTGATTTTAGATCTAAGATTGATGATCACCACCATCACTATGAGAGATGATTCTTACTACCATTTCATGGTTTCCATGTATCACTCTCATGGTGGGTCTATCTGATACACTATTCACTAACATGTATCTGTATGCCTAACTTGATATCACATTGACTAATGAGACTTTTTCATTAGTCAACACACACACTAGTCTTATATATTATTGTTGTCTTTTTTGCTTCCATAGTAATATCTGACTAGGGACATAACAAGAATGTATGTACTCTTATCATACATATGATCTCATCATTCTGGTCCTCAACCTGAAGGCATATGTCATCGAGTAACATCATTCTTTAGATATCTACTTACGTCTGTGTCAACATCTCATGACTGAGACAGACATAATAGACATAATTACCTTTATGAATATAATCAAGTATCTAATGCCTCACTCCAATCATCATATGATTGGCTCTCTGGGCATACATACCAATAGAGTCCCACTTGCACTTAGAGGCAATCACCCACAAATCATACTCTGAGTGATCTTAACATGTCCATCATGTTTCTACTGTGCAGACACTCTAGTGGGTTTAGAAACATTTGCTTTTAGCTGGTATTTTGCAAACTTCACATCTCTTCGTTGTACGACTCTCATATGAGGTGGAAGTGCCATAGTATGTTATCTGAGATTCTTTTCCTATCATATAGCTCCATTTCTTTCATAGTAATTCTATTGAGTCATCAATGGTTGGAACCTCTCAAAAGTTCACCCATATGAACTTCATACAATATCTTCTGTTGTTCTCATAACATAGAGTTACTTGGCTTCTACTCTAGATTTAAACAACTATCATTAGTTCGGAACCGTTCCAGGTTATAGTTCTTGTTTTAAGGTCAACCACAAAAATAGATTGCAATTTATTTATTTGTCAGTTAGGAAGCTTGCATTGGTGTAACACTTTACTGACAACTCATCCTTATTACCATGACCAAGGAAATAATCCTTTTAGTTCTTCATAAACACCTAAAGATGTTCTTTTATGGTAGTCTAGTGAATGTCACTAGAATCTGACATATACCTTCTCATCATGTCCAATACATACGAGATAACATGATGAGTACCTATGTGATAGATCCAATTGTGAATGCATATGACATCTATCCATGTGTTCCTATTGTTCATATGAACCGTGGTAATTGATGAATGACCATCATGTCCAACAACTTGAACTTGTTTAAATCTCATCACAGTTAATATATCCTTCCATGTTTTTCTTCTCTCAAAGACCCAAATGCACCCTACCCTTTAGGTGGATCCATCAAGTTCATACCTTGTTGGTGTACATGGATTCCATCTTTGATCTTATGTCATAAATCCACATCTCAGACTCTGGTCCCTTAATAGCTTCTAGTCAGTTTGTTTAACTCATCATTATGATCAACTCATCGCCATTCTGAGTTATAAGATATCATATATCCTTCAAACTCAAGGCATGATCCACTAGAAATATAAGATTTTTGTGTTACATAAGGAACTTGAGATTCCATAACAATTTTTGGTTCTCATTGTTCCCATTGTACCTCTTTTCAGTTCAATGTTTTTTTGTTTGACTCAAACATTTCGAGTTCTACTTTTACTCCCACTGATTCCTTTAGAACTAGGTTCCTCATCAGGAATATATCCATCCAGATCAACAAACACCTTTGTTGTAGGATTGGGATAAGAATAGTATTCAACAAAATAGCATATATGTGATTTGTGGACAAATCCCCTTGTAAGAAACAACTTTCTTATATAGGCATTCATCTTTAATCACTATCAAAGATATATAGGAACACTTTCCATACCATATCACATATGGTGTCTTTTGAACCATTTTAGACGGTACATTCTTTTAGTGTTTAGCATGTGCCAAAAGGAAATTGGAATTTTAGCTAGTTTTATTGATAATCATACCTTAATAAGGTGTTATTCCTTCCTTCTGACACATCATCATGTTTAGGTGGAGTTCATTGTGATACACTATCACATATCTTCAGAAGGTCCTCAAAATTGTGGTTTAAAATATTTCAACATCGATTACATCAAAGTATCTTAATACTTTTACCAAGTTGGTTGCGTACTTCATTTATGATCTCCTTGAACACTTCAAGAGATGCATACTTGTATTTCATTAAATACAATATTCCATATCTGCTGATCACATCAGTAAATATAGTGAGGTACTAGCAACCACCTTTAGCATTCATTTTAAAAGGTCTGTTGTACATCAACATGTAATAGGCCTAATAGAACACTTGTTCTCCCACTACATCTAGTGGAGATGATTTTGTCATATTTCTCAATAAAAAATACATGCATGTCTCTATTGGTTCAATAACAAAAAGAGTCTAGGCCAACACCATTTTGGAATCTAGAAGTGCATTTCTCATTTATGTGTACTGGATGAAAATGCTATAGGTATACTTGTTTGAGTCATCAAGTCATTCATTATATGTGTCATACACATTTATCTCTATGACTATCAAGTATAGTTTATGAGACATTGGGAGTTTCCATAAAAGATCATATCTTTTTAAATGAAACATAATGTCCTTGTCACACAAGACATTTGATGTTTTCATTAGTAGTAGGTACATAATAGAAATTCACCAATTCTATCATGTTCCCTTAAATGACAACTCTCAACTATAGTGGAAGCAACCCTTGATCCACACAGTTCTAGCTTATTTCTTCTCAGGTGCTGAAGTAGAAATCTCTATCTCTTTCTTCTTCCTAAGATCCTCTTATACAAAGAGGATAGTTCCTTTACCAATGTCCAACTAGGGATAACAGTGACACTCTATTTCCTTGACCTTTTAAGTGAAAAGGACATATTCCTTTTGCACTTACCCTTTTTCCTTATCTTGAGTGCAGAAGACATGGACTTTAGCTTAGCCTCATAACACTTCTTGGCCTTGCCTTTGTCTTTGGACTCATTTCCTCTGATCATCATTAAGGGCTTGTCCTTCTTCATTCTTTATTTGGCATCAACATACCAAGCATTTGATAAACTGGTTATATCATTCACACAAGGACTTGTAGAGAATCATATCCATGGTCAACCATTGACCTAAGATAAATCCCAGTCTCTCGACATGCCCAATCATATTAAGCCTATGGAGACCTACTCGATCTCCCTTTACCAGTTTGCACTGAAATAGTGCTTTGGTGACATTATACCTTGTTTGCTTTACATGATTCTTAATATGTGTTACCATCTCGAGAATGTCCATGTTATCATGATGTTCATGCAACTCCTAGTTCATACTACATAGCATAAGGTGCTTAAAGTCTATGGCATCATTGGCATGCTTCAAGTAAGCATCCATTTCAGCCCTAGGCGCATTTGGAGTGGGTTTCTTTGGCTATGGTCTTTCAAAGACATAGAGCTTTTTCTCATGATAGAGAACATTTCTCAAAGTCCTTAACCAGATTTGAAAGTTAATCACATTTGGTTTTTCCTATTTGAGGAGTAACCGCAACTGTACCGTATTTGTGTTTGTCTACAAAAGAATATTGCAATTTTTCAAAAAAAAAATTGATTTGATTTGATTTGATAAATTTGATGGTATTAATTAGGTTTTTAATTAATTATCACTCCCACTATTCTTTTCAAATTGATAAGCCTCATATATCAATTCAGAATATGGCAGCGTACAATATGCTAGTGGGCCAAGATCCAAAATAATTCAACTATTACCCGGCCTACACCAGCGTCCATAGTCAATTATCAAGGTAGGCAATCATGCCAATTGCATCATATGCAAATCTTGGATATATGATATACACAACTCCTTGCCATAATCATCTGCATGCTTCTGGGCTTAGACTCTCTAAGAATCACCAGTTTAAGCCTGACCCAAAAGCCAACAGGATAATAATGCACCCCGCTAGGGCGGAAAGTACACTACTACCATCACACTTCCACGAGATAGTCGGAGCACCACGCTAGGGTGTAAACTATGCTTGGTTGATCAAGCTTTTAATTGAGAGATTTTATATATAAATACATATACATATCCAATCACCACATACTATGTTACGTATCATATAATTTCTATAACCACAACCTGAACATACAATAAAAAATATACGAGCAAATGCAATTCCTTTACAGCCACAAGGAATTGCCACCACCTAAGGTCCACATCACATGCAACCTGTTGTTGATGAAGATTCATGCTTGCTCCAATCTGGGTTGATCGGTTCAACCCTTGAACTGGTCATCTCGCCTCTTGGTTGCTCGGTTGGGCTCATGAAAAGGTTGTCTGGTCTCCTCCAACTGGTCAGTTGGGCAACTGGTTGTTCAGTTCACCTCATGTTGTATGTCCTCCTTAGTCCAAATGGTCAGCTCATCTCATGAGCCAATCGGTTCATCCATTTATGCTCAAATAGTTTAGAGGAAGCAGAAGAAAGCAAGCAATGTAGGACCTCAATGAAAAACCAATCAAAGATCAAACATGTTTCTGAGTCTTCATGACCATGATGACGTTGATGATACCAAAGAAATGATTTATGTGGATAATGTGCTGAAAGAGTTACACGTGTCTTTGATTGAAATACTCATAATTTGAAAAAAAATGTTACAACCTCAATTTCGCATATGTTTTCATAATTGAATTGTAAAGATTTTGTGTATAAGAACTTAATTGAAAAGGTTGTATGCTTTGCTTCAAAAGATGGATTTCTTTGCAAATCTCCCTCTGGATAGGAATTTCGTGATTCCTATTATTAGATTAATCCATTAACGGATATAAAAGAGAAGAAAAGTAGAAAAGTCCAAATAAAATGAAAAGATATAAGATAATGGATATTAAGCAAAGTAATTATGAGAAATACATAGAAAACTCTAGAAAGTGGAGTTAATGGCCACAATTAAATAAATTTTCATTTCTATGTGATTTCTAATAAAATAAATATGAAAAGAGGAAAAAGGAAATGAAAGATAAAAAGAAATCCTTGAAAAGAAATATCTTAATAAAGAAACAAGTAAGATAATGAGAAATAAAGGATGTGGATGCATCTAGAAGGATAATAAGAATCCTTCAAAAAGGATTTCGAAATCTTAGGATTACTTGGGTTCCAAGGAAGTACAAGTTGCAAGATAATAAGTAAAGAAAGAGAAAAGATGTGAGAAATAAGCCTAATTGAGTAATATCTTGCACCTAATGAAAAGGCACGTTTTCTTTTAGATAATGAGCCCAAATTTGGCATATTAAGTCATTACTAAGTTTCCGTCAAATTTTGGGATTAATTGGACACTCGGTTTGGGAGTTATGGCTTTTACAAATTTTCCTAAAGTGTTGTGATTATAATAAATGTCATGATTTTTGATTTATACTGGGGTTGTTTTTTTTGCTAATGCGCATAGCATGACGTCCGTTGATCTAAGATCTGAAGACGTCTGCATCATCACCCACCTCGGTCCATCTAAGGAAGGTAGCAGAGTTTTCAAAAGGGATTGTCTCGTGATTGAAAGCGTAGACAAACTCGATAACCTTTCCAAAGATTCTGGGGGATCAATCCGAGTTGATCTACCCCTAGTTTCCCTGTGTTTCATTGCCTCTAGGTGTTTTGCCCAATTTAGGGCTTCTTGGCAGCCATAAGAGGACTTATATAAATAGGGGGGGCTACACACCATGTGCATAGCCCCAAAGCACCTCTATGAGTCCGCCCTGATGAGGCGAGTTGACAGGAGCAACAAATTGCGGAAAATCTCCCAACCTGTACCCTGACCAGGCCGCCCTTCTCGCCAGAGAAGAGCTCTGCCGTCTGAGCAATTCAAGAAGATAACAGAGCAATGGAGGTGGGCTTTGAGTTTAGGGAGAGAGATGTAGGTGGGGATGCCCTCGCCTTGTGCCCAGGAGCTTTTTTTGACCGCGAAGAGGCTACAGGTTGCTCATGCGAGGAAGAAGAAGACCTCAGGGCAAATTACCGAACTACCTTTTTGTTCCTTCAATTCAGGTAAGGACATTTTGGTCCTTCACAACTTACATCAAAGATAGGCACGCAAATCTTGAGCCGTGGGATGCCGCATGGTCCAGCGGACCATGAATCAGACAATCCTCGATTTTCTAGGGTTATCGGATAAATCAGAAAAATGATTTTTCTTGTAAAAATCATATCTTTTGCTAGGAAGCTCTAATTAGAAAAAGTTACACATGAAAGTTGCTTAGAAAAATGCGAGGAACACAATAAAATTGGTTTGAGAACCTGAATCTATTCCTTTTTGCAAAAGTGTGTTAATCTAATGAAAAGTACTTATGTATTAGATTAAGAAACCCTAATTGAGCATATTGATTAAGTTCATGTTGCTTAGTTGATGAAATTGAGTAATTGCAACCTATTGAATAGTTACTGATGAAATTGAACCGAATCTAGATGTTTCTTGCATAATTTAGGGTTTTTACCTCAAATAAGAATGATTAAGCACTTAGAAACCCTATTTGAGTATAAAGGATGAATCTTTAAGGTTTAATAAGGTTAATTGGTGAAGTAATAACCTGTTGAATATTAAAGTCGAACTTCAATCTATCTTACATGTAAAGTTGATTAATTTAGGATTCCATGTACATAAACAAGCTTTAATGGGCCTTGAAACCCTAAGGTTAGTCATTGTGACTCTTAATGGCTTTAATTATTCAAATTCATGAATAAGTTGAGATATGATGGTTCTAAGATAATTCGAGTATAAAGGTTCCTAATTGTAGATAAATACCCTTAATATGGAGATTAGTTTTCTAATGAATAAAGGTGGAATTAATGATAAATATAGTCCATATGTGAATTAGATCATAATGAATTATGAATTGTTAATTTGAAAGGAACCAAAGGTGATAATTGAGTCTAATGATCTTGAAATAACTTAAAAGGATAAAGATGGTAGTTTTGGTATAAAAGAGAAATAATATACTTTAATTGAGCTTATGATGTTGAAATTAGGGTTTGTGAACTAAGGGATCATTAAATGTAATAAAAGTGAAAGAAAAACCCTAATTGCAATGAAAACCCTAAAGGTGGATTAGAAACCCTAGGAAGCGAGCTAGGTTTAATAGATCTTGATGGCATGATCAATGATAGGAAAATTGGATGCATATTTCAGGATCATCTTGTGTGCTTTCTTGTTTACTGGATTTCTTGCTTAGTTGGATTATTTCTACACTCAAGTCAGTCTGACAGGTATGTGGTTAATTATGGTTAATCACCTTAGTTTCCTGAGGGTTTTCCGGATGGTTAATCACATTGAATGCAACCTATCAGTTTGGATGTTCATACTTGCAAATTATAAAGTCACTATGATTACCACAATTGTAATATAAATGTGTGTTCTCACACCTACATGCCACCCAGATGGATGATGCAAAAAGGTCAAGCCCAGGAGGGAAGACCAATGGGCACCATGAGAGGTGACCCCAGACACCAAGCTCGGGAATGAGAAGGTGGTCTATGTTGCATGACTAATTGGCACCATGAGAGGTGACCCCAGGCACCAAGCTCGGGAATGAGAAGGTGGCCTTAAGTCAATGGCAAAAGATAAACCCTAGAGAGGGTATGCCAGGGTTAGGACAAAAGCGATGGAGAATGACACATTGAAAATGTAAATTGGCTTGTTAATTATCTTGATTGTGATTATTAGATTGTTAGCCATATTTGTGAAATTTTGGTTGTCCCCAAATACCGACATATTTCGATATGCTGACCGACATTTTGTTTGTCGGTGTTTTAGGTACAACTCTGAAAAGAACAAATAGTAAAATGACACATTGTGGAAATAAGAAATAAAGTGCAAGGAGGATTAGATAGAATAGATCCAAGTTGTGGATAGAAGTAGATTACCAAAGTTTTTAAAAGGTATGCAAAGTTTTATTTTATACAAGATTTCAGTTTAGTTGGTAGAATTTCATAATTATTATTGATTATTTGTCAAACCTTTGATCCTGTTAATTGGGATAACAGCTCTGACCTTCGGGTCTCCCTTAATTGGGGTTACCGGGAGGCGGGGTCGTTACATTTGGTATCAGAGCATAGGTTCCTCATTTAATCTATAATAATTATTAAATTTTACAAACTCTATAGAACCCAAGGGAGTTATTAGAGGATTTTCCGAAAGACAGAGGTGTATAGAAAAGGATCACACCTGGGGGCTGGCAAGATTTTCCTCTGCACTGCTAGTCGGAATAGGAGGACTCCCGAATTAGTGTGACTGTCTGGCCAATGTCTCAGGATTTGACTCAAAATAAGATACCTTTAGGACTCTCTCATCTTGTTCATCCCTTCTCAACTCAAATGTTGTTAAGGATTTTAAGGATTAAGGTTTTCTCTCTTTTCCTCACCCTCTTGAGGTATGGGTAAAGTTGATAAGGTTTAAGGAATCCTCCACCAAATTAATGAAAAACATGTAAATAAGATGTCATGGATATAAGATTAATAGTTTAAGCGTAAACTAAAGATTAGATACATGCTTAGGTCGTATGACATGAGTTGTCATGACCTCAGGAGAGAACTAAGGCTAGACCTCCCTATCAGAAGGATGAGTAGAGAGAGTTAGTCTTGGAGGTAGAGACATCCATTATAAGTAGACCTGGCACATCCTTTGAAGATGATGCTAACGCTAACCCTAAGTGAAGGTTAGAGAGAGAGATGACACGATGAGCTAGATGTCATGATAGACCAGATGTGTGGACATGCTTTTGGATGCCCATGAAGTTATGAGCCAAGGGTCGTGTATGTTAGAGTGAAGGATATCTCATTCAATGATGAGGTTAGTGAAGAACCTATAGAAATCCTATGGGCTTATGCGAGTAGGGAATAACATGTGCCTAGGGTACGTCAGTAGTGTGGGCAGTAGGTTGAAACCATGGCCAGAAGAGTATGTTGGATAGCTTATGAGATAAGAAAGAAGAGTTTTGGATAATCTTGAGCGAACATCAGTTTGAATAGAGGCTTCACCCGTGTAGGGGTATGCTTGTGAAGCTCGATCCTTCATGGAGAAAGAACCTCTTATGGTAAGGCTGTTTGTAGGGTTAGCCGTCTCTCTTTTGAGAGAGAGAGCAAGACCCAAACAAGAAGGTTGGAAGCTTAGACTTTGAAATGTGAGGAATAGTGGGGAGTTGAGGATGATACAACCTAAGTGGATGGTTGTGGTTGCCTCATACATGATCCCTGGAGGCTAATGATATCTTGGTTGCCTTTAGAGGAACCAAACCCTAGAGAAAGGATGAGGATTCTGGTACCTATGTGCCTATGGTATAGGCGTTTACCTTTTGAGATGGGAAGAAGAGTTCCTTAGACCCTGAGGAGGTTTAAGTGACTAGTTGTGAGGCCTTACACTTTGTTGGTTGTCCTTGAGGAAGACTCCACTCTGAAGTGTTTCTCGAGTAGAAGGATGACAAGAAGTGCATGTCATACCTTGTACATGTTTGGTTCATGGTTAAGAGGTTGAGCATGCAATTGGACATCAGAAAGGTGAACCTAGGGTTCCTAGGCCTAATAGGGAAGGTGGTGTACCTTATGCTCATGATGAGATTTGATTTTTATAGATTCGAGCATGGTACTCCTCATGTTTAGAGGAAAGGGAAACCCCTTAAGTTTAAGGTACATTTGATGAACCCCCTCACAACTAAGTTGATGACATGGGAAGGTATGACCTTGGTCCAATCTTGAGGATGAGAACAAGTGTGACCTAGCATGGTTAGTAGGTGGTATGCTTGTTCCTTAGTAGCTTGCTAGTGTTAAGCATGCTCATGTGGATGTAAACCCTAGACATAAGGACATTTGTGAACTTTGTTATCAAGATGTAGTTCCTCCCATCCTGGGAGAGGGACCCTCTTGTAGAGTGTTTTGTTGGTTTAAGGTAACCTAAAGAGGTCTCATAGGATCTTGAGGAGCTCAGTGAAAAACACATAGTAAGAGAATGAACCTGTAGACCCATAGATAACCATCTCTAAGTGCATGTGGGTGTGTTACCATGGAGGTAACCGGTATGGGGTCTGACCAAGGTAAGCATGTCGCCATGACCCCTAAGAAAGGATGAAAGTCATCCCAGGAATGCAGAGAGAGATGATGGAGACTTGGGTAAGGTTCTAAGTTGGACATGTACTATGTTAGAATCCTAAGTCTATCCTAGGGTCAGGTAGGGATAAGACCGATGGAAGTAGGAGTTGCCTAATTCCCTAGTTGCACATGACCACAGGGTCAGGAGGTAACATCTATCATTGTCTGAGGGCCATGGGTTAGGAGATTGATCACCTTCATGAACTCATGGGACCCAAAGGGCAGTTTAGTAGGGCACTCTCTGGATGCATAAGGGAAGAGGGATGACCCCAAAAAGTGTCGGCACCCTACAGACTGAGAGGAGATGACCAAGGATTGTGTGGTGACCCAAATTGGTTTGAGACCTGTTTTCCATGGAAGTAACTTTGATATCAAGATGATTGTGATGTTGAGACAAAAGTTGCACATTTAAACTTAGATTTGAAGGTGTACTGGCAAGGTGGGATGTACCATCTCTACTCTTGGAATGGGAAGAACTCTATATTTGGACTGCAGCCAAATGCTTCTTTCCTCTTGTTATGGGAGTGAGAGATAGGACAGTACACATGCCATGCACCAAGGATAAAAGATTATGTGAGTTGGAACGTTGCTATGAGGTATGAGGACAAAGATTATAACATACCCTTATGGAGTGAACGATACCTGGATAGTTTACAAACACTAAGAGAAATAAGGTAGTCATCTTATGAGGATGTTTTTATCATGAGCTATGAGTTATACAAGGTTGAGTTCAAAAACCAAGAGAATGAGCTCAGAGTTTTCTTGATGAAGATAGACTTAGAGTTTGAGATGAGATAATAAGTGGAATACATGGAGGTGTATGTCTTCAACATGACCTAACACCTAAGGATGTGAAGTGGTAATGGATGCTCTGGTTGAGATGTAGCTGCTTAGATTAGCTAGAGGCTAGAGGAGGTTGTTAGGTTATCCCTAAGTTTGAAAAAGAAATATGTTTGGCTAACACTTAGATGTAACGAGATTGTTGATCAAGTTAGTGGTTTCTTAGTTAGCCATCCTAGGCCTTGATGTAATAAAAGGATGGTTGTAGAACCTCTGATGCACTTCTCTAGAAAAGAAGGTGATGAAACCCCGATTACAGTGGTTTAGGGTTTTGAGGAATCAATCTTGAGGAATCATGACATACAAGAGATCATGATTTTAAGTTCATCATACACCGTGGTACTACTAAGATAGTAAGTTGCAGTAGTACATTGGACGATTAAGATGAAGTTGCAAGTGGTTTGTCAACATGCAAGCTAGGAGGTGAAGGACGGATACCAGTAACCCAAAGAGTTGATGTATAGGATAAAGAGTCCCCGAGAGGAAATGGGAGTTCATCACTATGGACATTGTGGTAAGTCTCCCCTAGACCAAGGAAGGTCAAGATGTGATATGGATTATGGTAGATCACCTTACCTAGATAATATGAGAAAGAAAGAATATTGTCAAGGGACGGATCCGATTGAACTACATATGAGAAAGGTGGTTCAACTACACCATGATGCGAGTTCAAAAGTTCTTGAGTATAACCTAAAGATTCACTTCCATGCGGTGGAAGTAGGTACATGAAGAACTCGATGTTAGTATAGTTTATCACCCCTAACTAATGGTTAGTATAATCCAGACTAGAGGGTCTGATAAGAGCATGTGTGCTTATTTAGGGTGATACATGGAGACAGTTCTTGTCTTCTATAAGATGTGATGATAACCACCATAGCCAGTATCAGGATGTAAAGAAGCTCTATAAGGGAGGTTGTGTCGGTCACCACTTCATTAAGATGATGTTGGTGAAGGGACCTCACGAAGGTCAAGAAAGAACCACAGTGTGTGCAGATGAAGTCACTTTGATCGTGCAATGGCTGAGAGAGAGAGCCCAGGGGTGACATGAGTTGTGAGCTGATGCAAAGCAGACTGACATGCAGCTCACTGTGGGAGAGTACGTGATGTGAAGTCTGACCCCTCTAAGTTATAGCTAAGAGAGTTGAGTCTCGTCTGCATGGTCCATTTGAGATGGATTGGTGGAGATGGTTGTGTTTAGCCTTACCCCTCAGGATAACATGATGAATAATGTGTTCCATGAGTCCGATCTAGAGCACTATGTGAGGTACCCAAACCATGTGCTGAGCCTTGAACCTTTTCAGCTTTATGAGAGGCTGAAATGTCCTGAGTCACCTACGAGGGTACGATATACCAAGGTGAGAGAGAACTCAGATGAAAGAATATGAGATGATGAAGGTTCTTGGGAAGAACCATGGAAAGGGTGAGGCCACATGAGAGCCATGATGGACATAAGAAAGGCTTATCTTGTTTGTTTGTGTGGCTGGTGGAATTTTGGGGGCAAAATTCCTATAAGAGGGGAAGGATGTTTCAACCTCAATTTTGCATATGTTTTCATAATTGAATTGTAAAGATTTTGTGAATAAGGACTTAATTGAAAAGGTTGTATGCTTTGCTTCAAAAGATGTATTTCTTTGCAAATCTCCCTGTGGATAGGAATTTCGTGATTCCTATTATTAGATTAATCCATTAACGGATATAAAAGAGAAGAAAAGAAGAAAAGTCCAAATAAAAGGAAAAGATATAAGGTAATGTATATTAAGCAAAGTAATTATGAGAAATATATAGAAAACTCTAGAAAGTGGAGTTAATGGCCACAATTAAATAAATTTTCGTTTCTACGTGATTTCTAATAAAAGAAATATGAAAAGAGGAAAAAGGAAATGAAAGATAAAAAGAAATCCTTGAAAAGAAATATCTTAATAAAGAAATAAGTAAGATAATGAGAAATAAAGGATGTGGATGCATCTAGAAGTATAATAAGAATCCTTCAAAAAGGATTTCAAAATTTTAGGATTTATTGGGTTCCAAGGAAGTACAAGTTGCAAGATAATAAGTAAAGAAAGAGAAAAGCTGTGAGAAATAAGCCTAATTGAGTAGTATCTTACACCTAAAGAAAATACACGTTTCCTTTTATATAATGAGCCCAAATTTTGGAGAGATGTATATTAAGTCATTATTAAGTTTCTCTCAAAATTTGGGATTAATTTGACACTCGGTTTGGGAGTTATGGCTTTTACAAATTTCCCTAAAGTGTTATGATTATAATAAATGTCACGATTTTTGATTTATACTAGGATTGTTTTTTTTGCTAATGTGCGTAGCATGACGGCCGTTGATCTAAGATCCGATGACATCTGCATCGTCACCCACATCAGGCCATCTAAGGAAGGTAGCAAAGTTTTCAAAAGGGATTGTGTCACAATTGAATGTGTAGACAAACTCGAAAACCTTTCCAAAGAATCTGGGGGATCAATCCGAGTTGATCTACCGCTAGTTTCCCTGTGTTTCATTGCCACTAGGTGTTTTTCCCAATTTAGGTCTTCTCGGTGGCCATAAGAGGACTTATATAAATAGGAGGGGGGCTACACACCATGTGCATAGCCCCAGAGCACCTCTGTGAGTCCGCGCTGATGAGGCGAGTTGACAGGATCAACAAATTGCGGAAAATCTCCCAACCTGTACCCTGACCAGGCTGCCCTTCTCACCGAAGAAGAGCTCTACAGTCTGAGCAATTCAAGCAGGTAAAAGAGCAATGGAGGCGGGATTCGAGTTTAGGGAGGAGAGACGTAGGTGGGGATGCCCTCGCCTTGTGCCAGGGAGTAGCAGATCGTAGGGTCAACGACGGAGTTGACTGTGAGGAGGCTGCAGGTTGCTCGCGCGAGGAAGAAGAAGACCTCAAGGCAAATTACTGAACTGTCCTTCCATTCCCTCAATTCAGGTAAGGACATTTTGGTCCTTCACAACTTAAATCAAAGATAGGCACGTGAATCCTGAGCCGTGGGATGCCGCATGGTCCAACGAACCATGGATCAGACGGTCTCGATTTTCTAGGGTTATCGGATAAATCAGAAAAATGATTTTTCTTGTAAAAATCATATCTTTTTCTAGGAAGCTCTAATTAGAAAAAGTTATACAGAAAGTTGCTTAGAAAAATGCGAGGAACACAATAAAATTGGTTTGAGAACCTGAATATATTCCTATTTGCAAAAGTGTGTTAATCTATTGAAAAGTGCTTATGTATTAGATTAAGAAACCCTAATTGAGCATATTGATTAATTTCATGTTGCTTAGTTGATGAAATTGAGTAATTGTAACCTATTGAATAGTTACCGACGAACTTGAACTGAATCTAGATGTTTCTTGCATAATTTAGGGTTTTTACCTCAAATAAGAATGATTAAGCACTTAGAAACCCTATTTGAGTATAAAGGACGAATCTTTAAGGTTTAATAAGGTTAATTGGTGAAGTAATAACCTGTCGATTATTAAAGTCAAACTTCAATCTGTCTTACATGTAAAGTTGATTAATTTAGGGTTATGTGTACATAAAAGTTAGTCATTGTGGCTCTTAATGGCTTTAATTATTCAAATTCATAAATAAGCTGAGATATGATGGTTCTATGCTAATTCGAGTATAAAGGTTCCTAATTGTGGATAAATACCCTTAATATGGAGATTAGGGTTTTCCAATGGATAAAGGTGGAATTAATGATAAATAGAGTCCATATGTGAATTAGATCATAATGAATTATGAATTTTTAATTTGAAAGGAACCAAAGGCGATAATTGAGTCTAATGATCTTGAAATAAATTAAAAGGATAAAGATGGTAGTTTTGGTATAAAAGAGAAATAATAGACTTTAATTGAGCTTATGATGTTGAAATTAGGGTTTGTGAACTAAGGGATCATTAAATGTAATAAAAGTGAAAGAAAAACCCTAATTGCAATGAAAACCCTAAAGGTGGATTAGAAACCCTAGGAAGCGAGCTAGGTTTAATAGATCTTGTTGGCATGATCAATGATAGGAAAATTGGATGCATATTTTAGGATCATCTTGTGTGCTTGCTTGTTTACTGGATTTCTTGCTTATGGATTATTTCTGCACTCAAGTCAGCCTGTCAGGTATGTGGTTAATTATGATTAATCACATTAGTTTCCCGAGGGTTTTCCGGATGGTTAATCACATTGAATGCAACCTATCAGTTTGGATGTTCATACTTGCAAATTATAAAGTCACTATGATGACCACAATTGTAATATAAATGCGTGTTCTCGCACCTACATGCCACCCTGATAGATGATGCAAAAAGGTCAAGCCCCTGAGGGAAGACCAATGGGCACCATGAGAGGTGACCCCAGACACCAAGCTCGGGAATGAGAAGGTGCTCTATGTTGCATGACTAATGGGCACTATGAGAGGTGACCCCAAGCACCAAGCTCAGGAATGAGAAGGTGGACTTAAGTCAATGGCAAAAGAGAAACCCTAGAGAGGGTATGCGAGGGTTAGGGCAAAAGCGGTGGAGAATGACACATTGAAAATGTAAATTAGCTTGTTAATTATCTTGATTGTGATAATTAGATTGTTAGCCATATTTGTGAAATTTTGGTTGTCCCCACATATCGGCATATTTTGATATGCTGACCGACGTTTTGTTTGTTGGCGTTTTAGGTACAACTCTGAAAAGAACAAATAGTAAAATGACACATTGTGGAAATAAGAAATAAAGTGCACGGAGGATTAGATAGAATAGATCCAAGTTGTGGATAATAGTAGACTACCAAAGTTTTTAAAAGGTATGCAAAGTTTTATTTTATACCAGATTTCAGTTTAGTTGGTAGAATTTCATAATCATTATTGATTATTTGTCAAACCTTTGATCCTATTAATTGGGATAACGGCTCTGACCTTCGGGTCTCCCTTAATTGGGGGTTACCGGGAGGTGGGGTCATTACAAAAAAACTCCAAGAAAGATAATGACTACAATTGTAAACAACAACAATATCAAACCCCACCTACTCAAGGTCAACCATCGTAATCATTGTAGCCAAACCAGTAGAATATAGAACCAGTGGCAAAATCCTTTAGGAGATGCAATCGTGACTGGCATAGACATGAAAACACATCCTTTTTTCAACACTACCTTGAATCTAGGTAGTGATGACATGGTAGGCACAAAAAATCTTCAAAAGAGTCCTGCCAACTCTTCACCTTGAAATCATCTTTGAAACAAGAAGTTGGTGCAAGATGGAGACCTTGGTCGAGTATCTACCATAAAGTGGGGGGAACCTCCCACTTACATGATCTTGAAAGGAAGAGCATGTGATGAGAATATATAATATGTTATATCCTGCCCAATGAAGGTCATGAACTGGAATATACATAGTATTTGCATTAAGGATACCCAAAATACTATTAAATACTTGGTACATAAGTACAATGTCTCAATCATTAGTCTGTATGATCCTCGATGTAGTGGTATGAGGGCTCTGAGCATAATCAAGAATCTTGGCATTCCTCAATCCCACAAGGTGGAGACAATAGGATTTTTGGGTGGTACATGGGTTTTGTGAAGGCCAATACCACTCCTAAAATTATATACTCCCAAAAATAGTTCATTCCCTAAAAAATAGATAACAACCAACTATATACTTTTTTCTATGCTAGGACAACTAGAATGAGCACACACCTCATATGGAACCAATGACATTCAATGGGTAACTCAATTACAACTCCTTGGGTCATAGTTGAGGACTTCAATTTTGTGATGTACCCATATGAGAAGTTTGACAATACTTTCTTTCATAGTGTTAACAACAAAGACTTCATTGAAGCAAAAAACCACTACAACCTCTAAGATCTTGGTTCCAATGGTGCACGCACAACTTTCATGCGTGGTTTTCTCCATGAAAGCCTTGATAGAGCCCTAGGCATTCACAACTAAATCGATTCTGCTACATCTAAATCCATCCAAGTTCATTAACACAACCACTCAGACCATGCTCCCATCTTAATCATTGACTTCAATACCACAAGAGACTCCCAAAAACATCCTCAAATCCATGTAGACTGGGAAGTCATGCATGATTTCTTGGAATCCAAACATCCTCTTTCAACTTATTGCATCACAATTCGTAAAAGTTGCTTTATATTGGGAATATTCAATTAAGAATAAGGATAGGTGGTAGAAGGATAATTGTTAATGCGTCGCTTAGCACTTACAATCACTAAGATGGTTAATCCTAGAGTTTAAACCTTTTTTACTTCCAATTTTAAGGGTAGTATAGAAGGGTCGATCCCACAGGACAACTTTTTAAGATTGTTTTTTTTATCCCAATTGTTTTGAAGAACTTGTTATTTATTTTTGGTATTTTCAGATTTAGAATGGAAAGTAAAAGTTGGAAAGGGTGTCGGGTTGATTATACTAAAATAAGAAAGAAAATGCACTTAACGAGAATAAAAATGCACAAGGAATTTTACAGATTATTGTTAGCATAAGAAAAACTATATGAATGAAAAAACTAGGAATTAAGGAAAGCAAAAGTATGTGGTTATTAAATCAAGAGATGGGAATTGAGGCATTAGGAGTTTTCACCACCTTAGTCAAGGCAAAATAAACTAATCCTTAAAAATGACAGATTCGATGAAGGCAAGTGAATTAATAAAAATTCACTAAAGATAGACTCCACATGAGCCCATTGGTCCTGGTGCTCATGCTTCTTAGTTCATCATCCTAAAAGAAGAAGATCCACGGTCGTTTCAAAACTCCTATGCGATTGGGTTTGTTGTTCTAAATCTGAACTTCCACGGTCATATCCATCCAGATTAACTTTTGATCAAATCAATTAATTGCTTTGATAGATCAATTAGTTATCAAACCCAAAAGCCATCTAGAATCATTTTTTAGGAAAAGTCGATAAAGCCATGGCTAAGGGGTTATTCCCCTTGCCTCGATAGAAAACTACTCACTCATGGACAGGGGGAGACGGAGGAAGAACGTACAGAAGCCATAGTCTAGCCCAAAATCAGGAGGTTAATCCTTATGCTAGAGACAATAAAATGGCTTAGTTCTTAGTTCCTTGCTCCAGAATTAAAGAACGGAGAAAACAAGATTAAGACTAAAGCAGAATGAAGAGACAAGAACCAAGTATGAAAGAACAATGTTTGAAATAAAATCTACTTTATTGCAGAATAAGAAGATGATTACAAGAATAAAAGCTTCAGAATCCCCATACAAAAGAAATCCAAGATGCCCAAGGAGGAGGAAGTGCCCCTACTTTTATAGGAGAAGGAGGGGGTATACATTAGGTTTAGGGCAAAAGAAATGGCCTAAAGCGGCTGCTAACTTTCTAGATCTAGTCAATAGAGGAAACAATTGATTGCTTTGCATTCCTTTTGCATTAATTTCCCGCAACAGTGGTTTCGAGCGTATTTTTGGGATAGTCAAAAATTATGAAACAGCCCGAAAATATATTTTTCCTGTATATAATTGAATTATCTTTCCAACGCATACTTGCACAATAAATTCCGCCTTGGGATGTGGGAGTTATACCAATTTTGGTGAAAGGTATATACTGAAATCAGACTCTGCGGGAAAATGTAATGCTACTTTCACTGGTTAATTGCGCAGCCAAATAAATACCAAAATTATCGTAAAATATGTGTTTGTTGTAGCCAATAAAATTCTCTTTTTATTTAATACTTTATCTTGAAATTCTGCCTTTAGACGCAAAAGATATGGCTATTTTGGTGACGAGTATATCAGGCACTGCGGGAATATTTGAAAAGCCTCATATCTTCATCTTTTATTTTCTCGATTTAATTACTTAGATAATTCCTGAAAATTAAGAAAAATATCATAAGAATTCAAGAAAAGTATATCAAGAAGATGAAAGTGCTATTTATTTTTGAATTATCTAAAATTAACAAAAAAGTCCTAATGAATTATTCTAAATGAAGCAAAAATAAGAGATGAATATGCATTTATCAAAATACCCCAAACTTAAACTTTGCTCGTCCCGAGCAACATTAAAATCAAGAAATACTTTCAAGACATACTCTCAACCTATCATCTTCACTCTCCTAACAATCACTTGATTTCTTCCACCAAAATATGGCCAAGCGACCCTGACTTACTGAATTCACAAAAAGTGACTTTTATATTTCCTACTTCACAAACTTGCATTTATTCAAGACCTGCAATAAAACAGATTTTTATTTCACCTTTGCATTTGGTACTCCAATTTTTTTTAAGTTTTACACAAGAACAGGGCTGATTTGGATGGTTGGGGTTTTTGTAGTTTTCCCCTGGGTAGAAAATTGGAGTGAAGGAGGTATGGAAGAAGGACAGTCTCTCCTCTATTCGACTCAAGACCTTTTTATTTAGTGGACATGCAGTTACATTGATGGCATTTTTTTCTTTGATTTTTGGTGATACACCCAATTGCGTGGGTATGAAAGAAGCGGAAGAGGGGGAAGGGGTGCCACCCCAAACTTAGCCTTTTGGGCATTATTGGCTTTTTTTTCTTTTTGACGAATGGAAAGATTTGGAAGTGGTGGAAGAAGAGTAGAAGAGGTTGTTCTTGTGCAACTTTTTTTTTCCATCTTTTTTTAGAGTACCATGCATTAGTTCAACTATTACCGAATCATGCGAAAAATCAAAAAATTTATACAAGTTGTACATGATAAGAAAGCATCACTCTTGAATCCTATCAGTCCTCTATGGCTTGCCATCTTTTCTAAGGAGTGATTATTATTTGAGGTCCTAAGTGACAGGAGGATTTCTAGTCATGAAAGTTTCAAAATTTTAGTTGCAAGGCAGTTACATCATTAAGGGGAGTATTTTGACAAATGATCAGATCAAGACCGACTAGATAAAGGCCATTTTGCAACAAAAGTAATAAAAATATGGCCGACTAGATAATGGCCATGAACAAAGCAACTATATGCAAAACAAAAGTGGAAATAATGCAAGAATAAAAAGATAAGGGGGTGGAATAGAAACATACCACCCACCTCCACCCCGGACTTAGATTGTTGCTCGTCCTGAGCAAAATCAAAACTCGGGATGGAGGGAAGAGAAGAGCGAGGATTTCCAGGTGGCCCAGGTAGCTCAAAAAAGGTCCAGCTGAAGGGGATGTGTATGAGGGCTGGGACCTTTATTTGAGGAGCTTCATAATGTACCCTATGATAGGGTAATTGTAGAAGCTCAGTGGGGTGCTCATATTTTCTTTCATTTCACATTCCCTCTAATAATATCCATAGATCTTCCTTCGATAGCAAGGGAAGTGTTGAAGATGGATGTGGATAAGGGGAGGTTGACGGGTACCTGACTAGTAATGCCAGTAGAGCATGATGAACTGAGTTGGGTGGAGGATCTGGTTCAGGTTTTCCACCATCATGATGACCTTCATATGGGAGAATTGATGCTAATACAAAAAAATTAAAATCATTTACAAAAGTGTTTTGTTTCTCCTTAAAATTAATGCCATGAACATTGGGTTTGGTAAGTTTCATTGTTGATGTAACATATGTCTCTAATTTTTTTGTACAAGGGTTCCCCAAGTATTTAGGAGGGATGATGATGTCTTCCTTGCAAACAATAGAAGGGGGTGTGTGGGCTTCTTCCAATGGTGGTATCTCCCATTCTAGATCAGCCATGTGTGGGATGGAAATTGGCTGTGACGGCTCGGGAAGAATCATAAAGGGGGTTAGATTCTCATTATCCAAAATAGACTCAAAAGAAGGGTATTGGTCTATGGTATCATTCAGATTTATGTTGAGGATGGGAGGAGTTGTTGAATCTTCATAATGACTCTCCTTCTTTGACATTTCATATTCAAGTAAAAGAGTCTCTAAAGGAAAGATAGGGATACCAACGTCCTCATCACACACAAAATATGGCTCCATGGTTTGAGCTATTTCTTCAGGATCCGACATATATGACACAAAATAAGGATCATCGTCATCGTCATCATCATGATGAACCATCTTGGGTTGCTCAAGCTCTATAGGGGGAGTTTGTGATTGATTCTCTAGTAAGGTGGCTAACATGGCTTGACAGGATTCAAGTTTTGCTTGTCCTTCTGCTGCCATCTTTTCTAGGGCCTTAAGTCTCTCTTCTAGTTCAAGATTAATTTGCATTTCACCATAGGATTTATACACCCCAAAATTTTGGTCATCCTCGACACACTCCCAATAGTTTCCTTGGCCATAGTACTCCTCATATTGTTTTGGGTGGCATTGCTCCTCATAATAATCTCCAGAAGATGGTGGATTGTAATTTTCATTGCGCCCAAATTGGTAGGAAGATTCAATATTATAAGGTGTCACCAAATCATGAGGAAACATATTTGAACAATCTATATTTTTGGTTTGGGCTTCTAGCAGGGCGGTTAAGAAGGCTTGGCTGGCTTGTAGTTTTGTTTCTCCTTCTACTGCTATCTTCTCTAGGGCCCTAAGTCTCTCTTCTTGTTGAAGGTTACATTGGGTTTCATAAACATACTCATAACCCCCAAGGTTTTGTTGGTTACACCCCGCAAAATTTTGTTGATCATATCCCCCATTAGAATATGGATAGCAAGGTTCCCCATAATGGTTCTCAGAAAAATGTAGATTCACATTGTACCCACCAGGATGAAAGGGCTCGCAATTAAAAGGGGTGCAATTATAAACATGGGGTAGATTTGGACAGGCAAGAGATGCACGGTGGTAGAAACCACAATAATAACATTGTGGGAGATATTGGGATGCCCACTCCATTTGAAAAGAAAAGTTCCTGAAAGATATGTCAATCAATGAATTAGAGAAGAAAGATTCTGAGATAAAATGTTAGTCAAAATTTACAAAGAGAACTAAAAATTATAAATCTAAAAAAAAATATAAAATAAACTAAAATTACAAAAAAATAACTAGAAAGCAGTACAGTTGGAATGAAAACTCAGCAGAAAGAGGAGATACACTTCCAGAATTGTGCTTGGAAGGAAAAAAGAAATTACAAAAATCTAAAAGAAATTATAAAAAAAGACTAAAGTTATGAAAGTTAGAGAATATGAACAAGGATTATACAAGATATACAGGTAACAAGATCTGAAAAATAACTGTGCCGTCCCCGGCAACGACGCCAAATTGATAATCGTCGTTTTGCAATATCAATCACTAAGATGGTTAATCCTAGAGTTTAACCCTTTTTTACTTCCGGTTTTAAGGGTAGTATAGAAGGGTCGATCCTACAGGACAACTTTTTAAGATTGTTTTTTTTATCCCAATTATTTTGAAGAACTTGTTATTTGTTTTTGGTATTTTCAGATTTAGAACGGAAAGTAAAAGTTAGAAAGGGTGTCGGGTTGATTACACTAAAATAAGAAAGAAAATGCACTTAATGAGAATAAAAATGCACAAGGAAATTTAAAGATTATTGTTAGCACAAGAAAAACTATATGAATGAAAAAACTAGGAATTAAGGAAAGCAAATGTTACGACCCCATCTGAGCTTAATTGGTAAACTAGGGTTTACCTGGATGATTACATATTTAATTGGATTGATCATTGCTTAAATCTAATTAATGATGATATCTCTATTATAATATGTTAAACCTAATGAGAACCCCAAGCATGCTATCTCTTTGTATAATTAGGGTTTGAGATATATAAACTCTAGTCGGTTGAATTAGGGTTTTCAACAAATAAGCTCATTTGGGAAGGAATGATAGAGTTAGGCATATAAAAATAGAAATGATAGTTGGATGCTTGGGTAGTACGGCCATGGTGGGTAGCACGGTCGTGCTAGGTCATTGGTGGCACGAGCATGCAAGGCCACACGGTCGTTTTGAAAGAATTGAACTATTAACCAACGTTTATACTCAAATCTGCTGAAAACAATGCACCACGGCCGTGGTAGGTAGCACGGCCGTGCTGGGTCCATTTTGCACGGCCGTGGCAGCTAGCACGGCCGTTCTGAGGCATTTTTGCTTCAAATGACATTTTTGCAGATTTCTGGATAGTAGTGCACTGTTCTATTTTTAATTATTTATTGGTAAATCCAAATGATCTCAAATTTTAACTGAAGATTTATAGTTCAATTATACACAACTTTCTAAATTCCCATAATTTTTGGAGAAGGTTTGATCTCTGAAATAAACGAATTATAATAATTTTTGTATAACTGAATATTCAGCCAATATAATAAAAGTTGAGTGTAGGGTCAATATGCAATTGACCCAAGCAGCTCAATTGCTCTATATGTTCGAACACACACACTAGAAGCTCTCATAATTCACAATTCATTCCAGAGAAATGAGCTCCTAGAGAGAGAGGGAGAGTTAGGGTTTGAGAGGAGAAAGTGGTGGAATTGCTGAATTAGGGTTTTGCGGTCCGAGGAATGGTGAAATCAAGTAAGTTTAGCTTCTTTGTATAGCCTTTCATGGTGAATCTTCTCTCACATGTCAAGATTCCGTCCCTCCCCTGATTTGATCCGAAATGGTATCAAAATTTCCCCTTTTCTCACTCTTTCTTCATAATCCCTCATTTTCAAGGTTTCCGAGTTGAATGAAAGAAGAATTGGGAGATTTGCTAGGGATTTGATATGAGTTCGAGATTCCCTGAGTTGAGCTGCAGTTTTGAGGTGTTTTCACACCTTAGGGTGAGTGGGTTCTTCCTTCAAACAGTGTAATGCACAAATTTGATTATAGCATCCAAATCCCTAATTGCTTAGTATGTGATTCTAAAACCTAAAATGTCTGTTTGATTTAAGTTGTTGCAAATTGATATGATATGGATTCCTTCTCTGTTTGAATGACTCCTTAATGGTAGATTCATATCAGAAACGTATACAACACATCCTAGAAAGAATGCTTTTTCAGATTTATACCATATGATGTAATTAGGGTTTAACCTAATTGAGATATCTCTAGAGTTTCAACCTTATTGAAAAGGACTAGTAAACTTATAAGTGGTTAGGATGTACCTCATGAATTACCTTATTTGAATTTTATCCTTGGTGCATGATATCTCAGTGAATAGCATGGAAACCTAAATTTAGTTCAATTTCCATGGTTTCATACATATATCGATTGTATATGATTTGTTGAAAACAATCTTTATTTAGTGAATGCTTATATCCTATGAAATCCTTATGAGAGCCATGTGACAAGTGAATGAGGTAAATGAAAAGGTGAATGAGGCAAATGAAACCCTAAGGATAGGGTGTTCAATGAATCATGTTATGGTGACATGAAAGGTCTCGATATGAAATGTGGTGATATTTAACTGTTGAATTGTATGTTTCTAGTGCATTTAACTTTATATGCTTGTTCTTCCTGAGTTGATATCTACATACTGCAGGGCTTCTTAGTTTCAATACATATCTCGTAAATTGCAGGTGATGAGATATGACATGCCCTAGAAAGGGATGTTACTGAGTCATGTTTAAATATGACAAATGATGTATATGTGTTTTCAAGTGATGTTCAGAATGTGAAATAAGTATGAAATGTGATATTCCTGTTTAAGTGTTTATATGTTAATCGGTTAATAGACTTAGGTGCCCCAACACCGTAGAACCCCATTGCGCGGTCTGTACCTTTGGGGTGAAACGACCGATCTAGCCCTGAGTCTAGATGGTCGGTGACCAGTGTTCAACAATAATCCGTGTGTGTGTCACGGTGGCACTGGAGTAATATAGGGGTTATTCAACAATAATCCGTGCGTGTGTCACGGTGGTAAGCCAGACCCTCCGACTGTGCACTACAGGTTGCGGGAGGAGTCTAGAGCACTCAGAGTTAGTGCAGTGAGGCCCTTGAGTGCCTAAGAACTGCAGTGAGGCCCTTGAGAGCCTGAGAGTGCTGTGAGGCCCTTGAGTGCCTGAGGCCCTTGAGAGCCTGAGAGTCCTGTGCAGACCAGGACGAGAAGTCAGACTTAGCATTTCCCGGGTGTGTTGTTAAGTCTTGTACGGTGGGATTGTAGTTCTCTACAGATCTTCATATGTAGAGTGCGCTGCATATGTTTGGGGTATAATCTAAAATATGATCATATAGGTTCACAGAGTTCCTTATAAATGAAAGAGTTAAGGAAGACTAGAGCATAGTCTTCTAGTAGTTATTCTTTGGATGCGATATTTACATTCTTTGTTATTTCAATTATATTGTTTTAGAACTGCTCAGTGTAGTATTTATTGTTGTTAAATTTCATATCGTTTACTCAAATTATATCTGTAATCACCTTAGTACATTAGTCTGTTTCCATGAAGTACTCATTCACTGAGCGAGTAGGCTCACCCCTCTACTCAAACATTTTTAGGGTTAACCGCGTGGACTTGGAGATGGTCAGAGCTTCAGTGTAGATCTGCCACAAGAGTTGAGTACAAGATTAGTTGAGTCAGTCGGTCCTTGTCACTCTAGATCCTCAGTAAGAGATAGGAGAGAGAGTTGTATTTACGATGTGTAATATTGTTCCCCTTTTGATATGTATGTTAATTAGCAAGTTTTATGTGCATAAGATGTGAGAGAAATCATGAATGTTTATACATGTATCTTTTCTATTAAAGTCTGATTAGTAAAAAAAATGTTCATATTCCTTTGTTAGGATGTTATGTGGTTCAATGCGGGGAATCAAGAGTTTAAAGGAAAAGAAAAAGTTAAGGGTGTTCTTTGTATTACATATAAATCCTATCTTATGCCCTAATCTCATGATTTGAGAAAATTGTGAGATCGGGGTGTAACAGCAAAAGTATGCGGTGATTAAATCAAGATATGGGAATCGAGGCGTTAGGGGTTTTCACCACCTTAGTCAAGGCAAAATAAACTAATCCTTAAAAATGACAGATTCGATGAAGGCAAGTGAATTAATAAAAATTCACTAAAGATAGACTCCACATGAGCCCATTGGTCCTGGTGCTCATGCTTCTTAGTTCATTATCCTAAAAGAAGAAGATCCACGGTCATTTAAAAACTCCTATGCGATTGTGTTTGTTGTTCTAAATCCGAACTTCCACGGTCATATCCATCCGGATTAACTTTTGATCAAATCAATTAATTACTTTGATAGATCAAATAGTTATCAAACCCAAAAGCCATCTAGAATCATTTTTTAGGAAAAGTCGATAAAGTCATGGCTAAGGGGTTATTCCCCTTGCCTCGATAGAAAACTACTCACTCATGGAGAGGGGGGAGATGGAGGAAGAAAGTACTGAAGCCATAGTCTAGCCCAAAATCAGGAGGTTAATCCTTATGCTAGAGACAATAAAATGGCTTAGTTCTTAGTTCCTTGCTATAGAATTAAAGAACAGAGAAAACAAGATTAAGACTAAAGCGGAATGAAGAGACAAGAACCAAGTATGAAAGAACAATGTTTGAAATAAAATCTACTTTATTGCAGAATAAGAAGATGATTACAAGAATAAAAGTTTCAGAATCCTCATACAAAAGAAATCCAAGATGCCCAAGGAGGAGGAAGTGTCCTTCCTTTTATAGGAGAAGGATGGGGGTATACATTAGGTTTAGGGTAAAAGAAATGGCCTTCGGCGGCTGCTAACTTTCTAGATCTAGTCAATAGAGGAAACAATTGATTGCTTTTCATTCCTTTTGCATTAATTTCCCGCAACAGCGGTTTCGAGCGTATTTTTGGGATAGTAAAAAATTATGAAACAGCCCGAAAATATATTTTTCCTGTATATAATTGAATTATCTTTCCAACGCATACTTGCACAATAAATTCCGCCTTGGGATGTGGGAGTTATACCAATTTTGGTGAAAGGTATATACTGAAATCAGACTCTACGGGAAAACGTAATGCTACATTCACTAGTTAATTGCGCAGCTAAATAAATACCAAAATTGCCGCAAAATATGTCTTTTTTATAGCCAATAAAATTCTCTTTTCATTCCATACTTTATCTTGAAATTCCGCCTTTAGGAGCAAAAGATATGGCTATTTTGGTGACGAGTATATCAGGCACTGCGGGAATATTTGAAAAGCCTCATATCTTCATCTTTTATTTTCTCGATTTAATTACTTAGATAATTTCTAAAAATAAAAAAATATATCATAAGAATTCAGGAAAAGTATATAAAGAAGATGAAAGTGCTATTTATTTTTGAATTAGCTAAAATTAACAAAAAATTCCTAATTAATTATTCTAAATGAAACAAAAATAAGAGATGAATATGCATTCATCAATAATCTTTTCAACAAAATCAAATGGAACAAACTTCAACTATCATTATTCATTGATACAAACTTGGCTTTTAAAACCATTCATCTTCAAACCAAGCTTGATTCCATTCTTAGAAGAGAAGAGAGAGAGTGGCATAAAAGAGCTTGATGCATATGGGTGAAGTTAAGTGACAAAAACACCATGTACTTACACACCCTGGTTAAATCTAGGAGATGGAAAAACAAGATTGTCAGATTAAAGAATCGGGAAGGATCATGGGTGGATAATGATCAACATATTAGATAGCTAATCAGTTCCTTATTCTCTATTGTTTACCAAGAAACTGACCTCTGTGTAAGGTGCATTATCAAAATCTCCTTGATTGGGGAATCCCTACCTTCACTGAAAGAGAAACCACCAAAATGTCTAGCATGCCCCAACAGGAGGAGATCTGGGATGCTATTTGCTCCATGGAATCCCTAAAAGTGCATGTCCCTTATGGGGTTCATGCTTCCTTACTCTAGAAAAACTGTTCAATTGTCAAACAACAAATATTTAGTTTCATAACCAATCACTTCCAAGGTACTTTAATTTATTCAAATATTGTTGGCTCAACCTAGATTCTTATTCCTAAGGTTCCTTCTCTTCAATATTATTCTCAATTGCATCTAATTCCAATAAAAAATGTATGTACTAAGATATTGTCCAAGTTGATCACAACCCACATCAAGCCTTATCTTAAGGATTGGATATCTTCACTCCAATACAATTTTGTTCCAAGTCAAAGGATTGGTGACAACATTGCATTGGTGCAAGAAACAATTCACTCCATGGAATCTAAACATAGGAAGAAGAACTACTATGCTATAAAATTGGATTTAGTGAAGGTTTTTGATAGAATGAGTTGGACATTCAATGAAGATAGTTTGCTTAGAACATCACTCTTACACAAAATTATCACCATCATAATTCAGATTATCTCATCTAGAAATACATCTATTGTATGGAATGGATGAATTTTTGGCTCCTTTAAACCAACATGTGGAGTTAAATTGGGGGAACCTTTGTCCACCTATTTCTTTGTCCTATGTCTTGAGGGGTTTATCCAATTAATTATGAGGAGATCAATCAGGGAAACTAGAAAGTGATTGTTCTTACCAGACAGAAGCTACAATTCTCTCATGTTAGTTTTGCTGATGACATTATATTATATGGAGAAGCCTCAATCTAGCAAGAAAATACAATCAATAAATGTATACATCAATTCATTTAAGCTTGTGGTCAGTTTCTATCCCATGATAAATCAACTATCTTATTCCCAACCAATAATCCTATGGAAATAAGGTCATGTCTATCCAAGAATCTAAATTTTTAGGTAACCTCCAATCTACAAATCTGCCTTTGCAGTCCTGTTATCCATAAGAGAAAAGTGAAGGAACACTTATACTAACTACTAGAGAGAACTCATCAACAGATCAATAAATCACAGCACAAACTTTTTTCCTTAGCTGGCCAAGTTGCATTAGGAAAGTCAGTATTGCTTTCTAAATCTTGCTATACCATGCAAGTTGCTCAACTCCCTATATCCATCTATGACAAAATTGATTAAATGATCATGAACTTTACTAGAATGGTGCCTCATCCATCAAATGCCTCAATCTTGTATAATGGAAGAACCTTATAAGACCTCCTCACCGGAGTGATTCAGGAATAAAAAAAGGCAAAGAACTTTAATGCATATTTGATCATGAATATGGCTTGGGGCTTCATCCAAAATCAACACATTCCATGGATTAACTCATGCAATCAAAATACACAAGCCAGGGTTTTCAAAGCTCCTCAGGTTCTCATTCATGACATGGTATCAAAAAATCTATACCCTTCCTACTTACCAACTCAAGGAAGGTTGTGATTTCACACTGTAATACAGATGCATGGTCTAATGCTTGGTTTGGTGAAGGTTACACTCCCATTCTAAAACCTCACAACATTATACCTGGTGATATCAAAGATCTAAAAGTTGCAAGTCTCATTACTCATGAGGGATTCTGGGACATAAGCTTCCTAAACTACTGGTTTACTCATCCCACAGTAAAGGATAATCTATGCATGCCTTATACCCCATCCCTCCTATGGTGAGGATGCACAAATATGGCTTCCTAGATGTGATGGTATCTTCACTATGATCTCTATACACATAATCTTAAGCAACACAAATGACAATACGAATCTTGATCACTATCAAGAAATATGGTCATCTCCTATTCCACATAGGATGAAGACCCACCTCTAGCTAATCCATAGAAATGTGCTTCTCACAAACATCTTGAGATTCAAGAAGAATATTAATCCTGATAATATTTGTTCAAGATGTAAGGATGTTGAAGAAATTGTACTACATGCATTGCAAGACTGTGTTGAGGTTCAACAAACTTGGATGCTCCTAATTTCTATGGAAGTGTCTGACTTCTTTGAATCTTCTCGCTAACAGACTGGATAGGTTACAATCTCAAATAACTGAACAAAATAGAAGGTTGGCGTGGTTGTTTTGCAATGACATGATGGCTTCTGTGGAAAAATAGAAATTCCTTCATCTTAATTTGGTTTTAACTCCAAACCTCCAAGTAATATGGCTACAACATGTCAAGCTAAGGTTGTGTCTATTAGACTCACAATCCACCACCCATCCAACTCCCATCCTAAATATCCATACATGAATACCATGATCAACATCCCATCGAATATGATTTTGATGCATGTAGGCATGGCTGTCAATACTAATGATAACCTAAAGTTCATGAGCTTGATCTTGAGACATCACAAGCTAGTGGCTAGGTGAAACCATTAGAGTCATGAGGGGACATGATTTAATGGAAGGAGAACTCTATGATATCTTGGATGACCTCTTATATGCTATTCACAATGCTACCCCTTAGGGAATTATCATCAATGAATCGAGCAATGACATAAAATGGAATATTCACACCATGAATCTTCCTGACCGATACACATTTTTGGTGAAGATGATCAATGGAATATGGAAGGAAATGACCATCCATGATGCATTCAATCTCAAATAGAATCAAAACAAACTGACTGACCAGTTAGCCAAGCACTACCTTAAGCAACCGGAGTCACAATCTACTAGGAGCTCATTCCCTCACTTCCTACTTGATAGCTATATTGAATACCTTCATGTATTTTCTTCTACATTTCATTCCTTTTCTACTATGTCATATTACGACATGATATCTCTATAATTAGACTATCTCTGATATGTTTCTAAGAAATGCAAGAGGGTCAAAACAAAATGACTAAGCCTATATGATAAATAAAAATAAGATGCTAAATTTGTAAAAGAAAAAACATCATAACATACATGAAAGTTGAATAGCCAACCTCCCTTAATGATGTGGCTCTTTAGAGCATAAGCCAAAAATATGGTGCAAGAAGATCTAGTTACACGTAGTTAGTTGTTCATTGGAGTTGTTTAGGAAAATCAATTGATCAATGCCACATCATCAAACTTGGGCATGTTTAGGAAAATTAATTGACCAATGCCACATAATCAAACTATGTTTACATGATGATCCAATCAATTTTCCTATGTAGTCGATATAATTGGTTGAAAGTAATAAAATTGATATGGTAGGAGAAAAATTATAGGAAGGATAGAAGAGAACATATTTTTTTCATTCATTATTATCATATTAGTTTTTTATAACATTGTTCCCCACCAAAAGTTGAGTGAAGACAAGTAAAATGAGCAATTTACAATATGATACATATCATAAATTTAAGAAAAAACTTAATTAAATTAAGAAAAAATTGGGTAAAAAGCAAAAAAATAAAAATAAAGGTTGTCAATAAATCTCAAGAAAATTTGATGAAACTTTAATATTTTATACTTTAAGTTGGTGGAAACTTAGAGGGAAAATTTTATTTTAAACATTGAGCAAAACAAGGAAAATTGACTGAATATTTGTTGGATATTCAGAGTTAGAAACTAAAATAAGATAATTGGATAATATGCTTATGGGAAACATGGTTAGATAGAGAGAAAAATACTTGCATATCTTATAATCAATATATAAACATAGAGAGAAAAATACTTGCACATCTTATAATCAATATATAGACATACAAGTAATCTATCTCTTATGAAAAACTTTATTCCTAAAGATGGTACGTTCAATTTCCCTCCTCATATAAATCAAATTTACTAAAATAAGCATCTTTTATCTCTATCCCCTCTGGATACCATATACATCGTAGATCTAGTGTAGTAGTAAAATAATAAGACACCATAATAAAATTTTGACTATCAATGTCATTGATTTAATAGAATTTTGATATTTATATCAACTTATTAAAATTTAGTTTAGACTTGATCATTTGCTGATCAACGCCACACAATTTATTTTCTCATTTTTAATTTACCTAATGCATTCCGTCCTTTTGTATATGTTTAATTAATGTTGATGTTATTTTTCATTTGTACTTTTATGTTAAATGTTTAAATAGAAATGAAACCACTGTTGAAAATAAAATTAAAGAAAATGATAATTGGCCTTTTAGTCCATTCATTATCATATACTTGTTTTTTATATCTTAATTAACTCGTGTTTAAATAAATATTTGTTTAATAATATTAATATAATTTAAACATTCTTCAAATTCTTTGGAGGGGCCGCGATACAATATAACATTGAATTTCAGAAAATATTCAACATGGAAACATAATATTAAATATTTTTCTACAAATATAGGGGTTGTGTGCCCCCCTAACCCCTATTAAGATTTTCCACTACCCATATCCCACAATTGAGAATTTCATACCCAAACACAGAGGATCAACCTTGTCGCATCCCAACAACAAAAGATACAGGGCAAACGAAGACCACGAGTAACGATGCACAAAATTGGTCGTAAGGGCCACAAACCCATGAGACTTTTGATACTACAGCCAAGCTAGAATCAGGGTGAAGCAGTCTGGAGGAGATGAGTAGGGCACATAAGCTACCACACTCCCCACCTAGTTGGTGGAGATAGTGGAATGATTTTCATATAGCAGTGTATGCAAATGAGGGGTCTAAAAGTTTGCAAGTCATGATGTTTTCGGGGAGATGATACACGTCATGGTTGTATTATGACAAGTTAATGTATTGATATATAATGGGGAAGGGATTGAGAGATTCTTTTGAATCATCAAGGAGATAGAAGTACATTGATCTATAATTGTTTTCTGGTGGCCTTATGAAGGTAATAACATGTATAGGTGTTAGGGTTTATGATCTCTTAGCTCATCCATTGGGGATGCTATTTTCAAGGCAAAGCTAGAGAGGGTGAGGGAGACAAGGGGAAGAGAAGGAGAAGAAGAGGAGGTGTCACACCAGGTTACAAAGTAGGCCAATTGTTCGTGGCCACTTCCAATGCGAGAAGCATGGTCAATAGTGGAGGACCCATAATTTCTGATATGGGGCCTCCATTTCACTGTTTATATAATGTGTGAGGATTAGCTTGGGAGAAGGTGGGGCATAACATGCTTTTTTATATGTTTTTGACTCATTTTAACTTATGGCTATATGGAGTTTTAGAGCTTTAGTAGGGCACCCCCAGGCTCTATGTGGCTCCACCACTAGTGGTTGGAGGGAGAAGAAGGCATTATGTGAGTAGGTGAGGAGTTAATACAAATGAACTTGGGAAAATTTATGGTCATCTTGCAAATAAAATACTATAACTTATATTGATAAAATGTTGGTCAAATAATCGCTAAATGAGATGAAATTTGAGATAGAGGTATATTAACGGTTGGTCTTCCTAAATAAATGGCAAATTTTGTATTTTGGACATGTGAAAGCTATTCATTAGAGCATGGGAAAAATGGTCAACATGGGGCATTAGATGGGCATAAGAGTCAATTCATCTTTTAATATTTGTACCAATTACAAAATATGTAATGCACTAACCATACAAATTATTTACAAGGAATTTAATAAGTTAAAATATTTAAACATCATGATTTATAAAAGAGCACAAATAAGTCAGTTCTTCCATTTGTAATTATCTATAAATGTTTTTCCACCAAAATTGAGGAGAAAGTATAGAATTCTATGACATATAAATATTTAAAATTGGGGTGTTAAGTTAATTAAATGACTAAATTTCACTAGGGGAAAATAATCACTCTAAATGTAAATCGAAGCTAGTAAATGTGTTATGTCTCAAATTTAAAATAACTATTAATGTATAAGTTTTATAATTAAAAGTGTTAATTGTTTAAAGTAGATGTTACTATTTTAAATATGAAATTATTATATTATTATGTAACTAGATATTTTAGGAATGTTCCAATAGATACCAAATATATAAGTACATCCATGTACTATTATTAAATATAAATTAATATATGTATATTGGTGTATATTATACACTTTATTGGATCTATAATAATATTAACACTTCGTGTCACCATGTAATTCAAAGAAAAGTAAAACCAATCCTAGTGGAGAGAAATAACAAGGAACATGTTAGGAAATATCCCTAGTTTTGCTAAGTTACAACATTCCATTCCTTTAAGAGGATTTAATCCTAAAAATCTATATATCCAAGACCTAGTGTATTGAATTACACTTCCTAAATAATTAATAAGGTTTAGTCATGTTAAAATGGTGGAGGTAGGTAGGGTTGTTGCATATAACACCATTTCACTTTATAATTTTTATGTGGAACTAGGAGGGTAGATTGCATCATCAAACTTTCACTATCAACATTATCTTTATACTATATTCTTCATTGTTGGAAATTCATACACATGGTTGCTAGAGCTTACTAAAGTCCACTATAATACACAAATTAACTAGATTGGAAGGGAGATTGATCATATTCCTAAATCATGGAGAAATGGCCTCATCAAAGACAAGGTGTTGCATAATACCCATTAGAATAAGCCATGAAAAGGTTATGTGAAAATCAACACAAATGATCCTTTAAAGGGGAGACAATATGTGTTTGTGGGTGTGGCCCGGGATAGTAAGGGGACGCAGAAAGGAGGAGTTGGCAACTGCACAATCGCATGTAGTGCACTAGAAGTTAAACTATCTGCCATCACTCTAGCCTTAATCATTCCCACTAAATGCAAGTACTCTAGCATATAATTGTCAAACTACTACCAACATGATTTTGAAAGACCAAAAGCTTAACCCCCTACGTGCCAATTGGAGCGTAGGTCTTTAGAAGAAGCTAAAGGAGAATTTGAGGGTTGAGTTTGAAAGAAGAAATGCTATTTTCTTGCTAAATATCACCTCAAAAAAACAAGGGTTCTTATGCTTATATAAAAGCCCCTAAGGAAATGGAAGGTACTGTCTCTAAAGATCGTTGTAATCTAGTTGTACTACCACATTTAATTGATTTCAAAACCCTATTTTTTGTAAATCTTTTATGAAATTTCTTGTAAGAGGAGGGTAATATGAATACAATTTCCTCTTGATTTCCCCAAAAATAGTCTCTTTATTTCCACCATGTAAGCATGAGTACCTAATAACATTTACATGCCAATTTTATCATTCATTTCCCTTGAGATCCTAGGTTTATGTGAATATTCTCACAATTTCTTGCATATTAATCCCACTACTTTATTAACATTAACCTTACGATTTTCCACATAAAACATCAGTTTTGAAGGAAAATCATCTAGTTGGTTGGTGACACTCGACAGTTAAAAATCAACCAATGGAATCACACTTCACACATGAGGTGCAAACTCTTCATCGATAACCATTTTCTAATAAGAAATCAGCACTGTCTACTAAAAGATATTCATGACCCATATATTGATGGCAATACTAGACCTCATATTCTAATGGAATTCTACGGTTGTGTTCCGATGGGAACCCAAATTTGTCTCCCAATAGAGCTTTGCATCTCATGCACTGATGGAGGAATGAACTCCAACAACCAATAGAGCTCCTACCCCATAAGCCAAAGGAGTGTCAAGTTAATTTACTGATAGATATATAGACTTCATTTTTTGATGAAAAGCTAGAATCACCTTCCTATGAATAAGTAAGCATCGTATATTGATGGTGTATTTGAACTCGCCATTCATCTGATGCAACCTATATAGAAGAATCCACAACCCTATTTAGTTAAGAAAGAACCCCAAGGCACGTGCCACATTGCTTGAAGAACAAGCAAATATATTGTCCTTCATGTGACTCAAGCGCGTGACTGATCCTATAAATAAGGACCACAAGCCTTGTTAGAAGGCATGTCCTCTTAAATGTGAAGTGCTTCCAAATTCCACTTCCACTTATGATTTCCATCGATTGGAGAAGGATGAGAGTTTAGGACACATCTCTATTTATAATATATTCGATCACATAATTTTCATTATCTAATGATAAAAGGATCATTTTTAGGGTTTTGTTTATAGGAGAACAAACTATGATTCATTTGAATATTTAATAGGTATCTTCAGACACTGGTTTGGATCTAGGTTTGGACCTTTGACCTCAGATACACAAGTCGAGGTATGTTTCACTCCCTTATGAATCATATTTGACAATTTACTTATTTCTCTCTCTCTTTTCACTTAATGTGGCATGTTTCTCTATATGTCAATTGATTATACATGTTGTTGGTGTATATGCCCAGAGAGACAATCATATGATGATTGTAATGGAATACATGTAAATGATTTGATTATTAATAAAGGAAAGTTTCGAATTTATTCTGTTTATTCAGTTATGAGATAATGAAATAATAATGTCTAAAGAGAGATATTACTCAATGACGTATGTCTTCAGGTTTAGAACCTAAAGAATGAGATCTTATGGATGATAAGAATATATGCATTCTTATTATGTCACTGATCGGTTGTTATTATGGAAGGTAGACAAATAACAATAACACGTAAGATTAGAGAGTGAGTTGGTTGATTACATGTTCTCATTAATCATGACATGGTGATATCAAACCAAGCACATAGATACATGTTAGAGAATAGTGTATTAGATAGACCCACCATAAGAGTGATACATGGAAACCTTTGATAGGTAAGTCAGAATCACGTCTGATGGTGATATTGGTGGTTGTGATTCTTATGACCTAAAATTAAAACACTAATCACATGTCATTCAATACGCTTTGACATTATCAAACGTAGTCCAAACACATGGGTTGTTATAAAGGTGATGATTGGGTGACTATGACACATAGGAATTGACTGTGAGCGATAGATATGGTATTTGTCCCTCCTTAAGGGAGTATGATATCCTAGGCTTCTTGATTAGTGAGACTGAGAAATCCATGCATGCACATGTGAGTCAATATGTGATACTGAGCTTAGATATATCTCATACAATCTGCTCTGGCTTAAGGAACAATATTAGATGACTATTCCATGCCTCTAGTTCAATTTGGATTTTAGTGACAAAGGAACTATACAAACACTATAACACCATATGCATATTGTAGGTTGAAGTTGTTCTCCAACTTTCAATTTACTTGGATAGAAATGATGTGTGACTAGGCACTGCACTTTGCTTGTTATGTCATACGTTGTTATGTACATTCACTGCCAACATAATATGGGACCTATAACGTCACACACATAGGAACTCATCTAGAAGAGGAGTTGAATCTTGAATGGCAGTTGAATTGATTACTAAAGAGTTTAGGTATTCCATTCATGCAACACATAGGCTGACTGCACTACCAAACGCCCATCTCACAGAGTGAGACGACCATCTGGGGTGCCAAGCAGTCATCTCAAGGGTTGATACGGGAGTTTGGTATGTCAAACCGATTCGAGTTGAGATTGGCTAAGTTCTACCCTGTGAACCGACCAATTCAATTTGTTGAACCGACCGGCTTGGCTTGACTCATCAGATGGGAATCTGGGTGAGTAAGAATGGTGTCTCACAAGTGTGAGATATCTCATTTGGGGCTGAATGAACGTTCACTAAGTTTCCCAAATTCATTTGGATTGCTCATTACTTGGAGTGCAAGGAATTAATGTTCTACATTAATTAGAAATGAATTGTCAATTTCATGTGCGATTGGGAAATTGCCATACGACTATCTAGCAGTATGAGACAACCATCTCACATGACTAGACAACTGTCAGGGTCACCAAACGACCATTTTGATGGTCGCAGGTTGCAAAAATTCAAGATCTTCTGGTCCCTTCCACTCCCACTCAGATCTCATACCGACTGGGAACCCCGCCTATAAATAGAGGGGTACTGGGGGCTTTCCAAAGCACAATACATACAATTGAGAATCAGTTGCACTGACAATTGTTGTCCTCTCTGGTTGTGGTAATGAAGAGAGCCCAAGCAAGTCCTACTTGGCTAAGGAGGGATAGCAAGGGAGAGAACAACTGAGGATCATTGTGGTGGGAGAGTAGGTTGGCGACTAGTATGCCAACAAGAGGGACAACTCCTTCCTATCTATTCTAGTAGGATGACATGAGTTCTAGTTGGTCTATGTGGACTTCTATAGAGGCGAGGTGGCCTTTGCCTATCCCTAAGGATGAGGACGTCAGCCACCAGTCTGTGACGAGAGGAGCTGTTACATACGACAACATTCGAGTTTGATATTCTTGGAGGAGCAGTCAGATGAGTCTCATTACAACCAAGAGCTACACAGACACTGTCCAAGAGAGAGTACACATCTACATCAATGAGGATTGTTGTTGGACTTGCTCCAGGACCAGGTATATCTTCATGAAACTATCCTTCCCAATGCATTGTTATTGACGTGATCCGCTGTTTCATGGAAAATATGTCAGTAATTTTTTTTGTTTCTACTGCCGATCTGATGTTGTATTTCCCTATAGTCTTATCAGATCCATGTCAATTAATTATGTTTTGGGATAATCTATATGATTGGATTTTTGGTTTTACCAAGTTTATTTATTGCATGCAATGCAAATATTTAAATTGGTTTATGTGCATATCTGACTAATCACCACATAAGAACCCAAACATATATATATATATATATGTATGTATATAATTTACATGCATCACCCTAAAAGTGAGTTTTGATGGTTGATTTGTAGCATGGTTATGGCCAATAACCCCTATTATCTGTGCATGGTTGTGTGGTTGGTTTATCCCTTTATCTCGGTCTGTGAATTGAGCCTCTGTCTTATATTCCCAATGTAAAAGTACTATTCTCTCCTACCTTTTCTCCCCTTGAATGTAACTCGAAGTTTCCCTATAATGATGTAATAGTAGGATATTTTACTTTCCTATTATGACAAAGAAGAAGGATGTCCCGATGACAAGCTGACCAGTTGGAGGACCAGGTGGACGAACTGAACCGATCAGCTAGTGGACCCGACCGAGCAACTGGAGGAGCCAGTAGAGTGGCGGACCAACATAACCAAAGGACCGAAGAGATGACCAAACAACCAGCCACGAGGTGATCTAATCGGTTCAAGGTTTGAATTAATCAACTTGGATTGGCAAGCACAGGTCTTCATCAACAACAAGTTTCTACATGTGATGTGGATCTAGGATGTGGTAATTCCTTGTGTCTCCAAGGAATTACATTATGCTGGCCATAACCATCACTTTTTGTTTATTACATGTTTTCACTGTGGGTTATAGCATGTATATAATACGTAATATATATGTGGTGATTGGTTAATGAGTATGTATTATATAAAATCCCTCAATATAATGTTAAGTCTAAGTGATTTTCATAAAGAAACACACATGAAAAGCTTGATTAACTAAGCGTAGGCATGCCCTAGCATGGTGCGCCGTCTGTCTCATGGAATGTGATGGTAGATATGTGGGTCTGCCCTAGAAGGGTGCATGTTTTATTGTGTTGGCTTATGAGTCAGACTTAACTAGGTGACCTTAATAGGATTAAGTGCCTAGAAGCATACAAATGGATCATGAAAAGGAGTTGTGCATACCATCTATCCATGAATTACATAAGATGCAATTAGAAAATGTTGCCTACCTTAATAATTAGTCATGAGTGCCAACATTGGTAAAGTATTGATTGAATTGTTTTGGATCTTGGCCCACTAGAGGATTGTACACTGCAATCGTCCAAATTGGTAGTGAGGGCTATCAATTTAAATAAAATAGTGGGAGCAATAGTTAATTAAAGGCCTCATTAATATCGATTTTTCAAATCAAAACAAATCAAATCACAAAAGGTTTTTGACAAATGTAAATTTTCTCTTGTAGAATCAAATGGAAAACACTCAATCATTACAATTGGACAAATTAAATGAGATTTATTTTCATAACTGGTTCATGACCTTATAAAGTATCCACTCCATATTTGTCTAAGACTGACATGGATGCTTCTTTGATGCATGCCAAATATGTTGTAGACATTAAGAACCTTATGTTGGGTTGTATGCACTATGAGTTGCATAAACAACATGATAAGCATGAAAGGTATAATGTCACTAAGGCGCTATTTGAGTGCAAACTGACATAGGATATCCATTTGCACCTCATTTTCTCAATATAATTGGGCATATGAAGCATATTGAAAGACTGGGATTTCCTTTAGGTCAAGAGTTGGCCACATATATGATTTTACAATCATTGCCTAAATCATATAGACAATTTATCGAGTGTTATAACTTGATTAACATGGCTAGACCACTGTCAGAGTTGTTTGACATCTTGATAAGTGTCAAAGCACAAATGAAGCAGGACAAATATGTGATGATGATCAGAGGAGTGGAGTCCAAGGACAAAGGCAAAGCAAAGAAGTGTTTTGTCGCTAAGCCAAATTCCAAGTCTTATGCATTCAAAATAAGGAGAAGGATAAGGGAACCAAGGAAGATGAAGAAAGGGATTGAGATATCTACTTTTCATAGATATGTTATTGAGGTTAACTTTAATACTCCTCATCATGGGTACTAGATACTAGATGTGGATCACCCATTTTCTCAAATGTGAAGGATCTAAAAAGAAGTAGACCTTTAGAGAAAGGTGAGGTTGAGCTGCGTGTTGCAAATGGTGCAAGAGTTGCGGCTAGCATAGTTAGAACCTTTGAGTTATCTCTACCAAGTGGGCTTGTAATAGAGTTAGAGAACTACTATTACGTACCCGCTATTAATAGAAACATCATATCTTTATCTTGTTTGGACAAGAATGGATTTGAATTTCTTATAAAGAATGGAAGATGTTCTATTAGTAAAGATGAGATCTATTATGGAAATGCCTCAATATCTTATGGTCTATACTTGATAGATGTAGAGACAAGCTTATATAACATAAGTACCAAAAGATAAAAACTCAATGACTCAAACCAAACTTATCTTTGACATTGCCATCTAGGGAACATAAATGAGAAATGCATATCCACACTCCATAAAGATGGTTATCTAGACTCTTTTGATTTTGAATCAATAAAGACATGTGAATCTTGTTTGTTGGGTAAGATGACCAAGACTCCATTCATTGGAAATAGTGAGAGGGCTAGTGATCTATTAGGACTCATAGATGTTGATGTGTGTGGCTCTTTTAGAACAAATGCTAGAGGTGTTATCAGTACATCATTACCTTCACTGATGATCTCAGTAAGTATGGCTATGTTTACCTAATGAGACATAAGTCAGAAACTCTTGAAAAGTTTAGAGAGTTTATGAATGAAGTGCAGAACCAACTTGGAAAAAGTATTAAGGCACTTCATTCTGATCGAGGTGGTGAATACTTGAACCAAGAGTTTGAGGAACTTTTGTGAGCTTGTGGTATTGTATTACAATGGACTCCACGCGGACTACCACATCATAATGGTGTACCAAAAAGAAGGAATTGCACATTGTTGGACATGGTGCCATAAATGATGAGTTTAAATGAACTTTTGCATTCCTTCTGGAGACATGCTCTACAAACCGTAGTGTTGACACTCAACTGAGTACCATTAAAATTGGTTGAGAAGACATCATATGAGATATGGTATGGGAAATGTCCCAACGTGTCTTTTATGAAGATTTGGGGATGTGAAGCTTATGCCAAGAAAATGTTTCCTGAAAAGCTCGGGCCCAAATTGGATAAATGTTATTTTGTCGGATATCCTAAGGAAACTAGAGGATATTACTTTTATACTCCATCTAACAACAAAGTGTTTGTTTCCAGGACTGGTGTATTCCTTGAGAAGGAATTTATTTCCAAAGGAACCAGTGGGAGGAAAGTAGAACTCGAAGAGGTTTGATACCAACAAGAAAACATTGAACCAATTGAGGTACGGGAGGAACAAGGAGACTCACAAATTGTTCTGGAATCTCAAATTCCTCAAGTGACACAAGAAACTTGTAGATCTAGTAGGGCATGCCTTGAGGTTGAAAGATTTGGATATCTTGTGATTAGGAAGGCAGTGAGTTGGTCATAGATGATGAGCCAACAACCTATCTAGAAGTTATTAAGTGACCAAAGTCTAAGAAATGGCTTGAGGCCATGAGATCTGAGATGTAATCCATGTATACCAACAAGGTATGGACCTTGGTGGAACCACCTAAAGGGGTAAAACCCATTGAGTGCAAGTGGGTCTTCAAGAAGAAGACAAACATGGATGGTAAAGTACAAACCTAAAAGGGCAGATTGGTTGCAAAGGGTTTCAGACAAGTTCAAGGTGTTGACTATGGCAAAACCTTTTCTCCAATGGCCATGGTTAAGTCCATCAGGATCATGCTTTCTATTGCAGCTTATCGTGACTATGAGATTTGGCAGATGGATGTTAAAACTACATTCCTTAATGAAAATCTTCTTAAGGAGGTGCATATGACACAACCTGAGGGTTTTATCAATCCAAAGGATGCACATAAAGTCTTTCAGCTATAAAGATCAATATATGGATTGAATCTAGCATCTTGGAGCTGGAATCTTCATTTTGATGCGACAGTCAAAGAGTTTGTCTTTATTCAAAATGAAGATGAGCCTTGTGTGTACAATAAGGTTAGTGGGAGCATGGTTGTATTCCTCATAATGTATGTGGATGACTTACTATTGATGGGGAATGACATCTCTACTTCATAAAAGGTAAATACATGTTTTGGAAATACATTCTCTATGAAAGACTTGGGAGAAGCATCTTACATCCTTAGGATAACGATCTATAGTCATAGATCAAGAAGGCTTCTTGGACTCAGTCAAAGCACATACATTGAAAAAGTGTTGAAGTGACTCAGCATGGAGAACTCAAAGAGAGGAAATCTACCCATGCTACATGGAGTTACCATCTCTAAAGTTCAATGTCCCCATTCTTGTGAAGAAAGGGAGCACATGAGTATGATTCCATACGCGTCAGCAATTAGATACATCATGTATGCAATGTTGTGCACCTGTCCAAATGTCTCGTTGTAACACCCCTGACCTGGGTTATGAACTAACCCTAGAAGTTTTGCCTAAAAATGTAATTATATACTTGTGAAAACTCCCTGGCATGTAATTAAGTTCCCCAGGAACATATAATTTTCAATTTTGCTCCTTTTTGAATAAAGTTGTAGCATTGTGTTGTATGCAGGGACCTATGTGCAAATTACCCAATTTAAGGGTTGAACTTGCAAAAGTCACAAGATAAGATGTATCTCTGATGTTGAGACAACATAAGAATGAATATGATGAGGTTTAAGGGATTTCCCAAGCTTGAGCACCAAGGTGCAGCTGTAGAAGCAACCCCTGTACTTGAAAACCCTAAATTGGTGTAAAATGCAATTTACCCAATTTGAGGGGTGCAACTTGTAAAATACATAATCTAAAACATATTTTATGGCTCTTGGCATCATTTAGAAGAGAAATTATGAAAAGGTTACTTCAAGTGAATAATCATATAGTAAAGAACACCTTTGTGATTGAATAATCAAGGTGTATGTATAATAGCCCTTTTATGCGTATTCTTTAGTGATGGGTTGATCCTCTTTGCCTTCAATTCTTGACCTTAGAAGGAGTTTTTCCTTAGAAATAATATGAGGGGACGTGCAAGGAAGAAAGGAAGGACTTAGATGAGAAAGGAGGAAAACATATGTCCTTATGTTGAAAATTCACCCAAGTATATATATGACTTTCCTCACTTAGCAAAGGAACGATCCTCTTCCTTTCATTTCTTTTCCCCTTGCTCAAACCGACTAAGGAGAGCTCTGGAGCTCAGGAGGACGACCAAGGGAGTGCAAGGTAGGTTTGGATCCTTCCTTTTTTCTCAATTCTTGGATGAAACTCGGATTTAAGGTCAAATTCATGGCTAGCTCACTTAGCTCCATCTTTCTAGCCATCTCTTCTCAACCTTCCTTGGAGGATTCACCTTGGCCGACCTGTGGAGATTCTAGGACGCCATTAAAGGCTTGGAGCTCGAAAGCTTGGAGCTCAAGGAGCAAGCTTTAGGCGGGTTTTATAACTCTAAACTTTATGCTTGATTATACATCCTTTTCTATGCATATAGTTGCTAGTTCTTCTTCTTCCCTATCTTTCCTTGCATCCTTGCAAGCAAAATCGTGAAGAACTGCCACTGTTCTCAAGGTATAAGATAAGGGCGTTAATTCCTATGCTTATCCACGGATTTTCACTTTATCAAACGACCTCCACCTATTGCTCAAAACGGTTTCAAACCGTTTGGTGGGCAAACGGTTTCAGGGTCGTTTGAGGGCAAACGGTCTTCAAGACCGTTTGGTCCCGTTGACCAAGCAAAGACCGTTTGGGAATCTTGTTCATAATTATGTAGGTTAATCACCCACAAAATTTGAGAGGTTAACTCCAAAGGAATCGTGAGATATGAGCAAATCAATTAGCAAAACCAATTGAATTAAGTTCTGATTTTCAATCTGTTTAATTTGCCCTTTTTGGGCAAACGGTCTCAAGACCGTTTAAGATGGTTGACTAAACGTTGACCGTTTGGGATTACTGTTCATAATGATGTTAATTAATGACTCACCAAATTTTATTGATTAATTCCAAACGAGTCATGAGTTGAAGGATGATTAATAGGGCAAACCCTAATTGAAATTAGTGCTGAATCTCCAATAAGTTAAGTTGAGATTTTGGGTTGCTTAGCCCAAACGGTTTCAAGACCGTTTGGGAATCACCCAAACGGTCTCAAGACCGTTTGGGGGTCACCCCAAGACCGTTTGGAGGTCTGGGGTCAAGTATAGTTGATCAATTGAAGGTCCAAAGGTACCAAATCATATTGCAATTAAGTATTGATGTGATGATCAACTCAATAGATCAAACCTTGATGAATTTTCACTAGAGTCCAAAGGATGGATGGGCAAACGGTCTCAAGACCGTTTGGAACTCATCCAAACGGTCTCAAGACCGTTTGGTGTCAACCCAAGACCGTTTGGAGGTCTAGGGTTAAGGTAATTCGATCAATTGAGGGCCCAATTACAGTGGGTTATTGAAACAATCAAATTGCTGTTTTCTAAGTATAGATCTTGTTGAGTTTTGGGTTGGAGGACCCAAACGGTCTCAAGACCATTTGGGGATTCCTCCAAACGGTCCCAAGACCGTTTGGGCACAACCCAAGACCGTTTGAAGGTCTAGGGTTGAGTTAATCTAATGGTTTGAGGGTCAAATTACAAGAAGTTGATGAATTGATGAAAGTTGCTGATTTTGACCTAATTGGACTTCAACCTTAGTCAAAACGACTTGGATTTTGGTCAAACTTTGGGCAAACGGTCTCAAGACCGTTTGGATGATGTCCAAACAACCTCAAGACCGTTTGGGCCAAGTTTGAGCCCAATTGGATGTCAATTGATAGGTTCAACCTTGAATTGATTCACATTGTTGAACATTGATGACCAATCGATTTGAAACCCTAATTGAGGAAGATTGAACCCTAATTGGCTTGCAATTGAGGGTCAATTTGATGTCTAAGTGGCTAAGGCTAACCCTAATTGACTCAATTTATAAGTGGTTAGCATAGCTTTGACTAATTGAGGGTTTCAACACACATGTCCATGAACATTGGTGACCTTTGAACCCCTTTGGAGGTCCAAACGGTTTGAGTCCATTTGGACCAAACGGTCTCAAGACCGTTTGGATCCAAACGGTCTCAAGACCGTTTGAGACCAAACGGTCTCAAGACCGTTTGGGCTCAAATGACCTCAAGATCGTTTGGTCCAATCGATCTCAAGCAAGTTTGATCAAACGGTTTCAAACCGTTTGAAGCTCCAAACGGTTTGGAAAGTCAACCCTTCCAAACGGTCTTCACCTCCAAACGGTCTCAAGACCGTTTGGGTGGTTGAAACCGTTTGAAGGTTGAAACCGTTTGGAGATTGGTGATGGTTTGTACTTAACCATTTGATGATGTGATTAGTTCATTGGTGATCCAATTTAAACCCTAATGGTAACCTAGGTCATTAAGGGGCTATGTGATTAGTGAGTTAACCCATGATGGTGATCATGTGGCAATTACCAAAATACCCTTGAGGGGTCTAAAGGGGTAAAACCTTGTTCTCATCAAACCCTAATCACATGATGTTGATGTTTTGGCTCATGTTAATCAATGGAGACTTATCTCAACCTGATCTAGAGTGGTGTTGTCACCATCTACTAGTGAGAGGAGAGAGAAAGTATTTCTAGAGAGAGAAAGTATCCTAGAGAGAGAAAGTACCCTTTTAAGGAGGAAACTCAAGTGAGATACTTCAATTACACATGAATGTGCATGTTTAGGGAATGACCCACCTATGTGAGGTCATGGAAACCCTATTTATAATATCTAATGGATCTTAATCCTAATTGAGAGCCTTAATGATGATGTTTCTCTTACATGATGATGTAATAAGTACAATTCACCATGGAGTGAATAGTAAACCCTAATTGACAGGGTTATTGAATTCAACTCTAGTTGAGGTGATTCCATGTGAAACCCTAGTTAAGGGTGATTCCATGTGAACCCTAGTTGAGGTGATTCCATGTGAAACCCTAGTTAAGGGTGATTCCATGTGAACCCTAGTTGAGGTGATTCCATGAGAAACCCTAGTTAAGGGTGATTCCATGTGAATCCCTAGTTGAGGGTGATTCCATGTGAATCCCTAGTTGAGGGGGATTCCAAGTGAAACCCTAATTTGAGAATGCATCCTTAATTGTTGAATTGTTTACTATTATCTGTTGAATGAACCATGTAGGTTGTTATGAGATGATGGGCATATCCAGGTATGGAATGCCATGTTATATTAATGAACCATGCAGGTTATTATGAAATGATGGTCACACCCAGGTATGGAATACCATGTTATATTCATTGAAAACATGTTTTAAGCTTTATGAATAGTGAACCATCTTGATGCACTGCTAAGTGACATCTTTTGTGATTTATGGGCTGTAAGAGCCATAAATGTTATCAAGGTCATGCTTGACAGATGACTTGAGATGAAATAACTGATGATTGTGAAGAGTTAGGCCTGCTACCTTTTAGTATTCTCATATATAGCTGTATTATTATATGATGATAAGAATACTGAATGTACCTAACTAATCAAGTGAAATGTAGAGCCCTGATCATAGATCCATCATTGTCAGAGTCTAAATGATGGTGAAACAGGTTTTCCTAAGGGAACTCCTGGATCACATACTTTTGAGTATGTGGGGTACATGGATGTGTAGAACCTGACATCCTAGTGTAGGTATTTGATGTAGATTCTTGTAGTCCGTCATACCTTCACTATAAAAGAAAGGGTGAGTGGATGATGTAGATTTTAGTAGTCCATCAGACCCCAACACAAAGTCCTAAAGGTGAGATATATCTCTACACTCCCTTAAAGACACAAATACCGTATCGGTGAAAGATAAACAAGAAATCTTCCGATAGCAAAGAGAGTACAGAATGCCACTGTAACTCTAAAAATAGCGAAGGACCAGAGTACGCTGGTGAGCTATTACAAAGACATCCCGCCAGATGTCAAACAATCAATCCTCTAACTGACTGAGGAAGATGAGGTCATAAGAATCCGGCTCTTTTAATGACCTATGTATGATACTGATGTGACTTCTTAGTGATCAGTTGGAGTATGAGTGGTATGCCTCATCTCCACAGGGCATAATAACGTTTGAAAAACATAATCAACAGCGTAGTACATCTGTTAGAGTTAACTACGAGTTATTTGATTGATGTTACCTTGAATAGCATAGATGTTCTCATATTTTAATATTGATTGAACTCTTGCTTATCATCAAAACTGCTAGTGAATATCTTGAAGGCTCTTATTGCTTTAGTTATTCCTTGCTTTGCTTATAAAGCCTAGTGGAGAGTTATAACTCTCGCTGGGGCAATTATGTATAATTGTCTCACCCCGTAGACTTCTACTTTTTAGGTGGTCGTCGAAGACGGAGGAAAAAGAACTCAGGTGACCAATCCCAGCAACAGCAGCATCAGGAGCAGTAAATATCTCAGGTGGAGATCTAGCCTGCTTCATGGTGTAGTTAGAGTAAAGTCCTATGTGTCCTCTGTACTCTCAGGTCCTGGAGTGTTTTGGAGTATGAACTCTTGAGAAGTTTTGTATCATGTTGTATATAATTACTCAAGAAGTAATTGTCAGTGATGTAAACAGTTAAATCCTTTTTCTATGGAAAAGGTTTGTGATTTCAGGCTCTTGTCTCGAAAAGTTTTAATTTCCCGTGATTTTGTCTTCCGTTGTTTAACGATTGCTTCCGCACATGTTTAAATCGGGATTAATTCGTGGTTTGGAGATCGGAGCCCACAATTAAGTGGTATCAGAGCTCTAGGTTCGCCGAGTCTACAGAGGCATAGGACATAGGAAGTCGAGTCTATCTTTAGTATTCCTTCCTTATCTAATAGAGTCTTCTACTCCTCAGGAGAAGAAGATACTTAAGATGTCAGAGCCACATGATGAGTATGTGGGAGAAAGTAGTGTCAGTGCACCTCAAGGCGGTGCAGGAGTACCAGGGGTGGAACAGCCTGTACCAGAACAACCTAGGGAGCCACCCCAGTTTGACCCAGCTGACATGGGTAACCCAGCAGTCCAGACAATGTTTGGGCAGTTCATGACTGCCATGACACATATAACCGACAGGTTGCCTATGCCTGCACCTAGGGCACCTGTCCAACCAGAGGGGCAAGGTATCGGGAAGACGTTCGAGCGACTACGTCGTGTCGGAGCTACCGAGTACCATGGGACTGCTGACCCCGCAGATGCTGATCTGTGGTTGACAGAGCTGGAGAAGGTTTTCAGGATCCTCAACATCCCTGAAGCTGAGAAGGTTAGACATGCTGTCTATCTTCTCAAAGGAAGTGCTGGTCACTGGTGGACCATGGAAGAGCAGAAGAGACCTGGAATAGAGATCTCGTGGGAAGACTTTCGGCGGGAATTTGTTCAAAGGTATTTCCCAAAGACCTTCCTAGACGAGAAGATCTCTCAGTTTGAGAGACTGAGACAGGGTATGATGAACATTAGCGAGTACGAAGCTAAGTTCATGGAGCTGTTGCAGTTTTGTCCGCACATGGCTGCCACAGAAGAAGAAAGAATCAGGAGATTTGAGAAGGGGTTGAACGCTGAACTGACCACTCCTGTGTCTGCTTTAGAGAACAGGGAGAGGTTTGCCATTTTTGTGGAATCAGTAAGGAGGATAGAGAGGTCTAAAATTGAGAAACGACAGACTAGTTGCAAGAAGGTGTACTCTCAGACTCAAAAACAAAGGTCTGAAAGTTTTAAAAAGCCGAGATTTTCTGCATCGACAGCATCATTAAGATCCCAAACCCAGACACAATGGATGCCAAGTAGGGATAGGGATCTTAGTTATATTCCAAATAAGGCCTCCAATATAGCATCAACATCAGTGTCTGGACCTCACCGACCTTATACTATACCTAGAATCTGTTATCAATGCAGACAACCGGGACATCTGGTAAAAGATTGTCCAGACGGGAATCCAATGATGACTCAACCTCAGGGGCAGAGTCAGCAAGGATCGCAAAGGAGGCAGTGTTCTAGTAACAATAGAGGATGTGAACAGACGTCCCGGGCAGGTCAGAGGAAATAAAGTCATTCTGATAATTCATTTTCATGTTTCTATGTGTTAAGGATATGAAAAGTGAGGAATGAGACAGTATGTAAGTGCATACTACTTGATCTCAGTATTTGTAAACCCTGGCCAGGTATACAACTATTGATGATAAAGTTGTATGGAAACTCCTAGATTGATATCTTTTTGATTGCCCTGATCAAGCAATCATTCTAATACAATCTAATGAGTATCATGAAATAAGAAATATGGAACAATTAAAAAGGGGAAAACTATGTGTCATCCCCAACAAAAAGGGAAGAGCTATGTGTCATTCCCAAACAAACAAAAAGGGAAAGCTATGTGTCATCCCCAAACAAAAAGGGAAGAGCTATGTGTCATTCCCAATTAAAAATGGAAGAGCTATGTGTCATTCCCAATCAAAAAGGGAAAAGCTATGTGGCATTTCCAATTAATAAGAAGAACTATGTGAACTATCCCAATTACATAGAGTTGTAAAGGATTACTGAGTATATTATCCTTGTTAGATATATATGTTGTTCCTTTTGATAAATATTCTTGGGTGATGATAGAAGTATGTTCTTTTATGCCTCTTCTTTCCAATAATATGGACATCATATGTTAGGGGTTTATGCTCTGCATAAACATTGGTAAGGTTGAATTAGTGAAAGGAGCCTTGTGTGGAATTGCAGAATTCATGATACCTCCATGATATTAAGATTATATGTGGAGACTTGAGGGCATGATTAATGAATACTCTGTTTCTCCTTTTGTCTGAGATTTCGGGGACGAAATCCTTGTTAGGGGTTTATGATTTGTAACACCCCTGACCTGGGTTATGAACTAACCCTAGAAGTTTTGCCTAAAAATGTAATTATATACTTGTGAAAACTCCCTGGCATGTAATTAAGTTCCCCAGGAACATATAATTTTCAATTTTGCTCCTTTTTGAATAAAGTTGTAGCATTGTGTTGTATGCAGGGACCTATGTGCAAATTACCCAGTTTAAGGGTTGAACTTGCAAAAGTCACAAGATAAGATGTATCTCTGATGTTGAGACAACATAAGAATGAATATGATGAGGTTTAAGGGATTTCCCAAGCTTGAGCACCAAGGTGCAGCTGTGGAAGCAACCCCTGTACTTGAAAACCCTAAATTGGTGTAAAATGCAATTTACCCAATTTGAGGGGTGCAACTTGTAAAATACATCATCTAAAACATCTTTTATGGCTCTTGGCATCATTTAGAAGAGAAATGATGAAAAGGTTACTTCAAGTGAATAATCATATAGTAAAGAACACCTTTGTGATTGAATAATCAAGGTGTATGTATAATAGCCCTTTTATGTGTATGCTTTAGTGATGGGTTGATCCTCTTTGCCTTAAATTCTTGACCTTAGAAGGAGTTTGTCCTTAGAAATAATATGAGGGGACGTGCAAGGAAGAAAGGAAGGACTTAGATGAGAAAGGAGGAAAACATATGTCCTTATGTTGAAAATTCACCCAAGTATATATATAACTTTCCTCACTTAGCAAAGGAACGATCCTCTTCCTTTCATTTCTTTTCCCCTTGCTCAAACCGACTAAGGAGAGCTCTGGAGCTCAGGAGGACGACCAAGGGAGTGCAAGGTAGGTTTGGATCCTTCCTTTTTGCTCAATTCTTGGATGAAACTCGGATTTAAGGTCAAATTCATGGCTAGCTCACTTAGCTCCATCTTTCTAGCCATCTCTTCTCAACCTTCCTTGGAGGATTCACCTTGGCCGACCTGTGGAGCTTCTAGGACGCCATTAAAGGCTTGGAGCTCGAAAGCTTGGAGCTCAAGGAGCAAGCTTTAGGCGGGTTTTATAACTCTAAACTTTATGCTTGATTATACATCCTTTTCTATGCATATAGTTGCTATTTCTTCTTCTTCCCTATCTTTCCTTGCATCCTTTCAAGCAAAATCGTGAAGAACTGCCACTGTTCTCAAGGTAGAAGATAAGGGCGTTAATTCCTATGCTTATCCATGGATTTTCACTTTATCAAACGACCTCCACCTATTGCTCAAAACGGTTTCAAACCGTTTGGTGGGCAAACGGTTTCAGGGTCGTTTGAGGGCAAACGGTCTTCAAGACCGTTTGGTCCCATTGACCAAGCAAAGACCGTTTGGGAATCTTGTTCATAATTATGTAGGTTAATCACCCACAAAATTTGATAGGTTAACTCCAAAGGAATCGTGAGATATGAGCAAATCAATTAGCAAAACCAATTGAATTAAGTTCTGATTTTCAATCTGTTTAATTTGCCCTTTTTGGGCAAACGGCCTCAAGACCGTTTAAGATGGTTGACTAAACGTTGACCGTTTGGGATTACTGTTCATAATGATGTTAATTAACGACTCACCAAATTTTATGGATTAATTCCAAACGAGTCATGAGTTGAAGGATGATTAATAGGGCAAACCCTAATTGAAATTAGTGCTGAATCTCCAATAAGTTAAGTTGAGATTTTGGGTTGCTTAGCCCAAACGGTTTCAAGACCGTTTGGGAATCACCCAAACGGTCTCAAGACCGTTTGGGGGTCACCCCAAGACCGTTTGGAGGTCTGGGGTCAAGTATCGTTGATCAATTGAAGGTCCAAAGGTACCAAATCATATTGCAATTAAGTATTGATGTGATGATCAACTCAATAGATCAAACCTTGATGAATTTTCACTAGAGTCCAAAGGATGGATGGGCAAACGGTCTCAAGACCGTTTGGAACTCATCCAAACGGTCTCAAGACCGTTTGGTGTCAACCCAATACCGTTTGGAGGTCTAGGGTTAGGGTAATTCGATCAATTGAGGGCCCAATTACAGTGGGTTATTGAAACAATCAAATTGTTGTTTTCTAAGTATAGATCTTGTTGCGTTTTGGGTTGGAGGACCCAAACGGTCTCAAGACCGTTTGGGGATTCCTCCAAACGGTCCCAAGACCATTTGGGCACAACCCAAGACCGTTTGAAGGTCTAGGGTTGAGTTAATCTAATGGTTTGAGGGTCACATTACAAGAAGTTGATGAATTGATGAAAGTTGCTGATTTTGACCTAATTGGACTTCAACCTTAGTCAAAACGACTTGGATTTTGGTCAAACTTTGGGCAAACGGTCTCAAGACCGTTTGGATGATGTCCAAACGACCTCAAGACCGTTTGGGCCAAGTTTGAGCCCAATTGGAGGTCAATTGATAGGTTCAACCTTGAATTGATTCACATTGTTGAACATTGATGACCAATCGATTTGAAACCCTAATTGAGGAAGATTGAACCCTAATTGGCTTGCAATTGAGGGTCAATTTGATGTCTAAGTGGCTAAGGCTAACCCTAATTGACTCAATTTATAAGTGGTTAGCATAGCTTTGACCAATTGAGGGTTTCAACACACATGTCCATGAACATTGGTGACCTTTGAACCCCTTTGGAGGTCCAAACGGTTTGAGTCCATTTGGACCAAACGGTCTCAAGACCGTTTCGATCCAAACGGTCTCAAGACCGTTTGAGACCAAACGGTCTCAAGACCGTTTGGGGCCAAACGGTCTGAACACCGTTTGGGCTCAAACGACCTCAAGATCGTTTGGTCCAATCGATCTCAAGCAAGTTTGATCAAACGGTTTCAAACCGTTTGAAGCTCCAAACGGTTTGGAAAGTCAACCCTTCCAAACGGTCTTCACCTCCAAACGGTCTCAAGACCGTTTGGATCCAAACGGTATCAAGACCGTTTGGGGTCAAACGGTCTCAAGACCGTTTGGGTGGTTGAAACTGTTTGAAGGTTGAAACCGTTTGGAGATTGGTGATGGTTTGTACTTAACCATTTGATGATGTGATTAGTTCATTGGTGATCCAATTTAAACCCTAATGGTAACCAAGGTCATTAAGGGGCTATGTGATTAGTGAGTTAACCCATGATGGTGATCATGTGGCAATTACCAAAATACCCTTGAGGGGTCTAAAGGGGTAAAACCTTGTTCTAATCAAACCCTAATCACATGATGTTGATGTTTTGGCTCATGTTAATCAATGGAGACTTATCTCAACCTGATCTAGAGTGGTGTTGTCACCATCTACTAGTGAGAGGGGAGAGAAAGTATTTCTAGAGAGAGAAAGTATCCTAGAGAGAGAAAGTACCCTTTTAAGGAGGAAACTCAAGTGAGATACTTCAATTACACATGAATGTGCATGTTTAGGGAATGACCCACCTATGTGAGGTCATGGAAACCCTATTTATAATATCTAATGGATCTTAATCCTAATTGAGAGCCTTAATGATGATGTAATAAGTACAATTCACCATGGAGTGAATAGTAAACCCTAATTGACAGGGTTATTGAATTCAACTCTAGTTGAGGTGATTCCATGTGAAACCCTAGTTAAGGGTGATTCCATGTGAACCCTAGTTGAGGTGATTCCATGTGAAACCCTAGTTAAGGGTGATTCCATGTGAACCCTAGTTGAGGTGATTCCATGAGAAACCCTAGTTAAGGGTGATTCCATGTGAATCCCTAGTTGAGGGTGATTCCATGTGAATCCCTAGTTGAGGGGGATTCCAAGTGAAACCCTAATTTGAGAATGCATCCTTAATTGTTGAATTGTTTACTATTATCTGTTGAATGAACCATGCAGGTTGTTATGAGATGATGGGCATATCCAGGTATGGAATGCCATGTTATATTAATGAACCATGCAGGTTATTATGAAATGATGGTCACACCCAGGTATGGAATACCATGTTATATTCATTGAAAACATGTTTTAAGCTTTATGAATAGTGAACCATCTTGATGCACTGCTAAGTGACATCTTTTGTGATTTATGGGCTGTAAGAGCCATAAATGTTATCAAGGTCATGCTTGACAGATGACTTGAGATGAAATAACTGATGATTGTGAAGAGTTAGGCCTGCTACCTTTTAGTATTCTCATATATAGCTGTATTATTATATGATGATAAGAATACTGAATGTACCTAACTAATCAAGTGAAATGTAGAGCCCTGATCATAGATCCATCATTGTCAGAGCCTAAATGATGGTGAAACAGGTTTTCCTAAGGGAACTCCTGGATCACATACTTTTGAGTATGTGGGGTACATGGATGTGTAGAACCTGACATCCTAGTGTAGGTATTTGATGTAGATTCTTGTAGTCCGTCATACCTTCACTATAAAAGAAAGGGTGAGTGGATGATGTAGATTTTAGTAGTCCATCAGACCCCACCACAAAGTCCTAAAGGTGAGATGTATCTCTACACTCCCTTAAAGACACAAATACCGTATCGGTGAAAGATAAACAAGAAATCTTCCGATAGCAAAGAGAGTACAAAATGCCACTGTAACTCTAAAAATAGCGAAGGACCAGAGTACCCTGGTGAGCTATTACAAAGACATCCCGCCAGATGTCAAACAATCAATCCTCTAACTGACTGAGGAAGATGAGGTCATAAGAATCCAGCTCTTTTAATGACCTATGTATGATACTGATGTGACTTCTTAGTGATCAGTTGGAGTATGAGTGGTATGCCTCATCTCCACAGGGCATAATAACGTTTGAAAAACATAATCAACAGCGTAGTACATCTGTTAGAGTTAACTACGAGTTATTTGATTGATGTTACCTTGAATAGCATAGATGTTCTCATATTTTAATATTGATTGAACTCTTGCTTATCATCAAAACTGCTAGTGAATATCTTGAAGGCTCTTATTGCTTTAGTTATTCCTTGCTTTGCTTATAAAGCCTAGTGGAGAGTTATAACTCTCGCTGGGGCAATTATGTATAATTGTCTCACCCCGTAGACTTCTACTTTTTAGGTGGTCGTCGAAGACGGAGGAACAAGAACTCAGGTGACCAATCCCAGCAACAGCAACATCAGGAGCAGTAAATATCTCAGGTGGAGATCTAGCCTGCTTCATGGTGTAGTTAGAGTAAAGTCCTATGTGTCCTCTGTACTCTCAGGTCCTGGAGTGTTTTGGAGTATGAACTCTTGAGAATTTTTGTATCATGTTGTATATAATTACTCAAGAAGTAATTGTCAGTGATGTAAACAGTTAAATCCTTTTTCTATGGAAAAGGTTTGTGATTTCAGGCTCTTGTCTCGAAAAGTTTTAATTTCCCGTGATTTTGTCTTCCGTTGTTTAACGATTGCTTCCGCACATGTTTAAATCGGGATTAATTCGTGGTTTGGAGATCGGAGCCCACACTCGTACTCTTTGAGCATGACGAGAAGATATCAATCAAATCCAAGAGATTCTCACTACACAGTTGTTGAGAACATCTAAGTACTTGAGAAGGAATAAGGATCATTTCTTAGTCTACAGTGGAGAGGAAGAATTGGTTGTAAGAGGTTACACTGATGCAAGCTTCTAGACTGACAAAGATGATTACACATCACAATCAGGAATTGTTGTTTTGCCTAAACAATGGAGCTATGAGTTGGAAAAGTTTGAAGCAAGAGATAGTTTTCGATTTACAATAGAGGTCGAGTGTATTTCTGCATTGAATGCAACAAAGGAATTTGTATGGATCAAGAAGTTCATTTCTAAACTTGGAGTTGTTCCGAGCATCAACTACACAATTGAGCTATATTGTGACTACAATGAAGCTATTATACAAGCTAAGGAATTCAGATCACATCAGTGTTCCAAGCATATACAAAGGTGGTTCCATCTTATATGAGAGATAGTACAATGAGGAGATATAAAGATTTGGAGAGTACCAACTGAGAGCAATATTGTTGACCCCTTGACAAAGGCACTTTTGCAAGAGAAGCATGATGATCATGTTATATCACCTGAGATACAATACATAGGTGATGGGCTCTAAGTGCAAATGGGAGTCTGTTGGTGTATATTTCCAGAGACCCAATCATACGATGATTATAATGGCATAAATGTAAATGATTTGTCTATTGATAAACTCAAGCTTCCAATTTATTCTGGTTATTCAGTTATGAGATAATGAAATAACATAATTAATCTCTAAAGAGTGATATCACTCAATGAAGTATGTCTTTAGGTTTAGAACCTGAACAATGAGGTCATACAAATGTTAAGAGTATATACATTCTTGTTATGTCCATGACCAGTTGTTATTGTTGAAGGTAGATAGACAACAATAACACATAAGATCAGAGTGTGAGTTGGTAGATGACAAAATCTTATTATTCATGATATGGCGATATCAAACCAAGCACACAAATACATGCTAGACAAAAATGTATCAAACAGACCCACCATAAGAGTGATACATGGAAACCTATGCTAGGTAATTCAGAATCACGTCTTATAGTGATGGTGGTGGTTGTGGTTCTTATGACCTGAAATCACTACACTGATCACATGTCATTCGGTATGCTTTGACATCATCAAATGTAGTCCTAAAACATGGGTTGCTATAAAGGTGATGATTGGGTGACTATGACACGTGGGGATTGACTGTGAGCGATAGATATGTGATTTGTCCCTCCTTAAGGGAGTACAATATACTTGGCCTCTTGATTAAAGGGATTGAGAAATGCATGCATGCACATGTGAGTCTATATGTGATTAGCTTACATATATCTCATACAGTCTGCTCTGATTCAAGGAATAAGATTGAATAACAATGAGGATGTATATTCCATGCGTCTAGTTCAATCTGGATATCAGTGACAAATGAACTATATACAAACACTATAACACCATACACAGATTATAGGTTAAAGTTTTTCTCCAATTTTCCATTTACTTGAGTAGCAATGATGTGTGACTAGGCACCGATTGTTGCTTGTGATGTCATAAGTTGTTATGGACATTCAATGCCAACGTAATATGGGACCTATAGGGACACACACATAGGAACTCATCTAGAAGAGGAATTGAATTTTGAATGACAGTTGAATTGATTACTAAAGCATTTAGGTATTAGATTCATGCAACAAATATGCTGACTACAGTGTTAAACACCCATTTCATAGAGTGAGATGGCAGTATGGAGTGCCAAACGGTCGTCTCAAGGGTTGAGATGGGCATTTGGGATGTCAGACCAATTCAAGTCGAAATTGCCCTGTGAACTGACCAGTTCAATCTGTTGAACTGATTAGCTCAGCTGAATTCACCAGATGGGTGTCTGGGTGTTTGAGATGGGTGTCTCGCATGTGTGAGATGTCTTGGTTGGGTATGAACACACACTGAGGAAGTTTTCTGAATTTGTTTGGATTGTACATTACCTGGATTGCAAGGGTTAATGTTCTACATTAATTAGAAACAAATTGCCAATTTTGTGTGTGTTTGGGAAACTACCAGATGGCCATCTGGTAGTATGACACGACCATCTCATGTGAACACATGAATGTTTGGGTTGTTAAATGGTTGTTTCGATGGTTACAGGTTGCAAAATTTTAAGATCTTCTGATTCCTTCCACTCCCCCACAAATCCAGCACCGACTGGGAACCCTGGACCAAACCCTACCTATAAATAGAGGGGTACTGGAGGTTTCTCAGAGACAATATAGACAATTGAGAATCAATTTCTGTCCTCTCTGGTTGTGGTAACCATAAGATCCCAAGCAACTCTTACCCAACTTGAGAGGGATAGCAAAGGAGAGAACAACTGAGAATCATTGTTGTCAGAGAGCAGGTTGGTGACTAGTACACCAACGGGAGGGACAACTCCTTACTGTCCATTCTAACAGGATGATAAGAGTTCTAGTTGGTCCATGTGGACTTATCTAGAGGTGAGGTGGCCTTTCCTTTTCACTAAGGAGGACAACGTCAGTCAGTAGTCTATGACGAGAGGAGTTGTTGTAGATGATGAGGTTCGAGTCCTCTATCCTTGGAGGAGCAGTCAGATAAGTCCCAGTGCAACCAGGAGCTGCACAGACACTATCCAAGATAGAGTACACATCTACATCGACAAGTATTGTCGCTGGACTTGCACCAAGACCAGGTATATATTCGTGAAACCATACTTCCCATAGAATAGTTATTGGTTTGATCTGCTGGTTAATGGGAAATATGTCAGTAAATTTTTTTATTTCCACTGCCTATCTGATGTTGTATTTTCCTACACATGTTTGACCCGATTGGGTACCATTCACTACAATCCATCTTATATATTTTTTAGAATGTAAATTGAATCTATTTTATTTGATCTTGTTCATATTGATTCAGTTTGCAACCCTTATTGTATTATGTCATGTTATTGTTCAATTTCATAATGGAACCCCTACATGGATGAGTTTATTTAACTACTTATCTTGACTCTATATTATATGCATGTTTGATTGTTGAAACAATTATTATCTATTAGTAGAGGTACATTATGGGTTCCGACCCCATTGTACACTTTTTTCAATATATGGGCTTTTGATGCTCTCACCTAAGTCCCACGTGCTCTTACTTGATATATATACCATTGTATAGGATTGTAGGTGCTTTCACCTCCTTCCTAGGAATAAAATTTGGAAGTTTTATGACCCTATTTTAGATGGTTGTAGTCTAATACTTAATAAACATCCAAATGCTTTATTTAATTGATGTTCTCTATTCAAGATTGTAAAAGCAAGAATTAACAATTGTAAACTTTATAGTTTTCTTCATATAATATTTTCATCTTACTATATGAAGATTTATTTTGATATCCAATTGGATGATCTCTTGTATTTTGTTAGGGAAGCATTTTTTATATCATTTATTGTTCATTTTCCCTAATATTGTCCAATCAAATTTGTCTACTCTTATGGGGTATGCTTCCAACCCCTTAGGTGAAGAGAAAGGAGGACTTTACCACATTTGACCAGGACTTGTCTAGGGGTAGCTGAGTTTTCTTGGGAGGTAGATTGAAGTGGTTGGATTACCCTCTGTTGGTCCTATGCTATAGATGTAAGGAGTGGGACCCAGAGGGGATCCACTACCTATAAAAAATTTGAAGAATATAACCTCTAGTCCAAGCACTACCAAAAGGTATCTTGGAGTGGGTGTAAAACTTCCAAATCATAATTAATGGTAATCAAAACAACCAAAGTGTAGTAGTGAAATAAAAATAATGACTATATTCAATTCTTCTCAAAAGATTACAAAGGTACATCATAATCTCCCACAAAGGATTTACATGTAAGATACAACATATGGATCTAAGTAGAGGGAAATTTATACCATAACAAGTTAGTCCCCAAGATTTAAACTCCTTAAGATAAGTCCATAACTTCATGCCATGTCCTCCTTGTCCTTCACCTAGGGTTGTAAGCATACCTTATCAAGAAGAGAAAAATATAAGACATCAACAAAGGCTGGTATGTGCATACTAAAAAGGAAATTGAGCAATATATGGAATAAAGGACATCAAAATAAAGGCTTCCCATGTAAGAGGAAAATACTTCCCAAAGGGCATAAAAGGAAAGAATCACAATAAAAGAGATAAATAAGAGCAAAGTATAAAAATAAAGCATCCATGTGTTTCTCCTGTGATAATACTAGGCAATATAAACATGTAGGTAGGAAATTATACATCCACAAAAAATAATGTGGGGTGAGCAGGAATTGTATAGATCTACTCTAAGTATGGAGTGGGTAGGAACTGTATACATCCACCCTGAGTAGGAAATACACATCTTCTTAAAATATGTTCATATGCATGAATTTTTAACATCTGCATTCACATGTGGGAATGCTCACATCCACATAAAATAACATGTAACATTATACTAGCAGTCACCACATGATGCATATCAAAAAAATAAGCAAGTATAAATAAATAAGGAGGATGAGAACATCCATCAAGTATAAAGTGGGATCAGAGGATCCATGCCATCACATAATGTGCATACAAACATCAACTACAAAGGTGGGCAAAGAAGCACATATCACGAAAGAATGTTCCACCATGAGAAATGTATAAGGAAAAGTCGAAAAGAATGTCCAAACGAGATAATATGATCACAAAATCAGTAACTATATAAATTACTTCACATGAAGCATATTTTCAAAGAAAACGAGATAATGTGTAGGCTAGTGTCCATAGAACCAAGAGAAAGAAGAAAATAGGTTATTTCTCAAAAGGAATAATAGGGGATGCAAACATACCTTACTCAAGAATCTAAATAGTGCAAAGTTAGTCCTAGATATAAGCCTAGGTCTCCAAAGCACCTATGATGGATATATGTAGAATTAGGGTTATGCTTACATTAATTATTTAAATCCTAAAAATTTTCTTTCTAATATTAGTGAATTAGGTTATAAAAACCATGCCATATTTTAGATTATCTTTTTGAGTTCAAAACATATTTTATTATATTTTTATGACTTATAAATTATTAGTTATGAATTTTGAAAGTTATTATATAATTAGGAAAGTCCATTAAAATCACTTATTTAAAACATTAGGTTTAAGTAGAAAAATTAGCACCATTAGATAGGTTATATTTTTCTAATTCCAGACCATATTTTATTTTATTTTTCCAAGCAATAAATTATTTACTATGATTTTTGGAAAATTCTGATCAATCAGAAAATACCAAAATCATCCTCAGTAGTGAAAGCTCGGTCAATAGTCAAACCTTTGCTTAGTTGGTCCAATTGGGCTTCGTCACCTAGTACATCCCACCAGACAACTGTGTAACACCTCAGTATTGCCAAGAACAAAATGAGAAGGGCAAAAAGGCACAAATACCCTTTACTAGAAAGAAACTAACATGAAGAAAGGTCAGGGAAAGATTGGGAATTAGAAGATGATTATCTTTCTTCCCCGATACTCAACCTCACACTGAACACAGGGAACCTCCAGACTCATTAAGAAGACCAAATCCCCATGACTGAAGGCATGAACACTTCAGCTAAATCTCAGTAGCTCCGCATTGTCTTCTCGATCTCAATGAGCCCAAACATGAAACCTATAACAAAATGCAACTCGTACACCACCATCCACCAAGGCCAAGAACAACGTGAAGTTCAAAAATGGGAAGAACAACTCAAGGTTTTAGATCTCTGAAAATAAATGGAAAGACATCAACCCAGATTAGAATAATCTTCCTTGAGCCTCTACAGACTCTTTAGGTATCATACGAGAGTTAGTGACACACCAGAAACACCCTACAGAAAGTGTCGTCGGTGATAAGAGTCAGACCTTGAGGGGAAAGCAATAGGTAACAACACGTGGTAAGGCAGAGATTGGAAATGAACTATCGAGTGTCGAGGATGCTTACCGCGAGTTTAATTGATCTACATATGTTGGAGTTCTCCAGTAGAAGGCAGAGTAACCGACGACATAAGTTGAGTTTGCAGCGACGAAGTCAGTAGTCAAGGGAGAAATTGATGGAGGGGAAGGACAAAGTAAGACCAGGCAGTGGTTTTTGAGTAGTCCTACTAGGTTGTGATATATTGTGAAGGGGTGTGTAATATATGTTGGGTTTTACATGGTCGGAGTAGGTAGCGGAAATAAATTTTTTACTTGACTATAAACCCATAACCAGCAGATCGCATCAACATCTATGTAATGGGAAGGATAGTTTTTATCAAGTTATACCTGGTCCTGAGGCTTGCTCAACGATTATAGCTCACAGTAAGTGCGGTCTTCAACCACCTATCTTCGAAGACATCTGTTCAGCTCTTGGTCTTGACTCAAACGGCAGTTTACTGTCGTCTTCCTAGTGGCAGAAGTTTCCCGCCTCTATAGATAGTCCACACGGACTATCAGGTACTCTAGTCATCCTGAAGAACGGACTAGAAGGAGTTGTCACCTTCTATCGGCGTACTAGTAACCAACATACTCTCCCACCACAATTGTTTTTCTATAGTTGTCTTTCTGTAACGACCCTGCCTCCCGATAACCCCCACTTAAGGGAGACCATAAGGCCAGAGACGTTATCCCAATAATTTAGGATCAATTGTTCGACATTTAAGTAATAATAATTATCAAATTCTACTAAAATTAAACTGGAAAGCTAGAATAAAATAAATCTCTTGCATACTTTGTAAAAAAACCATACAATTTCTAAATTTCTATCCACAGATGGGAGTGTCTATCTATCTAATCCTCCTTGAACTGATTATTCGTACTTTCACAATGTTTCAATTTACAGTTTGTCCTTTTCAATGATTGTACCTAAAATGCCAACAATCAAAACGTTGGTCAGTATATTTCTATACTGGTATGTGGGGGGACAATCAAAATTTCACAAATAATTGCTAACAACCTAATTATCACAAATAAGTTATTAACAATCCAAAGTTACATTTTCGATGTGACACTCTCAACTACTTTTGCCCTAAACCTTGGATTACCCTCTCTTAGAGTTTTGTCCTTGCAAGGGACATAAGGCCACCTTCTCCATCCTGAGCTTGGTGCCTAGGGTCACCTCTCATGGTGCCCAATGGTCTTCCCTCTGGGGCTTGACTGAATAGACCTTCCCTCTGGGGATTGGTCATGTATCATACATCAGGGTGGCATGTAGGTTCGAGAGTGCACATAAATACTTAATTGTGATAATCATAGTGACCTTATGGTATTGCATAAATAAACACTCAATAGTTTAGGTTGCCTCCAATCGATCAAACGTTCGAGAAAACATTGTGAAACTGGATCGATTATCCATAAATAACCACATACATGTTCAGCCGAATCAAGATAGTAATATTCCAAGAAAGTATGAAATCCAGGAAAGTAATTCACACAACCAGGATCCTAAAATAACCATACAATTTCCTTCACTACTCATGTTATCAAGATCTATTCAATCTAACTTGCTTCCTTGGGTTTCTACTTTCTTTTAGGGTTTCACTTACTATTAGGGTTTCGTTATCACTTTTGTCACTACAAACCCTGAATAAGTAAAACTACTCATAAACCCTAATTATCTTGTCATATCTCTCCTAACAGGCTTAGGATAAATAATTATCCACATATTTTTAAATATTTCAAATTAAACATTGAAATCTCATCCTTTACCCTAAATTAGGGTTTCAACATGCATTAACATGAATTCTTGGTTTAAAACCCTAAAACATGAAATTTCTCATCTAGGTCAGATTTGAATCTTTCATCATCATTAAACAGGTTATTAGTTCTCAAATTAACCCATTAAACATCATAGACTCAATTTTTAATCACAATTAGGGTTTATAACTTAAGTTTAATGCACTTTTCATCAACTTAATATACCTTTGCACTTAGGAACGAAATCAAGTTCTAAAACTATTTTTATCACGTTCCTCATACTTTTCTGATCAATTTTCATATATTAAGTTTATCCATCAGAGTTTCTTAGCAATTTCTACAAATTTTGCAAAGAAAATCATTTCCTTGGATTATCTATTATTTTTAGAAAATCATCGGCCGTTCGATCTGTGGTCCACTGAACCACACGGGATCCAATGGTCCACGATCACACACCTCTCTCGTGATCAAACAAATGAAAAGGGTGAGAATGCCCTTACCTGGGCTGAAGACGCGGGAGGGTGTTTTAGTAATTTGCCTAGTTTTCTTCTTCAACCTCGCGCGAGCAGCCAACAGAGCTCTGTGAGTCAACTCACTCGTTGACCTCGAGCTTCCAACAACCTGTGTGCAAACCAATAGGTCTGGTAGCTTCGTCTGCTCCTCGCGGACTCGAGGGTAACCTCAATTGTCCGCTTGCGTTGCTCCTTCACCGCAGAAATGAATAAGGAAAGTCAATTGTAGGTATGTTTGGGAAGTGAAACGACCGGTTTACTGGGTGAACCAATTGGTTGACACTCCGAACTGACTGGTTCACTAGTGAACCGATCGGATCACCTTGCCAAATGACTGTTTCAGTTATGAAATGACCGATTTTTCTACCGCGGTGCAAATTTTTCATGGAAATGCCAGACCCTTCTACTCCCACATAGACTGGGAACCCAGACCATGCCCTCTACTATAAATAGACAGTTACAGGTGGCTTCTCTAGATATACAACTCAGAATATCAATTTCTCTACAAAGTTGTTGTCCTCTGTGGTTGTGGTAACCGACAGAGTCCAAGCAAGTTCTACCTATCTAGGGAGGAACAGTGAGGGAAAGACAACTGTAGAAATGCAACAGGTGGTGGGAGAGTGTGTTGGTGACTAGTACACCGACAGAAGGGGACAACTCCTTCTAGTTCGTTCTTTAGGATGACTAGAGTTCCCGGTAGTCTGTGCGGACTATATATAGAGGTGGGAGACTTATTCCGCTCAGGAGGATGATAGTCAACCACAGTTCAGGTCAAGACCAGGAGCTGGACAAAGATCGTCAAAGACAAGTGGTTGAAGACTACACTTGCTGTGAGGTATAGTCACAGAGCAAGTCTCAGGACGACGTATATCTCTCTAAAACCATCCTTCCCATTACATATATGTTGATGCGATCTACTAGTTATGGGTTTATGGTCAAGTAAAATTTTTATTTCCTCTACCTACTCTGACCACGTAAAACCCAACAAGGAGGATGTTCAATCAACCTTTTCAGAAGAAAGAGATAAGAAGAAAGAGGAAAGCTTAAAAATTAACAATTAGGGATGGATCTCCTAAAAGTATCAAATTCAAATTGATTTAAGCAAATGATCAACCTCAAATAAGTGACTAAGGGTTCTTTGAGGCACTTTCTCTCAACTATATAGTAGGGTAAACTTGGCAACCATGGGAATCTCCTACATCGTTCCTATTTATAGATGAGGGTTCCTACTATTTAGTATCTTGATTGGTACTAATTCTAGCTAATTTTGGGTGAGTTTAGGTAGAAATCGAATAGATATGTTTCATTTTTAGCCCCCTCTAAAGGCTAATTGATCACTCTCATGAATCTAGAGCTATATTATAGTAATTACCTCATGAAATATTCAATCGACGACCAGACAAAGAGGTTCTTTTGTAGGCCGGTGAGCTAACTTTATTCCTTGAAAATCTTAGGTGACGAAACTTCTTGGGCCTTAGCTCTTTTGACATTTGACTAAGTTTCATCATAACTAACTTCATTCAATGTAGGTATATAGGATTGCCATTAAAGTCTGGTTAGCTAAGTTTCCTCAAAGAAGACTCATCCTATAATAATGTCTATTTTAATTAATCATATGTAACCTAAGGTGCATGAATTATTTATTACACGACAATGTAATACATGTTTGTTCTTAATTAACAAGTCATACAATCAATACTAATAATTTACAGGAAACGTTTATGGAAAATTCTATCTATTCTTGAATCTTAGAACTTTCTGCACGACTGGACTTGATTTCTATATTTCTAGGGTTTATGATTTGGGACATATGGGGAGTATTTATTCAATATAAAATAATCTGACCTAAGCATTAGAAACAAATTAATGAAATATTGAAGTCATCATCAAAATATTGGTAATATAAACCTTGGTGTTTGCATTTGTCCCCTTTTTGAATATGTCAATCCATTCCCTGATTTATTTAAAACGTGAAAATCGGAATTGGTACTTTTAAAATATTTTTATTGGAATTAACAAAATACCACCCTATTCATACTTTCTAATTATTGGTTAGTTCTAAAAAGATTAACACAATGACTCAATGTAATGTTTCTTGAACAAAGTGTTTATGGTAACTCTGTCACAATTTAATACATTCAAAACTAATTATAATTTGAAGATAATTAAATATATGCATATCAAATAAGAGGACATAATCTTCCATTCTCTAGTATGCTTACTCTGGTCAATTCATTTCTTACTCTCATTTCCTTTCGTAACATGGATTTTTGTGGATTTCCCATAGCTACCTTAATAACAATACAGAAGAAGATGTGAATCTTTTTTTGGGAGTCCAGACAACGTAGTAAACATAGACATCGAACTAGCTAGAATAAAAGGCAACATTCATTGGAGGAGGGTGGTCTAGGCATTTCAGATCTTAACAATATATCTAAAGCATCTCTTAGTAAGGAGTGATGGGGTCTTATTCAAGGGGATTATTTGTGGGCTAATTTTTCTATAAAAAAATAAATTAACAATAACATGAAGATGGGATCCCAAGATTGGGAATATAACTTTCTAGATGCATAATGAAGTGACAATACAATTATGAGGTGAAAAGAAGAGCAATCCAACATTAGTCTAGGTATTGAATGTTTAGAGAGTAATGGTACTTGGAATGTTTAGGATTGAAGGTTGAGCTTAGGTGGGGCTAGATTTGACTATGGGTCAACAATCCTTCCTTAAACATGTGTGGTTATGGGGGACAATGGGTCCTTCTCTATTTGATAAATTCAATTTATTATTAGAGATTAAAGGGGAAATACGAAGATTGGGATCTACCTAAGTCTTAAATGAATAATGAATACTAATATACCCAAGAAGATGATCACACTCGATTGGAAACTAATGAAATAGTGATAGCTATGGATTCTAGAATTAGATATCGCATCTGCCGATATAGTTAGCCCCTTGACATGAATGGTGTGATTAGTGAGATGAAGAATCATAAGACCAATAATTTATAAGTACTCATTATTTCTTGAAGTAGACTTAGGAGATTCTAGATCCATGCAAAGAGTTGATACATCTGCTCAATTCATACAAACTGTACTATCAGGTGCACTCTTAGACACTTATGGTCATTAGAAAATCATAAATCTTAGATAGGTTGTGCTAGATGGGATCTTCTCACTCATAATATTTTTTCATACTTGGGCATACATATGCACAAGTAGGTTTAATGGGGGTCAGGTATATAAAGATTGTGATTAGCTAAGATGTAAACACAAATTTATGATTATAGTGAAAGAAGAATCCTTTTATGATCTTGGATCTCTCCTAGATACATGTGGATGTTGAAAGGTAGAGAACTTCCTATAGGATCCTAGCTTATATTCATGTATTTTTAGTGGGAGAAAACCCATGTGGTTTTTTTAAAGCTAAACCTTGGGGTTGCCCCTTGGAAGGGCGAGGGTGGGGATAATAGAGAGGTAGATATTGAGAATTTGTTTGTGAAGATGACAGTTGCATACATAGATATTTCACAAGGCCAAAAAGAGATAGATAATCTCTCTTCCCTCTTGGAAGCATTAGAAACAGCCACAAATTTGTGTATTGATGTGTCCAGTCCCAACCTATTGATGAAAAGTAATAGTCCAAGGCTAGTAAGGATGTTGGTATGTATGCCCAGAGTGCCAATCATATGATGATTGTAATTGCATAACTTGTAATTTATTTGATTAATTAATAAAGGAAAGCTTCTAATTTATTCCATTTAATTCAGCTATGAGATAATGATGTAACATTATAATGTCTAGAAAATAATATTACTCAATGATGTGTGTCTTCATGTTTAAGACTTGGGGAAATGAGATCATATGGATGTGAAGAGTACATATAAATATTCTCATTATGTACCTAATCAATTGTTATTGGGGAAGGTTGATAAACAAAAATGACACATAAGATCAGAGTGTGAGTTGGTTGATGATAGAATCTCAATAATCATGACATGACAATATCAAATCAAGAACACAGATACATGTTAGAGAACAGTTTATCGGATAGACCCACTATGATACTGACACATGGAAGCCATCATCATGGAAGTCATAGTTAGCTCTCACAGTGATGGTGGTGGTTGTGGTTCTTAGACCTAAAATCAATGCACCCATCACATGTCATTGGGTACGCTTTGACATCATCAAATGCAATCTTGAAATATGTGTTGTTATAAAGGTGATGATTGGGCAACTTTGACACATGCAGATAGACTATAAGTGATAAAAATGAGATTTGTCCCTCCGATAGGTGTTGGATGTCCTAGGCTTCTTGATTAGCAAGATTGAGAAATGCATGACCATACACATGTGAGTCAATATGTGATATTTATCTTACATATACCTCTAACAATCTACTCTTGTTCAAGAAACAAGATTGAATGATGAAGAGGAAGACTGCTCGATGTCTCGGGTTCAACTTGGACATTAGTGACAAAGGAACTATACAATAACTACAAAACCATACATAGATTGTAGTTTGAAGTTGTTCCCAACTTTCCATTTACTTGGTTAGCATTGATGTGTGACTAGGCATCGCTCATTACTTGTGATGTCATAAATTATTATGGGCATTCACTGCCAATGTAATATGGGACCTATAGGGTCACACACATAGGTCTTGACCTAGAAGAGGAGTTTAATATTGAATACAATTGAATTAATTAATTAAATGTTTAGGTAATTGATTCACACAACAAATCAAGCTGACTGCACTACCATATGCCCATCTCACAGAGTGAGATGTCCATCTGGAGTGCCAAACAGTCATCTCAAGGGTTGAGATGGGTGTTTGAAGTGTCAGGCTGATTCGAGTTGAAGCTGGCTAAGGTGTGAACTGACCGAACCGAATGGCTCAGCTCGGGTCACTAGATGACTATCTGGGTGACCGAGACAGTCGTCTCGCATGGGAGAGAGTGGTCAGTTCAACTAAGGGAATGTTCTATATATTTTCTCATATTTGTTTAGATTGCAAATCAGTTGGAATGCAAGGAATTAATGTTCAACATTAATGAGAAATGAGTTGCCAATTTTGTATGCAATAGGAAAAATACAAACGGCCATCTCATAGTTCGAGATGGCCATCTCACATGCTAGACAGCCGTTTTGGTGGTCACACTTTCTAAAAATTCAAGATCTTATGATCCCTTCACTCCTGTACAGACTGGGAACCATGGACCAAACTCCACCAATAAATAGAGAGGTATTGGGGGCTTCCCAGAGCACAACACAAACAACTGAAAATCAGTTGCTCTGATAGTTGTTGTCCTCTCTGGTTGTGGTAACCAAGAGATCCCAAGAAAGTCCTACTTGACTATGGAGGGATGGCAAGGATAGAACAACTGAGATCATTGTTGTGGGAGAGCAAGTTGGTGACTAGTACGCCAATGGGAGGGACAACTCTTTTCTATCTATCCTAGAAGGACGACATGAGTTTTAGGCGGTCTGTGTGGACTTTTCGAGAGGCGGGAGGCCATTGTATGCCTCTAGGAGGGCATCATCAATAAGCAGTCTGTGATGAGAGGAGCTTCTATAGAAGATGGCGTTTGTGTCTACTATCCATAGAGGGGTAGTCAAACGAGTCTTAGTGCAACTAGGAGTCAGATTTTTGCATAAAAAATGACAAGGAGATGCCGCTGGACTTGCTCCAGGACCAGGTATATCCTCAAAACCATCCTTTCCATATTATTGTTATTGATGTGATCTACGGGTTATGGGAATATAGTAGATAAAAATTTTGTTTCTGCTACCTTCTCTATAGCCATTTTTCCCTACATTGGTATCAGATACAATGTCAATTTACTATATTATGGGATAATCGATATGATCATATTTTTGTTTTGTCATTCTATTATTTCATTCGATGTGAATAATATCCTATCCAATAAAATACCACAATAATCACAAATTAACATATATATATGCAATTTACGTGTGTCTCCCTAAAAGAAATTTTGATGGTGGATGTGTAGCATGGTTATGTCTAATAATTCCTATTATCTATGCACGGTTTTGCAGTTGGTTTATCCTTTTATCTCAGTTTTCATACTGGACATCTATCTTATCTTCTCAATGTAAAGTTAATTCTTTCCTACATTTGCTCTCCTCGAATGTAACTCGAGGTTTCTCTATAATCATGTAAAAGTAATATATTTTACTTTTTTGTTATAACAAAGAAGAAGATGTCTTGAAGACGGGCAGACCAACTAAATGACCATGGAGGACCCCATGGACGAGCCAAATTGATCGGATGGTGGACCCAACGAATTAGCTGGAGGAGCCAGTAGATGGTGGACCGATGGAACCATACGAGTGGTGAGACAACCAAACAACTGGTCAAGAAGCGATCTGACCAGTTCAAATGTTGAACCAATCAACCCGAATTGACAAGTATGGATTTTCATCAATAATAGGTTTCTACATGTGATGTAGACCTAGGATGACGTAATTCCTTATGGCTCCAAGGAATTACATTAGGCTAGAAATAACCATCTCTTTTGTGTATTGCATGTTTTTGTTGTGGGATATAGCATGTATATGATACATACTATATATGTGGTGATTGGATAAAGTATATGTATTTATGCAAACTCCCTCATATAAAATATCAAAGTCTTAGATGATTTTGAAAAGTAGCACACATGAAAAGATTGATCAAGAAAATGTAGGTTAAGCCTCCACGTGGTGCACCATTTATCTCGTGGAAGTGTGATGGTAATAATGTCAGTTCTGCCTCTACGGGGTGCATTATTATCTTGTTAGCTTTTGGTTCAGGCTTGATTGGTGATTCTCAAAGTGTCTGGGCCCATAATCATGTAGATGATTATGGCAAGGGGTTGTGTATATCATCTATCTAGAATTGCATATGAATAAATTAGCAAGAGTTGCTTACCTTGATGGTTGACTGTGTTTTGTAGTATTGATCGGGCCACAATCAAATTATCTTGGATCTGGCCCACTAAAATATTGTACGCTGCAATATTCCAAATTAATATTGAGGGCTATCAATTTGAATAAAATAGTGGGAGCAATAATAATTAAAGACCTAATTAATATCGTCAAAATTTTCAAATCAAATCAAATAAAAAATGGTTTTTGACAAATGCAAATTTTCTCTTGTAGAATCAAATGACAAACAAATCCAAATTGTGATTGGTCGTTAAGAAGGATAAAGTTGACGGGGCATATTTCCATGACTGGTTTTGGACTTTGAGAAGTGTTCTCAATGAATAGTGCAAGCTCTACATCCTTGACACACCAATGCCAAAAATACCTACTCATGATGCACCTAGGGAACAAGTGGACGCTTACTGGAAGCATGTCAATGATGCCTAGAGATAAAGTGCCTTATAATTAGCTACATGAACTATGAGTTGCATGAGCAGTACGAAGGCATGAGTGTTCTAGAGATGGTAACACATCTTAAGAAAGTGACACTTGGTCTTGCAAAGCATGAAAAAGATGGTATCCTACAGGTGTTTCTTGAGTCTAAGCTCATTCTTTGTACTTGAAGGCATTTAGGAAGAAGAGGATGGGGATGGTGATCTCCACTTTAGCTATATACATTATTGACATAAATCTATCTACTTCATCATCATGGGTATTAGATACCGGATGTGGATTTCACATATGTTCTCATATGTAGGATCTAATAGGAAGTAGGCCTTTGGGAAAAGGCAAGGTGGAACTATGAAGTTGCTAATGGCGCAAGAGTTGTGGCCAGTGTAGTTGGAACCTATAGTATATCTCTTCCCATAGGGATTTTATTAGAGTTAATGAACTAATATTATGTGTCTGTTATAAATAGAAACATCATTTTTGTATATTCTATGGACAAGGATGCATTTGATTTCCATATTAAAAATAGTCAATTTTCTATTTCAAAAGATGGGATCTTTTATGGCAGTACCCCAATGTCTTATGGACTTTACTTGTTCAATCTAAAGATAGATGTATATAATACTAATACCAAAAGACTAAAACTCAACAAGTCAAACAAAACATATATATGGCATTGTTGTCTAGGCTCATAAATGAGAATCACATATATAGACTCCATAAAGATGGTTATCTAGACTCTTTTGATCTGAAATTAATAGAGACATGTGAATCTTGTTTGTTGGGCAAGATGGCTAAGACCCCTTTCACTAGTAACAATGAAAGGGCTAGTGATCTATTAGGACTCATACATACTGATGTGCGTGGACCTTTTAGAACAACCACTAGAGGTGGGTATCAGTACTTCATTACTTTCACTGATGAATTCAGTAGGTATGGCTATGTTTATTTAATGAAACATAATTCAGAAACTCTTGAAAGGTTCAAGGAGTTTATGAATGAAGTACAGAACCAACTTGGTAAAAGTATTAAGGCACTTCATTTTGATCGAGGTGGAGAATATTGAAACCAAGAGTTTGAGGACCTTCATAAAGCCCATGGGATAGTCTCCCCGTGGACTTCGCCTGGAACACCTCATCATAATGGTGTGTCATAAAGAAGGATTCGAACATTGCTAGATATGGTGCAATCGATGATGAGTTTATCTAAACTTCCAACTACCTTTAGGGGGTATGCTCTACAAACCACCATGTTTATACTAAATCGAGTACCATCTAAATCGATTCAAAAGACACCATATGATATATGGAATGGGAAGCGTCCCAATATATCTTTTATAAGGATTGGGGATGTGAAGCTTATGTTAAAAGAATGATTGCTAATAAGCTTAGTCCTAAATTTGATTAATGTTATTTTGTTGGATGTCCTAAAGAAACAAGAGGATATTACTTTTATTCCCAATATGAAAACAAATTGTTTATTGCCAGGGATGTCACATTCCTTGAGATGGATTTTGTTTCTAAAGGAATTAGTGGGAGAAAAGTGGAACTCAAAGAGGTTCGAGACCAACAAGAAAACATTGAACTGATAGATGAACAAGAGGAACCAAGAGAATTACAAGGTGTTGTGGAGTCTCAAATTCCTCAACACAGGAACTTCGTAGATCTAATAAGACCCGCCTTGAACCTGAGAGATATGGATATCTTGTGACTCAATAAGGTAGTTAATTGGTCATAGATGATGAGCTAATAACCTATCAAGATGCTATAGAGGGACTCAATAAGGTAATGAAGATCAGCAAAGCTCATCATTGATCGCACCATATCTAACAATGTGCGATTCCTTCTTTCAGACACACCATTATGCTGTGGTGTTCCAGGCGGAGTCCACTGTGATACAATACCACGGGCTCACAGAAGGTCCTCAAACTCCTGGCTTAAGTATTCTCCACCTCGATCGGATCGAAGTGCCTTAATACTTTTACCAAGTTGGTTCTGTACTTCATTCATGAAATCCTTGAACCTTTCAAGGGTTTCTGACTTATGCTTCATCAGGTACGCATAGCCATACCTACTGAAATCATCAGTGAAGGTAATGAAGTACTGATACCCACCTCTGGCATTAGTTCTAAAAGGCCCACATACATCAGTATGTATGAGTCCTAATAGATCACTAGCTCTCTCACCTTTACCTGAAAAGGGAGTCTTGGTCATCTTGCCCAACAAACAAGATTCACATGTCTCTATTGATTCATAATCAAAAGATTCTAGATAACCATCTTTATGGAGTCTAGAAATGCGCTTCTCATTTATGTGCCCTAGACGACAATGCCAAATATATGTTTCGTTTGAGTCGTTGAGTTTTTGCCTTTTGGTGTTTACATTGTATACACTTGTCTCCAAATCTATCAAGTATAGACCATAAGACATTGGGGCACTGCCATAAAAGATCCCATCTTTAGAAATGGAACAATTTCCATTCTTAATAAGAAATTCAAATCCATCCTTGTCCAAACAAGAGACGGAAATGATATTCCTATTTATGACAGGTACATAATAGCAGTTCTTCAACTCTATTATTAGCCCACTTGGTAGAGTTAACTCATAGGTTCCTACGGCATTGGCGGCAACCCTTGCCCCATTGGCAACACGTAGTTCAACCTCACCTTTCCCCAAAGGCCTACTTCTCTTAAGATCCTTCACATTTGAACAAATGTGAGATCCGCATCCGGTATCAAGTACCCATTACGAAGAAGTAGTAAAGTTAATCTCTATAATGTATACACCAGAAGTAGAGATCTCTATCTCTGACTTCTTCTTCCATCATTCCTTCCATCCTCTCCATGTAGAAGAAATTGGTTTGGCAAGAGAACCCTTCTCTCCCTTACCTTTCGTTCCATTGATCTCTATCAATGAACTTTCTTTCTTCTTCACCAATGCATTAAGCGTACATAGAGTGGATTCAAAGGCTCCTGGTATATCTGGATTGTGCAGAACACTTCTCACAATCCTCAACCAATTATGGAATTTATTCTCAATTAATTTGCTCATTTTAAAAGATGATTCTTTTGCCATTCTACAAGAGAAAATTGCATTTGTAAAAACTCCTTTTGATTTGATTTGAATAAAATTTGACGATAGTTAATTAGGTCTTTAATTAATTACCGCTCCCACTATTTTCATTCAAATTGACAGCCCTCACCATCAATTCAGAAGATTGCAGCGTACAATCTTCTAGTGGGTCAAGATCCTAAAATCCTCTGAGCCATGGACCATCTTGGGCTGTCACCCACAACTCAGATCTTCCAGGTAGGCAACTCTTGCCAATTGCATCATATGCAACTTTTGAAAGATGTCATTTGCAACTCCTTGCCATGATCATCTCCATTCCTCAAGGCGCTAGATCCTATCTAGGTCACCTTGCTAAGTCTGACCCAAAGCCAACACAATGAACATGCACCCTGCTTGGGCAAACCCACACATTCATCCTTCGCGCTTCCACGAGATAGACGGTGCACCACGCTTGGGCGTGCCCACACTGGGTCGATCAAGCTTTTCACGCGTGTCGCATTTGGAAGGCATCTAAAACTTAATATTTAATGAGGGATTTGGTTTTTATATACATATACATATCCAATCACCACAATATATAGTAAGTATCATATACATGCTATATTCCACAGAAAACATGCAAATGAGCAATGATTATGGCCATCCTATTGTGATTCCTCGAGCCAAGAGGAATCACGGTCATCTAGGTCTACATCACATGCAACCTGTACAAGATGAAATATGTGCCTGCCTTTCTGGGTTTGATCAGCTCATCTCCATGACCAATGGGCTCGCCATTAGGTTGGTTGTTCGGGTGCCACCAGCTGATCGACTGGCGCCTCCAGCCGATCGGTTCACCGGTCGTCGTGCATCTCATCAGGTCGCCACCCGCTCATCTCTCTCCTCGAACCGGTCGTCTGGATCACCAACCGATCGGTTCACGCCTTGAACCGATCGTCTTAGGTTGTCCTCCGTTCTTTGACATAACAGGAAATAAAATCTATCATATTTACAATTTAATTATGAAACCCCGAGTTACATTCGGGGGGAGCAAAGGTAGGAAAAGAATTCTCGAATTATTTCGAGTTACATCAGGAATAGGAGAAGGGAATCAGTGCGCAGACTGAGATGCAAGCAACGACATACACCCACACACAGATATAGGGTTTATAGGCCATAATCATGCTACACATCCACCACAAAACTCGTTTAAGGGCGACGTGTATCGAGTGCATTAATATTACATATCATATATGTATATTTGGGATTTGTGGATTGGACATGCATAAAGCCAATTTTTATTCGCATCGTATGCAATAAATAAAGGCGACAAATCAAAATCGATTATATCGATAATCCTAAAATATAGAACAGTTGACGTGGCTCTGATACCACTGTTGGGTTTTAGGGGAGGCAGAGAAGCAACGGAAACAAAAAAAATTTCTCCCAAAACCCAGAACAAAAGGAATCGCGTCAACGTCTATAGAATAGGAAAGATGGTTTGTGGATGCATACCTTGTCCCGAGGCTCTCTCGGCGACAGTACCTCGCGCCTTGCGCAGTCTTCACCTCAGGTCTTAGACAGTGTCTGTGCAGCTCCTGGTCGCACCGGGACTGAAGACTCTTGGTCTCACCGGGACTGTCGGGATTGATAGTTGTCCTCTGAGCGACAGAGATCTCCCTCCTTTGTAGTCATCCACACGGACCGCCTGGAACTCCGATCCCTTGTCGCACAAGGAACCAGAAGGAGTCACACCCTCCTGTTAGCGTACTAGTCACCAACACACTCTCCTGCTACCAGTTGCAACTGTAGTTGTCTTTCCCTTGCTATGCCTCCCTTTTCGGGTAGCACTTGCTCGGGCTCTCTCGGTTACCAATACTGGAGAGAATGACAACTTTGCAGAGCAACCGGCTTGCACTGAGTTGTACTCTGAGAAGCCCCCAATACCCCTATATATATAGGCGGGTCATGGGACAGGGTTCTCTATCCCCGACAATATGGGACTAAAAGCAGGAGTAGAAGGGTTCGAGATTTTCCACAAAAAACAACTAACTCGGAACCTAAACCGATCGTTTTACAACTGAAACGGTCGGTTGGTGACCTGAACTGGTCAGTTGACACCTCAACCGATCAGTTGGGACACCTCAACCGGTCGGTTCACTTCTGAACCGGTCGGTTGGTGGTCCTGGTCGGTTCCCGATTGACTTTCCTTCTTTTGTTTCTAATTGGTATCGAATACCAATCTTATTTCCAATCAAATTGGGCAATTGAAACAAAAGGAAAATCCTCACCAATCCTACTTTCCCGACTTGCTTGGTTGCATCAGTTGAACCGATCGTTTCAACACTTGAAGCAATCGTTTCACCCTGACCTTGAGCCGATCGACTCAACACTTGATCCGACCGGTTCACCAGCTCAGCCGACCGGTTCATCACATGAGCCGATCGATTGGGAGTGCAGATTGTGCAGAATCAGTCAATTGCGATTTCAATCAATCCGATACTCCAATCAATATGTCAAACACCTTGAACATTATGATATTGAGCTATCGATTAATTGAGTGTTTAATTGAACTACTAAACTCCTTTAGTAATCAATCTAAACATTGTTTGTGGACAAAACTCCTTTTCCATGTTAAATCCTATGTGTGTGACCCTGCAGGTCCATTTCACGTTGGCAGTGAAAGTCCATAACACTTATGACTTCACAAACAAAGAGCGGTGCCTAGTCACACATCAGTGCTACCCAAGTGAAATAGAAAGTTGGAGAACAACTTTCAATCCTACAATCCATGAATGGTGTTATAGTGAATGTATAATTCCTTTGTTACTGATATCCTGAATGAACCCGAGGCATGGAACAATCATCCTGTCAACGTTCATTCATTTCTTTGATCTCAGAGCAGACTGGGTGAGATGTGTATGACATCAATATCACATATTGATTCACACATGCATGCGCATGCCTTTCTCAATCCTACTCATCAAGTGGCCAAGGATATCAAACTCCTTCAGGAGGGACAAATCCCATATCTATCACTCACCCCTCAAAAGCCCCATGTGTCAAAGCCACCCAATCATCACCTTTATAACAACCCATGTTTCAGGACTGCGTTTGATGATGTCAAAGTGTACCCAACAACATGTGTTGAGTGTAGTGATTTCAGGTCTAAGAATCACACTCACCACCATCACTATGAGAGCTGACTGTGACTACCAAGTCATGGTTCCATGTGTCACTCTCATGGTGGGTCTGGCCAGTACCTTGTTCTCTAACAAGTACCTATGTGCTTGGTTTGATATCACTATATCATGACTAATGAGATTCTGTCATCAACCAACACACAATCTAGTCTTCAGTGTTATTGATGTCTATGGTTATTTCCACAATAACAACCGACTAGGGACCAAACAAGAATGTATACTCTTAACATCCGTATGATCTCATCGTTTAGGTCCTCAACCCAAAAGCATACGTCATTGAGTAAAACAATTCTTTAGACATCTATCATGTTACACTATCATCTCATAAACAGTTGAAACATATAGATCGGAAATTGCCTTTATTATTATTCAAATCATTTACAAAGTATCCCATTACAATCATCATATGAATTGCTCTATGGGCATACATACCAATAGAATCCCACTTGCACTTAGAGCCAGTCACCTTGGAATCTCATTCCTTGTGACCTAGCATGACCATCATGCTTATGCTGAGACAGGGCCTTCGTCAGTGGATCAACTATGTTGTCTTCAGTTGGTACCTTGCAAATCTTCACATCTCCTCGCTGTACGATCTCTCGTATGAGATGGAAGCGTCGCAGTATGTGCTTGGACCGCTGATGTGATCTGGGTTCCTTAGCTTGTGCAATAGCTCCATTATTTTCACAATAAAGCTCAATTGCATCACATCTACTGGGAACTACACCAAGTTCAGAGATGAACTTCCTGATCCACATAGCCTCCTTTGCTGCATGCGAAGCAGCAATATACTCGACCTCTGTAGTAGAATCGGCAACTATTTCTTTCTTGGAACTCTTCCAGCTCACAGCTCCATTATTAAGGCAAAACACAAATCCTGACTGCGATCTGTAATCATCTTTATTGGTTTGGAAGCTTGCATCGGTGTAACCCTTTACAACTAGATCTTCCTCGCCGCCGTACACAAGAAACTGATCCTTAGTCCTTCACAAGTACTTGAGGATGTTCTTTACGGCTGTCCAGTGAGCATTCTCGGGATCTAACTGGTACCTGCTCGTCATGCTGAGAGCATATGAGACATCTGGGTGTGTGCACAACATAGCGTGCATGATGGATCTGATGGCTGATGCATATGGGATCCCATTCATACGCTCCCTCTCTTCACAAGATTGGGGACATTGAGCTCTAGAGACGGTGACGCCATGTAGCATGGGGATGTTGCCTCTCTTTGAGTTCTCCATGCTGAACTGCTTCAGCACTTTGTCGATGTATGTGCTCTGACTTAGTCTGAGAAGTCTTCTAGATCTATCTCTATAGATCTTAATTCCTAGAATGTAGGATGCTTCTCATAAGTCCTTCATTGAGAAAGTATTCCCAAGCCAAGTCTTTACCTTCTCTAAGGCTAAGACATCATTCCCCATCAAAAGTATGTCATCCACATACAATATGAGGAATGTGGTCGAGCTCCCACTAACCTTCTTGTACACACAAGGTTCATCTTCATTTTGAGTAAAGCCAAACACTTTGACTTCCTCATCAAATCGAAGATTCCAACTCTGATATGCTTGCTTCAATCCATAGATTGACCTTTGTAGCTTACAGACTTTATTGGCATTCTTTGGATCTACAAAACCTTCAGGCTGTGTCATGTACACATCCTCATTTATATTCCCATTAAGGAATGCGGTTTTAACATCCATCTGCCAAATCTCATAGTCATAATAAGCTGCAATAGCAAGCATGATCCTGATGGAATTAATCATGGCAACTGGAGAAAAGGTTTCGTCATAGTCAACACCTTGAACTTGTCGAAATCCCTTAGCAACCAATCTGCCCTTTTAAGTTTGCACATTGCCATCCATGTTGGTCTTCTTCTTAAAGACCCACTTGCACCCTATGGGTTTTACCCCTTCGGGTGGTTCCACCAAAGTCCATACTTTGTTGGAGTACATGGATTCCATCTCGGATCTCATGGCTTCAAGCCATTTCTCAGAATCTGGTCCCTCCATAGCCTCTACGTAGGTAGTTGGATCATCATTTATGATCAACACTCCACCTTCCTGAGTTACAAGGTATCCAAACCTCTCAGGCTCAAGGCGGGTCCTACTAGATCTACGAGATCCTTGTGTTACCTGAGGAGACTGAGATTCCACAACACCTTGTGAATCTCCATGTTCCTCTCGTACATCTATCGGTTCAATGTTTTCTTGTTGGGCTTGAACCTCTTCAAGCTCTATTTTCCTCCCACTGCTTCCTTTGGAAATAAATTCCTTCTCTAGGAACACAGCTGTCCTGGCAACAAACACTTTGTTGTCAGTAGGGTGGTATAGATAATATCCCCTAGTTTCCTTGGGATATCCAACAAAATAACATTTATCAGACTTGGGTCCAAGCTTATCAGAAAACATTTTCCTAACGTAAGCCTCACAGCCCCAAATCTTCAGAAAAGACAAATCGGGATGCTTCCCTGTACATATCTCATATGGTGTCTGTTGAGCCGATTTAGATGGTACTCGGTTAAGTGTAAATGCGGAGGTTTCAAGAGCATAACCCCAGAAAGAAATCGGAAGATCAGCAAAACTCATCATTGATTGCACCATATCTAACAATGTGTGATTCCTTCTTTCAGACACACCATTATGTTGTGGTGTTCCAGGCGGAGTCCACTGTGATACAATACTACAGGCTCGTAGAAGGTCCTCAAACTCCTGGCTTAAGTATTCTCCACCTCGATCGGATCGAAGTGCCTTAATACTTTTACCAAGTTGGTTCTGTACTTCATTCATGAAATCCTTGAACCTTTCAAGGGTTTCTGACTTATGCTTCATCAGGTACACATAGCCATACCTACTGAAATCATCAGTGAAGGTAATGAAGTACTGATACCCACCTCTGGCATTAGTTCTAAAAGGCCCACATACATCAGTATGTATGAGTCCTAATAGATCACTAGCTCTCTCACCTTTACCTGAAAAGGGAGTCTTGGTCATCTTGCCCAACAAACAAGATTCACATGTCTCTATTGATTCATAATCAAAAGATTCTAGATAACCATCTTAATGGAGTCTAGAAATGCGCTTCTCATTTATGTGCCCTAGACGACAATGCCAAAGATATGTTTCGTTTGAGTCGTTGAGTTTTTGCCTTTTGGTGTTTACGTTGTATACACTTGTCTCCAAATCTATCAAGTATAGACCATAAGACATTGGGGCACTGCCATAAAAGATCCCATCTTTAGAAATGGAACAATTTCCATTCTTAATAAGAAATTCAAATCCATCCTTGTCCAAATAAGAGACAAAAATGATATTCCTATTTATGACTGATAACCTCCCATTTTGGACGATTATCTTAGTCTTTTTCTTTAGTTTTCCATACTCTTTCTAAATTAAAACTATACATAATCCCAAATTTACCCCTTCTTTGCAAATATACCATCAGACTAACTTTTCCCTTTTATACATGCAGAAAAAAACAAAAAAATCACAAAAGAATAACTCAACCTCAAGACCACATGGATTCAAACGGTCCCAAGACCGCATGAAGCCAACCGGTCCCGAGACCGGATGGATTCAAACGGTCCCAAAACCACATGAAGCCAACCGGTCCCGAGACCGCATGGAGTCAAACGGTCTCAAGACCGCATGAAGCCAACCGGTCTCGAGACCGCATGGAGTTCAAACGGTCTCAAGACCGCATGAAGCCAATCGGTCTCGAGACCGCATGAAGCCAAACGGTCCCGAGACCGCATGGAGTCAAACGGTCTCAAGACCGCCTGAAGCCAACCGGTCCCGAGACTGCATGGAGTTCAAACGGTCCCGAGACCGCGTGAAGCCAACCGGTCCCGAGACCGCATGAAGCCAACCGGTTCCGAGACCGCATGAAGTTCAAACGGTCCCGAGACCGCATGAAGCCAAACGGTCCCGAGACCGCATGGAGTCAACCAGTCCCGAGACCGCATGAAGCCAAACGGTCCCGAGACCGCATGGAGTCAACCGGTCCCGAGACCGCATGAAGCCAAACGGTCTCAAGGTCCAAACGGCCTTTAGGTCCAAACGGTCTCAAGGCCCAAACTGTCTTGAGGTCCAAACGGTCTTGAGGTCCGAATGGTCTTGAGATCCAAACGGTCTTAGGCCCAAACGGTCTTGAGATCCAAACGGTCTCAGGCCCAAACGGTCCTGAGGTCCAAAAGGTCTCCAAACCATTTGGACTTCACTTAAGGCCTATAAATAAGACCCTAAGGGTCCTTCACCAGGCATGAAGTTTCAGACGTCCAAAGGCTGCCTCAATCGTTCCAGAGCTCTTGCTACTTCCATTCTCTGCCCTGGGGCTGCCAGTCTGAGACCCATACTCCATCTTGAAGCTTCTTTCTCCTTCTTCTCCAAAGAAGGTGGGAAGGGGAGATCTCATCATCGTGCAACCTTTGAAGTCTGGTGGATCGTTGCTCTCTCTCCAAGGGGTTGACCTTCCTCTCTCCTTCATGGGGATGATGCTCTCTCTCTCTTCTTGCCTCCTTCTTTGTCCTAGTCATGAGCGAGTAGTCTCTCTCACTAGGGTGCGGGGAGTAGCCCCGCTACCCATGTTTTCATATCATGTAAATGTAATCCATAACTTGTAATATAGAGTTCTTATCTTTTCAGTTCAACATCAAACGATTAATGAATGCATGTTGCTTGATCTCCAACTTGTGTTATCCTTTATCTTTTAGTATGAATTGTCTACGTTTGTACTAATAGATTCGAAACTCGTTTGTATGTTGGTTCTTGGTGCATGTACCCACCGTGCATCTGTTTCGGTATCTAGAAGTGTATCTCAAGAAGTGGAGTAAACTCACTATCATCCGTTGCACTTTCATACTATGAAATGGAATCAGTTGACGTATGGAAGTGCAACCTTGGTATGTCGAGGAACACACTTTGCGAGGGGAATGATGCAAAGTAATGTGACCATTTATTCGGGAATGGCTAGCGTTGCAACATTCCTGCACTTCTCGTAGTTAATTCTCTGAAAGGAAGCTAAGTCTACAAGGATACTAACTGACTAGACTCTTTTGTAGGTTATGTTTTTGCTTTTCATGTGTTGATCCATGTGTAGTGGCGGTGAAAAACTGATCACACCCTAGTGATCTTTTATCATAGTTTAACTCATTAGATTTACTTACTTTCTTTACTTTACTTGCACTTAGCTTAAAAAACAACCAAATCAACCTTTTGATCTAAATACCAACTATTGAGTGATTAAGTGAAATTCCAACGTTTTCCATCTTGTTGGCAACAACAAGACCGTTGTCTCGAGGATTCGACCCTTAACTATACTACGATAAGACTTCCACGTATCTTAGCATACGTGGGTGGAGTTCTCTATCTAGTATAAGCAAGGCTAAGGCTAAACTTAAAGACTTACCATCTTTAGGATTTTTAGTGGTGCACGCAATTCCACGCGAGTGGAAGCTCCATCAAAAATTGGCACCGTTGTCGGGGACAATGGAACATTCTAATTTCATTTAGTGCCTTGCTAGTTGGTTAGGGTTTTACACTTTCTTTTAATCATTAATCCATATCTACTTGAATTCATTATATCTTTACCATCATCTAAAAGGTGTTTTCTTCTCTCTACTCAGGAAGAAAACGTGTATGCAACCTGTGCATAACCTCAGATTCTCCCCTGATCCAGAGTTTGACTCTGAGGTAGAGAGAAGTTTCCATCGCTGCATTCGTCTTAATCGCCAAAGAGCTAGGCAGATGGCTGAAGATCAAAGCCAGGATGCTTTGGTGATGGAGAGGGTCAACGCCGCCATCGCCACTCAAAGGGCACAACTCATAGCTGATACTCGTGCCCAGATTCAAGCGGAGATTCATGCGGAAGAGCAGGCCCGCATCAAAGCTGAGACTGAGGCAGCAACCCAAGCTGCTCAGTTGGAGTTAAGGAACAAGCAACTGAGGGACTACGCTGTCCCAAAGAACTATGAGGATAACCACCCAGTCCGACCTCCGATTATTAATATCCCAAACTTCGAGATTCGTACCTAGTGTATCTAGATAATGCAAGGCATCTCTTTCTCCAGAGGTTCTGGAAACGATTGCATGGATCATATGAAAAGGTTTAAGGCATTGTGTTGCCTGGTTCCGCAAGCCGGAGTCACTTTTGATGCGATAATGCTTCATCTGTTTCACTTTACTTTGTCCGGGAGAGCTCTGAGTTGGTATAACTCACTTGACAGGGAACCTATAATAACCACCTGGGCTCCCCTAGAGGAAAAGTTCTTAGAGAAGTTCTTTCCCCCCTCACTGACTTATGAGATCAGAGGGAAGATCAATCACTTCTCTCAACTACCCAGAGAAACCCTTGCTGAAGCATGGGAAAGGTTTAAAGAACTTTTACGGAAGTGTCCCCATCATGGAATCTCCCAGAACCAACTGATAGAAACCTTCTATCGGGGAGTGAGTGATGATATTAAATAGTTTTTAGATTCCTCATCTGGAGGAAACTTCATGAGAAAGAATTATGAGGATGCTTGGAAAATTGTTACACTCGGAGCTGAAAACCAATCTAACTGGGGACGGTCAGCCGGTAAAGGTGTCCCCAAGGTCTATAAGGCTGAAGAATCAATAGAGATGAAGGAAATAGTTGAAGCCCTGAAAGCCATAGTTCATAAACAACAAGCTCTCGAGACTTCTCTCGGAGATTATGATAAGAAGAAAAATCCCATAGTTCAACAAGTCAAGGCCGCCACAGGGACCTGTGAAGCCTGTCATGCTTCCGACCATCCGACCCTTTCCTGTGGTATGCTTTATAATGTGATGATGGATCTGCATCCACCACCACAACCATATGAACCCATCACTGACCAGTCTGAAGAACAACTACCAGAACAAGTCAACTCTATCCATTCTATTCCTGGACAAGTCTATTACAACCCTAATCAGCCAAGGAATCATCCAGGATTTCAGTATGGAAACCCTGCTGGGACCGCTAATCCACATCATCAGACACAGGGGGGATCCTCTAGTAGGTTACCACCTGGACTCCCAAACAATTTCAACCAAAATCAAGGGAATTCCAGGAATAACTTCCCTAGGGCTAACTACCCCAGGAATCAATCGGCCTACTATCAGTACACCCATCCCCCGCTCCATCCACAACTGCATACTCAGCAACCTCAACTGGCATTACCACTGCAACAATCCCAACAAGCCCAACAACAAAGTCCTCTGAAAACCACTCCTTCTCAACCGGATGACAAAATATCCTTGATAAGGCAGATGCTGCAATCTCAACAGACTATGCTCGCTAATCAGCAAGCACAACAAAAAGAAGTAGAAGCCCACCTTGCCCAGATTGCTGCACAATTAAAGCCTCCGGCAGGCACATTTGTAGGGCAGCCCGAATCGAATCCTAAACAGTTGAATGATGTCACCACGAGATCGGGACGCACTCTTCATGAGACTATCAAGATCACCCCAGATAATGATGATACCCCTACTTTTATGATGAATGAGAACCCGCAACAAGGAATAGAGAAGCCCCCAGAGGGCACAAAGGGCAAAGATAAAGACCAAGTGTCCGCAGAACCTGAAGTTTGCAATATAAACCAAGAATCCCGTATCCAAGAAGACTGCGAGAAACAAAGATGGACACCAGGTTTCAAAAGTTCAAGGAGGCCATGAAGAAACTATACATTGATATCCCGCTCCTTGATGCTCTTTCCGAGGTGCCAGCCTGGGCAAAATACCTCAAGACCTTACTATCAAGAAAGTACATCACCGAGGAGCAAGAAACTGTTAAGCTTGCTCAGACCACTTCTGACATCATCTTAAACAAGATGCCCAAAAAGAAGAAAGACCCAGGCTCCTTCGGTATCTAATGTTGCATCGGAAATGCATCTACTAAAAAAGGATTAGCTGACTTAGGGGCCAGTATATCCATCATGCCTTATTCTATGTGCAAACGTTTGGGTTTCACCGACTTGCTGCCTACAACAATGACTATTCAATTAGCTGATTCCACCATAACCGCACCTCTAGGGATCATCGAAGATATCCCAGTAAGGATAGGCAAGGATGCATACGTCCCGTGTGACTTCGTCATCATGGATATTAAAGAAGACCTGAGATACCTGATTATTTTCGGCAGACCTTTTCTCGCTACTACCAGGGCACTTATTGACGTCGAAGCTGGCACCATCATTCTCAGACTCAGAAAAGAAGCAATTCAATTCCGAGTCCTTAATAGCATGAAACGCCCTAGTATCCAAGAGGAAGTTTTTCTTCTTGACGCAATACAACAAATGTCTCAGTTAGAAATATCCGAGCCAGCTGACGAACTAGAGAATGCCCTAATCAATCCAGATGTTGAATTCTCTGTGAATGAACTGGTTCAACAGTGTCTGCAACACCTGGACAAGGCTGAGGAAGTACCGACAACCACTTTTGAAGAACTTAAAGCTGTTACCATAATAGAAGCAGCTGAGCCACCAAAAGCCCCTGAAATGAAGGCTTTACCCACAGGGCTTAAACATGTTTTCTTAGATGAGGAAAAACTATGCCCGGTCATCATCAACTCCACCCTTACAGACGATCAGGAAGAAAAGCTTCTGGATGAGCTGAAGAGGCATAAAAAGGTCATTGGATATAAGATAACTAACCTAACGGGCATAAATCCGGCCCTGTGTATGCACAGACTTCCAATGGTTGAAGAATTCAAGCCATCCCGCGAACACCAAAGGAAACTAAATCCAAATCTCAGGGAGGTGGTTCACCTGGAAGTCCTCAAACTACTCAAAGCTGGCATAATCTACCCTATCTTTGACTCCCAGTGGGTCAGCCCTGTCCAGGTGGTTCCAAAAAAAGGAGGCACTACCGTAGTGCTTAATGACAAAAATGAGTTAGTGCCCACCAGGACTGTAACAGGGTGGCAGATGTGTATTGACTATAGGAAGCTGAACAAAGCCACGAGGAAAGACCACTACCCTTTACCCTTCCTCGATGAAGTCCTGGAGCATTTAGCTCATCAGAAATATTTCTGTTATCTTGATGGTTACTCCGGGTTCTATCAAATACCCATACACCCGGAGGACCAGGAAAAAACCACCTTCACCTGTCCTTTTGGGACATATGCCTTTAGAAGAATGTCGTTCGGGTTGTGTAACGCACCCGCTACTTTCCAACGGTGTATGTCTGCCATCTTCTCCGGTTTAACTGAATCCGTCATGGAGGTGTTTATGGATGATTTCTCAGTTTATGGAGATTCCTTCGATAACTGTTTAATCAATCTTGGAAAAGTCCTGCAACGCTGCGAGGAAACGAACCTTATCCTGAATTGGGAGAAATGCCATTTCATGGTAACAGACGGTGTCGTCCTCGAGCACAGGGTGAGTGACAAGGGAATCGAGGTTGATAAAGCAAAAATCGATGTCATCTCAAAACTATCACCTCCAAAGGACATAAGAGGAGTTCAAGCTTTCCTGGGTCATGCAGGATTTTACAGAAGATTCATCAAAGATTTCTCAAAGATAGCTAAACCCATGACCCAACTCCTGACTAAAGATACTGACTTCATATTCAATCAAGAATGTATGCAAAGCTTCTCCACCCTCAAGAATGCTTTAATCTCCGCACCTATTCTAAGAGCCCCAGATTGGTCGCAGCCTTTTGAAATCATGTGCGACGCAAGTGATTACGCTATAGGGGCTGTTTTAGGACAGCGAATTGATAAGAAACCTTACGTCATCTACTACGCCTCCAAAACGCTAGATGAAGCACAGAAAAACTATACTACTATAGAGAAAGAGTTTCTGACTGTCATCTACGCGTTTGAAAAATTTCGCTCATATTTGATTGGTTCTAAAATCATTGTTTATACCGACCACTCCGCCATTCGATACCTGATCCAGAAGCAAGATGCCAAACCCAGGCTTATCCGCTGGGTGTTGATGCTTCAGGAATTCGACTTGGAAATTAAGGATAAAAGTGGAGTGGAGAATGTTGTGGCTGACCATCTCAGCCGTATCGAGGTTGAAGAAGAAGACAAAATCCCTATCCGGGATTCTCTACCAGACGACCAGCTTATGAAAGCCACCCATGGATTCCCTTGGTACGCGGATATCGTCAATTATCTAGCCACAGGGATTATCCACCCCTCTGCTTCCTACCATGACAAAAGGAAGTTCCTTCATCACATAAAACAATATTATTGGGATGAACCCTACCTATTTCGCCTTTGTGCTGACGGACTTTTTCGTCACTGCTTGCCAGAAGAAGAAATAACCCCGGTCCTAGAACATTGCCATTCAGGACCCACGGGGGGGCACATGAGTGCTAAGAAAACAGCTATAAAAGTTTTACAATCTGGTTTCTTCTGGCCCACCATATCAAAGGATTCATACGATTTTGTGAAATCTTGTAACAAATGTCAATTTTTGGGCAACATATCAAAAAGAGACGAAATGCCCCTCACCATGTGGCAGGAAATTGAGCTTTTCGATGTGTGGGGGGTAGACTACATGGGCCCTTTTCCCCCATCCTATGGCTTCTCTTACATCTTGGTCACAGTGGACTACGTCTCAAAATGGATCGAAGCTGTACCCACTGTGTCCAGTGATTCCAAGCATGTTATTAAATTGTTTAAAGATATTATTTTCCCAAGATTTGGAGTTCCAAGAACTGTCATATCGGACGGCGGGACCCATTTCTTGGAATGAAGTTTTGAAGCTTTACTGAAAAAGTACGGAGTCAATCACAAAGTCGCCACGCCCTACCACCCACAGACAAGTGGTCAGGTTGAGATATCCAATAGACAACTAAAGGCGATTCTTGAAAAAACGGTGAACAGAAACCACTCTGATTGGTCCACCAAACTTCCTGATGCCCTTTGGGCATATCGAACCACATATAAAACACCAATCGGAACAACCCCATTCCGTTTGGTGTACGAGAATTCATGTCATCTGCCAGTAGAGCTTGAACACAAAGCCTTCTGGGCCATCAAACAATTAAACTTCGATCTCAAAAATGCAGGAGAGAATAGACAACTCCAGTTGCAGGAGTTAGAAGAGCTCCGAATGACTGCCTATCACAGTGCCAGAATTTATAAGGAGCAGACCAAAATGTGGCACGACGGTCATCTTAAGAGAAAAGACATCGCCGTCAGCGACAAAGTACTCCTTTTCAACTCCAAACTCAAGTTGTTTCCCGGAAAACTTCGAACAAAATGGTCCGGGCCCTTCACCATAAAGCATTTTTATCCAACTGGAGCTGTGATAATTGTCGACAATAACGGAGGAGAAAGGACGGTCAACGGTCATCATTTGAAAAGATATTACTCTTCGATAGACAAAATGCCAAGACAAACCATAGAAATCAAAGACGCCACACCGTCAGCATAACTACATCTCAACTTCGTCGAGCCAGCGACGTAAAACCCAGGCGCTGCTTGGGAGGCAACCCAAGATTTCAATTTCTTTCTTTCCCGCTCTTTTAATTACCTTAGGCTTATCTTATGAAAATACAAAAAAATCTCTTATACAAACCAAAACAAACATAAAAATAACAAAATGAAAATATACAAAAAAATCCATATAACTAAAACAAACATAAAAATATAAAAACTCATTCGACCTTAACCCCACCAAACGGTTCTGAAACCGTTTGGGACCAAACAGTCCTGAAACTGTTTGGAACCAAACGGTCTTCAAACCGTTTGGAACCAAACGGTCTCCAAACCATTTGGAACCAAACGGTCCTAAAACCGTTTGGAACCAAACGGTCTTGAAACCGTTTGGTACCAAACGGTCCTGCCGTTTGGTTCCAAACGGTTTCAGGACCATTTGGAGTCCAAACGGTCGCTAAAACATTTGATTTTAAGGTTTTTGTCAGGTCAACCCCCCTTTTCCTATAAATATAAACCCTACCCTTTCGTTTTTATCTCTTCGTCTCTCAAACTCTCTCGTGTGCCTGTGCAAGAACTATTTCATTTCCCTTGTTCCCACGCGATCGCACCTCCGTCAACCTCGCCTCCGTCGCTCTCCCTGCAACAAGGTGAGCGTGTCACCATCGCCGATGCCGACAACATTGCCTTTGCTTGCGCACCGCCGCCGATCTGGTCACCCCCAGCCCCTCACGGCGCTGCCGAACTCCTTCTCTATCGCCGGCACCACCATCGTCTTCCCCGTTTTCACCAACGGCTCTGTCCATCCTCGCCGTCTTCACCGCCGTCCTCACCGCTGTTTTCATCACCAGAGTGACCGCCGTTTTCACCGCCATTTTCATCACCGTATTCACTGTCATTTTTATCGTCTTTTTCACCATCGCTTTTATCTCCGATGTTAACCGCCGCTTTCGCCATCGTCACTGATGCACCCGCCGTCTCCGCGACGTTTCGCCTTCATCTTCATCTTCGTCGGTGGCTGCACGACGCTTCGCTTTTCAAACGGTCTTCAAACCGTTTGGGACCAAACGGTCTTGAAATCGTTTGGAACCAAACGGTCTTGAAACCGTTTGGAACCATACGGTCTTCAAACCGTTTGGGATCAAACGGTCTTGAAACCGTTTGGAACCAAACGGTCCTGAAACTGTTTGGAACCAAACGGTCTTCAAACCGTTTGGCCTTGCACATTCATCTAATTTCCATAAAAATACAAAAATTAATAAAATCAAATCTCTCTATTATGATTTTCTAACTCTTGATCTCCCATTTTGCAGCCATGACATCACGAGCGAAGAAGACCATCGGATCTGAAGCTGCTCCTTCTCTGACAAGGGAGCAAATGATGGAAGAGCTAGCCCGACTCTAGAATATCAGAGATGTCTTCAACCAAACTGGGAAGGCCCCTCCAAAAATCAATCTTCATCGACAACCAGGACCAGCTGCGGAAAGCCATGGAGGTGGGGACCGAACATTCAAAGTTCAATTGACAAAAATTCTGGAAATCTCTAATCGAGATCCCCACCTATGACGCAAAGACGTGCAAAGCGTCAAATATACACTCTGGCTTTGTGTGCACCCTGCACAAAATTCTCGCTGGCGCACTCTTCCCCAGGACAGAAGGGGGAAACGTTACAATTGCAGATCTTTTCGTTCTCTGGTCTATTCTTAACGAGAGGCCGGTCAGTATCAGACGACAACTCATCCAGAAACTATCAACCTCCAGCCTGGGGAAAGAGATCTGCATGGGAGGGCATGTCACATCTATTATCAAATATATCAAGATGGACAGACCCCTACCTCGCTGCACGCAACTAAAGGGCGACATCCTTACCAATGAACAAACTCTGAAGAACTCCTTCATCATCAAGGAAAAGGATGGGAAATTACACTACGTCTTCTGCCCGATGGTTAAGTCTTCCAGAACACTTATCCCGCTTCCGGAGCTAGCAAATTATGACACCAAATAGCTCCTCTTCTCGGATGAGGAGCTTTCACAAATACTAGCTTCGGTTAAAACAACCGAAAAGAAAGCTACAGGGGACAAACAGAGTTGAGCATCACAGCCCCGGCAGCTCGACCAACAAAAATACTTGTCAAACGACCTTCCAGAAAGCAGTTGCAGGCCCAACAGCTGTCGGGGACACCAACATCTAAGCCAAATCCTGAGGCCGAGATCCTCCATGAAGAAATCTTAACCTCCTCCTCAATCGACTCTTTCATTCAGAGTCTACATGAGCAGCTAACCGCTGCCACCACTCCACCCTCCACCATTCCAACATCTACCACTCCTTTCTTCCCCATCCCATCCACGCAACCATTCACATCCACTTCATCACCCCTTTTTCCTTCGGGCTTCCCTTTCTCCACCCCTATGCCCGACTTTACCACCTTCCCTTTCACCTCCGTAGTTTCCACCCCATCACTATCTCTTCCACCGCTTTCACCACAAATTCCACCACTTTTCACATCCGCCACCACCCCGACACCGCTGGTGACTACATCCACAGTCACTACGCAGCTCGGGGCATCATCAGTGTCTCTTCCGCAAGACACTAACACCATCCCACGCAGACCCCAGCCATCCCACCCTTCCGCTCCTTGGGTCCCTTTTTCCAATATCGATGAGGAATTTGGCCGTCAATTCGACGCTGTCCGAAACCTCCTCACCGATCCTTCTAATATATTAAATTCTATTTTTTCTTGTGTGCAGGGTTTATCACGACAGGTGGCCACGATCGACGAACAACACCGAGCCTTTCCCACCATCCTCCAAGTCTTCCAGCAACGACAAGATGAGGTGGCTAAGCAAGTTGAGCACATCAACAGCCACTACAACATCTTGCCAGACCTGGTCCTTGGAGCAAAGCGTCAGCAGGAAGCAACGGCGAAGCAAGTCGATGAGATCTCCACGCAGACTCAGCCTCTGCAACAACAAGGAGTTCAGAGCATGTTCCAGGACACCATCAACAACACGCTCACACAGCTACAACATCGCCAAGAGGAGTCCAATAATGATGAAATCCAGCAGTTACGTGCTCGAGTTACGAATCTTACAGCATGTCTCCTCTCCGCCGAGGGTAGATATACCGACCTCAAAGAATCCCATGATGCACTGCTCAAAACACACGAGCATCTGCAAGTGGCCTTCGATGAGTTACAAGCCACCCATCAGCGATGCAAAACGTCCGCAAGAAAAAAGCAAGCAGACAAGGCTGCGGACGACAAGGATGGCGATGATGATGAAGAAGATGACTCCGACTCATCTGCTGATTCAAACAAAGATAACACCTCCTCTGGTGATAAACATGATTATGGAGAGGACCCTGGAAATGCAGCAGAACCTTCTCACAGAGGTTCCGACAAAGGTCACCACGACAGTGACAATCACCCCAAGTCCCCACACAACGACAATGTCAACATGTCATACGGGGACCAATTCTTTGATTATTCCGCGCTGGGGTCCATCGGGGAAGCTTCTAAAGACGCGGCTTACGCTGAGTTCCACCATTGTATACTAGGAACCAGCGCCAGCCCACCAAAAACAACTACCCCACCTCTCTCCACACCTTCTCCCTATGACGAGGGTGAGGCAGAACGAGTAAGTTTAGACACCGATGAAGACCTCGATTCTGCCTCCGACTCGGATGACGATCTACCAGGCCATGAACAGGCCTTAGAACAACCTGCTTCTCCCCCTCCATAAGAACTTCCCCCGCCACCACCTCTGCCGCACAAAATGCATGACCTGGATATGGCGGCCATCTCCACTTTAGATGCTCAGGACATTTTTATACTGAACACTGTAGTTGATGATGCAAAGGTGGGGGAAGACATAATTTATCACGATACCAAAACTATGCGTAAGATGACACGTGAAGACTTCCGCAACATCCTCCGACCTCGGTCCACGATGCCTATGGAAATCTTCCGTGTCCTCCATGCCAATTGTATAGAAATATACAAAAGTTCTAAGTGGCAACAGCCGGTCTTTAACGCCTCGCCCGCTCTGTCTATTGGCCTTTTATACAAAGACATAAGAGCAAAGTCAATCGAGCGGCTGCGTGCTGGTTTAGCACGTCGGGCACGTTATCTGACCGTGCCTTTCCAAGTTTTGGACCACTGGCTTTTTATGATCGTGGATACCGAGGCTCCGGATGCCAAGGTGTATAATTTCTATGGCACCGAGCTACCAGCCGGCACAATAAACTTCGTCGGTGAAGTAGCAGGAGAAGCAAGGTGTATACCCTTCTGGCTGCTTAAGTTAATCTGGGCTGCACGCCCATCTCTCCGCCAAGATTGGAGCCAGCCTTGGTTCAAAATCATAAACCCTCAAGTTCAAGCCGCCGAGGGATCTGGGGATTGCGCTTTCTGCACCATACATCACATCCAAGCGCTGAACCAGGAAATCCCATTTACTGATCTGGTTGCTGAAGATTTCCATTCCTTGCACGGGCGTTATGCCATGGAGCTCATCTGTGATAGGCGGTTCTTCAAGGACCCAACTATGGCACCAGATGAAGTTCCTCGTTACCTCTTCTCAGCTATCCAATGACCGCAGAGGAGACCCTTCTGACAAACTCTGAAGGAGTCAGAAAAGATCAATATGACAATCGCCGATACCGAGCAAGCTACAAGCAATATCGATCCTCTGTCTGCCATCGAACCAACCTTTCCTGACTTTGATCGCGATGCTTGCAAAGGTCTCTCCGACCTTGAATTGTGTCTCATTATGGGACGGCTCTCAGCCAAAAAAGATGGACTGGTATTCATGTCTCGGGACATTCTTGTAATGGCAGACACACTACGAGAGACTTTACAGGTTAAAGGATCCCTTTCTGTAAGCCTTATGGCCGCCTACTAGTTTCTACTTGACCAAAATAACCCAACAACATACATGGCATCCCCATATATGAAAGATGATCTTCTAAAGCTCAAGAACTTCGACACAACTGACGCGCTGATCTCCTATCTCCAGCACACAACGCCGACATTCATCATGTTACCTTTCCTCTATCATGAGCACTGGATGCTCCTGGCAACAAATCTCCCAGAAGGAACAACGACAATATATAACAGTCCCAACAGCCAGTACAACGCACGACAAAGAAACTACGTCGTGACACCGAAGACGCTAACAGAAGTAGTGGCAAAGGAATGCGCCGACAAGTTAATCGATTTTCTGAGTCAGCACACAAGGGCGTACGACAAAGAGCATTTTCACCGCCCTTCCTTCTGCCACAAATGCCCCCAGAAAATTAGACAATCAAATGACTGTGGCTTCCACATCCTCTACTGTATGTACACCATCATCGTTCTCCAAAGACCAGTAGAAGAGATGACTGACGTGGACTACCACGCTCTACGAGGAAAGTTCGCATCCAATCTCCTTCATTCCCCGGGGGCAAATGAAGATTTACCTTTGCCTACAGCCCTTGTCCTAATTACTTCTCAACCTATCACTTTGACACTCTGAGGACAGAGTGAGTGATAAGTTGGGGGGGTACATTAGACAAGGGCGAGGTACCATTCTTTTTACATCTCTCCTCCTTCTTTTCTTTTCTCTGTTTATACATTTTCCCTTTTTAACTTTCTTTTTAATTAACCCTTTTTTTTAGTAGAATCACCCTCATTTAACTCTAGAATCATGTTAGTCCCCAAAAGTAAATAGCACTTAGACATTTAATGTCGATTTAATAATGTCACTCCACTATTGATTTTCATGCTTTTGCTTCAATTCTTTATCTGACTCTCCACAGGTCAAAATCAAGGCAGAAATAAGCCAAGCTCTCAAGGATGAGAGGGGAATCAGGCAACTTCCAAATCAAGAAGTTCTGCAAGTGGACCACAAACCAAATACATGTTGAAAAACCATAAGAACAGCTTTCCTCTCTTCAAAATAAAAGAGGCTTGGCCGCCCAAAATAATTTTCCTAGCAAAAACCCAAAACCCAAGCCTGCGAGTTATCAAATAAAATCCAGAGAGACGGATAAAATTATGAGAGTTGTGCCATGAATAAGGATCTATATAAAGAACCGTTGAAGGTTTCACCCGGCCGGCACATTCCGCTGCCCTCACAAAGGCAGATGTGTCATGCCCGGTAGTGAAACCCTAAGGTATCTAAATATACAAAAGGCTCATAAAGGACTCACCCAGCCGGTACATTCAGCTGCCCTCACAAAGGCAGATGTGTCGTGCCCGGTAGTGAGATCCTAAAAGCATAGACAACCCCTCCCCCACTTGAAGGGGGAACTACACTTCAAGCCTTTAGCCAACCCTCATACCCTCTCTAGCTTCCAGTAGGTCTTTCAGAGAGGTATAAAGCTGATTAGAGTCAACAACATGCACAAAATAAAGGTGGTCCCAATGCGAACTACGAGATACGGAAAGAACCTGAGACCCGAGCAACTCTCGAAACCTGAAAGAGTCAAGGCAAGCAATAAGCCTTGATATGACCCTAGGGGTACTTAGGTTAAGAATTGAAACAATAGTATGGAAATCCTAACTAAATAAAATCACCTCGCCATTACATGTCTCAGCTCTATCTAACTTGAGGACAAGCTAGACTCTAAGTTAGGGGGGTGATAACCTCCCATTTTGGACGATTATCTTAGTCTTTTTCTTTAGTTTTCCATACTCTTTCTAAATTAAAACTATACATAATCCCAAATTTACCCCTTCTTTGCAAATATACCATCAGACTAACTTTTCCCTTTTATACATGCAGAAAAACACAAAACAATCACAAAAGAATAACTCAACCTCAAGACCGCATGGATTCAAACGGTCCCAAGACCGCATGAAGCCAATCGGTCCCAAGACCGCATGAAGCCAACCGGTCCCGAGACCGCATGGAGTCAAACGGTCCCAAGACCGCATGAAGCCAACCGGTCTCAAGACCGCATGGAGTCAAACGGTCTCAAGACCGCATGAAGCCAACCGGTCCCGAGACCGCATGGAGTTCAAACGGTCTCAAGACCGCATAAAGCCAATCGGTCTCGAGACCGCATGAAGCCAAACAGTCCCGAGACCGCATGGAGTCAAACGGTCTCAAGACTGCCTGAAGCCAACCGGTCCCGAGACTGCATGGAGTTCAAACGGTCCCGAGACCGCATTAGCCAACCGGTCCTGAGACAGCATGAAGTTCAAATGGTCCCGAGACCGCATGAAGCCAAACGGTCCCGAGACCGCATGGAGTCAACCGGTCCTGAGACCGCATGGAGTCAACCGGTCCCGAGACCACATGAAGCCAAACAGTCTCAAGGTCCAAACGACCTTGAGGTCCAAACGGTCTCAAGGCCCAAACGGTCTTGAGGTCCAAAAGGTCTTGAGGTCTGAACGGTCTTGAGATCCAAACGGTCTCAGGCCCAAACGATCTTGAGATCCAAACGGTCTCAGGCCCAAACGGTCTTGAGGTCCAAACGGTCTCCAAACCGTTTGGACTTCACTTAAGGCCTATAAATAAGACCCTAAGGGTCCTTCACCAGGCATGAAGTTTCAGACGTCCAAAGGTTGCCTCAATCGTTCCAGAGCTCTTGCTACTTCCATTCTCCGCCCTGGGGCTTCCAGTCTGAGACCCATACTCCATCTTGAAGATGCTTTCTCCTTCTTCACCAAAGAAGGTGGGAAGGGGAGATCTCATCATCGTGCAACCTTTGAAGATTGGTGGATCGTTGCTCTCTGTCCAAGGGGTTGACCTTCCTCTCTCCTTCATGGGGATGATGCTCTCTCTCTCTCTTCTTGCCTCCTTCTTTGTCCTAGTCATGAGCGAGTAGTCTCTCTCACTAGGGTGCGGGGAGTAGCCCCGCTACCCATGTTTTCATATCATGTAAATGTAATCCATAACTTGTAATATAGAGTTCTTATCTTTTCAGTTCGACATCAAATGATTAATGAATGCATGTTGCTTGATCTCCAACTTGTGTTATCCTTTATCTTTTAGTATGAATTGTCTACGTTTGTACTAATAGATTCGAAACTCGTTTGTATGTTGGTTCTTGGTGCATGTACCCACCGTGCATCTGTTTTGGTATCTAGAAGTGTATCTCAAGAAGTGGAGTAAACTCACTATCATCCGTTGCACTTTCATACTATGAAATGGAATCAGTTGACGTATGGAAGTGAAACCTTGGTATGTCGAGGAACACACTTTGCGAGGGGAATGATGCAAAGTAATGTGACCATTTGTTCGGGAATGGCTAGCGTTTCAACATTCATGCACTTCTCGTAGTTAGTTCTCCGAAAGGAAGCTAAGTCTACAAGGATACTAACTGACTAGACTCTTTTGCAGGTTATGTTTTTGCTTTGCATGTGTTGATCCATGTGTAGTGGCGGTGAAAAACTGATCACACCCTAGTGATCTTTTATCATAGTTTAACTCATTAGATTTACTTGCTTTCTTTACTTTACTTGCACTTAGCTTAAAAAACAACCAAATCAACCTTTTGATCTAAATACCAACTATTGAGTGATTAAGTGAAATTCCAACATTTTCCATCTTGTTGGCAACAACAAGACCGTTGTCTCAAGGATTTGACCCTTAACTATACTACGATAAGACTTCCATGTATCTTAGCATACGTGGGTGGAGTTCTCTATCTAGTATAAGCAAGGCTAAACTTAAAGACTTACCATCTTTAGGATTTTTAGTGGTGCACGCAATTCCACGTGAGTGGAAGCTCCATCAATGATAGGTACATAATAGCAGTTCTTCAACTCTATTATTAGCCCACTTGGTAGAGTTAACTCATAGGTTCCTACGGCACTGGTGGCAACCCTTGCCCCATTGGCAACACATAGTTCAACCTCGCCTTTCCCCAAAGGCCTACTTCTCTTAAGATCCTTCACATTTGAACAAATGTGAGATCCGCATCCGGTATCAAGTACCCATGACGAAGAAGTAGTAAAGTTAATCTCTATAACATATACACCAGAAGTAGAGATCTCTATCTCGGACTTCTTCTTCCATCGTTCCTTCCATCCTCTCCATATAGAAGAAATTGGTTTGGCGAGAGAACCCTTCTCTCCCTTACCTTTCGTTCCATTGATCTCTATCAATGAACTTTCTTTCTTCTTCACCAACGCATTAAGTGTACATAGAGTGGATTCAAAGGCTTCTGGTATATCTGGATTGTGCAGAACACTTCTCACAATCCTCAACCAGTTATGGAATTTATTCTCAATTAATTTGCTCATTTTAAAAGATGATTCTTTTGCCATTCTACAAGAGAAAATTGCATTTGTAAAAACTCCTTCTGATTTGATTTGAATAAAATTTGATGATAGTTAATTAGGCCTTTAATTAATTACCGCTCCCACTATTTTCATTCAAATTGACAGCCCTCACCATCAATTCGGAAGATTGCAGCATACAATCTTCTAGTGGGTCAAGATCCTAAAATCCTCTGAGCCATGGACCAGCTTGGGTTGTCACCCACAACTCAGATCTTCCAGGTAGGCAACTCTTGCCAATTGCATCATATGCAACTCTTGAAAGATGTCATATGCAACTCCTTGCCATGATCATCTCCATGCCTCAAGGTGCTAGATCCTATCTAGGTCACCTTGTTAAGTCCGACCCAAAGCCAACACGATGAACATGCACCCTGCATGGGCAGACCCACACATTCATCCTTCACGCTTCCACGAGATAGACGGTGCACCACGCTTGGGCATGACCACACTTGGTCGATCAAGCTTTTCATGTGTGTCGCATTTGGAAGGCATCTAAAACTTAATATTTAATGAGGGATTTGGTTTTTATATACATATACATATCCAATCACCACAATATATAGTAAGTATCATATACATTCTATATCCCACAGAAAACATGCAAAACAAGTAATGATTATGGCCATCCTATTGTGATTCCTCGAGCCAAGAGGAATCACGGTCATCTAGGTCTACATCACATGCAACCTGTATAAGATGAAATCTGTGCCTGCCTTTCTGGGTTTGATCAGCTCATCTCCATGACCAATCGGCTCGCCATCAGGTTGGTTGTTTGGGTGCCACCAGCCGATCGACTGGCACCTCCAGCCGATCGGTTCACCGGTCGTCGTGCATCTCATCAGGTCGCCACCCGCTCGTCTCGCTCCTCGAACTGGTCGTCTGGATCACCAACCGATCGATTCACACCTTGAACCGATCATCTCGGGTTGTCCGCCGTTCTTTGACATAACTAAAATAAAATCTATCCTATTTACAATTTAATTGTGAAACTCTGAGTTACATTCAGGGGGAGCAAAGGTAGGAAAAGAATTCTTGAATTATTTCGTGTTACATCAGGAATGGGAGAAGGGAATCGGTGCGCAGACTGAGATGCAAGCAACCACATACAACCACACACAGATATAGGGTTTATAGGCCATAATCATGCTACACATCCACCACAAAACTCATTTAAGGGCGACGCGTATTGAGTGCATTAATATTACATATCATATATGTATATTTGGGATTTGTGGATTGGACATGCATAAAGCCAATTTTTATTCGCATCGTATGCAATAAATAAAGGCGACAAACCAAATTGATCATATCGATAATCTTTAAATATAGAATAGTTGACGTGGCTCTGATACCACTGTTGGGTTTTAGGGGAGGTAGAGAAGCAGCGGAAACAAAAAAGATTTCTCCCAAAACCAAGAACAAAAGGAATCGCGTCAACGTCTATAGAATAGGAAAGATGGTTTGTGGATGCATACCTTGTCCCGAGGCTCGCTCGGCGACAGTACCTCGCGCCTTGCGCGGTCTTCACCTCCAGTCTTGGACGGTGTCTGTGCAACTCCTGGTCGCACCGGGACTGAAGACTCCTGGTCTCACCGGGACTGTCGGGATTGACAGTTGTCCTCCGAGCGACAGAGGTCTCCCGCCTCTGCAGTCGTCCACATGGACTGCCTGGAACTCCGATCTCCTTGTCGCACAAGGAACCGGAAGGAGTCACACCCTCCTGTTGGCGTACTAGTCGCCAACACACTCTTCTGCTACCAGTTGCAACTGCATTTGTCTTTCCCTTGCTATGCCTCCCTTTTCGGGTAGCACTTGCTCGGGCTCTCTCAGTTACCAAAACCAGAGAGAACGACAACTTTGCAGAGCAACCGGCTTGCACTGAGTTGTACTATGAGAAGCCCCCAATACCCCTATATATAGGCGGCTCATGGGACAGGGTTCTCTGGCCCCGGCAATATGGGACTAAAAGCAGGAGTAGAAGGGTTCGAGATTTTCCACAAAAAGCAACTAACTCGGAACATGAACCGATCGTTTCACAACTGAAACGGTCGGTTGGTGACATGAACCGGTCGGTTGACACCTCAACCGATCGGTTGGTACACCTCAACCGGTCGGTTCACTTCTGAACCGGTCGGTTGGTGGTCCTGGTCGGTTCCTGATTGACTTTCCTTCTTTTGTTTCTAATTGGTATCGAATACCAATCCTATTTCCAATCAAATTGGGCAATTGAAACGAAAGGAAAATTCTCACCAATCCTACTTTCCCAACTTGCTCAGTTGCATCAGTTGAACCAATCGTTTCAACACTTGAAGCAATCGTTTCACCCTGACCTTGAGCCGGTCGACTCAACACTTGAGCCGACCGGCTCACTAGCTCAGCCAATCGGTTCATCACATGAGCCGATCGGTTGGGAGTGCAGATTATGCAGAATCTGTCAATTGCGATTTCAATCAATCCGATACTCCAATCAATATGTCAAACACCTTGAACATTATGATATTGAGCTATCGATTAATTGAGTGTTTAATTGAACTACTAAACTCCTTTAGTAATCAATCTAAACATTGTTTGTGGACAAAACTCCTCTTCCATGTTAAATCCTATGTGTGTGACCCTGCAGGTCCATTTCACGTTGGCAGTGAAAGTCCATAACACTTATGACTTCACAAGCAAAGAGCGGTGCCTAGTCACACATCAGTGCTACCCAAGTGAAATAGAAAGTTGGAGAACAACTTTCAATCCTACAATCCGTGAATGGTGTTACAATGAATGTATAATTCCTTTGTCACTGATATCCTGAATGAAATCGAGGCTTGGAACAGTCATCCTGTCAACGTTCATTCATTTCCTTGATCTCAGAGCAGACTGGGTGAGATGTGTATGACATAAATATCACATATTGATTCACACGTGCATGTGCATGCCTTTCTCAATCCTACTCATCAAGTGGCCAAGGATATCAAACTCCTTCAGGAAGGACAAATCCCATATCTATCACTCACCCCTCAAAAGCCCCATGTGTCAAAGCCACCCAATCATCACCTTTATAACAACCCATGTTTCAGGACTGCGTTTGATGATGTCAAAGTGTACCCAACGACATGTGTTGAGTGTAGTGATTTTAGGTCTAAGAATCACACTCACCACCATCACTGTGAGAGATGACTGTGACTACCAAGTCATGGTTCCATGTGTCACTCTCACGGTGGGTCTGTCTGGTACCTTGTTCTCTAACAAGTACCTATGTGCTTGGTTTGATATCACTATATCATGACTAATGAGATTCTATCATCAACCAACACACAATCTAGTCTTCAGTGTTATTGATGTCTATGGTTATTTCCACAATAACAACCGACTAGGGACCAAACAAGAACGTATACTCTTAACATCTGTATGATCTCATCGTTTAGGTCCTCAACCCAAAAGCATATGTCATTGAGTAAAACAATTCTTTAGACCTCTATCATGTTACACTATCATCTCAGAAACAGTTTAAACATATAGATCGGAAATTGCCTTTATTATTATTCAAATTATTTACAAAGTATCCCATTACAATCATCATATGACTTGCTCTATGGGCATACATACCAACAATATTAGTCCTTATCCAAATCAAATTTGACAAGTGAAACAATCTCGGTTGGTCAGCTGACCAGCTAAACTATGTGAACTGATCGGTTCATTGACCTGAGTCGCTCGGCTCACCTGCCTGAGCTGATTGGTTCATCTCCATGAGCCGATCAGTTGGGGCAACAGATCAGTCAATCGCAGTTTCAATCAATCTGGTACTCTAATCATCTGATCCAACACCTTGAATACTATGATTTTTAGTTATCAATTGATTGGGTGTTTAATTGAACTACTAAACTCATTTAGTAATCAATATAAACATCATTTGTGGACAAACTCCTCTTCCAGGTTAAATCCTTTGTGTGTGACCCTGCAGGTCCATTTCACATTTGCAGTGAAATTCCATAATACATATGACTTCACAAGCAAAGAGCGGTGCCTAGTCACACATCAGTGCTACCCAAGTGAAATAGAAAGTTGGAGAACAACTTTCAATCCTACAATCCATGAATGGTGTTACAGTGAATGTATAATTCCTTTGTCACTAATGTCCTGAATGAACTCAAGGCATGGTGCAGTCATCCTTTCAAAATTCATTCATTCCTTGATCTCAGAGTAGACTGGGTGAGATGTGTGTGACATCAATATCACATATTGATTCACACATGCATGCACATGCCTTTCTCAATCCTACTCATCAAGTGGCCATGGACATCAAACTCCCTTAGGAGGGACAAATCCCATATCTATCACTCACCCCTCAAAAGCCACATGTGTCAAAGTCACCCAATCATCACCTTTATAACAACCCATGTTTCAGGACTGCATTTGATGATGTCAAAGTGTACCGAACGACATGTGTTGAGTGTAGTGATTTCAAGTCGAAGAATCACATTCACCACCATCACTGTGAGAGCTGACTGTGACTACCAAATCATGGTTCCATGTGTCACTCTCACGGTGGGTCTATCCGGTACACTTGTTCTCTAACAAGTACCTATGTGCTTGGTTTGATATCACTATATCATGACTAATGATATTCTGTCATCAACCAACACACAATCTAGTCTTTAGTGTTATTGATGTCTATCATTATTTCCACAATAACAACTGACTAGGGACTAAACAAGAATGTATACTCTTAACATCCGTATGATCTCATCGTTTAGGTCCTTAACCTAAAAGCACACGTCATCGAGTAAATAATTCTTTAGACATCTATCATGTTACACTATCATCTCAGAAACAATTAAAACATATAGATCGGAAATTGCCTTTATTATTATTCAAATCATTTACAAAGTATCCCATTATAATCATCACATGACTTGCTCTGTGGGCATACATACCAACAAACTCCCACTTGCACTTAGAGCCAGTCACCTAGGAACCTCAATCCTTGTGACCTAGCATGACCATCATGCTTCTGCTGAGAAAGGACCTTCATCAGTGGATCAGCTATGTTGTCTTCAGTTGGTACTTTGCAAATCTTCACATCTCCTCGCTGTACGATCTCTCGTATGAGATGGAAGCACCGCAGTATGTGTTTGGACCACTGATGTGATGTCGGCTCCTTAGCTTGAGCAATAGCTCCATTATTGTCACAATAAAGCTACTGGGAACTACACCAAGTTCAGAGATGAACTTCCTGATCCACATAGCTTCCTTTGTTGCATGTGAAGCAGCAATATACTCAGCCTCTGTAGTAGAATCGGCAACTGTTTCTTGCTTGGAACTCTTCCAACTCACAGCTCCATTGTTTAGGCAAAATACAAATCCTGACTGCGATCTAAAATCATCTTTGTCAGTTTGGAAGCTCGCATCGGTGTAACCTCTTACAACCAGTTCTTCCTCACTGCCGTATACAAGGAACTGATCCTTAGTTCTTCGTAAGTACTTGAGGATGTTCTTTACGGCTGTCTAGTGAGCATCCCCAGGATCTGACTGGTACCTGCTCATCATGTTGAGGGCATACAAGACATCTGGGTGTGTGCACAACATAGCGTACATGATGGATCTGATGGATGATGCATATGGGATCCCATTCATACGCTCCCTCTCTTCACAAGATTGGGGACATTGAGCTCTAGAGATGGTGACTCCATGTAGCATGGGGATGTTGCCTCTCTTTGAGTTCTCCATGCTGAACCGCTTCAACACTTTGTCAATGTACGTGCTTTGACTTAGTCCAAGAAGCCTTTTAGATCTATCTCTATAGATCTTAATACCTATAATGTAGGATGCTTCTCCTAAGTCCTTCATTGAGAAAGTATTCCCAAGCCAAGTCTTTACCTTCTCCAAGGCTATGACATCATTCCCCATCAATAGTATGTCATCCACATACAATATGAGGAATGTGGTCGTGCTCCCACTAACCTTCTTGTACACACAATGTTCATCTTCATTCTGAATAAAGCCAAACACACTGACTTCCTCATCAAATTGAAGATTCCAACTCTGAGATGCTTTCTTCAATCCATAGATTGACCTTTGTAGCTTACAGACTTTATTAGCATTCTTTGGATCTAAAAAACCTTCAAGTTGTGTCATGTACACATCCTCACTTATTTTCCCATTAAGAATGCGGTTTTAACATCCATTTTCCAAATCTCATAGTCATAGTAATCCACAATAGCAAGCATGATCCTGATGGTCTTAATCATGGCAACTGGAGAAAAAGTTTCATCATAGTCAACACCTTGAACTTGTCGGAAACCCTTTGCAACCAATCTGCCTTTATAAGTTTGCACATTGCCATCCATGTTGGTCTTCTTCTTGAAGACCCACTTGCACCCTATGGGTTTTACCCCTTCGGTTGGTTCCACCAAAGTCCATACTTTGTTGAAGTACATGGATTCCATCTCGGATCTCATGGCCTCAAGCCATTTCTCAGAATCTGGTCCCTCCATAGCCTCTAGATAGGTAGTTGGATCATCATCTATGATCTACTCACCGCCTTCCTGAGTCACAAGGTATCCAAACCTCTCAAGTTCAAGGTGTGTCCTACTAGATCTACGAGGTCCTTGTATTACAAGAGGAGACTGAGATTCCACAACACCTTGTGAATCTCTATGTTCCTCTTACACATCTAATGGTCCAATGTCTTCTTGTTGGGCTTGAACCTCTTCAAGCTCTATTTTCCTCCCACTGTTTCCTTTGGAAATAAATTCCTTTTCTAGGAGCACAGCGTCCCTGGAAACAAACACTTTGTTGTCAGTTGGGTGGTATAAGTAATATCCCTTGGTTTCCTTAGGATATCCAACAAAATAACATTTATCAGATCTAGGGCCTAGCTTGTTTGGAAACATTTTCTTGGCATATGCCTCACACCCCCAAATCCTCATAAAAGACATATTGGGACGCTTCCCAGTCCATATCTCATATGGTGTCTTTTGAACCGATTTAGATGGTACTCAGTTAAGTGAAACGCGGCGGTTTCAAGAGCATGACCCCAGAAGGAAATCAAAAGATCAACAAAACTCATCATTGATCACACCATATCTAGTAAAGTGTGATTCCTTCTTTCAGACACACTGTTATGTTGTGGTGTTCCAGGCAGAGTCCATTGTGATATGATACCAAGGGCTCGCAGAAGGTCCTCAAACTCCTGGCTTAAGTATTCTCCACCTCGGTCAGATCGAAGTGATTTAATACTTTTACCAAGTTGGTTCTGTACTTCATTCATGAAAACCTTGAACCTTTCAAGGGTTTCTGACTTATGTTTCATCAGGTACACTTAGCCATACCTACTGAAGTCATCAGTGAAGGTAATAAAGTATTGATACCCATTTCTGGCATTAGTTCTAAAAGGCCCACATACATCAGTATGTATGAGTCCTAATAGATCACCAGCTCTCTCACCTTTACCTGAAAAGGGAGTATTGGTCATCTTTCCCAACAAACAAGATTCACATGTCTCTATTGATTCATAATCAAAAGAGTCTAGATAACCATCTTTATGGAGTCTAGAATGTACTTCTCATTTATGTTCCCTAGACGACAATGCCAAAGATACGTCTTGTTTGAGTTGTTGAGTTTTTGCTTTTTGGTGTTTACGTTGTGTACACTTGTCTCTAGATCTATCAAGTATAGACCATAAGACATTGGGGCACTTCCATAAAAGATCCCATCTTTTGAAATAGAACACTTTCCATTCTTAATAAGAAATTCAAAACCATCCTTGTCCAAATAAGAGACGGAAATGATATTCCTATTTATGGCAGGTACATAATAGCAGTTCTTCAACTCTATTATTAGCCCACTAGGTAGAGTTAACTCATAGGTTCCTACGGCACTGGCGGAAACTCTTTCCCCATTTGCAACACGTAGTTCAACTTCACCTTTCCCCAAAGGCCTACTTCTTTTAAGATCCTTCACATTTGAACAAATATGAGATCCACATCCGGTATCAAGTACCCATGACAAGGAAGTAGTAAAGTTAATCTCTATTACGTATACACCAGAAGTAGAGATCTCTATCTCTCACTTCTTCCATCGTTCCTTCCATCCTCTCCATATTTTGAGCGCAGAAGATTCTGACATTGGTTCGGCGAGAGAACCCTTCTCTCCCTCACCTTTGTCCTTAGATTTCATTCCATTAATCTCCATTAATGAACTATACTTCTTCTTAAGTGCACATAGAGTGGATTTAAAGGCTACCGGTATATCTGGATTGTGCAGAACACTTCTCACAATCCTCAACCTGTTATGGAATTTATTCTCAATCAATTTGCCCATTTTAAAAGATGATTCTTTTTCCATTCTATAAGAGAAAATTGCATTTATCAAAACTCCTTTTTGATTTGATTTGAATAAAATTTGACAGTAGTTAATTAGGCCTTTAATTAATTACCGCTCCCACTATTTTGATTCAAATTGACAGCCCTCACCATCAATTTGGAAGATTGCAGCGTACAATCTCCTAGTGGGTCAAGATCCGTATTTCATCAAGTCATGAGTCAGCTTTGCTGATCGCCCATAACTTGACTATTTAGGTAGGCCATCATGCCAATTGAATCATATGAAACTCTTGATGAATGAACATGCACAACACCTTGCCATGAACATTCCGTGCATCTGGGCTTAGACACTCTAAGAATCACCAGTTAAGTCTGTCCCAAAAGTCGACACGGTAAACATGCACCCTGCTTTGGCAGAACCTACATGTTTACCCTTCACACTTCCGCGAGATAGATGGTGCACCACGCTTTGGCATAATCTACGCTTAGTCGATCAGGTTTTTCATGTGTGTCGCTAATGGAAGGCATGAAAGACTTAATATGTAGATGAGGGATTTGGTTTTTATATGTACATATACATATCCTATCACCACAATATAGTAAGTATCATATACATGCTATATCCCACAGAAAACATGTGAAACTATAAAAGCAATGATTATGGCCATCCTAATGTGATTCCTCGAGCCAAGAGGAATCATGGTCATCTAGGTCCAGATCTCATGCAACCTATACAAGATGAACTATATGTTGTGTCATTCTGGGTTTGATCAACTCATCTCCATGATTGATCAGCTCGCCATCAGGCCAGTTGCTTGGGTGCCACCAGCCGATCGGTTGGCTCCTGCAACTGATCGGTTCGCCTGGTCATCGTGCATCTCCTCATGGCCACCACCTGATCGTCTCGTTCCTCGAACTGGTCGTCTAGATCGCCAACCGATCGATTCACTCCTTGAACCGATCGTCTCAGTTGTCGTCAGGTTGTCTGTCGTTCTTCGACATAATAGGAAATAAAAATCTATCCTATTTTACATTTGAAAAAGGAAACCCCGAGTTATATTTGGGGGGAGCAAAGGTAGGAAATAAATCTCGAGTTATCTCGAGTTACATCAAGAATAGGAGATAGGGAATCGGTGCGCAGACCTAGATGCAAGCAACCACATTCAACCAAGCACACATACATAGGGTTTATAGGACATAACCATGCTATACATCCACCACAAAACTCGTTTAAGGGCGACGCGTATCGAGTGCATTCATATTACATATCATATATGTATTTTGGGATTTGTGGATTTAGGATTGGACATGCATAAAGCCAATTTTATTCACATCGTATGCAATAAATAAAGGCGAAAAACCAAAATTGATCACATCGATAATCCTAAAGCATAGAGCAGTTGACGTGGCTCTGATACCACTGTTGGGTTTTAGGGGAGACAGAGAAGGCGGCAGAAACAAAAAATTTCTTCTCCCAAACCCAGAATAAAGGAACCACGTCAACATCTATACAATAGAAAGGATGGTTTGAAGAGGCGTACCTTGTCCCGAGGCTTGCTCGGTGACGTTACCTCGCGGCTTGCGCAGTCTTCACCTCCGGTCTTGGATGGTGTCTATGCAGCTCCTGGTCTCATCGGGACTGTCTGGATTGACAGCTGTCCTTCGAGAGGTAGAAGTCTCCTGCCTCTGCAGTTGTCCACACGGACTTCCTGGAACTCCAATCTCCTTATCCCACAAGGAATCGGAAGGAGTCGTACCCTCCTGTCGGCGTACTAGTCACCAACACACTCTCCTGCAACCAGTCGCTTTTCTGTAGTTGTCTTTCCCTTGTTGTGCCTCCCTTATTGGGTAGCACTTGCTCGGGCTCTCTTGGTTACCACAACCAAAGAGAACGACAACTTTGTAGAGCAACTGGTGTTCTGCGTTGTACTTTGAGAAGCCCTCAATACCCCTATATATAGGAGGGTCATGCGATATGGTTCTCTACCCCAGGCAATGCGGGACTAAAGCAGGAGTAGAAGGGTTCGAGATTTTCCACAAAATCGGACAAACTGTGCCAGTTGAACCGATCGGTTCAGCCCTGAACCAATCGTTTGGGCCCTTGAGCCGATCAGTTCAAGCATGAGTCGATCAGTTTGTGGTCCTGGTCCAACTCAAATTGACTTTCCATGTTCGTTTCCAACTAATCGAATTTTAGTCCTTATCCAAATCAAATTTGACAAGTGAAACAAACTCGGTTGGTCAGCCGACCAGCTCAACTATGTGAACTGATCAGTTCATTGACTTGAGCTGCTCGGCTCACCTGCCTGAGCCGATCGGTTCATCTCCATGAGCCGATCAGTTGGGGAAGCAGATCAGTCAATCACAGTTTCAATCAATCTGATACTCTAATCATCTGATCCAACACCTTGAATACTATGATTTTGAGCTATCAATTGATTGGGTGTTTAATTGAACTACTAAACTCCTTTAGTAATCAATCTAAACATCATTTGTGGACAAACTCTTCTTCCAGGTTAAATTCTTTGTGTGTGACCCTGCAGGTCCATTTCACGTTGGCAGTGAAAGTGTGGCAACACATCCCACTATCACACAGACAGCGAGGTGTTACGCAAAAACGTGCGGAAATCACCATAACCACAGATTATCGAAACATGAGTTCATTAAAACCGTTTGCAGAAAACTGATGAACTATGAAACTATTACATTCTAGTCCACATCCTGCAAGAAATAGGTTATATACATCATTCAAGACTGGATACATGTCCACAACTTAGAGTAACAGCTGTCCTGTCATACCATGAGTTCACCACCTGTTCATATACATAAAGGCCCATATCCGGCCAACAATAAAATATACAAAACATCAACGGTTTACCATCGTGAAAACATCATCAAACACCGCCAAGGACCTGAGAGTACAGGATGACTCTAGACTCTACTACAAAACATCCAAAACAGCAACATATCCATCACTTGCCTTCTACTGCTCGTCTAGATGCTCGGCCGCAACCCCACAACCACCACCGCATCTAGCTTGACCACCTGAAAACCAGCGGAGTGAGACAATTGAACATTGTCCCAGTGGGAGGCATAACTCCCCACCAAAACTACCAAAACCTCAGAGATATGTAAAGCAGCTAAAAGTATAACCAGAGCAGTTATAAGATAAGACTGTTCATGCTATCAAGCTTACCAAAAGTACTCAGTCATTTATCCAACTATTACTTATGAAACATGATTAACAAGATAGGATGTATAAAGCTTCCCACATATGAGAAATGTATAACCAACTGCAAGATACGAATAAAGTTAACTACACAAACAAGGCCTCAACCAATGTTTCGTGTTTGTCCTAGGCAATAAATATTATTCGGCTGAATTACGTATTATTATGCCATGAGGAAGTGGATTGTACCATTCAAATCCAACCTTCGCCTGTGAAGCCCATAACCGGTGCCATACAAGGTCAATGGAAGAGCCGGACTCCACAACCTTCCCCCTCGTAGTCAGTGTACGACAACAACACAAGCAGGACCGTAGTCTCATGCTCAAGTGGCCTCATCCACAGGGTCATCTCCTTAGGCTACCCTTCCTCTAGCCCGCCTCGGTACAGGTCACGGCGCTAGTATATCTGAGCCACGGGCCTGATCACCATGCTCTGAGCCATGAACGCATTCATGCTCTACATATCACATATCCGGAGCCATGGGCCTGTTCACCATGCTCATCACATATCCGAGTCTACAACCGAAGTTGCACTCTTACCTCCTCACTTTAGGCTAGGAGAAACCTCGCATATTCAACAATATGCGCTCCGGGTTAACCCGCAGGAGAACCCATTTCACCATCACCAAATCCTAACGATGATGAATCTATGGCCAGGGAAAACTACATGATATAATTCCACTGTGATTAATTAGTATCTTTTTAGATGGATTGCAAGATTCAACCAAGTTGTATAACATGCAAGATATAACGGAAAGTAAACAACATAAACTCAACATTATGTTATTATTGTAATCACATCAACCTGATCCATCTCAAGGATCCAACATCACATGTTATCACTTGGCCTCTTTCCAACCATCCAGATCCATCTCAAGGATCATCACATACCATGGGATCTCAATCCCTCATCATAGACTGTCACTGCCTCTCAAGGCTCTCATCAACATCATGGGACAAACACATTATACATACAATCTCATCAACCAGAGTAACTATCAAAGTGATGTTACTCATCACATATGTCTCATAGACTTTTCATGGCTAAGCATCACCTGCATGGTTAGTGTATAGTATAATCATAGCTTCAACATAAGGACTATGCTTACTATCATGAAATGACATTCAAGATACTATACTTATCAATCTTACACTATCTGATGATCAAGTGTATAAAGCACATCATTAAGCAAACCTTATTTATGCTTATACCCATTTCAATATTATACGAATAATCAAGATGTTCACTTCATGCATGTAGTCATGTTGGATATACAGAACAAGCGTTGTCATTACCACTACCATTACCATCACCATTCGTTATGTAAACCACTTACCATTATCATTACTATTATTATTATCATTATCATTAAGCAACCACTAGTGTACTACCACTATTCTCCTTATCATTAACAGATAAGCATGATGATCACTTCATGCATATCATTACCCCTGCCTTTATCATTATCATTACTACTACCATTATCATCATCTTTACTATTAGCAAGGATATATACATATAACTAATTGTTTTCATGATACAAGGAACCGCCAACGAGGATCACAAAACCCTCACTGAAGCACACCACAACCCTCACTAAAATAGGTGTATCGGGCATCCTGCCCTCACCCAAGGATCAGCATATAACGGCCGATAAGAACAAGCAGCAATGCTGCGTTACGGGCAGCAGAATGACGATGTGTCGCGCGTCAAGGAGGGGTGTCGGTCACCTGCGTTATCGGGAAACGCCCATCTCGCCCAGGCGTTATCGGCCGGCACACAGGGCATGCGACGCCCGACACACTAGTCTAATGTGACGCCCGTCACAGGTCTACCAGCCATGCCCACCAACTATGTATAAGTCTAAAGCTCTAAACTCAAGCAACCAGCAAACGGGTCTATCATCCAGCCTATTAACTTAAGGCCTGTCGGCCGACACAAGGCATAGCAATGGTGTGATGCCCATCACAACTTCAAGTGTGTCGTCCAATACCAAACCAAAGGAAGGTGTCGTCCGTCACAACAGATACAAGAATCAAGATATCGTTCAAACCAACATGGCATATCGCCCAAAAGTTTAGGACGAGAGGGTTGTCGGGCAGCACCTCCCCAAAGCTTATATTGTCCAAGGTGTTAACTTATAAGATCATCTACCACCTCACACACATGGACACCCGAAACCCTAGAGAAGGGTCACCACAAAACCGAGCTCACCTTCTATCCCATGGTGAGAAGAGGGTGTTGCTTAAGCAACTAGGACACAAGCTCACCTAAATCGACTAAGAAGGAGGGGTGTTGCTCATGGCACTAGAAGCCCAAACTCACTCTTCTAGACCAAGGGGAGAAAGGAGTGTTGCTCACCTACAAACCCTAGATCACAAGGAACACTAGACCACATGGATGATCGGCCAACAAGGGTATTAAGTAAAGAACTAAGCTACTGACATATGAACAAGATCAAAGCAAGAGATAAAGGAGTTAGGGTTAGAAGTTATGCAACCCGCCTTAAGCTCCAAGCTCTAAGGAAGAAGAAGAGCTCCAAGCTTCAAGGGATGTCGACCACCACTGATCCTCCAAGGGGTGTATCGGCCACCAAGCTGCTCCTGCAAGGGGTGTATCGGCTGACACAAGCAAGGGAAGGAAGGAGTGTCATGCACTCAAGGTGGAGAAGAACCAAAGGATCAAAGGAACTCAAAGCAAAGGAAAGAACCACCTATATAGAAGGAAAGGGAGGAGAAAACAAGGTTGGTCCACACAAGGTGTCACTTGCCTAGGGATACTTGTCCTAGAGCACAAGCCACTACTCTAGCAAGCTCCCTCCACATGGCCAAGATATGCACCAAGTGTCCACTAAACAAGGTCAAGGCTAGACCAAAGAGCATGGGTGACACAACATGTTCCTCCTTGGGCGACACACTCCATCCTCATGGGAGATACACACTCAACTTGGCCGACACAACACCATCTTGGGCGACACAAGCATCACTTGGGCGATACAAGGCTCAACCAAGCCCAAACAAGGCACATCAAGGCCCGAACAAGCTCAACCAAGGCCCAAAGAACTCAAGCAACAAGCCCAAGCCTTCCTCTCAACCCTAGAGGAAGCAAAGAGAGGGAGGAACACCTCACAAGGTGGCAAACTTGCTCACAAAACCCTAGACTTGGGTTATTTGCAAGTAGCCCCTCTGACTCTTCAGCAAAGCTCAACCAAACCCTAATCACCACTAAAGGTGATTAGCAAGCATCAAACCATCAAGGTTAAGCAAAGCAAACAGGGTAAACCCTAAATGAAGGTCAGGGTCCTTACAAGCTAACCCCCTTCAAGGGATTTCGTCCCCAAAATCTGAAGAGAAAAGCGAGGGATACTTCCTCCTTATCTCTTCCTCAAGCTCCCACGTGGCTTCCTCAACGCCACGAAGCTTCCAATGAACTTTCACAAGAACCAGATCCTTCCTCTTCAGCTTCTTGACCCTTCTGTCAAGGATCGCCATAGGACCTTCCTCATAGGTCACATCTTCATCAAGCTCAACCTCAACTAGCTATATCACTGTTCCTGAATCCGGATGATTTTTCTTCAGCATACCAACATGGAACACTGGATGTAACCTGAGCAACTCTGGAGGCAACTCTATCTCATAAGCTACCTTGCCAACACGTGCTATGACTGAGTAAGGCCCCATATACCTGGGTGCTAACTTACCCTTCCGACCAAACCTTAGCACACCTTTCCACGGCGAGACTTTAAGATACACTTTGTCTCCTACCTGGAATTCCAAAGGTCATCAGTGATTGTCTGCATAAGACTTCTGCCTGTCCTGTGCCACTTTCAACTGTTGCTGTATCACCTTGATCTTTTCTATTGTCTGCTGTACTAACTCAGGACCCAAAAGCTGATACTCACCAGACTCATACCAACACAAAGGAGATATGCACTTCCTTCCATACAAAGCCTCATAAGGAGCCATGTCAATGCTCTGCTGATAACTGTTGTTGTAGGCAAACTCTATCAAACTCATATGTACATCCCAGTTTCCTAGAAACTGCAAAACACAAGCTCGAAGGAGATCTTCCAAAATATGAATAGTTCTTTCAGTCTGTCCATCTGTCTGCGGGTGAAAGGTTGTACTGAACCTCAACTGTGTTCCCAACGCTTTGTGCAACTGTTCCCAAAAATGACTTGTAAACTGAGGACCTCTGTCAGAAACTATCATTGCTGGCACACCATCCAGACGTACTATCTCATCAACATATACTCGAGCGAGTTTCTCAGCTATATACATTGTCTTCACTGGTAGGAAATGGGCAGACTTAGTCAATCTGTCCACTTTCACCCAAATGGAATCATGATTCCTAGTTGTCCTGGGTAGGCCAACTATGAAATCCATGGTTATATGATCCCATTTCCACTGCGGTATCGGCAAAGGTTGCAACATACCTGCCAGCTTCTGATGCTCAGCCTTCACTTGCTGACAGACCGCACATCTTGCCACGAACGCAGCTACATCTTTCTTCAAACCGGGCCACCAATACAAGTCCTTCAGACTATGATACATCTTGGTGACACCTGGATGCATAGCATACATCAATGTGTGTGCTTCCTCGAGCACCAACTTCCTCATCTCATCAACGTTAGGCACCACCATCCTATCACGATAGCAGACTAGTCCATCCTCGGACTCATGAAACCCATCACGCTTGTCGCTGCCGAACTCTGATCTGATCAACTGTACCGCATCATCTGTCTGCTGTGCATCCTTGATCTGCTGTCTCAACGTAGGCTTGACTTGCATCTGTGGTAGAAGACCAGACAACAAAGAAACTTCCATCTGCACATTCATTTGTTGTAGAGAAACAAACATATCTCGCCTATGGCCTACCAGAGAACTCAACCGTGCCTTCTTTGAAGAAAGAGAAGAAGACTTTCTGCTAAGCGCATCAGCTACCACATTCGCCTTACCAGGATGATACTCGATAGTGCAGTCGTTATCATTGATCAACTCCATCCATCGTCGTTGTCGCATGTTCAACTCTTACTGCGTAAAGATGTACTTCAGATTCTTATGATCCGTAAAGATTTGACACACTTCTCCATACAGATAGTGTCTCCAAATCTTTAATGCATGAACCACTGCTGCCACCTCCAAGTCATGAGTCAGATAGTTCTCCTCATGCTTCTTGAGCTGTCGCGAAGCAAAAGAAACCACATGATCTTCCTGCATCAACACACAACCTAAGCCTTTCTTGGAAGCGTCACAGAAAACAACATAGCCTTTCCCAGGCTCTGGCAAGATCAACACTGGAGCACTGGTCAGCTTCTCCTTCAGAATCTGGAAATCTTGCTGACATCGATCATTCCAAACAAAAGGTATATCCTTTCTGGTCAACTTCGTCATCGGCAATGCGATCGCACTGAAGTCCTTGATAAACCTCTGCTAGTATCATGCTAAACCCAAGAAACTACAAACTTCTGTCGGCGTCTTTGGCTATTCCCAATCCGCAACAGATTCCACCTTCTTCGGATCTACTTTGACTCCTTCCGCGGATATCACATGACCCAGGAAAGTCACTTCTTCCAACCAGAACTCACACTTACTGAACTTGGCATATAACTGATGTTGGCGAAGAAGAGTCAATGCTCGTCGAAGATGTTGCTCATGCTCTAGCCTGTCCCGACTATAGATCAAGATGTCATATATGAAGACTACAACAAATTGATCTAAGAACAGACGGAACACTCTATTCATCAAGTCCATAAAAGCAGCAGGTGCATTGGTTAGCCCGAACGGCATAACCACGAACTCGAAGTGACCATACCTCGTCCTGAAAGCTGACTTTGGTATGTCATCTGCCTTAATCCTCAACTGATGATATCCAGACCGTAGATCGATCTTCGAAAACACTGTAGCACCACGCAACTGATGAAACAGATCATCAATCCTCAGCAACGGGTACTTATTCTTGATCGTGACTTTGTTCAATTGCCGATAATCTATACACAACCGCATCGAACCATCCTTCTTCTTAACGAACAACACGGGAGCACCCCAAGGCGACGTACTCGGTCTGATAAAACCTTTGTCCAACAACTCTTGCAACTGCTTCTTCAACTCTGCCATCTCCATTGGAGCCATCCTGTACGGTGTCTGTGCAACTGGCTGCGTCCCTGGGACCATATTGATCTCGAAATCAATCTCTCGGGGTGGAGGAACACCAGGAAACTCATCAGGGAACACATCCGCAAACTCTTGGACAACTGTCACCTCCTCAAGACTAGGACCTTTTGCCTTGATAACCACAACGGTATCCACCACATGAGCTAAGAACGCCTCACATCCTTGTCGTAACAACTTCTCTGCCACCATAGCCGATATCAGACACGTCGGAAGAATCTTCCTATCTCCCTGGAAGATCCACTTCTCTCCGGCATCATCAAACACTACCTGCTTGGAACCACAGTCCAAAACAATCTTATACTTCTCTAAGGTATCCATCCCAAGGATTACATCGAAACTGTGCATATCAAGTGGCATGAGATCCACTTGAATGTTGTGTCCCGAGAAAGACAAGACACAAGATGGACACTCTTCTCGAAGCAAAGAGGAACCATCAAGAGGGGTTTCTAACAACAAACTATCCTTCTTACAACTAACAGGTAAACGACAGTTTTCAAGCATACTATAGGCGATAAAAGAGTGTGTAGCACCCGGGTCAACCAGAACAGATATAAAGCAAGAAGAAGACATATCAGAATGAAATAACTCCATCTGACCTGTCACTACTCGTGGGTTGACTATCGCCTCCGGCTGACTCATAGCATATAATCGAGCCGTTGCTTGCTGTCCATGACCTATGCTTCCTTGAGCAAACGATCCAGCTTGGGATGCTTGACCGCGTCCACGTCCTCTGCTACCACTGGGCTGTTGTCGTTCCGATCCTTGAAGATTCTGCCTCGGCTGCTGTGTCACCTCATCATCTCTGTAGGGACAACTCAACTTGACATGCCCTATCTGACCGCAGGCATAACATGTCCTAACATCAACTCGTGGCCTGGATGGCCATGTCACTGCCACAGAAGCCGAACTTTGTGCCTTAGATGGCGAAGAAACATAACCTCTTCCTTTGCTCAGAGACCACTGAGATGGTCCACCAGAACCTCTCATCACTGCTGGTGTTGAAAACCTGGGCTTCTTGAAGCCACCAAACCTCCTCCCCTAGAACTGAGCAGGTCTCTTCTTAGCCATAGACTCTCTCTTCTCCCTAACTGATCGTTCGATCCTCTGGACAGATTCCACAAACGTAGCAAACTTCTCTCAATTCTCCAACACAGACACGGGTGTCGTTAGCTCAACACTCAGACCATTCTCGAAATGTCTGATCCGTTCTTCGTTTGTCGCTGCCATATGAGGACAAAACCTCAACAGATCCATAAACTTGGCTTCATACTCGGTGATGTTCATCGTTCCTTTCCGCAAGCTCTAAAACTGACTAATCTTCTCATCCAGATACGTCTTGGGAAAGTATCTGGTGACGAACTCGCGTCGAAACACTTCCCAACAGATCACCTCACCGGGTGGCTTCTCTTCTTCGATGGTCCACCAGTGACCAGCACTACCCTTCAGAAGGTAGACAGCGTGCTTTACTTTGTCTGCTTCGGGGATGTCGAGGATCTGGAAAGCCTTCTCAAGACTTGTCAGCCACAGATCTGCATCTGTTGGATCAGCAGTTCTAGCATAATCCAAAGCTCCGACTCGGCGAAGCCGCTCGAAGGTCTTCCCAATACCCGATGCTTCTCCATGGGGAACATGTGCTCTCGGAGGAGGCACTGGTAATCACTCAACCATGAGATTCATCGTAGCCATTATCTGCCCCATAAGCCGTTGGTAAGAAGGATGTTCAAGTATGGCTGGGTCAGGTTGGGGGACCTCAGGCACCCGATCTTCATGTGCCTGCTCAAAAGCTCCATCAACTGATGCAGCATCATTGTGCTCATCATCATGTTCTTCATGGTTTCCAGACATCTTGGCTTTTCTTCCACTGAGGCAGAAGATTACTGTGAGAAAATCTGGAAAACTCATGAGAACAAACACAACCTAGTCCTAGATCCCTGTAGACTCAGAGAACCTAAAGCTCTGATACCAAAACTTGTGGCAACACATCCCACTATCACACAGACAGCGAGGTGTTACGCAAAAATGTGCGGAAATCACCATAACCACAGACTATCGAAACACGGGTTAATTAAAATCATTTGCGGAAAACTAATGAACTATGAAACTATTACATTCCAGTCCACATCCTGCAAGAAATAGGTTATATACATCATTCAAGCCTGGATACATGTCCACAACTTAGAGTAACAGTTGTCTTGTCATACCATGAGTTCACCACCTGTTCATATACATAAAGGCCCATATCCGGCCAATAGCAGGATATCAAAACACCAATGGTTATCCATCGTGAAAACATCGTCAAACACCGCCAAGGACCTGAGAGTACAGGGATGACTCTAGACTCTACTACAAAACATCCAAAACAGCAGCATATCCATCACTTGCCTTCTACTTCTCGTCTAGCTGCTCGGCCGCAACCCCACGACCACCACCGTGTCTAGCTCGACCACCTGAAAACCAACGGAGTGAGACAATTGAACATTGTCCCAGCGGGAGGTATAACTCCCCGCCAAAACTACCAAAACCTCAGAGATATGTAAAGCAGCTAAAAGTATAACCAGAGCAGTTATAAGATAAGACTGTTCATGCTATCAAGCTTACCAAAAGTACTCAGTCATTTATCCAACTATTACTTATGAAACATGATTAACAAGATAGGATGTATAAAGCTTCCCACATATGAGAAATGTATAAGCAACTGCAAGATACGAATAAAGTTAACTACACAAACAAGGCCTCAACCAATGTTTCGTGTTTGTCCTAGGCAATAAATATTATTCGGCTGAATTACATATTATTATGCCCTGAGGAAGTGAACCGTACCGTTCAAATCCAACCTTCGGCTGCAAAGCCCATAACCGGTGCCATACAAGGTCAATGGAAGAACCGGACTCCACAACCTTCCCCCTCGTAGTCAGTGTATGAGAACAACACAAGAAGGACCACAGTCTCATGCTCAAGTGGCCTCAGCCACAGGGTCAGCTCCTCAGGCTACCCTTCCTCTAGCCTGCCTTGGTACAGGTCACAGCGCTAGTATATCTGAGCCACAGGCCTGATCACCGTGCTCTGAGCCATGAATGCATTCATGCTCTACATATCATATATCTGGAGCCATGGGCCTATTCACCATGCTCATCACATATCCGAGTCTACAACTGAAGTTGCACTCTTACCTCCTCACTTTAGGCTAGGAAAAACCTCGCATATTCAACAATATGCGCTCCGGGTTAACCCGCAGGAGAACCTGTTTCACCATCACCAAATCCTGACGATGATGGATCTATGGCCAGGGCAAACTACATGATATAATTCCACTGTGATTAATTAGTATCTTTTAGATGGATTGCAAGATTCAACCAAGTTGTATAACATGCAAGATATAACAGAAAGTAAACAACATAAACTCAACATTATGTTATTATTGTAATCACATCAACCTGATCCATCTCAAGGATCCAACATCACATGTTATCACTTGGCCTCTTGCCAACCATCCAGATCCATCTCAAGGATCATCACATACCATGGGATCTCAATCCCTCATCATGTACTATCACTGCCTCTCAAGGCTCTCATCAACATCATGGGACAAACACATTATACATACAATCTCATCAACCAGAGTAACTATCAAAGTGATGTTACTCATCACATATGTCTCATAGCCTTTTCATGGCTAAGCATCACCTGCATGGTTAGTGTATACTATAATCATAGTTTCAACATAAGGACTATGCTTACTATCATGAAATGACATTCAAGATATTATACTTATCAATCTTACACTATCTGATGATCAAGTGTATAAAGCACATCATTATGCAAACCCTATCAATGCTTATCCTCATTTCAATATTATACGAATAATCAAGATGTTCACTTCATGCATGTAGTTATGTTGGATATACAGAACAAGCGTTGTCATTACCACTACCATTACCGTCACCATTCGTTATGTAAACCACTTACCATTATCATTACTATTATTATTATCATTATCATTAAGCAACCACTAGTGTACTACCACTATTCTCCTTATCATTAACAGATAAGCATGATGATCACTTCATTCATATCATTACCCCTTCCTTTATCATTATCATAACTACTACCATTATCATCATCTTTACTATTAGCAAGGATATATACATATAACAAATTGTTTTCATGATACAAGGAACCGTCAACAAGGATCACAAAACCCTCACTGAAGCACACCACAACCCTCACTAAAAGAGGTGTATCGGGCATCCTGCCCTCACCCAAGGATCAGCATATAACGGCCGATAAGAACAAGCAGCAACGCTACGTTACAGGAAGTAGAACGACGTTGCGTCGCGTGTCAAGGAAGGGTGTCGGTCACCTGCGTTATCGGGCAACGCCCATCTCGCCCAGGCGTTATCGGCCGGCACACAGGGCATGCGACGCCCGACACACTGACCATGTCGGGCGACACACTAGGCTAATGTGATGCCCGTCACAGGTCTACCAGCCATGCCCACCAGCTATGTATAAGTCTAAAGCTCTAAACTCAAGCAACCAGCAAACGGGTCTATCATCCAGCCTATTAACTTAAGGCATGTCGGCCGACACAAGGCATATCAATGGTGTGACGCCCGTCACGACTTCAAGTGTGTCATCCAAGACCAAACCAAAGGAAGGTGTCATCCGTCACAATAGATACAAGAATCAAGATATCGTCCAAACCAGCATGGCATATCGCCCAAAAGTTTAGGACAAGAGGGTTTTCGGGCAGCACCTCCCCAAAGCTTATATTGTCCAAGGTGTTAACTTATAAGATCATCTACCACCTCACACACATAGACACTCAAAACCCTAGAGAAGGGTCACCACCAAACCGAGCTCACCTTCTAGCCCATGGTGAGAAGAGGGTGTTGCTTAAGCAACTAGGACACAAGCTCTCCTCAATCGACTAAGAAGGAGGGGTGTTGCTCATGGCACTAGAAGCCCAAACTCACTCTTCTAGACCAAGGGGAGAAAGAAGTGTTTCTCACCTACAAACCCTAGATCACAAGGAACACTAGACCACATGGATGATCGGCCAACAAGGGTATTAAGTAAAGAACTAAGCTACTGACATATGAACAAGATCAAAGCTAGAGATAAAGGAGTTAGGGTTAGAAGTTATGCAACCCGCCTTAAGCTCCAAGCTCCAAGGAAGAAGAAGAGCTCCAAGCTTCAAGGGATGTCGACCACCACTGATCCTCCAAGGGGTGTATCGGCCACCAAGCTGCTCCTGCAAGGGGTGTATCGGCCGACACAAGCAAGGGAAGGAAGGAGTGTCGTGCACTCAAGGTGGAGAAGAACCAAAGGATCAAAGGAACTCAAAGCAAAGGAAAGAACCACCTATATAGAAGGAAAGGGAGGAGAAAACAAGGTTGGTCCACGCAAGGTGTCACTTGCCTAGGGACACTTGTCCTAGAGCACAAGCCACTACTCTAGCAAGCTCCCTCCACATGGCCAAGATATGCACCAAGTGTCCACTAAACAAGGTCAAGGCTATACCAAAGAGCATGGGCGACACAACATGTTGCTCCTTGGGCGACACACTCCATCCTCATGGGCGGTACACACTCAACTTGGCCGACACAACACCATCTTGGGCGACACAAGAATCACTTGGGCGATACAAGGCTCAACCAAGCCCAAACAAGGCACCTCAAGGCCCGAACAAGCTCAACCAAGGCCCAAACAACTCAAGCAACAAGCCCAAGCCTTCCTCTCAACCCTAGAGGAAGCAAAGAGAGGGAGGAACACCTCACAAGGTGGCAAACTTGCTCACAAAACCCTAGACTTGGGTTATTTGCAAGTAGCCCCTCCAACTCTTCAACAAAGCTCAACCAAACCCTAATCACCACTAAAGGTTATTAGCAAGCATCAAACCATCAAGGTTAAGCAAAGAAAATAGGGTAAACCCTAAACGAAGGTCAGGGTCCTTACATAAAGTCCATAACACTTATGATTTCACAAGCAAAGAGCGGTGCCTAGTCACACATCAGTGCTACCCAAGTGAAATAGAAAGTTGGAGAAAAACTTTCAATCCTACAATCCGTGAATGGTGTTACAGTGAATGTATAATTCCTTTGTCACTAATGTCCTGAATGAACTCAAGGCGTGGTGCAGTCATCCTTTCAACATTCATTCATTTCCTTGATCTCAGAGTAGACTGGGTAAGATGTGTGTGATATCAATATCACATATTGATTCACACATGCATGAGCATGCCTTTCTCAATCCTACTCATCAAGTGGCCATGGACATCAAACTCCCTTAGGAGGGACAAATCCCATATCTATCACTCACCCCTCAAAAGCCCCATGTGTCAAAGTCACCCAATCATCACCTTTATAACAACCCATGTTTCAGGACTGCGTTTGATGATGTCAAAGTGTACCCAACGACATGTGTTGAGTGTAGTGATTTCAGGTCGAAGAATCACATTCACCACCATCACTGTGAGAGCTGACTGTGACTACCAAATCATGGTTCCATGTGTCACTCTCACGGTGGGTCTGTCCGGTACACTTGTTCTCTAACAAGTACCTATGTCATTGGTTTGATATCACTATATCATGACTAATGAGATTCTGTCATCAACCAACACACAATCTAGTCTTTAGTGTTATTGATGTCTATGGTTATTTCCATAATAACAACTGACTAGGGACTAAACAAGAATGTATACTCTTAACATCCGTATGATCTCATCATTTAGGTCTTTAACCTAAAAGCATACGTCATCATGTAAACAATTCTTTAGACATCTATCATGTTACACTATCATCTCAGAAACAGTTAAAACATATAGATCGCAAATTGCCTTTATTATTATTCAAATCATTTACAAATTATCCCATTCCAATCATCACATGACTTGCTCTATGGGCATACATACCAACAATTGCTACATCAAATGTAGTGAAGGAGGTTGTATGAATCAAGAAGTTCATTACAGAACTTGAGGCTGTTCCAAGCATCACTGACACAATCGAGCTATATTGTGACAACAATGGAGATATTGCACAAGCTAAGGAACCCAGATTGCATCAGTGCTCAAAGCATATACAAAAATGGTTCCATCTCGTAGGAGAGATCATACAGTGAGGGGATGTAAAGATTTTTAGAGTACAAACTAAGAATAATGTTGTTGACCCCTTTACAAAGGCACTTTCACAACAAAAGCATGACGGTCATGTTAGATCACTTGGAATACAATTCATGGGTGATTGGCTCTAAGTGAAAGTGGGGGTCTATTGGTATGTATGCCCAGAGAGCCAATCATATGATTATTGTAATGGCATAACTTGTAATTTATTTGATTAATTAATAAAGGAAAGATTCCAATTTATTTTGTATAATTTAGTTATGAGATAATGACGTAACATTATAAATGTCTAGAGAATAATATTACTCAATGATGTGTGACTTCATGTTTAAGACTTGGGGAAATGAGATCATACGGATGTCAACAATACATATACATATTCTCATTATATCAATGATCGGCTGTTATTGTGGAAGGTTGATAGACAACAATGACACATAAGATCAGAGTGTGAGTTAGTTGATGACAAAATCGCATTAGTCATGATATGGCAATATCAAACTAAGCACATAGATACATGTTAGAGAATAGTGTATCGAACAGACCCACTGTGAGACTGAGACATGGAATCCATCATCATGGAAGTCATATTAGCTCTAATAATGATGACGGTGGTTGTGGTTCTTAGACCTAAAAACACTACACTCATCACATGTCATTGGGTACTCTTTTCCATCATCAAATGCAGTCATGAAACATGGGTTGTTATAAAGGGGGGATAGACTGTGAGTGATAGAAATGGGATTTGTCCCTCTGACAGGAGTTGTATGTCCTAGTCCTCTTGATTAACGAGACTAAGAAATTCATGGCCATGCACATGTAAGTCAACATGTGATGTTGAGCTTACATATATCTTAGACAATCTTCTCTGGTTCAAGAAATAAGATTGAATGATGAAGAGGATGATTTCTCCATGCCTCGAGCTCAATCTAGACATCAATGACAAAGGAACTATACCAGCACTGTAACATCATACACAAATTATAGGTTGAAGTTGTTTTGTAACTTTCCATTTACTTGGGAAGCATTGATGTGAGACTAGGCACTGATCATTGATTGTGATGTCATAAGTTGTTATAGACATTCACTTCTAACATAATATAGGACCTATAGGGTCACAAATAGGTTTCTACCAAGAAGAGTAGTTTAATCTTGAATGATAGTTGAATTAATTACTAAAATGTTTAGTTAATTGATTCACATAACAAATCAGGTTGATTGCACTACCAAACGCATCTGGAGTGCCAAACAGTCATCTCAAGGGTTGAGATGGGCGTTTGAAGTGTCAAGATGATTTGAGTTGAAATTGGGTAAGGTGTGAAATGACCGAACCGACTGACTCAGCTTGGGACACTAGATGACCGTCTGGGTGATGGAGATGGCCATTTCACATGGGAGATATCAGCTAGTTCAACCGAGGGAAGGTTCTAGATATTTTCCCATATTTGTTTGCATTGAACATTACTTGGAGTACAAGGAATTAATGTTCAACATTAATGAGAAACAAATTGTAGATTTTATACGCAATTGGGAAACTACAAAACGATCGTCCCATGGTACGAGAGGACCATCTTGCAGTATGAGATGACCGTCTCACATTCTAGGTGATCGTTCAGTGTGCCAGATGTTTATTTTAGTGGTCGCAGTTACAAAAATTCAAAATCTTCCGATCCCTTCCACTCTCGAATGGACTGGGAACCCTATCCCAAGCCCCTCCTACAAATAGAGGGGTACTGGGGGCTTACCAGCGAATAACACAGACAGTTAAGAATCAATTGCTTTGATAATTGTTATCCTCACGGGTTGTGGTAACCAAAAGAGCCCAAGCAAGTCCTAGACAACTAGGGAGGGATAGCAAGGGAGAGAACAACTAAGATCATTGTTGTGGGAGAGCAAGTTAGTTACTAGTACACCAACGGGAGGGACAACTCCTACCTATCTATTCTAGTAGGACGACATAATTTCGAGGCAGTCTGTGTGGACTTATCTAGAGGCGGGTGGCCGTTGTCTGCCGCTATTAGGGCATCGTCAACTAGTAGTCTATAATTAGAAGAGTTATTGTAGAATACGACGTTTGAGTTTGCTTTCTGTGGAGGAGCAATCAGATGAGTCCCAGTGAAACTAGGAGTTAGAGTTGCACATTGACAATGATGAGGAGATGTCTCTAGACTTGCTCCAGGACCAGGTATATCCTCGAAACCATCCTTTCTATATTATAGTTATTGACGCGATCTGTTGGTTATAGGAATATGGTAGATAAACTTCTGTTTCCGTTGCCTGCTCTGTAGACATATTTTCCTATAAAGGATCCTTAAGCATGCATTTGTCACAATAGTCGACCTAGATTAAGGATTTTGTTTTGTGACAACAAGGACAAGTTTAACCTTATTCTAGGTCAATTCACTTTTGGTAAAAATGAATTTGAACATGTATTACCCCCTCCTATTAGTCTCAAGGAAATCCCAAATTTGAGTTTAAGTCAGTTCCCATTGAGGAGGATTTAGGAATGAAGACTTATTCAACTCTTGTGGTGGCATACTTGTAATATTTTTTGTTGAAATGATATGAAACCTTGTGCCCTCCATCCTAACACCCCTAACTATGACTATGATGTTTTCTTGACATCCTTATTTCCTCTTCCTTCCCATGGAGCAAAGACACTTTCATTCATTCCAACCACTAAGCTATGACTTTGTTGGCGGTTCTAATGGAATTGGATACATGCCTTAGTCTCCTCAAAAGTTCTTTTGTTTGCATGTGGCATTGTCATGGGAAATGACTATGTTTTTCCTCCTTCCTCTTTCTCATTTTATGGAAATGTGAGGTATATCTATTCCCCTTCTCTCCTTATCCCTTTTTCATCATATTTTCACTTTTACAATGATGTCACAAGCTACAAATACCTTTCCAAAACCCTAGCATGTCCTACTTAGTTCCCTAACCTTATCTGTACTGACTATTAACTTGGACTTACCATTCAACATGGAGGATAACACCTTAATGCGCACCATTCTATTTTATATTCTCTCCCTCCATCTACAAGACTTTATTTCCTACTACTCCCCCTCTTACTCTCACTCCTTATTGTTGTCAAGCTTGATGTGTGTGAAGGTGCACAAGAACATTATGTTATCATCAGTTGTTCCCTACTAGTGGGTATTGTTTGCATCATTTTATTAAATGGTAATTTACCTTTTTGTTTTATTGAATTGATTAAGCTTTCTTTGCATATACCTTTTTTGTTGGATTTGGTCCTTAGAATGTTGATTCTTGTGGATCTTCCATTGCTTCTTGCTATGTGCACAGGTACCCTAAAAAAAAGCTATGAATCATTATTCATTTAGTTTCTTGTGATTATAATGTGATACTTGTGTCCAAATGTAGGATGAGTTACTTGATCCTATCATGCTAGCATATATGGTAATGTGGATAGTTGTAGGATGATATATTTGCCCTTTGTGTGAGCCTTGTGCATCATGACAGTATGATTGCATCTTTGTTTGGGTGGGTGACATGAAAATTTGGAGCAAGTTATTTCCCATGAGGACAATGTTAGATTTGACCATAGATTCACCATTATTTATTTCCACCCAAGTGGCTACTTTCATTGTCATTTTTTTATGAAATCACTTTGATAGTTGATATTATTTCCTTTTCCTCCTTCGGCCAATTTGTGACATGCTTTGTGTGCATTAGTTTCATCTAGTCTAATTATAGTCAATGGTCAACATACTAGGATCATTAATGGTTCCTTGATTTCGATTTTTGTTTACATGTGGCCAATTCCTACTATACTAGGACTAATGATGATTTTGTTTTCTAGTCTTATGGACAAAATGACCAATGATGATGACCCCGTTTTTTTAGTGAATCTTGTCATCTAATGCATTTTTCTTTTGCGTGATGATTTCTTATTATGGAAATGTATCATTATGTCAACATAAATTCAAATGAAATTTGGACACCCTAATATTGTTATCTTGGTTGGGATGGGTGAACGCCTAGATAGTGTGATTTTGTTTTCTTGAGGGTTTTCCATATCATATGATGTTTTTTCATTCAACCCATAAAGGTATTCATACATATTTTTCTCCTACATAATGAAGGACTCTACCCCCAAATAGATTATAATGGTTTTCTACGTGTATTTGGGGTCTAATATCAGCTAGTTCATATGGTTTTCTATTCATGCAATTAGGTTGTTTAGATACCCCCCCAAAAAAAAAAATCCTAATCTCATGTATGAAGTTTGTTCCATATGAAATTTTAGATTTCCTATCTCAACATGTTTTGTTCACTAAGATTATTGTATCTGAGGTTAAATCTCAACATTGTTTTTTGACAAGATTTTTTTTCATGCATCAACAAGATTGAATAAATTATATAAAAATGAACATGACTCATATAAAACATATAAAGTATTTCATTATTAACGAAATAATGTGATTTTAATATCATATGAATAGAATCCCCTTTTTGTATAAAAATAAATACAACAAGATGTACCTTTTCATAATTAACAATATGGAATTTCATATAAAACCATAAGAAACTCGAATATTGGTGTTTATTACATGAATATATACCCAATATTTAAAAGTATATGTTGTTATTTTTTCCTTTTTATGTTATTTAATGTTTTTATTTTTTATTCTAATCTCAGAATGTTTATACTATTCATGTGTGGGGACAATAGTGTTGGCCTACAAAATGGTTGTTATTTCCTAAAAAAGGAGGCATGTGATAATGTACTTGAACTCCACCATAAGACATACCATCATTATTAAAAAATCATATTTAATTTTTGCTTTTTCATGTGTATTAGCATTAATGGGTTTGTCCTAGAAGCCTTGATTTTTTGGGATCTATAATGGGCTTTAGAGGTGGGGTGAATAGAACTAAAACCACTTAAACAAATTCATTAGACCTTCAAGATATTTCCAAGATAATATTGCAAGTATGAACTTTTAGTGCAACTAAACATTTGGAGTGTATCTTATCTAATGTGAAGTCACTCAAGTCGAAGCAGTATACACAAATGATTGGAATGGTTAGACACAAACGAGTTAAACATTATTCCTGGTATTTGTTTCAAGATTATAATATATGTCGAATAGTGCCTTTGTAGGTAGGATGGTGGTGAGGGTCCTCTTTATAATGTTTCTATTCTATCTTTGTAGAAGAAACATGACTTTAGTTGTGTTAATGTTTGATAAGAGGCGTGGTGTTTGGATATTGATATTGTGGTTCTATATCCAGAGTTTGTTATATCATGAATTAGTCTAAATTTTGACCGCCATGACTGTGTGAGGTGGATTTAGATACAACTTTGGATGTAGTTTATGTAATAGTTAGTATGTTCCAATGAGGTGATATTGTTCTAAGAGCTATATTCCACCATGCATTTTTGTTTTGGTAGCATTTATCCATTATGTGTTTTTTCCAAATGCATTTCCTATTGGTGAATAGAGATGCTATAATTTGAAAAAGTAGACATATGGCATGTGTTTTGAGTTCAATATGCCCCATCCACCATATTATTTTGAATAATAGATGATATCCCAGTTAACCATATGTATTTTATTTCCCAAATGTTTTCAAAGAAAGTTTCTTCAAATTTCATTTATAGTGTTGATTATGTTAGCTGGGAGTGAAATGCAGCTGAGGAAGTAGGTGGTAAGAACGGTAAGTGAGTTGTTTAGAAGTGTAGTTCATTATGACAGGTTAACAATTTTTTTTCCAAGATGTCAAATGGTGATTGAGTTTGTCAATGATGAGGTTCCATTGGAATAATGAGCAAGGTATTGCATACCATGTAATTTTTTCAAACAATCAAAGAAAAACAAAATAGTCATTGACACAAAAAATCAAAATCATTAAGAAGTTCTACTCATTCTACCACACGTAAAATTAATATAGTGGATGATAGTAAAGTACAAAAATTTGGAGTGTAAGGAATGCATAGGTGCATTCAATGTTTATAGGTAGTGTAATCCTAGTACATATAAAAAATAGATATGAATCCAACATAGTTAGAATGAATAATTCATTCTACCAAACCTCAACAACATAGGTAGTCTTCTCATGTTTATTTCAATTACTATAACCATCTATACTAGCTAAATCGTGCACATAAATTTGTTACCAATGTCTTCATCCAAATTAATTTACATTGATATATGATATATATAAGGCAATGAACTTATAAAAGAAAGATGAAGGTACTTGCAAACATCATTCATTAAATAAGACTATTGATACAAGCCAGTAAACTATTAAAAGAAAGATAAATGTAACTGCAAATATCATTCATTATATAAGACCATAAGTTTATGTGTCCAAAAGAGAAAAAAAATTGTACTTTTTCGTCTTCAATAAAACTTGAATGTTGTTTTATAGGCGTTTTTTTATGCATCAAAAAATGTAGGTGGAAAACAATTTGCTTTAAATCAATGATTTTTTTATTAAAAAGTCATTAGAGTACAATTGTTCCTCCCTAGTTATTCTTTCATTTACATCCCACATAACATTCATCTGAATAATAGATCATTATTCAAAAACAAATATAACACCATTTTAATATGTTGATATATAGAACCCAGTCAAACATCAATCAAGTATCCAACAAATTTTAATTGATAAAAGTTGCAAGATCACTATATGAAACAATTAATAGAAACAAAATACATATGATTTCTTTGGTCATACTCTATAATGCCCAATATACATATAATCTCTTTTTGGATATAATGGTTCATAAGTAAATGTAGCATAGGCATATATACACTTCTTAGGGGGTGAAAGTTAACAAGCAAGAGGACATGGAGTAGGACGCTTATATTGTGCCAGATCCACCACTTCATAGTCACCCAATGACTCTACAATGGTCACAATGCTTCATAGTAGGTCACACATCAAATGCAAAAAACTTCCAACCAATGAACCTTGAACAAGAAATAAACAAGGCAACACAAGAGAAAGAAGAAAAATATAAAACTTGGAAAAGGGAAATTTTGACTTCCTTGAACAGAAAATGGAAACAAAGATCTGTAGGTGAAGTTGGGTTGTATTATATACAAGCTATGAATTGCTACTTATATTCAAAGGTTTAGTGAGAGAAAGGTCCAACCTCTCTCTACCACACCATCCTATAGTTAGTTAAACAACAACGTTCATCCTACACCATACAACACCTGCACATCATCATATGAATAATTTTAGAAACCTCTATGGTTGTGGAATTCTTGCTTGCATAGGCTCTCAGATCAACATCCTTTAAGATTGGAATACTACATTGATAACATCATGGATCCTTTGGATCTTTCTTGGGATACCACATATACACAATAGATTAACATGTAATATACTCTACATCAAAACTACAACATCTTGAAAGTACACTTGAGAGCTTCACCTCCCTACAAAGGCTATGTTGCACCACCTTCATCACCATGAAATCACAAAAAGAAGGTTATCTTCAACATACCTATTTCTAAAAAACATTTTGGGTCAAAACGCATACCTGAGGACTCATATCTTGCACCCCCTCATCTGCTACATGTTGACTAATCCCATACAATATCTAAGATTCGTCTCCAAAGGTTGCATAGTTCAACACCATCCCTACAATGATGAAAAAATCATCTCCTCACTTTCTCAACCATCTGTAAGCATGACTACCTTCATACCCTACACTAATTTCACCATAAACAATGACAACATGTCATCAATTTAGCTCCCTTGGGAGTGGAGATATCCCCACTTTAGCATCAATCCAAGGATGATCACCATTCAGATACGTAATAGAACATTCCATGTGTTTTTTTATGAAGACCCTCACTAAAGAAAACTCAACAACTAGAAGATGGAGGGAGATGATTTCTTAGCTTCACCATAAGAAGTAGTGGATCATCTACGTAGAGCCAACATATCATCATATGATCACATCATGGGTGATCTAATACATTTTGGAAACACCCACTAAACTTCTACCACTTTTCTACACGCTGGGATATTCTTTATACTTTGGATCTTATTTGGGGGACCATCTATTAGTTGGATATGTTTACCTAGCACCAACATGATCAGAAGTCAACCCACTACAAGTAGATTCATCTACCTGTTTGGAAACATCAAAGGATGACACAACTTCTTCTTTTCATTATAAAAACACAAAAATAGATTTTAGGTATGCTCCTTCCTCATGACGGATTCATTTTATTTTGAAGATTGTTTCTACTCAATCTACTTCCACTTGTTTATCATCTATATTTACATCATCACCTTCTCACTCTTCCTTCACTTTCTCTCTTGCTTCTCCCCCACCCATGATCTCCCTCTCACATTCTCCCCATCAGATGCATCCTACGCCTCCACCTTCCCTCTACTAACACAATCATTCTCCCCTCTCCATCTCTTAATCCACTCCATTCTCTCTGAAGAGACACATTATTCTTGGAACATTGTACTCATATACGTAGAGGTCCACACCAACCTCTACGATGCTCTCTCAGCATCTGATCGGGTCACCTCTGGCATCATTCCACTTTTCCTATGTTCTGCTTTGCATGTCATAGGACCGATCATCTCTACTACTCCTACCCTCAGTTCATCCCAAGTCTAGCTTCTCATATCCTCTCCTATGCCAAGAAAAAACCTTTGGGTCCCACTAAACCTTCCCTTTCCTAATGTTACTCTCATCATTTCGACACCATTTTCAAATCCAAACTCTTCTCATCCCGCCCTTCCTCTTCATCATCCACCACCAACACATATCCAACCCTTTTCCCGTCTTTCCCCATGTTGATGACCTCAATGATCCACCACATCATTCACCCTATAATCCATCATTTTTATCCCTCCACCCCTACTCATGTTCCTCTCTGACCTGTCACTTCTATCTCATACATACCTCCTCCTTTTCCTTCTCCTTCTCTTCCATGTCTCTCTTCTCCCCAGAGTCACCATCCTACTTTGAATACCCTACCTACCCATTCTTTCCCTTTGTTATCTTCCTCTGATCCTTCCTATTTTCTATGACCATCCATCATGCCCTCTTTCAATTACTCTAGAGATGAGTTTCATATTGATCCACCTGCTAGTTCAGTGAGATTGTTGAAGGTTTTTACTAGTTTTAGTGTCATGGTTACCATAAATGTCAACCTCAATAATAACATTGTCAACATCCTAGATGTTACACGTGATATTGCTCACCTCATCCCTAGACACACTATGCTTAATCCCAAGATCCTTTCATAATTACAACTTCTTTGCTCCATCCTCAAAGGCACCAAATTTGACCACCTCTATAAAGAAGTGAAATCACCTCCCCACTAAAAATTTGAAGAATAAAACCTCCAGTCCAAACACACTTAAAAGATATGTTGGAGTGGGTGTAAAATTTTCAAATCTTATTTATGGTATAAAAAACAACCAAAGTGTAGCAGCAGAATAAAAACATTGACTATATTCAATTTCTCATAAGGTTACAAAACAACATCTTAAACTTACATGTAAAGGTATATCATGAGGATCCATGTAGAGGGAAATCTAAACCACATCAAGATTGTCTCCAAGCTTTAACTCCTTAAGCTAGGTCCACCACATCCTTCACCTAGGGTTGGAAGCATACCCCAACAATAAGAGAAAAATAGAAGACATCAACAAAGGCTGGTATGTGCATACAAAAAGGGGAAATTGAGCAATATATAGAATAAAGGACATCAAATAAAATGAAGCTTCCCATAGAAGAGAAAAGTACCACCCCAATGGGTATCAAGAGAATATATCTCAATAAGAATGATACTTTCTATAAAACAACATAAAAAGATTGTGCCATATATACATCCACTACCATGGTGGGAAATGAAGCACAAGTAGGGCACACACCCCACAATCAATATCATGCATGCATGTGAGATAAACATTGCCCTAGAACAATATAAAGACAAAGGCAGCCAAGAATCACACATCTTGAACCTGGTGAGAAATGGGCCAAGAATCACACATCCCGCCATGGCATGGGGAATCACACATCCACCACCCAAATATATATAACATGGTCCAGGAATCACACATCCTTCCATGGCATGGGGAATCACACATCCACCATCCAAAATATCACAATATTGCCATAAATCATAATGACACAAAACCAATGCAGTTATACTACTCTAGTGCTATTGAATCACATAGCATGTTTAATGTAGAGGCAAGTAGAAAGTATAGTCAGAATATACCAAAGTAGTCACACATAAGTGACCAACATATACATCCACCTCACAAGTGGGTAAAAAACATCACATGTCATCATAGGGAGTTCCAACATTAACAAAGCATAATATAAGAGTCTAAAAGAATATCCATGATCACATCATCAATTACAAATAAGGTAGTTTACATGAACCATGATTTTCAAAAGAAAAGACATATGTGTAGGCTATTGTCCATAGGACCAAGAGAAAGAAGAATATAGGTGATTTCTCAACAAAGAATAATCAGGGATGCAAACATACTTTCAACCAGGGTCCTAGAAACTCTGTTCACCATACTAATTATTTCTAAGATCAACCTTGCCTAAATACAAATTATTCACATGCATTAGGGTTTGAGATTCATATATATGTAATGAAACCCTAATTCTAAACCTTTCTACAAAACATCAGATTTTGGACTTCAAACTTGGACCAATCAAATTATTATATTTTTTATTAATAAAACATATTTATTTACTAAATTTGGAGTTCATATAGATTAATTACCAATTTTAGGGCTTTTATATTAATTAATTAGATCCTTAAAAATCCATCAATGAAAGCATGAAAATCAGGCTTTGAAACTATTTGTATTAGAAATAAAATATTTTTTCAATTCTAAAACATATTTTATTTTAATTTTTGGACAAGTGAAATAAAAGATATGACTTTTATAAAATCAACCAATCACAAAAATAGAAAAACCCAAATCAGTGGGGAATTTGCGAGAGAGGAAGAGAGGTCAGATGGGAAAGGAGAAACTTATCCGATAGTTTGGGGAAAACTTCATTCGTCATTCTTCCATGAAACTAACTAACCGATCATGAAGAACAAGTGCCAGAGTTGTTTACCTGAGGTCCAATTACGCTATGAAAATAAACATGACGTCGGGGAGCGGTGCCGCAACTCAAACCAAGAACCATGTTCGGCTTTTGAATGAAACAACGATGAAAGGAGAAATCAAAGCACGACCAAAAGCATCCACACATTCAAGAAAGGATGAAATTGGGATAAGAGGAGGTTCACAAAACAACCGAGGAAGATTAAGGTAGAGGTATTTATAAATAGAGGTGTGTGAGAAGTTGTTTCAGAAGACTTGAATAAAAAGTTTAGAAATTTCTAAAATTCTCCACGTTAAGCTACGAATATGGTATGGATAGATGCAGAATTAAATTTTCAATCCTACACAAGTTATTTTGTGAAATTTTATTAAGAAATGAGGAATTTATTCCCAAAATAGAGGACCTTGGTCCGCAGTTACTCTTTATGGGGGTTGGTGTTTCCTAATCCGAATTTTGTAAAGTGTTGATTAAATTATTTTTCTTTTTCTCTCTCTTCAATTGAAGGTACAAACAAGGTCCAAATTAAATGAAATTTAATACCTAGCTTGACTAGGACATGTAGAATCTGATTTTGACATTTTTTTCCCTTTTGGAGACTTTTGCTATTTTATTTAATTCTTTTAAAGTAAATCACATTTTCTCTTTCCTAATACATTAGAGACGTCTAGAATTATCCAAAATTGATGAAACTTCACGCACAAGTAATATTTAATGTGTTGGATATGAATTTGCCATAAAATTCATATGTTGGAGTTGGTTGTATAATTATTTAATATTTTAAAGGTTCTACACATTTTCTCTTCCCTGATTTCACCTTTTAAGCAAACTTTCTCCAAATTGGATGAAAATTCACCTAAAGGCTATATTTATTATGTAGATTGCAAATCTAAGATTATTTTCCTCTTTTAGATTCATTTATTATTTTATTTGATATTTTAGGGAAAACTTAGATCTTCTCTCTCCAAAAAGAATTAAATTAATTATTATTATGTGAAAATGTGAAACTTGACTCCCAAGGCGATTGGAACCCAAGGAACATGATTTTTAACTAAGATTTCATTTTTGGGGTTTCCATTAATGAGTTATGACAAAATTAATATTTAGGGCTATTATTATCACATTATTTCATTATTGTCACTCTTGCTCATTCAATTATGTTCCATATCTTAATATTATCACCAAAAGAATTGTGTGACTTTTTGCATGGAATTTCATATAGTTCATTATTATCTCATGTGACATATTTTATGTGTCTATTATTAATTTAAGACTAATGTGAGAACATTAGGTTATATTAGGGTGATTTATACATGCATTAGCTTATTAGGGTTATACTAAACATCTTTTAGATCTATCCTCAATCTTGTTTGGCTAAGTCCAAAAGGTCAAACTTCTAGGGTAGGTTTCAAGATTTGGTATGTTACAGCACTCCACCCCTTAAAAGGATTTTGTCCTCGAAATATATAGATCCAAACATCAACAACCAACTACTCTCCACCCCTTAAAAGGTTTAACCTAACAAGTCAAACTAAACAACATTTAGGGTTACCCACATATCTTTTAGTTGTGAAAGTTTTAGAAATTTATGTTGTTCATGTATCCAACTAATAGTCACATCATCCACAGTTGAGTTTTAGGTCCTTGTGTCTCTAACCTAAAAACCCTACATAAACATCCAAAAGTTATAGGGTAGGTCAACTACACATTTATATCAATCCTAGTCACAACTACAAAGTCAAAACTAGGGTTAGCACTAGGTTTAGGGTTTCATTACCAAAAGCAACTCACTTTATTGTGACTTAGTTTAGGAAAACTTCGATGAAATCTAGAAATTTTTTTACATATAGTAGTATAATTGAAAATATATTTTTCTTCAAAAAAATCATGCGATATGAAATAAATATGAACTCAAAATCAATGTGAATACCAAGTCACAATATATCCATAACAAGATCTCCTTATCCTACCACCAACTCATAACCTAATAGCATCCTCAAGTCAAACCTCATAGCATCAAGAGACACAAATCATATTCAATCTACATGGTAGGGTAAGATCATATAAAACCTTATCTCAAAAGGGTGCACCTAGGCGATTCGAGGGAAAACATCTCATCTAAAGGATGAATATGCATGGTAAAGGTTCTAACTAGGGAGACAAAATTGAAATAGTCAGATTCTGACTACCATGGGCTCTGATACCATGCTATAAAGAAGTGAAATCACCTCCCTACTAAAAATTTGAAGAATAAAACCTCCAGTCCAAACACACTTAAAAGATATGTTGGAGTGGGTGTAAAATTTTCAAATCTTATTTATGGTATACAAAACAACCAAAGTGTAGTAGTGAAATAAAAACATTGACTATATTCAATTTCTCATGAGGTTACAAAAGAACATCTTAAACTTACATGTAAAGGTACATCATAAGGATCCATGTAGAGGGAAATCAAACCACATCAAGATTGTCTCCAAGCTTTAACTCCTTAAGCTAGGTCCACCACATCCTTCACCTAGGGTTGGAAGCATACCCCAGCAAGAAGAGAAAAATAGATGACATCAATAAAGGTTGGTATGTGCATACTAAAAGGGAAATTGTGCAATTAATATATAGAATAAAGAACATCAAATAAAATGAAGCTTCCCATAGAAGAGAAAAGTACCACCCAAGTGGGTATCAAGAGAATAGATCTCAATAAGAATGATACTTGCCATAAAATAACATAAAAAGATTGTGCCATATATACATCCACTACCATGGTGGGAAATGAAGCACAAGTAGGGCACACACCCCACAATCAATATCATGCATGCATGTGAGATAAACGTAGCCCTAGAAAAATATAAAGACAAAGGTGGCCAAGAATCACACATCTTGAACCTGGTGAGAAATGGGCCAAGAATCACACATCATGCTTTGGCATGGGGAATCACACATCCACCACCCAAATAAATATAACATGGTCCAGGAATCACAAACCTGCCCTGGCATGGGGAATCACACATCCACCATCCAAAATATCACAATGTTGTCATAAATCATAATGGGACAAAACCAATGCAGTTATACTACTCCAGTGCTACTGAATCACATAGCATGTTTAATGTAGAGGCAAGTAGAAAGTATAGTCAGAATATACCAAAGTAGTCACACATAAGTGACCAAAATATGCATCCACCTCATAAGTGGGCAAAATACATCACATGTCATCATAGAGAGTTACAACATTATCAAAGCATAATATAAGAGTCCAAAAGAATATACATGATCATGTGATCAATAACAAATAACGTAGTTCACATGAACCATGATTTTCAAAAGAAAAGATATATGCGTAGGCTATTGTCCATAGGACCAAGAGAAAGAAGAATATAGGTGATTTCTCAACAAAGAATAATCGGGGATGCAAACATACCTTAAACTAGGATCCTAGAAACTCTCTTCACCATACTAATTATTTCCAAGATCAACCTTGCCTAAATACAAATTGTTCACATGTATTAGGGTTTGAGATTCATATATATAATGAAACCCTAATTCAAAACCTTTCTACAAAACATTAGATTTTAGACCTCAAACCTAGACCAATTGACTTCTGATTAAGAAAACATATTTATTTACTAAATTTGGAGTTCATATGGATTAATTACCAATTTTAGGGCTTTTATATTAATTAATTAGATCCTTCAAAATCCACCATTAAAAACATGAAAATCAGGCTTTGAAACTGTTTGTATTATAAAGAAAATATTTTTCCAATTCCAAAACATATTTTATTTTAATTTTTGGACAAGAAAATTAAAAGATATGACTTTTATAAAATCGACCAATCACAAAAATAGATAAAGCCAAATCAGTAGAGAATTTGCGAGAGAGGAAGAGAGGTCGGATGGACAAGGAGAAACTTATCTGATAGTTTGGAAAAAAATCTTCATTCGTCATTCTTCCATGAAACTAACTAATCGATTATGAAGAACAAGTGTCAGCGTTGTTTACCTGAGATCCAATTACGCTCCAAAAATAAACATGACGTCGGGGAGCAGTGCCGCAACTCAAACCAAGAACAATGTTTAGCTTTTAGATGAAAAAAGGATGAAAGGAAAAATCAAAGCATGACCAACAACAGCCACACACTCAAGAAAGGATGAAATTGGGACAAGAGGAGGTTCACAAAACAACCGAGGAAGACCAAGGTAGAGGTATTTATAAGTGGAGGTGTGTGAGAAGTTGTTTTAGAAGACTTGAAGAAAAAGTTTAGACGTTTCTCGAATTCTCCATGTTAGGCTACAAATATGATATGGAACGAATATGATATGGATAGATGCATAATTAAATTTTTAATCCAACACAAATTATTTTGTGAAATTTTATTAAGAAATGAGGAAGTTATGCCCAAAATACCAAACCTTGGTCCGCGGTTACTCTTTATGCGGGCTGGTGTTTCCTAATCCGAATTTTGTAAAGTGTTGACTAAATTATTTTCCTTTTTCTCTCTCTTCAATTGAAGGTACAAACAAGGTCCAAATTAAATAAAATTTGATACCTAGCTTGACTAGGACATGTAGAATCCGATTTTGATATTAGTTTTCCCTTTTGGAGACTTTTGCTATTTTATTTAATTCTTTTAAAGTAAATCACATTTTCTCTTTCCTAATACATTAAAGACGTCTAGAATTATCCAAAATTGATGAAAATTCACCCACAAGTCATATTAAATGTGTTGGATATGAATTTTCCATAAATTTCATATGTTGGAGTTGTTTGTATAATATTTAACATTTTGAAGGTTCTACACACTTTCTCTTCCCTGATTTCACCTTTTAAGCAGACTTTCTCCAAATTGGATGAAAATCACCCAAAGGATATATTTATAATGTAGATTATGAATCCAAGATTGTTTTCCTATTTTGGAGTCATTTATTATTTTATTTGATATTTTGGGGAAAACTTAGATCTTCTCTCTCCAAAAAGAATTAAATTAATTATTATTATGTGAAAATGTGAAACTTGACTTCCAAGGCAATTGGGACCCAAGGAACATGATTTTTAACTTAGATTTCATTTTTGGGGTTTCCATTAATGAGTTATGACAAAATTAATATTTGGGGCTATTATTATCACATTATTTCATTATTATCACTCTTGCTCATTCAATTATGTTCCATATCTTAATATTATCACCAAAAGAATTATGTGTGACTATTTGCATGGAATTTCATATAGTTCATTATTATCTCATGTGACATATTTTATGTGTCTATTATTAATTTAAGACTAATGTGAGAACATTAGGTTACATTAGGGTGATTTATACATGCATTAGCTTATTAGGGTTATACAAAACATCTTCTAGATCTATCCTCAATCTTGTTTGGATAAGTCCAAAAGGTCAAACTTCTAGGGTAGGGTTAATTCAAGATCTGGTATGTTACAACCTCTTTGAGAAGGTCATGACTATCCCATGTGGTGACAATTTTTTTCATGTAGACGTTTCAAAGCAGTCTGCTAGCCATGACACATCTCTTGCTAGATCTGGAGGTTCAAAATGGATTTCCGTTTATGATCTTCTTCTACACCTATGGGAAGTGGACATTTTTAGATCTATCACACATGTCATTGGTGCCATACTTTGATTTTTCAGCCCTGTCACATTGTAACACATACCTTGACTTATATTTTGGGAAACCATATACATGATCAAGATATTTTCTAAAAACCCAACATCTTGACTCATGCAACATTTGGCGACGCGATTGGTGAGCCAACGTTTTGGTGCGGTAAGATGGACCATCGCAAGATTTTTGTTCGATGAGAAAAACTACCGTTGAACGCTATTCAACACGAAAAACATTACAAATTCAAAGCAGTGAGTAATCTTGTGTTTGGTAACAGGGATTACGAGTGATTGAAACATGCCCGACCTTGCCCCATCGTCGTCCGAACGATCACACTACTTTACCAAATGGAGCATTACTACCTTCTCTAATCTTTTATGTCGCCCACCATAATGGGCCATCCAACAACAAACAAAAACAATTGTTGGTCCACAGAAAAATCCATAAATCAAAGGATGGCATGGAAAAGAAAAGATCAACACAACCACCCACATGCTCCTACCTGACCCTATATTCCTCCTAATTATAAAAGTCCTCGTATTCCACCGCCCGCTCATAAAGACTCCTATCCATCATTCATGGACATGGGAAAACCATTTCACTTCCACAACAATCCAACAAATACTGCATCACCTAGCTTGAACAAAAACATTGTTGATCGACTCAAGCCCAAAATTAATTAAATGATCATGTCCTCACATAGTGCCAAACAGAACAAGTCATTAAATCTACCATCAGTTGTCACTTCATTTATCTCTCTTATAGACACACATGAGGGACACACAAAAAAATGACTTCATGATGGGTGAAATAGGAAAAATATCTATTGGTTCGTCACCTTCCTATTCTGATTTAGATGAAGCAAATCTACATAATCATGATATATGCAATATATTTGCCCCAAATATTGATAAATCTCAAAATCAGGATCATGGTTTGATATAAATTCTTCTACTAGATTTGCATCAAATTAGGCATTAATTTTGATGATGAGACACATGAAAACACCATTTTATCAGATATTGAACATTTCGTTGGACATGATAACACTAGGCCCATCCACCAAGCTACATCATATATAGAATCACTTAAAATATATAATCGACACTACTTTTCATCCTTATTTTGGACAGAGTTTATTTTCTTACCTTATGATTATTGCATCATGGAATGTTTTCGGTGCTTCATGCGCCAATAGATGAAAAAACTATTAGATTTGTTATCTATACAAATTAAACAAACATCATCACCATTCAAGAGACTAAGATTCACCTATCACCATTCATGCTTAAAATCATAGGTGGAAAATACATTAATGAATGGTTAAAAAAACCCCGCCTATTGGTTTTGAGGGATGAATCATCATAGGCATAAACGACAACATCTTCCATATCACAAATCGTACACTGAGATATAAAGCATCACCATCACCATAAAAAATCATTTAGATCATAACTCGTGCATATTCACAAGTGTTTATGTAGAACACAGTCTAGAAGAACAATCATTTATAGATGAATTATTTGATATGGAACAATCATACACATCTTCTCATTGACTCACAGAAAGAGATTCCAACCTTGTCACATGCCACAACGACAGACTTAATTCAAACAACGCCTCAACTATACATCTCATTAGATATGATAAACTCTTCATTAAATCTGTCACAAATTTCTACTTCATTGATATCACGATCTCAAATTCACTCTTTTCTAGGTATTTAGGCACCTCATGGGACAAGATTGATCACTTTATTTTCGCATAGAAATAGGAGGACATTCACCCTCGCACTTTCTCTTATGCCCCCACTACACCCAATTCTTATCACTTACCCATCATCCTCAACACCACTCACGCTAAATGGGGCCATAAACCATTCTGCCTTGAAAGGTTCTATATGCAATGTCCTAAATTTAACTCATTGATTCAACACAATTGTTGCATCCCCGCACATCCTCATAAAGACTTCATATCCACCACCGTAAAAACAAGAAGATCCAAAATATTTTGAAAGCATGAAATAAGAAAATATTTAAAAATATCCAAAAAATATTTTCAGAAAAAAAATTATAACTCTTCACCTTAGAGAATAACCCTCAATCTGATGCAGACACATTTTAGAATGTTGAGGGCCAAAAAAGGTCGAGCCATGGGTTTATCCAACAAAGCTAAACTACATTGGGATTTTTGTAGTTAGATACCCCTTATATATTTTGTCATAGCTTGTGGTCTGTATACAATCCGTTCTTTTTGGCAATATATATACCTATTTCTATAAAAAAAAATCCTCAAATACCAAAATGAAATTATGTGGAATCAAAGATGCAATATCAAATGGATAAAAGAAGGAGACAACAACACAAAATACTCCACACATGAAACAACAACAACACTAGAGACACTAGGAGTAATAAATCTCAACAAGAGAGAGAGAACGTCATCAGCTACACCGTGGGCTATAAACCCTTCATGTAGTGTCTCAACGAGTTCGCTGAGATTTGAACCCGCAACATGCGCTTCACAAGATGCTGCAGGCTTGACCAACTGAGTTAGTTGGTAAGTGCACGCTAGTGATCGTTGGTCAACAATGTATATGTCACTTCTTTTTCTTTTATTTGTTTTGCCGAGGCAAGCTTGAGCCCAAAGTTTCGGCGTCCATCGATCTCATCAAATCATATCTTCCCGCCCGCCTAATACGGTATGCATGTATGTATCAAGATTATCTATCCATTATCCAAATACTGAACCGCGGAAGACCTTGATGTCGCGGTGGTGATGTTTTCATATTGAATGCTTTTATGCTAACACAAGGGCTAGTCTGTTTATAAATTTTGTTCGTATATAACATATGGTTGCATGCAGTCTCATCACCGGTAGGTACATCAGTCTATTATTTCAACGGTCCAACTATAGACTGATGTACATGCTGGTGATGAGATTGATATACGTAACGGCATTGTAAGTACTGTTGCGTTTAGGCCATGTTTGCTAGGGTATAACCGGATGTAGTACTGCGAATTATAAAGCAAGAAGTCTAAAATGACTGTTTTGATTAAGCAATATCATCATTTGGTTATTTGTAGGTCAAACATGTTGCTTTTCTTTGATTTTATTTGGTTGGATGTCGTTGGAGTTGGATTCTGCTGTGATTGATGCCCCGCAAGTATAGCGGCTGTTTAGGGCGTAGTACAAACTGTTTGATTTTGGAGCAAAAAGTAGCAAAAATTCTACACATACTCATCTTACTATCCGCTCACTCACTCGGTACTTAGGAATAGCTGTCAGCAGCAATTAAAGTAATAAATGATGAGGGAAGTAGAAGAGAGAGAAAATATTTTTATCCATAACTTTCAATCCGGAGCGTATTTTTCGATAAAATAAATTGAATTAGAATCCTTGTAAAAAATATTTTCCAACGAGACTAGTGTTGACATATTTTGAAATAATGATAATACGCGAGAAACATAGTATCATATATTAGGATATCATACACATGTTCTGGGTACAGATGTACAATACTCGTGAGTACTGTACTTTTGAATGAAGGAGGTTCAACAATACTCGTGAGTACTGAACTTATAGATCCATAAGTACTGTATCCACTTGTTAATACTCAAGCATAAGTATAATACCTACCAAATTACATAACCAAGCATAATCGTATAACTGATGTAGAAGTATAAGTACCATACCTACGGAATCGCATAACAACTTTAGTCATCTGGACAATTTCTTTTATAAAATACAGACATAAGTTGAGTACTCACTTGTTAATGACCTCAAAAGTACAATGCACGTCAGATCAAGAATCACTTATAAAATACAACCATAAGTATTGTACTCACTTATTAATTTCAACTCAGTTACTGACGCATAAGTACAGTACCTAATAAATTATAAATCAAGCATAATTGTATAATTGGTCTAGAAGCATAAGTACAATACCTACGAATGGCCATAGCAATATTTGTCATCTGGACAATTTTTTTTTACAAAATACAAACATAAGTTGAGTACCCACTTGTTAATGATCTCAAAAGTACAATGCACATCAGATCAATAATCAGTTATAAAATGCAACCACAAGTATTGTACCCACTTGTTAATTTCAACTCATTTACTCAAGCATAATACCAGAACCTAACAAATTACAAAATCAAGCATAATTGTATAACTAGTCTAGAAGTAATATATCTCAATATATACAATATTCTGTTTTGGGGTACAGTACATGTGTCATGAGGTACGGTACGTCAGCAAGTAAACTTCTGTACAGTACCTCCAAATGAAAGTAGTAAATCACAATATCTAAAAGTATCCCAAAATGTGAATAATATACGTAACAATATACGTAATGTATCTCAAAATACAGAAATACTAGTATTTTGTTGTACGATATCCTTATTTTGAAGTTTTGTACTTTTGATGCTTCTCTCATCTATTTTTTATACTTCTCTCATATTTAATTTTTCTCCAAAGTATGTCAATATTGGTCTTGCTAGAAAGTATTTTTTGTGATGAATCTACTGCTTTTTATTTCGTTCAAAAATACATTGTAGATCAAAAGTTATACATAAAATATGTTTCTCTCTCTTCATTTGTATTTTTTTATATTTACAGACAACATATATTTATATTCGTTGCTCCGACCATCATATATTTATATTCGTTGCTTGCTTCCAATCGTAGATCTCGCTTCACCCCCAAAACGTCCGCTGGTCCACGTTACAAGGACCATTTGTATCAGCAAAAGGTTTAGACCCCTGCTAATGCTGCGATCACAATATTTCAAAACAAAGAGTCAACTGCCACTCTGATCCGCCCGCACAACTTCCTCCCAGCTCATGAGTAACCTGGGAATACCATCCATGTGGTGGTCTTTTCCACAACCATCTTAAGCTGATAGTCCCTTTCTTTGGAGAGGAAACCTTCCCGACTATCCTCAATGCAGATAATTCTAAAGGGGCAGATGGTTTCCCAATAGAGAAACTGATTTTTTTTAGTAAACTGCACACCGTAAGCAACCTCCAAGCTATACTCAGTAGCATCCAAAATAATCAGAATGCTCTTATCAGGGATAAAGTGACTTCCGTTGGTCCATGCTATAAGGGTCCTTTGTATCCGTAAAGAGTTTAGACCCATGCTAATGTTGCAATCAAAACATATCAAAACAAGAGTTACATACCACTACTCCAATCCACCCACAGACTTCCTCCAAGCTCATCAATGATAGGGGGCTACCATCCATCTTGCGGTCATTTCCAAAACCATCTTTAGCTGAAAACCCCTTTCTTTAGAGGGGAAACCTTCCATGATATCCTACGGAACAAAGTATTTCCCGGAGCTGGAATATTTATTTTGATAAATCATTTTACAATTTGATTTTATTAAAATTTGAGGATGAGTTTTGTGTTTACAAGAAGGCTAGTGGGAGCACAATTATATTCCTCGTATTGTATGTCGATGACATACTTTTGATGGGGAATGACATCCCTGCTCTACATTTAGATAAAATAAAGTTGGGGCATATCTTGTCTATGGAGGACTTAGGAGAAGCATCATATATGCTAGGAATCAAGACCTATAGAGATAGGTCTAGAATGCATTTTGATCAAAGTCTAAATGCATTGACAAAGTGCTAATAATTTTCGACATGCAAGAGTCTAAGAGAGGACACTTACCAATTTCTCATGATATTAGTCTCTCTGTAGCTTAATGTCTCAGCTCTTTCGAAGAGAGGGCACACTTAATTAAGATTCCATATGGACATACAACTAGATCCATCATGTATGAAATATTGTATATGCATCCTGACGTTTCGTATGCTTTGAGCATGACGAGTAGGTACCAATCAGATCCCAATAAAGGTCATCAGACTGCTATAAAGAACATCGTAAAGTATTTGAGAAGAACTAAGGATAATTCCTAATTTATGATGGTAAGAAAGATTTAGTTGTAAAAGTTTACACTGATGCAAGCATCCAAATCAACAAAGATAATTACTGATCACAATTAGCCAAAGAGGATGGTCCTTAGAGGATTCATGATCATGACAAGACGGTGAATCCATCAACTACACAAGAACTTCTCAAAATAAGGACAACCAGTCGACATACTAGCTTGCCTAGTCGGGCGACTGGAAATCCTACAAAATGTAGATGTAGGGTTACATTAGATGTGAATCTATTGGTTATTTTTCTACTACTCTTGTTGGTTGAAGAAGTTGTACTAGTTGACACATCATGTTTTATCGCATTCAGTGATTGTTGTAGTATATGGCATATATGATAATGTATATGTATTGGTGACCAAATACTCACACATATACATACATAGATATCATGTATATGTATTGGATTCGAATCACAATTGCCAGCTTGATTTACCACCCTCCAAGGTGTTAATCCTCCACCACGCATATCAAAGGGGGAGAGGATGCCTCTCTTCATCCCATATATATATATATATATATATATATATATATAGAGAGAGAGAGAGAGAGAGAGAGAGAGAGAGAGGCTAGAATACACTCGAGTGTATTCGAAGCAGAATACACTCAAGCAGTTTTTCATGATGCAATATTTTTTTTAAATCTAATCCGTTGATCTTCTTAAACATGTTGTGAATAACTCATACACACGATTTGAGCATATTTGGACATTTATAGGTCATGTTACAAAGACCGCAAAAATTATGCATTTCAAATTAGTTTCGCGCGTCGGTTTTGTTGCCCTTTCATGAGTGACTTGCACTCATCCAAATGGGCTCAAAATTTGTATGTAGCCTAGTTATAGTATGACGGCGAAGATCAATGGTTTACATTTTGCAAAAAATAGTCTTGATATGCAAACACACTTGAGTGTATTCATGCGATCTGTACACTCGAGTATATTCTAGCCTGACTCTCTCTCTCTATATATATATATATATATATATGAGAGAGAGAGAGTCAGGCTAGAATACACTCGAGTGTATCCGGAGCAGTATACACTCAAGTAGTTTTACATGATACAATATATTTTATAAAAATCTAATCTATTGATCTTCTTAAACATGTTGTGAATAGCTCATATATAAAATTTGAGCCGATTTGGACATTTATAGGTTATATTATTAAGACCATAAAAATAATGCATTTCAAATTAGTTTCATGTGTCGATTTTGTTGCCCTTGGATGACTGACTTACACTCATCCAAATGGGCTCAAAATTTGTATGTAGCCTAATTATAGCATGATAATGAAGATTTGTGGTTTACATTTTACAAAAAAATATTCTTGATATGCAAACTCCACTTGAGTGTAGCATGCGATCTGTACACTCGAGTGTATTCTCTCCTGACTCTCTCTCTCTCTCTCTCTCTCTCTCTCTCTCTCTATATATATATATATATATATATATATATATATATATATATATATATATATAAGGAGTGGGACCCGAGTGGGGAGCCACTCAATTTACTCAAAGGGAATAATAGAAAACCATCCTAATGCCAAATTTAAGAATAATTTTTCAAAAAGAATGATATGCTACAATTCAAGTATGTAATGTATCAAATACCAAAAGTGTAGCAGCGGAAGATAAAAATCCAACTGTCACGACATTTATATTTATCATTGTTGTTCACCACACAGAATGTTCATAAATGAAAACTATAGGAACTAAGTTGTAGATGGTACATCAACTACTTCAATATTCCTCCCAAGAAAGATCATCTAACTCTTGGATAGCCTTCATGATCATTTTTATATGCATAATTATAAACGAGTAGTCACAGAAAAGCGGGGAGTCCCAGAGGAGATTGAAAACAAGGGATAGGTGGAATCCATCACCGACTTGAATGTGGGAGAGATGGAGTCCCAGTGAATTTGGGGTCATCGATTCTGAAATCGAGAGGAGAACACAGATTAAAGAAAATAGAGGGATGAGGGCTAGAAGGGAGAGGGATTGAGGGAGGGGGAGAAGCAAGCCGCAGAGTCTGAGTGGTGTCCAAGCATTCATAGACTCCATGAAGGAGATGATCTAGCTAATGTTGGATCATCATCCAACAACTATAATAGGAGCTGGAAAAACCAAAGGGGTGACATAGAAACCATATGCGAGTGTAGAAATCAATGTGTGACAATTAAATCGAGGAAACAATCATATAAAGCAAGGTCCAAGTAAGATTGGCACGGTATATTCAAGATTATCTTCTCTAAGAAAACTAGGATACAAAACCTTATCTAAATAAGTTGGAGCTTTGTACCTAGACTGGTTAGAATCCAATTTTGGGGTTAGATTTAAGTATTGGGATTATCTGGTATGAGTTTTAGCACAACTAGGGTTTAAGTCAATTATCTTAATATCTATTATTATAGTTTACCATTATCCTCGACAATCCATATTTAGTCATCATTATTCTATATGATCACTATATGGTGTTATATCAGATTATCTTGTATAAAAGAGGTTATTTTATTCTATTTCTCATTAAGTCCATTAATGCAACATCAACTAAAATAATAACATATTAATAACTCCAACTTACATTGAACGTCCAATTATTGTCATGTTATATAAAATAGTCACATTATTGTCCAAATGAATTAATTTCTTATATTTATTCACATCTTGTTACCAATTATGCACAACCCCACATTAACCATTTATGCATATTTATGTAAACCCAAATGTTTATGAACCGTATTTGAGTCGCTATATGTGTATTAGGGAACAAGGTGAAGCATACATATTGATGAATTGATTTTACATACTAAGTCAGAATTTGGTGATTATGTACCATTTATGTGTATTAAGATACATTAAGTGATTAGAGAACCTAATGTCACTAATGCATCATGGATGTCACCGTGGATGTATATGTTAGGATTATATTATTACAACTTAGGACTTATGGTCCACATGATTATTGTACATCTCACACCCTCATCGACATGTATGATGTCCAAGTTAAGTACCATATATCTCATTCAACATAACATTAGGGTTTATTAGTCCATGACATGGTCATGATCATAGTTATTCAACTTAGGGTTAACATGTGATTTACTCATATTATGTTCATTAGGGTACAAACAAGCATGTTAGGGTTTAAATCTAACCTTGTTTGGTCAATCTAATGGTCTAATCACACTATCCTCCTATTAAAGCTACAAAAGTTGAACCGTGACATGTTACAGGACTCCACCCCTTAAAAAGGATTGCATCCCCAAAATTAGCATATCAATGGTATGTAAGCTACTAATACTACCATCAATTCCATAAAATGGTTTGACCTACCAAGTCAAACTAAAGTAGAGGTATAGGAGTGAGTGTAACTGGACCATGTATAGAATCTATCACCTGGTCACTTCCTCTTTAATACCATTATACATCAAAGTCTATGTTCCAAGGGTAGTCTATGCAATTTGGTGGTTATACTTTGGGCATAAAAACTTGTTACCTATTTCATCATAGTAGTCACATAAATCTACTCTTAAGTCAGATCTCATAGATTTAAAACATGAACATGGGTATCAAACTTATTACCTTGAGGAAAAGGAACAAGTTGTCCAATCTAAAAACATAAAGGTTAAGTCACTTAAGATCATAATATTTCCTCATATTTGGTATCCTTCTATCATCCTAAGGAAGATAGATACTAATGTAGGTGTGTCATCTAGAGAGTGTTCACATAAGGTAAGGATCCTATGAGGAACTTATGGAAGAGGTAAAAATGTAAGGGAGAAAAAAATTGAAATAGTTAGATGAAGGTTACATTGGCTTTGATACCATACTTGTAAGAAGTGGGACCCGAGAGGGGAGCCAGTCAACTTACTCAAAGGGAATAATATAAAATCATCCAATGCCAAATTTAAGAATGATTGTTTGCAAAGGAACACATACTATAATTCAAGTATATAATGTTATAAAGACCAAAAGTGTAGCAGTGGAAGATAAATATATAACTATTACATACTTATATTTATCATTGTTCTTCATCACGCACGATGTACATAAATAAAAACTATAGGTACTAAGTTGCAGAGGGTAAGTCAACTACTTCAATCTACCTCAGAGAAAGATCACCTAACTCTTGGATAGTCTTAAAAATCATTTTCATATCAATATTTATAGGAGAGATGTCATAGAGAAATGGGTTGTCCCAGATGAGATTATAAACAGGGGATAGGTGGAATCTCTCATTGACTTGAATGTCGGAGAGATTGAGTCCCAGTGAATTTGGGGTCATTGAGTCCAGAATTGAAAGAAAAACATGGAACAAAGATAATACAGGGATAACGACTGGAAGAGAGAGAGACTGATCATAGGAGAGGGAGAAACAAGTTGCAATGTCTAAGTAGTGTCCAAGTGCGCACAAACTCTAGGAAGTATAACGATCCAGCTGACATTGGATCATCATCCAATGACTATGACAAGAGCCAAAAAGCCAAAGGGGTGTGACATAGAAACCATGTGCGAGTGGAGAAATCATATGTGTGACAATGAAGTCGAGGAAATAATAAAATAAAACAAGGTCCGAGTAAGATTGGCATTATATATTCAAGATTATCTTTTCTAAGAAAAATAGGATAGCAAACCTTATCCAAATAAGTTGGAACTTTGTATGTAGACTAATTAAGACAAAAAGAATCTAGTTTTGGGGTTAGATTTAGGTTTTGGTATTGTCTAGTATGGGTTTTAGTACAACTGGGGTTTAATTCAATTAACCTTATACCTATTATTACATTTTATCGCTATCCTCAAAATTCCGGATTTAGTCATTATTATTCTCATAGTATCACTATATGGGGTTATATTAGATTATCTTGCACCAAATAGGTTATTTATTCAATTTCTCATTAAGTCTATTAATGTCACACTAACTTAAATAATTCCACATTAATAACTCCAACTTACACTGAACATCCAATTACTGTCACATTATATAAATTAGTCACATTATTGTCCATACTAATTAATATCTTATATTTATTCACATCCTACCCATTTATGCACATCCAACCCCACATTATCCATTTATGCATATTTCTGTAAACCCAAATATTTATTAACCATATTTGAGTCATCATATGTGTATTAGTGAACAAGGTGAAACGTATTAAATGTTGATGAATTCATTTACATACTAAGTCAAGATTAGGTAATTAGGTACCATTTATGTGTATTAAGATAAAATAAGTGATTAGAAAACCTAATGTCACTAATGGATTATGAATGTTACCATGGATGTATATGTTAGGATTAGATGATTACAACTTAGGATTTATGGTCAACATGATCATTATACATCACACACCCTCATCAACGTGTATGATGTCCAAGTTAAGTTCCACATATCTCATTCAACATAACGTTAGGGTTAATTAGTCCATGGCATGGTCCTGATCTATGTATTTATACTTTGGGTTAACATGTGAGTTACTCATATTGCGTTCATTAGGGTACCAACAATCATGTCAGAGGATAAATCTGACCTTGTTTGGTCAAATTCGATGATATGAACACACTTTCCTCCTATAAAAACTAGGAAATCAAGATCTCGCACTAGCACAGATATCACCTTTAGCATCAGTTAAATATGACTTTAGCAGTCAGTTTCCAAGCGACACTCAAGTGGGTGACACTAAATGTAGACGCCTTCAGCGTCAGTTTCATAACTGATGCTACAAAGTCGTCCCCTAATTGCAAACCCAAAAAACATGCCAGTAGGGGGACCATATGTGTTGGTTATCAAGTCATAACCGATGCCACATCCCATCCCGAAAAAAAATTTGGCCCCATGTTAGACAATAGGTGTCGGTTAGCAACAAAAAACTGACTCTGTTGACCTAAAATTATTGACGGTTTGTAAGTTAACCAAATAGTAACTGACACCATTAGGGGATAAAGACGTCGGTTAACTATTAATCACCGGCGAGTTAATTTTTTGTTGTCGATTTCTTTTGTTAACTGACGACTATGTTTTGATTTATTTTTTTCATATCAGCTTGCAGGAAAATTGTCTGGCTGGTCAGTAGGATGTAGAACCTACAGTTCAGTTTTGAACTATAGGTTTACAACATCCATTGATTTCAGCCAACAACATGCCACAAACCTACAAAATTAACAAGGATGGACAATTAATATATGGAATGATTCACACACATGTATAAGCACATTTCATATTATGATTTCATCACACACATGTAGAAACCTGTAGTTCCATTTCATTCCTCCATTTCATATTCACACACATGTTGCAACCTACAGTTCCATTCATTTCATCTCTTTTCACATTCAGACACATGTAGAAGTATTCATGTATTCATCTTCACACACATATGTTTATAGATAAGACAATTCAAAAAAAATCATTCAGATAGGTATATATAAGTGTGTCTTTCAAAGTTTAACATGTCATCAAATACAGAAATAATTATGACAACAAAGTTTAGAAATATCATTCTTTATCATTATCGTCGTCATCATCGCCATCAGTATTCCAATGATAATCAAAACATTCCCACTACTTGTAAGGCTTTTGCCCATTGTTCTCTTACATCATTTAAGTCTTCCATCGTATAGGGAGTATGTACATCTAATAACTTTTCACCTGTAGTGAAATCACTGGTTTTAAACACCTACAAAGAGAATGATCTATATATATATAATTAATAATATATAAAAGGATTGATATATTTCATATTATCTAGTGAGACTATATATAATACATGTTGTATGGTATCGATTTCCATTGCAGCATGTTTGATAATTAGGGCCATATATTGCATCATGTAGTATGTACATGCCCATCCGTTATTTTGTGTAGCATGCTATAAATTGAAACATACAAAATGTTAACAAATACAAACAAGCATAGTTCACATAAATAATATATACATTGGAGTCAGGAAATTACTTTCACATTCTCCCAAAGTAACAGTTTCTTTATCTTGGCCATGTATCCTCCAGCTTTTTTGAATTCTTTTAAAGCCCTATATGTTAATGTAACATTAAATTGCATTATTAAATAATAATGTAATAATATATGTTAACGGATATAAAGTATGAAATATTTCTCACGTGAATATTGGCCCTTTCATTGAGTGTCCATGTAATGAGTCTAATTCCTTCCCCAAAGGATCTAAATAATAAATAGTCCATGTCTTGGGGACAATAACCAGTAACTCCCAATGCGTAGCACTAGAGGTAAGAAAGTTAAAAATTAATAACTCAAAATCCACAATAAAAATGTAATTTTCTTAAGTCCAAATTATAAGTAAAGTAAATTACTCAACATTAAATGGAGCTATTATCACTGTCTTCTTTTTTTTACCAAAATATTTAAAAGCAGAAGAGCAGTATGAGGTAACTGATGAGGGCTCTTTATCTATGTGACTGATCAAAGATGGAACTAGAAATCCTACATGGGAAAATGAAAATTCTTTACAGATCATGTGTAAGTGGCTGCAAAACATGTATTATGTATGCATTAATATATAAGAAACTAGATCACTATATATAGAATAAGGTATATGGATATATAAACAAGATCTCACCATATTCATAGCTCTATCATAGATGTCTTCAGCCAATCATAATGAAATAACTCCAAAATGTCTTGTATAAATATTTTGTTATCGTATGATTTGTCTGCAACATCCACCGGAATAGAAATATTTATAGGAGAATTTGGGTCATGTTCGCCTATCCATACTGCCATACCCTTACAATTAGGACCTAACGAGTCATATAGGTCCCTTGGAAGCCAACTATGTACTTTGGGAGGAGGTGGAGGTGGAGGCTGAGCTGTAGCGGGTTTCTTCCTTTTGACCTATATATATCATTTCAGATCAATTGACTAGCTTGTATACACATGCTAACAAATTAACGTAATGTAAATTTACCATACAATATCAGTATAGACGACATCCATTTGCTTCACCAAGCGTTTCAGAATCTGGTTGGGCATATGACAATGGATGATGCCTCCATTGGTGGAGTACAAGTCTTGGGCTCACACGAACCGCACCATCTGGTACTGGAGTGCCATGAAACATGTCCCTTAGAAGGGGTGGGTAAGCATCGGCCTCTGCAATGATAAATTCTTTGCTTTTTAGATAGTATGGCTTCAACCCCTACAAATTTACATAAAGTATGTTATATACATATATACATAAACATATCATCTTGAAAAGACTAGCTACTATGTCATAAAAATACTTATAGCGGACATGCTAGGTGGTTGGTCTACAAGATTACTCCCAACCACCTCTACAGTAGGAGAAGAGCGGAACGCCAAAGGTACTATCTGAGTGGCGGTAAGAGACACCTGTCATTTGCTCATTTCTTCATGGATTCTCCTATTAATTAACTCATCTACCTATACATGGATAAAAGAAATTCTAGCTTTTGATTATTGAATTCCCTTTTGCAATAACATTATAAAAAAAGAATAGGTTACCTCAGATTTTGAAAATCCTGCTTTTGGGACATGTTTATGCTATGATAGCCCAAAGAACACTTTTATGTCCACACCAGCTCCTGCACCCCTAACACATCCAGGATGCTCTGGGTTACCAAGAGCAACTGCCAATTCATCCCTTGTGCCCTCAGGGATGAACTTTCCTTTCTTCCTCTGCTCATGAAGCTCCCACTAATTGCCATCAATAGAAAATGGTAAGTAAACATAATAATCAGTATCAATTACTCTGAGAGTTGAATTTTACCATTATTGCAGCTGCCTCAGTGGTTGCGGGTTTGGTTATATCTCCTTTCTTATTTTACCTCCCATCTATCCACACAAAATGGTGAGACAGAGGTGTGGGAGTAACAGTAGAGGACTCCCCAGTCTCCTGAGTAGCAGCAGACTCAGCAGCAGCAGCAGCCTATAGTCTTTGGCTAATGCTTGCATAGCCTTTTGGACCCATCGTGTGGTCATGCACATTCAGTGCACGCCTTGCTCTTTGAGCATTGTTGATAGCCTTATTAGTAAGCACAATGATTTGGTTAGTAATACTAAAGGTTAATCTTGAATAGGTGAATACATAAGAATGTATATTAATTAAATTGGAAGTGGCAATTAATACCTTGAATTCATCAGATTTTCTTTTGGCAACAAACTCCTCCCAGTTGTTGGGGTCCATGTAGCTCCATTGCTCAGTGGATGACTTCTTCCTCTTCTCAACATCTCGTGTGTAATCTCGGGTGAGATTTGTCCTATAGTTCCTTAGGACCCTCCCATAGTGTTGCATCACACATTTATGATGCAAGCTTTCATCCAGTTCAAATATACTCAGCAAAATTTCATATATTTAACTAGTATCCTACAAATTAGTAATATGTAAAATAGAATTGCAAATAATAATAATTCATGCATAGTTCCTTCCATACTAAGTCTTTCTTTCCCTTAGGAACTTTATACCAAGATTCTACATTGGGACTACAATGGCTACGAGTAAGAACCCCAAAATATAAAATAAACAAGTTGCGGTCACTACAACAAACATTCACAGTAGTGGCCTTTTAGAAATGCCACTGAAAAAAAATAAACGCCACTAAACATGTTTAGTGGCATTTTTTGATACTTAAAAAATGCCTCTAGTACCAATGCCACTGGAAAGATAGTGGCGTAAGTTATAAATGCCACTAAATGTTTGTCTTTAGTGTCTTCCAATAAATGCCAAATAAAGGCCACTAAAACATCATTTGGCATTTATAAAAAAGCCACTATCCATCAATTGGATTTTATACAAATGCCACTATTTTGTATTATGTTGGTGTATGAAAATGTTCTTATTGAGTTTAATGGCACCACTAATGACTAATAGTTCTGTATTACTATATTTTCATGGCTTTTAGTCATTCAATTTTCAATTTATTATCATGATTTCTAAATGAATGTCAATTTTAGACGAACTCACTTTTTTTAAAGTATGAATATTTTTTATTTATAATCAATTGAGAATTACATGGGGAGGACATTTTACCTTGCCCCTTATATTGAATACAACACCAGTGATATACTTTCATACAACATTTATCTATTTAGTACAATAACTTATACATCATTGGATATGTCTCTTCCATGAACAATTTTAGTGTTGGATGAGATCATAAATTACATCCAATCATTGCAGCGCCAAGTTGAGTTTTTGTCGATTAAGCTGGAGGTAATCAACTCTTCTAGTTCTTCTTGGATGAGCACTAGCATTGAGGGGTTTCTAGCAAAAGATTTTGGGTTCCAAGCATCTGACGGTGCTTCCAGCCTTGCGTTTGGAACACATCCGGCTAGAGACTTTAGCCACAACCCTTCATCATCATATTGGCTGCACATGCAAGTTGGTGGTTGTGAGAGAACAATGTAGTTAGCTAATTATATATGTTCTTTGTTTCTTTCTTTTATATCATATGTGCCTCTATGTAAAAACCTAGCTGCAAATGTGGTTGTACTGCTACCGGTGCTTGTACCCATTTAACTCGTGCTCTTTGGCAATTGGATCAGTACATATGTAGTCTGCATAACCAAAAAAATTTAAAATTTAAAAAAGAGAACAATTTTAGAATCATATAAAATATAAACTAACAAACTTTGATAGTCCCAATAGTTTTCACTCCTAACAGATTTCATGAAGGAACTAATGCCAAGATCATATCAAAATTATTGGTAACAAATTAATAAGCTTGTATTTAAACAAAACTCATTTTCAAATGCAAGAAAACAAATGCTACCCAGAAAAAATATGTATAAAATTGTTCATTGATAGTCGTAACATTAAGGAACCTTATACCACAAATCAAATATTCATACACCATATATGGACAATCAAATCTACAAAAAGATAGCTCACACGCATGGGAACAAGGTGAAGAGATAATAAATTAGTCCACCATATTCAAATAGATCAGCAGTTTAAACCAAGATAAGATGCTCTATGAGATTCTGAAGAGAGGGCTAGAAGAACCTTAAACAAACCACATGGGTTGCATACCTTCCTAGGATTGGTTTAGTATGATAATACTTTGTAGTAACCAGAGTGTAAGACCCACACTGTAACGTCCCCGGATTTTCACCTTCTCAACCCCCATGGAGATGAGAAGACAAAATCTGAAAATGTTAGCAATTATATCAGAGAGCGATGCGGAAGCATAATGTGCATACATGAACATACAACCATAGACATACACCATAACATTCTCAACATTCAACATGTATGTTTATACAACATGAATTATTACAAAATGATTTACAATTACATATTGAATGAAAATTCTACAATCTATGAACATGTATGCTAACTAGGATCTTTACAATAGGTACAACCTCTACAACTGCTCACTTCCCGTCTTTTATTCCATGCTATCTCTAAACCTAAAACATACGTGAAACAACGAATCAACACACAAGGTGTTGTGTACGTGGGTAGAAAGATACATACTAATATGCTGGCATAATTGAAATAACTTGAGAAAGAAAGAGTAAAAGAAAGCATTATTTAAAGCGATAATCAGGTAAACACATCTTTTATACATTTCATTTGATGTAGTTGTACTACAATTTTATAAGCATTTCTCATACATCCAGTATGGGCAAAATTATTTTATCATACATCTAACATGGGCAATTCATCATACATCCATGTTAGGCAACATACATCCATATTGGGCCATGTGCACTAGTATCTACAACTCATCAAAATGTCCATTTATGTTTCGTTAAGTTTTGACGAAGCATATAATACTAATACACATCCAAGAATTTATATGCAAATAAAAGCATCCAAAGTACTTCATATCATTATGCATCCACGAAAACTAGTCATATACTTAATAAATCCCACGTACCTGAGTTCAGAGATTTATAATCATCTTGGATCATCTAGAACTTTGTCCATGACATGATTAAAAATAATTGAGCATCATTAATACAAGGTTCATCATTATTAATGGTATTTAGGTCCAATTTAGGGTTTCGGTCAAACCTAGGTCAATATTATGTTAGGATGGTGTCTAGTATTTTTAATCTGATCTATATGTCATTATTAAGGACTTGTACGAATTTCATATTTTTCTGATGCCTTATCTATTTTCTATAATTAATATAAGATTAAAAGCATCTAAAAATGCATAAATTGGAAAAGACCTAGTATTTTGACATAATTCTCATATCAGAGTTCACATTTGATTTCCAAGTGGTATTAAGGTTCAATAGTATTTTTCTTGTATTTTATATCCATCATTTTCTAATTATACAAATTAAATGAACCCTAAAAGAAGCATTTCACCCTAAATTGAATATCATCAGTAGTTGTGCTTCAAAATCTAGAACTAAGGATTCATTAATATAGGGGATCATTTTCTGAGTCTAGAGGTATTTTTGGGGAATTTATAGGCCAAGGGAGCTATTTATAACCAATTGTGCAAGATTAAGTCTATTTTTGAGAATTAAGTATCATTTACCTCATGTGATGGACCCACCACTTGAGGTGACGCTCAATGATTGGCCATCCTATCCTGAAGGAGGACACACTCAGCTCTTCCTTCGGTTCACGCTGGCCCAAAATGAACCGGACGGCCTATGAGCTCTGATCCCAGTCTATTATCCTTGGCTCCACTCATTCTCACTCACGCGAGAGTTCCCAGGGCCGATAGCTCGTGTGCGAGCGCCGCCGTGAGAGGGGACTCCGGTGAGCGATTGATAGGCAGATGCTCCTCTCCGACATGAAAAAACGAGTCTAACACCTTCGCAGAGGAACCCCAAACCACGACGGTCACTCATGAAGGTGGCGAGTCACTGGAAACGCCATGTCGGTCTCCACGTTGGATCCAAGGCGGAGAAGGCTATGTGGGATTGGGGTTTCGCTCACTGTGGCCTCCCTGTCTTCAAAAACTAGCTCTGAAGCTTCTCTGTGAGCTCCTAATCTTAAAGGTCATCCCTAAGAGAGGTGAAAGCCCAAGGAATCATGGTCACAAAGCCGTCCTCTGTGGCTGGGAATAGCACCTCGACAATCTGAGCTTGCCGCCATGGAGGACCACTGCAGAAAAGAAGAAGAGGGAGACAGTGTTCGATGCTGGCGAGAACCCTATCTAAGATGAGCACTTCACAGCAAGGTGCATCATTGTTAATACCTTTGGGGTGGCCTTTGGCGTCAGGGGAGGTTGGTAGGCAAAAGGGAGCCTTACCGCTGAGGTCGGAGATTGCCCTGTAGGTGCAGCAGGGCAGAGCTTCATGGATTTGGGTGTTGGCTATTGGCAGGGAAGCTGGACCAAGCTCGCCCTCTGAGTTGTCTGTGGATATGCTGCACCTGCCTCCTCAAAGCTCCAGCATCGCATCCTGTCAGAATGATCGTATGGAATTGGTGGCAGTGCTGGGTTGGGGTGGAGGTGCTCAGTGATGGCTTCCCGGTCTGGGTCTCTGACTTGCTAGAGGCTTGGTTCATCAGTCATGAGGAAGGTTTTTGGTCGGCCATTGGATACAACCCAGGGTTCTCCTGGTTGTGAAAGAGGGGGGGGGTTGAATAATGAGTTCGGTTTCACACGACTATCCAGGAAAAGGGATTTTGCAATGATCATTCGTCTCCTCCGAGCATTACGGATCTCTGAATACTAATGAAACGCGTGAATCTATAGAATCAGTTTAGATCACATGGGGCTCGTGATTGACTTGGTAACCAAGGTGGGTGCCCGAGCACCTAAGGATTCTGTAGGAATTGGAGGTCGAAGACGCAGTCACTACCCTTTGATCCCAATCCATGGGCTGAAAGAAATCTGCCCAAAGGGAAATCTATGGCATATGCCATGTTACTACCACATAAAGAGAGTTTGTGTGACATCACCTAATGTATCCCGATCTTAGGTCTAGAATCATCAAAAATTTATAGTCATTTAGTCAAAAAAATTCAAACATTATTATCTATCAATTGGCCAATCCTATCCCAACTAAGTTTGATACTAAAAGTCTAACATTTCTTCATTAAACCTGATTTCTCAAATATCCACATAAATAAACATGTAAACGTCATCTAATATTGATCAAACAAGTTCAATCCACTTCATAAGGTCATGATGCATCCGATTGTTCTTTATTCAACCATTCAATCATATTAATACATATAATACTTCATTTAGATACTTCACTTCATAGGTCCTCAATATTAACTACTAACTAGTGTGAATCATCTCCATGTACATAAATGGTCTTGGAAAATGATTAGTGATCCTCTATTGTCATTACAGTCATACTTGTGGGTCAAAAGAATCCAAAGTTCAATAGAAGTTACCTCGACTTGGGATTAACCAACTAGTAATATTTGTCGACCTCAAATAGTATATTAGGTATCGACTCCCAGAAGTCAGGGTCATCACATTCACCCCACCTTAAATGGAATTTCATCCTCGAAATTCAACTAAAATCATACTTAAGTGGAAATCATAAAGTCCAACATCATATAGGCCACAACTTCTAGATGCCAAGACTATAATACTTTTTAGATATATCCTAAGTTGTCATTTGGGGGATTCTAAACATATAGGTTGTATGCACCCCACCTTATATAGATTGAAGCCTCATTTAATGTCTTAGTCATAGAATGAAACAATTCTTTTTTTCCCTTAGGATCTGCATCCATATAGTCCCTTAAAGATAAGGGTTTTATTCATACATACAAAGTTAATAAGGTATCGCTCATGGTTCATATTTCACCCTACTGATCATACGGTGATGCCAAGGTTTCATGCCATTACTTATAGGAATTATGAGAATGAACATCTTTAATGTGGTTTATGATCAACATCTTACTTAGATTTGATCATTGTAGAAGGGATTACTTTACATGCTTGAATATAGGGTTTCACCCTAAGGTGTGAGATTTATCATCAAACTGGAGGCTTAGAGTTGTAAGATTGAGTTTAGGAACTATGTTTGGTAATCATGTCTCTGTGATCCAAATACATCTTTATTACAAGCTTAGTATTTTAGACTTACATCCTTCATTTATGATATTAAGGAAAGAGAACATACTAAATCAAGCTTATCATGATTTCAAACTTGAATATTATATGTATGATGTAGGAAAGAAAAATATAATAGGTCAACCTTATGTGAGTGACTCCTCATACATAAATCATTCATATAGCTCGAGTGAGGTTTCTAGTATCATATATCAAGAAAGAGAAGTGGGAGGAATCATCTTTATGAGTATCTTATGCCCAAGGCATTTTACTCTCAAAACTAGAGTTCATATATCACCTCACTTGCAACTAATGATGAGATTCAAAACATATGTCACTCAATCTAGGACCTAAATCAATCAAAAGAATTGACTTTCTCATTATTAGTCGTCTACCCATCATTTCTTTTATAACCTAACTCTCACATATAGGATTGAATCATGAAAAAGACTCAACTCATCTACTCACGAGTAATCTAGTGTAGGACAAATCATTTTAAACATATTTCATATTTCTCATATATTGGAGGCTAGGTCCTATGACCTTCTCCTTGTGGGTCTCACTCTTCTAGAGTTCACCACATATCTCGTCCTACCACTAGATGTCCTCCCATGTAGAAGAGCTTGAGTTTCCTACATATTCAACTTTATCTTAACATAGCTCATCTTAAGTAAGAAAAGAGGATGTACTTTCATTATCATGACTTATCTTAGAATCTTCAAAATTTGATTCATCTCATATACAACATAGATCCATTAAAACAACTTATATCACTAGAGGTATAACTTAGATAAGACCATCCATTCTTAGACCAACTATCATATATCATCTACTCTATTTGTCACATATCTTGGTAAGGCTCTAGACATCTAATCCAGATCTACTCTCTCTTCTAGACTGATGTCACTCCTTTTCACTTAGGTTGCACAAACACTAACTACTCTCCAGTGTGAGGGACACATTTTTATATTTACATATATATAATAAAATATTATATAGTTTTTCTCTGAGAAAGAAGTCGTCAAAGCAATATGTCGAGGCTCGAGCCGATTGGAAAACAAAATCAAATCAGCAAAACCGAGTGTCCCACACACATTAGATAGTCTAGTGCCATGTCACCTAGTGAAATGGTGAGAACATGGTGTATACTAGTGTAGATACCCAATACATATGAGCTCTATATGCAAAGGGTTTCAGACACTTGTCTAAACCTAGTTCTCGAACATCTAGGTTCTAACCTAGAGGCTAAGTCAAACCTTATTCCTATAGAACAACTTACTAAGTTTCTAGGGTTTAATGTGAAAGATGAAATTTAGTTTTATGTCTCGTGGTGAGCAATTGTCAGGTGTAGCTATTATTCATGCTCTGATACCAACTGTAACATCCCCAGATTTTCACCTTCTCAACCCCCATGGAGATGAGAAGACAAAATCCGAAAACATTAGCAATTATATCAGAGAGCGATGCGGAAGCATAATGTGCATACATGAACATACAACCATAGGCATACATCATAACATTCTCAACATTCAACATGTATGTTTATACAACATGAATTATTACAAAATGATTTACAATTACATATTGAATGAAAATTCTAAAATCTATGAACATGTATGCTAACTAGGATCTTTACAATCGGTACAACCTGTACAACTGCTCACTTCTCATCTTTTATTCCATGCTATCTCTAAACCTAAAACATACGTGAAACAACGAATCAACACACAAGGTGTTGTGTACGTGGGTAGAAAGATACATACTAATATGCTTGCATAATTGAAATAACTTGAGAAAGAAAGAGTAAAAGAAAGCATTATTTAAAGTAATAATCAGGTAAACACATATTTTATACATTTTATTTGATGCAGTTGTACTACAATTTTATAAGCATTTCTCATACATCCAGTGTGGGCAAAATTATTTTATCATACATCTAACATGGGCAATTCATCATACATCCATGTTAGGCAACATACATCCATACTGGGCCATGTGCACTAGTAGCTACAACTCATCAAAATGTCCATTTATGTTTCGTTAAGTTTTGACGAAGCATATAATACTAATACACATCCAAGAATTTATATGCAAATAAAAGCATCCAAAGTACTTCATATCATTATGCATCCACGAAAACTAGTCATATACTTAATAAATCCCTCGTACCTGAGTTCAGAGATTTATAATCATCTTGGATCATCTAGAACTTTGTCCATGACCTGATTAAAAATAATTGAGCATCATTAATACAAGGTTCATCATTATTAATGGTATTTAGGTCCAATTTAGGGTTTCGGTCAAACCTAGGTCAATATTATGTTAGGATGGTGTCTAGTATTTTTAATCTGATCTATATGTCATTATTAAGGTCTTGTACGAATTTCATATTTTTCTGATGTCATATCTATTTTCTATAATTAATATAAGATTAAAAGCATCTAAAAATGCATAAATTGGAAAAGACCTAGTATTTTGACATAATTCTCATATCAGAGTTCACATTTGGTTTCCAAGTGGTATTAGGGTTCAATAGTATTTTTCTTGTATTTTATATCCATCATTTTCTAATTATACAAATTAAATGAACCCTAAAAGAAGCATTTCACCCTAAATTAAATATCATCAGTAGTTGTGCTTCAAAATCTAGAACTAAGGATTCTGTAATATAGGGGATCATTTTCTGAGTCTAGAGGTATTTTTGGGGAATTTATAGGCCAAGGGAGCTATTTATAACCAATTGTGCAAGATTAAGTCTATTTCTGAGAATTAAGTATCATTTACCTCATGTGATGGACCCACCACTTGAGGTGGCGCTCAATGATTGGCCATCCTGTCCTGAAGGAGGACGCACCCAGCTCTTCCTTCAGTTCACGCTGGCCCAAAATGAACCGGACAGCCTGTGAGCTCTGATCCCAGTCTATTATCCTCGGCTCAACTCATTCTCACTCATGCGAGAGTTCCCAGGGCTGATAGCTCGTGCGCGAGCGCCGCCGTGAGAGGGGACTCTGATGAGCGATTGATAGGTAGATGCTCCTCTCCGACATGAAACAACGAGTCCAACACCTTCGCAGAGGAACCCCAAACCACGGCGGTCACTCATGAAGGTGGCGAGTCACCGGAAACGCCATGTCGGTCTCCACATTGGATCCAAGGCGGAGAAGGCTATGTGGGATTGGGGTTTCACTCACTGTGGCCTCCCTGTCTTCACAAACTAGCTCTGAAGCTTCTCTGTGAGCTCCTAATCTTAAAGGTCATCCCTAAGAGAGGTGAAAGCCCAAGGAAGCCTGGTCACAAAGCCGTCCTCTGTGGCTGGGAATAGCACCTCGGCAATATGAGCTTGCCACCATGGAGGACCACTGCAGAAAAGAAGAGGGAGACAGTGTTTGATGCTGGCGAGAACCCTATCTAAGATGAGCACTTCACAGCAAGGTGCATCATTGTTAATACCTTTGGGGCGGCCTTTGGCGTCAGGGGAGGTTGGTTGGCAAAAGGGAGCCTCACCGCTGAGGTCGGAGATTGCCCTGCAGGTGCAGCAGGGCAAAGCTTCACGAATTTGGGTGTTGGCTATTGGCAGGGAAGCTGGACCAAGCTCGCCCTCTGAGTGGTCTGTGGATATGCTGCAGCTGCCTCCTCAAATCTCCAACATCAAATCCTGTCAGAACGATCGTATCGAATTGGTGGCAGTGTTGGGTTGGGGTGGAGGTGCTCGGAGATGGCTTCCCAGTCTGGGTCTTTGACTTGCTAGAGGCTTGGTTCGTCAGTCATGAGGAAGGTTTTTGGTCAGCCATTGGATACAACTCAGGGTTCTCCTGGTTGCGAAAGAGGGGGGGTTTTGAAGAATGAGTTTGGTTTCACACAACTATCCACGAAAAGGGATTCTGCAATGATCGTTCGTCTCCTCTGAGCATTACAGATCTGTGAATACTAATGAAATGCATGAATCAATAGAATTAGTTTAGATCACATGGGGCTCGTGATTGACTTGGTAACCAAGGTGGGTGCCCGAGCACCTGAGGATTCCGTAGGAATCGAAGGTCAAAGACGCAGTCACTGCCCTTTGATCCCAATCCATGGGCTGAAAGAAATCCGCCTAAAGGGAAATCTGTGGCATATGCCATGTTACTGCCACATAAAGAGAGTTTGTGTGACATCACCTAATATATCCCGATCTTAGGTCTAGAATCATCAAAAATTTATAGTCATTTAGTCAAAAAAATTCAAACATTATTATCTATCAATTGGCCAATCCTATCCCAACTAAGTTTGATACTAAAAGTCTAACATTTCTTCATTAAACCTGATTTCTCAAATATCCACATAAATAAACGTGTAAACGTCATCTAATATTGATCAAAGAAGTTCAATCCACTTCATAAGGTCATGATGCATTTGATTGTTCTTTATTCAACCATTCAATCATATTAATACATATAATACTTCATTTAGATACTTCACTTCATAGGTCCTCAATATTAACTACTAACTAGTGTGAATCATCTCCATGTACATAAATGGTCTTGGAAAATGATTAGTGATCCTCTATTGTCATTACAGTCATACTTGTGGGTCAAAAGAATCCAAAGTTCAATAGAAGTTACCTCGACTTGGGATTAACCAACTAGTAATATTTGTCAACCTCAAATAGTATATTAGGTATCGACTCCCAGAAGTTAGGGTCATCACACACACAAGGAATGTTGCATATACAGAACATGAGTCATCTTTCCAAGCAATATATTGATAGGTATTGCCTCTAAGTGTCCTATTTGCATCAAGAATATCATCCCAACTGTCAAATTTCAGGTTGCCCTTTGTGCTGGTGTCTATATAGAGTTTTTACCATTGTCCGTCAATACTAAAATTGATCGTGTAACATGATTATGTGTTCTGCATACAAACAAAGTTTCAGTTACAAGACTAATATGTGAGAGGCATGTGTCAATTGTGTGAGAAATGCGTTCATCGCTAACAAGACTAATAGTATCAAAAATTTATATTCATATGGGATACAAACTTGAATGCAAGAGCCTATAATAGAGTCAAGAATTTGTGATCTTCATATTCAGGGGTGACCGGTTCCTTCGATCTACAAGATTGCTCAGGAGGAGGATAGTTGGCATGCTAATTTCTGTTATTCAAGAGAGTCATGTCTTTTTGGAATTCAGAGTAATCATATCACTAATGGTTCTTGGTTGACAGGGCAGAACATCTATGCTAACAACTTCCTTCTAGATCTCATAGGCTAACAAACATTCAAAGGATAGATGTCGAATGAATTCACTGTTAGCCCTGTAGAGAAAGTAGTAAAAGGTGATCACCATGCCCCTTTTACGAAGGTACTCTGTTGTAGTAAGGCATTTAGTACAGATTGGTCTAAGCAAAAATTCTAAATCTCTTAGGAATTTGACGAGTCCAATGCCACCAACCTCACTTGATTTCTTGGTTCATTACTCTAATAAGGTTCTTGGCATAGTTCAAGACTTCAAGTTAATGAATTCAGTCCCATCCAAAGTAATAGCATAATCTTCTATAGAAGTGTTACCAACATAATTTAAGAAAATAGACAGGTTTCATTCTCCTTGTATCATTAGTATTCCACTTACCTTTGAGAATAACAAAGCTATGAGTAGTCAACCCACTTTAGTGGGTCTGCTTAAGCACCCCCCCCCCCTTTGTCCATTTTGAAATAGAGTATTGTTATTGCTACCAAAATACATATAAAGAGTTATTGCATATGCAAATACTTATCAAGACATCCTACATCATAGTTGTTACTTACATTATGGCGGAATCCTTGAACCACCTCCCAGAACCACTAAATAAAAGGTGATGCATTGCTATAGCCGGAGTATTCTATATTTGCCCTCAAATCTTCCATTACAATAAACCATAAGACAATTATAAGTTAATATAACCACACAACTGCAAAGTGCAGATATCAAACAACATATACTTACAATCAATATCTGGAAGTCCACTAATAAGTAACTCCAAGTCTGAACCAACATAGATCCACCCAAAGAATCATCCAAGTGCAATATAACTATATATTTAAGTGTGCATGTGCATGCACACATATCCTTGTGCATGAAAACCTGTCAAAAGATACAAGTTCTGTGTTATTGAAGATGTAAACTGCAAGAATGTATCGAACATAGATAGGAGTGTTTCCTTGTACTTTAGATATGACGCCTACATGGATAATGGATAACTTGTAGTCAGCTACTTTATATCCGCTGCTAGTTGTCCTGTGTTTCTTACTGCTGCTACTATATTTTGTATGGCATCTTCAGTACATGATGGGTCATTAACAACCATCCTTATGGTAATAATTAGAGAATTTTTCCTTACTAATAGAACCTTCATCATTTGAGTAGTGGTTCTCCTTTTTTGTTCTATCCCATACCAAACTGTAGGGTAATATAGATCCCAAAACATATAATCTTTAGGGTAGGTATAGAAACACCAAAGATAAGTGAAGTCATGACGGAAAGAGATGCCATGAAAGATGTATTAAATAGTGCATGAAGCAGATCCAGTTTACTGTAATGATAAATGGCTCACTGAAATTGAAATTGTTGTAGACCAATAGATCAGAAACTCTTACACACCAGCATAATCGAGCAATTGTGTAAATCCTGTGGTACATCGTGTTGTAAGCCAATAGATTAGAGACTTTTTCTCGAAGAAAGTCTTCTTCTATAGATTCCCTACAAAATAACAACAAAATTTCCCATCAAAATTAGAGCACCATAGGTTATTACACATTTGAAACAGAAATTACATCACATTAACCATAAACAAACCATCAACATAAGCCCTATTGATTCTATTGCCTTTAAAGCAACCATTAAAAAATGATCTACGACTGATGGATTGAATGAGGCCACTGGTCTATTTTCAGTCGCTACTCAGCTGGATACTCACCAAGGGAGAACAAAACTTTCTAACCACCTTTGCTGCAAATTGCTTCGCAGCTTGGATATGCAGGAATTCACAAGAGTTCCAAACAATGACTTACGATCATTCCTGCATGAGCACACATATAGAAATCAAAATTGTTCAGGTGGCAGATACTGCTATCGATAACCGTACCTACAATGATAGTATAAAGAACAGGAGTATCAGGGATAGTAGATAGTATAAAGAACATGATTATCAAGTCATTGTAGATAGTAGAGAGATCATGATCATGTGATCATGGTCTTACCTTAATAATTTGATCAAGCTCTTTGTTTAGCACCTGGCTGAATTGAGACTCACTAATTCCATCCCTAAAATGGAGAAAAATTTGAGGCAAAGAAAATTACAATAGCTTGACAAAGAAAAACACATAATCATGACATGGAATCACAAAAAGAGAGCATTTAATAAATATACACCCGTTGAAGAAAATCCATTTAACCAAATAGAATGAGTATGGCGTCAGATTGAACTAGGTTGGATTAATTTCCTATGTTTAGAACATTTGAATATATGTGTAAGCGTACTTCCAGTAGAAAGTTATACATATTAAATTTATGCTTTAACAAAACATGAAAGTATAGAGTAATCAAACTCAGATAAACTATTCATTCTACTAAATCCCTTATAGCTACAACCAGACATCAGAACACAAACAATCAGAGTAGGTCGCATTCAAGTACAATGAAAAGTACAAAGGTCTAGATTATACCTAAATATGATAATCTGTTCAGGCTTTCTACACTTGGTACTTTGGTAGAAATCCACCAAGACCTCCCTACACTCATACAGTTAGCCAATATACCAAAACAGATAAGATAAAACGACCCCGTATAAAGATAGCCAATATGCCAATGCAAAGTATAGATGATAAAAATGTAGAGAAAAGAAGGAAAAAGAGGCAACAAACTTGATAAGACCCTCATCCCCATTATTAACAGTGGGTTTAAATAGAGAGACTATCATTTCTACCTTGGGTGACTGAGTCCTAACAACATCTCTGTACTTGGAGATTAAAGGCCATTCTCAAGAGCTGACAACCTAAGACACAAGAAGAGCAACATAGAACACTCCAGATAAGAAAAATGAACACAACGACATATAGATTTGATCCCAACAAAAATAATGGGATGAAAAACCCATATATATGCTAAGGAGTCAAAATTCAAAACTTACAGTAGCTATTGATGGCTTGTCTGACTGCCCAAGGCTCCCATGGGACACATCCATTCCTAGTATAATAGTTGGCACTTGGGAGGTCTTTGGCATGGATGGAGGATGCTTAGTTGTGGTGAACTTCTCTGTGCGTTGTGACACTCGCAGGCTTATTCAAGATCTCATTCACCGTGGAAACATGAAGGGTTTTGTAAGTAAAATCTTTTTATGTATTTTGTTTAACTAATTTTTGTTAAACAAAATACATAAAAATATTTTACTTACATAAAAAGATTTTACTTACAACGCCCTTCATGTTTCCATAGTGAATGAGATCATGAATAAGTGGGTGTCACAGTGCGCAGAGAAGTTCACCACAGCTGAGCATCCTTCATCCATGCCAAAGATCTCCCAAGTGCCAACTATTATACTAGGAATGGATGTGTCCCATGGGAGCCCTGGGCAGTTGGACAAGCCATCAATAGCTGATGTAAGTTTTGAATTTTGACTCCTTAGCATATATGTGGGTTTTTCATCCCACTATTTTTGTTGGGCTCAAATCTATATGTCGTTGTGTTCATTTTTATTATTTGGGGTGTTCTATGTTGCTCTGCTTGTGTCTTAGGTTGTCAGCTCTTGAGAATGGCCTTTAATCTCCAAGTACAGAGCTACTGTTAGGACTCAGTCACCTAAGGTAGAAATGATAGACTCTCTGGGTGGAGCTCTTCTCATGGAAGGACTTTCTTCGAAGACATCAAATGGATGCTCTATATTCTGTAAGGACAACCAATGAGAAGTGAAAACCATTAGTTAGTTGAACAAAAAGGAAAGGACGAGGCACACACAAATTAGTTAAACAAAATATATAAAAAGATTTTACTTACAACGCCCTTCATGTTTCCACAGCGAATGAGATCCTAAATAAGCCTACGGGTGTCGCAGCACATAGAGAAGTTCACCACAGCCCACTTAACAACTACTGTGCAGCGCTAGAGTTTCTGCAAAAGAGTGGGTGGCATGATTAAACATAGAAGCTTATTAAAAAAGGAACAACAAACTATAGATGTTAAAACTGGACGGGGCATCACCTTGTTGTTAAAATTCCACCTCCAATTACATGGGAAAAAATCTTCACCATTGCCAACTTTTAGCTGGGGGATACAAAAGATAGAATGCATATGAATTATAGATACTCAGTGTCCTTTAGGCAAAGCAAGAAGGAAAAAAAAGAACATAGCATACCTTTGTAGTAGTAACACACCTCAATAGGTACATAAGTGGGTCGCTTGGGCCTCCCTACATTAAGGCAAGGCAGAGGGTCTGAATACTTGAGCTCTATTTGATGATGTTTTCTGAAATAATTAGAGACAATTAGTGTCAGGATATTACTTGTTTCATTCTAACAACTCATTTTCCTTTACATATATACAGTCGTGTTTCATCCAGATACAAGCACAACTCAAATGAATTACCCAGAAGGTAAGATCTTAGACCTCAAGTGATGTGAGACCTCAAGATAAACATCAATGTCTCCTACATCAGGAACAACACGATACGCCTTGCTGCTGTTTTCAGAGATATGAGAGGCTGCTTTAGACAGATGAAGAGCTCTAAAACAAAAGACACAATACTCAAAAAACCTCTAAAAAATGTTAAAACCTCATAGTATGTGAGGGCACATATCTACAAGAAACTTGGAACAAATTTCCATGGAAATACAAAAAATATTTATGCATGGCAGAAACTTGGAACAAATTACCCTGAAAAGAACCAATAAATATATAAATATAGCCTCATTTAAAATGTTGCACCAACTAGTCTAGGATTCATCAAAATGTTGGGTGGAGCTTGAAGATTGTAGTGTGGTTGCTAGAATCCTAATCCCTACATTATTAAGATATCCTACAGCATGTGATCAAGTAATGAAAGAAAAATTAATATGCCATAAGAAATATATCATGATCTGACATGATGAAAGTTTGCCCCTATAATTACAGAGAAATATTGACTTAGTAGGATATCATGTAGCATGTGATCAAGTAATGAAAGAAAAATTAATATGCCATAAGAAATATATCATGATCTGACATGATGCAAGTTGGATATGAAGCCCACAAATGTCAAGCACCCGCAATATGCATTTATGCTTATATAAGCAATTGCATTCCAAGATATTAACAAATAGAATCAAACCTACATAGGTTGGGAAACAAAAAATCATGGTATACGATGTGTGGCTGTCATACAAAACGGACAATTACCCATTTACTGCAGTAGTTTTTACATTAAAAAAGAATTATTCAGTCCACATCATCCTTCCTTATTAGTTGTAAATTTTGAATATCCAAACCATAATAATCCATTTACTAGTTGAGTAATTACAAAATGGAAAGAAATGGATCAAATAATCGTAACTCATTTGCAACTAAATTTTTCATCTGTACCCATAAATAAGAAGCTAAAACACTACTCATAGCTAAAAACCACAAACCAATCGTAGTGCGTGTATCGTCCATAATACGAAGATTCTCCATAATAAAAGTAAAAGCAGGTCAAAACAAAATAGGATTGTTATTTGGCAACATTGTCTACGACAACGGACATGAAACACCATTATTTGGATTATCATGTACAAATAAAAAATTGGATTAAATAAAAACAACTATAGCTCTCCTCTCTTTAGATAGTATCCAAGAATGCAATTAACTTTAAACTTCATGTCCTGCAACAAATGGAAACGACATTAGATACTACTTTTGTTTTCAATTATGTAACAATATAAGCAATACTTTATTCTCACCTTGGCAACATATGTGTTTTCGGCCATGCTATGACGTTGCCAACAACATTATCAATAGATTGATATTGATCATAAGGTATCACTAGAGGATCATTGCCCAACAAAGCAACCTCTACAAAAACAGCAACAAATGATGAGCCTAAAATTGCACCTCCCACCCTTTTTATGGGGTCAACCTCAGAGACTTGACCGAATGCAATTCTAGCATCTGGATCTGTAAAACTCAGCAAATACACATCCTAGAAACAAAATACAGTTTACATAACAAATTTATATAAACATAAAAAGAAGTGTAATTTACACAAATACAAACACACTTGTCCCTTCTTAAATGATGAATGTCTTATATGGAGTGGAGTTTGCATTGATAAGTTTGTCTGCATAATTATTTTATTTTTGTCATAAGTCCATAAAAGTCAACATGGAAAATAATTGATACCACACATCTTGTATAAAATTTATTCATACTTGGCCAGTGCCAACATGTTGTGCTTGATTGTTTCCTGCTCTAGTTAAGGCAAGTAACTCCTCTAATTTTTGGTTGAATTCATCCTTTTGTTCTTGAAGTTTTGCATCAAATTCCAACCATTGTTCTTCAAGCTTATCCTAGAAATGCTTCCTTTGTGCTTCTTCAACTTCTCAGGATTTACGATTCTTGCCCCATATATCATAAGGTGATGGTCCAAGTCCATAACCACAAATATATCCTGGTCTCTCTTCTCCCATAACATGCCTATAAATTTCATCTCAAGTAACATCAGGTTGTTTTCTTTGTAGCTCTTCTCCTACCTCAGAAATTTTTTCCTACATACAACAAATCATAGGAGATGCATTTTATACCAAATATATACCTCTTTGAAATTAGTATATGTAACATAATAATATAGGATATTATGTGTTGTACCAAAATTTTAGCGGATTCAACATCAACTATGCTCCCATCTTTTTTACGATGAGTTTCTCAAAAAACATTATGGGATCCACTTCTCCGCCTATTTCCTTCTCCATCTTTATCATTCAAACAAGGTTATTGTAAACATCAAATAAACGGATGCCATCAAATTGTCTAAATGGATCACAAAAATTACTAACTTACATCATATTTTAGACATGCAAATGACTTGGTTCCTGTTGTGTGGCTAACCTTTTGAAATTTTCTGCTTGTCTTGTTAGTTATAGACTTCCTCTATGGAAAACATTGTAGTATTGTGCATAGTAATTATTTGTGCAATACTGTAAGTATCAATGAATAGAAAAAAAAATTACATTTCCTTTATTACTCCTCCAATAATTGACAAGAAATTTCCAATGCGACTTGTCCACACGGGGAACAACTTGTTCAAGTTGTTGTTCATATGGACTATCTTCTAGGAAGTATAGTCTCTTTAACTCCCACTTGTGGTCCTTCCATTTCTTTCCTAGTCTCTTCATTGTCCACTCCTTCAGATCTAAATCCATTGTGAATTTACTCTACTGACATAAAGGATATCAATTAGAAGCTTCATTTAACCATTTAAAAATAAAATTTAATAATATACCTTCACAAAATTCCATATAGAATCTTTTTTATTTTCTAGAAATTGTCTCCAGTCCTCGTAGTTTAGTGGACAAAGATTGGGATCTCTTGCAATGGTTGTCAGAAAACCTGATAAGTGACATTGGTTTTCACCTACTGGTTGTCTAAATTGATTTTTCTCAATGGGAATTAGATCGTCAGGCTTTCTTTTCCAGACTGTCAAACATTGTGTTCGGCCACGTGCTCGATGTTTTTGACCTAAGCATTCATTCATAAAGGATAAAATATATATGCAAAATTATATATCATTAAATGAAGCACTATAAATGCAATGATATGAATGAAATGATTACCTAGCCCATCAGAAGGTGTTGTTGTAACATTCAATGACTTAACATGGTGATCAGAGATGTCATTTTGGCCCATGTTATCAGGAAATACATTGATATTTTAGTTACTGGAAGCTCTATTCTCTACAGTTCTTGAATGAATAGACACAGAAGCATTGACATTAGCACACGTGATAGCTGTGAATTTCTTAATCTTGTAACTTTATCACCACTTTCTTTGTTGTGCTAATTTTGGAACCTTGTTCCCATATCCTTTTCAGTTGTGCATGTTTGAGAGGATTTCGAACCACCAACCATATTAGAGTCTTGGGGAGACATGGCTACATGGGTATTTTCTACAAAGCTAGCAGCAGTTTTATTGAATTTGTTTGCTCTATCATTATGAATTTCAACTGGAAGGGAAGCTAAATTTTTTTTGGAGCGATTTGAGGATGACAGGTTCAAAGATTGCCAACAACCATGTCGAGTAATGCTAGGTAAATGAGTCATCGTACAAGAGTCATTGTTGTTGTTCTTATAATTCCTTGTGGTTGTCTTGGTATGGCAGTTGTCACTGTATTGTACTCTCATCCTGAGTATATCAAGTCACATAAAAATGAAGACATTTAAAAAAAATATTGAACAACATAATAACAATTTTATAATTAATATTTAAAAATGAAACACATATATTTAATCAAATATAATTATAAACAACAGTAGAGATAAGGATAAATTTGATTAAGAAGAATGTCAGACATGCAAAATGCATACACCTAGCTAGAGCACAATGTGAGACAAAAAATTAAAGAGATACATTGAGCCAAAAAAGGCTTATTTAAGTCAAATATTAATGACAAACTAAAAGAAACATTGGCTACTACTTTGTAATCTTCTCATTCAAAACTGTCATCATCATCACTTTGAGATACACTTTCATCATCCTGCTAAATTTGGGATTGGTCTTTTTCAATTGTTGAACTATCAACAGTGATTCCTTCCATATACAATCTAACTATGTCACAATCAGTATCTTCATCCTCTGATGTCATTGATGGCCCATCTCTAGTTTCACCTTGCACATAAGCTTCGACATTCTCAATACAAAATTGTTCTTCCATGAAGAACATATCCCGCGGGGCAATCTTTACAGAAAAATGCCACCCTTTTGCAATGACATCTTCTACATAAAATACTTGTCCAACTTGAGATGCCACTACAAACAGTTTTCCTGTAGTTTGAAGTCATCTCAAATTAACAAGAGTCACCCCATGTTCATCATGCTTGATTCCCCACTTTGAGTAGATGTCCACCCAATCACACTTAAATAATGTCACATTAAAGTGTTCATAATAATTGAGCACAATAACATCCTTCAAAACACCATAGTAGGTAACATCTCTAGTAATTGGATTGCGGTCAGTGGTTTTAGAATAACAATCAATCTTAGCTACCAGAAAGACTCCACTATTTTGTGTTGTTTGATTTGCATCTTTTGCCTTGGTATGAAATCTGTGACCATTGACAACATAGACCTTGTACTTAATGGCCAGTTGATGTGGACCTTGAGAAAGAAACTTGATTTTATCATCCACCATCTCTATTCTTAGGAGTGTCTCAATCTAACAAAAGAAAAGTTTGTTAGACTTTATGCATGAAGCATAACAAATTTAATTAGCACAACTAAACTTACATGCTCCTTAAACCACCCATCAAATGAGTTACTATGTATTCTCTAAACCTCCTTTAAGGACTTCTGAGGATGTTTTTTCTTAATGATATCATAGTGCTTCCTGAATACAAAATATGTGCAATATGTCATTGGAATATGTTATAGAATTTTATTAATAGAAGACAATTATCACTAACTTACTTAATGTAGGGTTCAATTGCTTTACAATTGAATAGTACATGCTTATGGGCTTGTTGCAATGTATGTATGTCCAAGACACATGTTACCATTTTACCAACACCATGACCTACTGTCGAGAAAATAGACCAATCATCATTGTCATGAGTTGGCTCATATTCCAAATTTGCTTCATCAGTATCGTTTCTATTTGGCCGATTTAATTTTGTTTCAACTCCATCCAAGTATCTTGAACAAAAAGTTAGACACTCTTCAGCTATATATCCTTCTGCTATTGATCCTTCTGGATATCTTTTATTACGAACATATCCTTTTAGGGTCATCAGATACCTGATAACAAAGTTGAGGAAAATATTATGACAACTTACATTCCAATAGGTAAGTCATCACGACATATGAAAAGTTACCTTTCAATTGGATACATCCAATGATAATGAACATTGTCGGCTATCTTAGCTTCATAAGCAAGATGGACTGATAGATGCACCATTATGTCAAAAAAACATGGAGGGAATATCTTCTCCATCTCACAAAGTGTCACAACGATTGAATTTTCCAATGCAACAAAATCATTTGGATCTATGACTTTAGTGCACAACCTTTGAAAATAGCGACAAAGATTAATAATACATGACTTAGCATTCTTACTGGGCAAGGAAACAGTGATAGCTAATGGCAGAAGTTGTTGCATCAGTATGTGATAATCGTGACTTTTCATTGGTAGCATCTTATGATCCTTCGGTCGTGCACATCTAGATATATTAGACGCATATCCATCTGGAACTTTGATAGATTTTAGGAGGTTGCAAAATAATATTTTTTTCATCTTTTCTCATTGTATAGCAAGATGGAGGTAGGATGGTATATTTACCAACCATTTTTGGATGAAGCAAAAATCTGATTCCTATATCCTCCAAATCCTTCCTTGTATTCAAGTTGTCCTTACTTTTATCCTTCAAACCTAGCAATGTTCCAACAATACTCTCACATATATTCTTCTCAATGTGCATGACATCGAGATTGTGCCTTACAATGTTAGATTTTCAATATGGTAGCTCAAAAATATGCTTTTCCTTTCCCAATTGTGTGTTGAATCTTTACCTCTTGGCCTTTTGTTACAAATTACAGTTCTTTTGTCCTCCAATTGTGACAAGATTTGAGCTCCAGAAGGAGATTTAGGTGCACACATAAATTCTTGCTCACCGTCAAATGCCTTTGCTTCTTTTCAGAATCTGTGGTTAGTTTGAAAAAACCTACGGTGTCCTCTATAGAAAACTTTACGGCTATGTGGCAACCAATGTGAGACAATATCTTTATTACAATAAGGACATGCTTTGTAGACTTTAGTACTCCAACTAGATAGATGTGCATATCCTGGAAAATCTCTAATAGTCCATGATAAAGAGGCACGCATCAGAAAGAATTCATTGGTTCCAGCATCATATGTATGTACACCAATATCCCATAGTTCTTTCAACTCATCAATCAATGGATGCAAGTACACATCTATATTTTTAGGTGAATTTGTTCTAGGAATGAGTAGGGACAACATAAAATATGATTGCTTCATGCACAACCAAGGAGGTAAATTATATGGAATAATCACAATAGGCCATGTACTGTAAGAAGTACTCATTGTCCCAAAAGGATTAAATCTGTCAGTTGCAAGTCCCAATCGAATGTTTCTAGTGTCTGCAGCAAATTCTGGATGCATCACATCAAATGTTTTCCATACAGGTGAATCTAACATGTGTCTTAATTTGTCATCTTTTTCATATTCTTTTGCATGCCACCTCATTAAGGAAGAGGTTTTTGATGACATGAACAACCACATTAGGTGTGGTATAAGTGGAAAGTGTATAAGCACTTTGACAAGTATTCTCTTGGGTATTTTTGCAAGCTCATCATCATCATCTGGGATTGTAATCATTTTCCATCTTTATGCTCCACATGTATCACAGACGTCTTTATCAGCAGAATCCTTCCAAAACAACATGCAACCATTTGGACAAACATGAATCTTCACATAATCTAAGCCCAACCCCGTAATCATCTTTTTTAGCTCATAAAAAGAATTAGGTAACTGTTCTCCTTCTGGTAGTATCTTCTTAAAGAACGTAAGAAACATAGATGATGCTTTCTTACTCAAGCCATTAAGACAAACCAGGTGATAGAATTCTAGGATGCAAGCAAGTTTCCTATATTTCTTACACCCTGGATACAATTCTGTCTCAGAATCCTTTAACAAGATATAAAATTTGTCAGCTTTGAAATGTTGATCACTAGATGGCTCCACTCCTTCCATATTTCCATCTTCACTGAAACTCAGAAAAGCATCATGCAACATATCTTGTAAATTTTTAGCATTTAGAAAATCTCCCTGATCAGTAGGAGCATCCATTTGAACATCGACATCTTCACCATGAAAAGCCCAATAAATATAGTTTGGTAAGAAGCCATGCCACAATAGATGGCTCAATACAGTCTTTCTGGTGACCTGGTATACATTAGCACACTTTCTACACGAGCATACAATCTTGTCTCCAATCGATGAATGTTCAAAAGTGAAATATAAAAATTTTGATACTCCACATAAGTATTTACTGCTCATCCGGTCATCCTCTGCTATCCAAGACTTATCCATTCTATAAAAAGAGTAAAACATATAACATATATGAGTAAGTATGTCATATCAAAAAAGACTATACAGTATGAGAAAATACTAGTGTAATCATGCAAATGAAGTTCACATGAGCCTATCCGGCTAGGCTGGCACCCAAGAATTTTTTGAAATACTTATAATAAGGATAAAATAACATAGTTATAATAAGGATAAAAGAATATTTATTATGAAATACTTTTTTCTATGCATCTATGAAGGTGAGAAGACAATCCAACTCTATTAGGAAGCTCCTGATTGATGGTGTTATCTCGTATGATAATAATGCTATTAAACATTCTATTACTGAGTTCTATTCTAAGCTTTTTAATGATAGCTCAAATTCTATTGGGGTCTGGCATGGTGAATGGCAAGGCAACACCTTATTTATCCAGCAAAGAAATGCTCTTATCTCAAGTGTTACTAGAAATGAGATTGAAGAGGTGATAAATAATATGAAAGTTGGTAAGGCCCCTGGCCCTAATGGATTTAATGATTTTTTCTACAAGAATTGTCAGAATATTATTGGTGATGATGTTTGTGATGTTATGTTTGAGTTTTTCATTAATAACAAGTTACTGCAGGAAGCTAATACAACTTTCTTGACCCTCATTCCAAAAGGGTCTGACTCCTCTGACATCAAGAATTGGAGACCTGTTGCTTTGTGTGATACCTTTTATAAAATCATCTCTAAAATTCTTGCTAATAGACTCCAAAATGTGTTGCCTTTCATTATTGATGACTCTCAATGCGCTTTTGTCAAAGATAGGAGCATTAAAGATGCTACTCTGCTCACCAATGAGATCTTAAGTGATGCATTGCCTTCTTGTTATCAGTTTCTAACCATGCAGGTGATATCAATTGATGTACATAGCCAGGTATGAGCTATGGTGGTTATGATCTATTGGAATGGTCCTTGTGATGGACATTGGTCCTAGTGATGGACATATGATGAATAATAAGCATAAAGAGACATAATGTGATGAGATCACACTTAATGTGATTCAAGTTGTTTTGGTGATGAGTTATGCCTTGTTTATGTAGATCTTATTTAGAGGTTATACATTGTAACTTGATTAATGATTAAAGATGTTTAAATTGATCTATTTAATCAAGTGGAATCTAATAGTGTAGTTTGCCATGTGCCATAGATCCATTCAGTGTCAGCAATTTATTGAATGGTGAAACATGTTTAACTCGTAGCGCATATTTTTGAATATGCGGGGTACAAGTCGAGTAATTCCTTGTATCCTTAAGTACAAGATGTGTGAGACGACCATGTGTGAGTCGATCTCGTTGTGGTATGGATGACCATGCGTGAGCCACTCCTTTTGATAGAATGTCCATGTGTGAGCCTTTTCTTTTAGCGGCTTACCTGTACCAAGGTGTTCTAGTTATCATTATATATGTGGATGGCCATGCGTGAGCCAATCCCTAAAATTGACTATATGTCATTATGGCAGTTGACAAATATCTCTGTAGTGTTTTCTCTTGTACTAACCAAGAGGTGTGGTGAGGTCGTGGATTCCAAATCTTCCATTAGACCTTGTATGGCACCGATTCTGAATTAACGAATGGCTAGTTGGATTTGGGTGGTATGGCTCAAATTCTCAAGGCATGATGAAATATGTAATCAGTCATGTAGTATAATCGTATAGGATCAATATACGAAAACATTGGATGAGACCTTGCTTGATTTTTATACAATGTTGTTGATAAGAAATATATGTATTCTTCGTATTCCTTTTAAATTATTAAGATGTTCCATAAATTAGACTGGAAATGCTTTTCCTGTTAATAATCATTACCTGCTTCACTTAGTTGTAATTATATTGTTTCTTAGTTCATCTTATCTGTGATAATAATAGAGTTGGTGGTGAGTTATATCTCCCACTGAGATTTGGAATCTCACCCCGTGCGTTTCCCAGACCCTTTTTAGGTGGATGAGCATGAAGAAGTAGAGATCGTGCATCGGAGGTTGAGGAGTAGCAGGAGGACCAGTAGCTAATGAGGTTGGCAGTGCTGCTAGATGTCTTTTGTTGATAGAGTCCTAGAGTCATCCCTGTACACTCATGTCTTTGGGAATATTTTATAGATGTTTTGTGAATGTTCTTTCCTTATGTCCCCTTTGTATACCATATGTGGTGGAATGATGTATATATGTTCTAGAATAGTTCTTTGGTTACAGGTTGACAACATACCTTGTATATGCTTTGAGGTATGAAAGGACTTATATATGAAGGTTCTTGCTATATGGATGTTTTGTGAAAACGGTTTTAATTTTAGTATTTTTCAATAATGTGTACGCTAATCTTTCTTCTGCGATTATATTTTGAGTAATCTCGCTTTGTGTGGCGCAGGGCGTCACCTTCAGGACAATTTTGAAAAGGCATGTAAACATTTTAAGAATATATAAATGGTGCTTGGCTAGATCGAGTACTAAGCAAGAACAAGAAATAAGGTGAGGAAACTTGACGACATTCTCTTATACAAAGCATGTTTTAATTTTCTTTGTCCATCATATTAAAATGTATTTCTTTATATAATGTTCATAGTTTGTCAGCATATGATATCCAAACATGAAAGTAGTATTCATAGAAACAATAGCTCAACCAAGTAATTATCTAGCCAAGCATTCATACAAGCATACATACAAACAAGCCAATAACATAGTAGTGTCAAGAGGAGAACGTACCTTGCGAGTAGAGTACATGTTTAACTATTTAATTTAGAAACCATATATAGCAAGCTTGACTAGATCTTATCAATGAGTTCATAGAGATCCTGACATTACGAATAAGTGCAAAAGGATTAACCTCTGGAAGATTAGGTCTCATTGTTCATAATCATGATGGTTGGATGTGTCACCTAGATCTAGGTATCATATCTTCAACATAGGTTTCCACATTTCAACTAGTTATGCAAGTTCATTATCAAGTTACACTATACATCTTGGATTCATCTATAAATTATGGTGACACATCACAACTAATATTAGGGGTCAAGATAAGGGTTACTAGATCATTAAATAGGGATGTCTTATGATTTGAGCAAGCTCAGGCAACATAAGCATCCACATAGTCAAACTAGTCGATATCATGCAAGATTGTCATCACTAGAGTATAGATGAAGTCTACTTGAGTTATGTGTCATAAAAACCACGAAGATACTAATTTGAGATCATTATATATCATGGGTGATCATTAGGGTATGGTTTTCAAGAGACCGGAGCTTCAATTATCAACATACATACTAGGTCATATTTCAAGTCAAGATTTAGCCATTTAATCACCTTAGGGCACATGCATGATTCACAAGGTATTTTGGGTGCACAAATCATGATAATATACTAACTTAGGAGTTCACATAATAATTTTAGACATAGAAGACCCACATGTGAGTTAGGTTTGAGATCGAACATCTTGTATCCATATAAGACATGTTTCAAGGTTCAAAGTACATCATCAAGTCAAAATAGAGTACTAGCATGAACAAGTTTGAATCTTAGTCCAACATACATCAAAACTTACTGATTTGGGGTCAAACATGAATATTGAGGCACATTCAAATAAGTTTAAGCATTTAAAGAAGTAATATTTAGCATATAGATCCATTTTAGGTCATTTAATCAACATAAGACCGTTCTAGAGTATATAGTTAGAAAAAAATCGAATATTCATACATAAAGGTGTTCAATATACTGATATTGGACTAATATTAATACATGAGATACAAAACATCAAGATCATTCATTCAAATAGGATCAACATCTCAAATGACATCAAAAGCATGCTTTAGGAGATATTTGGAGAAAACGAAGAAGATTTTTGAAACTAGTGTCATTGGATAGATCTTGTCGAGAGGATCAAAAATAATATATTACATGTCATATTTGGCCCTAAGATGTGAAAGATATCCATTTTTGAAGATTTTAATTGAAAACTTTGGAGAAAGGGGGGAGGTTGTTACCAAGGTCAGAAGCATCATCAAGATGCTGATCCGAGCCACAAGAGGGCGATCTGGCAGTTGGGGGCATCCGCAGCACCTCTCAGACCTACATGTACCCCATGGGTTGGCTCCGTGGCGTCCGCGGCCCGCTTACTCCCTGGGCTTGGTCCGGTCGGATGCGACTGGCCATCGCTTGCCCACGCTCGCTGAGCGTTAGTCCGTGACTCTTGATCACGGGCTACCTCTGCCCAACGCGCTCTTGTGCAGGCCGTAACACAACGGCGGGATGACGAGGCTCGCCGGAAGTGGAGGTTGGAAGTAGGGCATTCGAGCTGGAAAATCCTCGTGGAACGGCCGACCGATCCAGGAGCAGCAAACTAAGTTTAAAGGTAATGCTAAAACTCGCTGAAGAGGGCTGGAGCAAGAATGCCCAAAAGGGCTGGGTGCTTCGCCGCCATTGCCAAGGCAACAAGAAGAAGGGAGAATGGGAGAGGAAAAAGGCACGAATAGGTTCGGAAAGAGAGGGGAATGAAGAAAGGGAATCAATGGGGTTGTCAATAGGAGCTAAAGGTGGCGGGAAGAGGGTCGATTTGTGGCGCCAAGGCAGGAGTAGGTGGCACCGGCGTTCTTTGCGCTGGTAAGATGTACGAAGGTAGGAGACAAATGCACGACTGTTGCATGAGGGGTTTAATCTGCCATAACCAGATCCAAGGGCTTAGAATCATTTCTCATTGGTCTGAGGGCCCAATAAGGGCTAAAAAAAGGTTCAAAAGGGATAAAAACAAGGTTAGACCAAGGCAATTTCAAATGAACATATCTCCTTCATCCTAGCTCCGATTTGGGCAAAATAAAATGCCTAGAATATGTAAGAGAAACCCCTACAATATGAGAATAAGAATAGGGTATAAATGTTCACAAGGATATAATCAATATTCAAGGAAAGGGATGATGATGTGTTACATGAAGGCAAAATTGGTCTTAATCAGATTGAGCATCTTATTAGTGATACATGTATACTAGATGGACTACTTGTGCATCAAAACTCATTCCAACATGAAATAGGAGGTGAGTGCAAGAGAGAGGACAAAAATAGAAGTCATATTCAAAGTTTGAATTTCCAGGTTATCACAAGCATAATTGTACTTGGAATGAGTCATCACGATTGCATACACAAATGATTAAACCATGAAGCTTGAAATAATACTGCGTGCATGACTCACTCACATGAGCTTGTAGAGGGACACTACTGAAGGTTGGATCCTAATAAAAACCCTAAACCTCCAATCCAACATATAAATATATTAATTATCATGATTAAACCTATGGTTTTTGGTTCTTCAATAAAACAAAGAAAGTAGGTTGGAAATCAAGATCTAAAACCATAACCATCCGATAGATCTGAAAAAATATATCAAAGTTTATATTTGGGTTGTTATCTGAGCTTTATAGAATTTTCTATGTGTTTTCTAGAAATCAAGTTCATTCAAATAAATTACATGCAAGATAAAGGTTGTTCTAGAAATCAAGGAAATCAAAAGAAATTGGCAAGGATATGCCCTCATATAATGCCTAAAGCTTGACCACATGATGCTTTATATTAGTAAAATTACCAGAATAAAAAGACAACATGATGCATTGACATGAACAAATAGAAATGGACATAGTAATACCCATTATAAGGTAACAATTAGTGAAGGAGATTTGAGGTGGGAAATTAGCTACCATGTATATTAACATTCTCCTTCAACAATGTCTTTGTAAAGAAGCTTGAGCTTCACATGAGCTTATCCTTTGATCCACAAATGGAAACCAAAACTTGTTTATGAGAAGGCAATATTCTCAAATTATCGTCAAGGCTATGGTGAACTCAGAAAACCATAGCTAAAATTCCATGGGATTCAGAAGCCATATCAATGTCGCCTCATGGCTGGAGGGGCAAGGGGAAACCAGCAAGCAAATTTACTGAGTAGATACACTATGTAGTGTCTGAAAAGAATTCATGAACATTATGCTATGGTGAGGGAACAATCATTAATATAGAAGGAAAATTCTAACCTCAAAGTTGGTACTTAGATCACTAGATAAATAGGGGAAACTGGCTCTAAGTCGATATCCAAATTTAGCATGACAATGAAAGATTTAAGGGAAAAACCAATACAATGGTCATGAGGAATTCACGGGCATCATTTTTGTGGCTTAAAATTGACCATGGCAACAAGTTGGTAGTTGGAGTTTTCGACATGAATTTTGGGTTCGTAGGTAGTAAATATAGAAAAATTGAGGTTCTTAGTGGCATGAGGTAAGAAAGGTCAAAGTGTAAGGATTCTTACCGAGAGAACAACAATACTGGGAAGTTAGTCTTTAGTTGTCATCACAAAGGAAGAAGACCTAATTTTTGAACCCTCATTGGATGGCTTTGGCTTAAATTGGTATCAAAGGGAGGTCTCTCAGAATCACTTAGTGCACTAAGGACCAATCCCAGTCGGTGAATTGTAGTGTGCTTGAGTATGATAATTGCAATGTTGACTGACCATGGAGGGGGTTTTGGGTGATTTTATGGGTAGGTCAATTAATTTTAGCATGGGGAATCTGATTATTACTTGACTTTTCATATATGATCAAGGTAATTATTCAATTCTCGTCATTATATATTTTACTAATAATTATCCAAAATGAGTTAATACCAAAACATTGATGAATATTCATAATCCCATAAGCTAATTATATGAAAAGCAAAGATACATACTAAGGTCATGCAACATCCTCAAATTTTTAATACAATTAATTAATAAATTTGTCTCGACTTAAAAAATTCTCCATCAAGAAAATAAAATATTGGATTTTAATGCAATAAAGCCATTGGTGGACCCAACATAATTAAAAGTCACCGTATAGTCTATCTTTTGCCAAAATAATTAAAAGTAATTTAAAAGATCAAATAGAAAGGTTTTTCTCTCTCTTCTATCTCAATTCAGGGATAACATCTAACTAATATAAGTGAGACTCTATGAAAATCACCCAACTTTGGTAATCAAATTCACCAATGAACTATTTGATCCATACAACTTCCTTTGCTACACTTGACACAACAATGTGCTCGACCTCTATTGTAGAATTAGACACTATTTCTTGCTTGACACTTTTACATATTGTAATACCCCATTGATGTTTAACATAAAAATTGAATGTGATCATTAATTCTCCTTGTTGGTTTGGTAGCTTGCGTTGGTGTAACCTTCTACAAAAAACTATTTTATCACCATAAATTATGAATTGATCCTTAGTTCTTCTCATGTACTTAAGAATGTTCTTCATAGTAGTCAAATGACCTTCACCAGGACTTGACTGGTACTACTCATCATGCTCAAAACAAATGAAATACAAGGAAATGTACACAAAATTACATACATGATGGATCCAATTTCATATGAATATGTAATCTTAACCATACCCCCCTCTTCAGAAGAGATGGGACGTGAGCTATAGAGATAATTATTCCATGAGACATGGGCAAGTTTCTCTCTTAGACTCTTACATGCTGAACCATTTCAACACTTTGTCAATGTATGTAGTTTGACTTAGATCAATAAGCCTTCTAGATCTATCTTTATAGATGTTTATTACTAGTATATAGGATGCTTCTCCTAAGTCCTTCATGAAGAAGGTATTTTCCAACCATGTTTTAACCAACTATGCATTAGGGATGTCATTCCCCATCAATAGTGTATCATCCACATAGAATATGAGGAATAAAATTATGCTCCCACTAACCTTATTGTAAACACAAGGTTCATCTTCATTTTAAATAAATCCAAATCATTTGACTATTCATCAAAGTGAAGATTTTACCTCTAAGATGCTTAAATATATAGATTCACCTTTGTAGCTAACATTAATTTCTAGCTTCATTTGGAGTGATAAAACCTTCAGATCGTGTCATGTACATATCCTCAAGGAGATCGTCATTAACAAATGTGGTATTAACATCCATTTACTATATTTCATAGTCATGATAAGCTACAATGACAAGCATGATCCTAGTGGATTAACCATTCCAAGTGGTAAAAGGGTTTCATCATAGTCAACACCTTGAACTTTTTTGAAATCTTTTGTTACCAATCAAATTTTGTAGGTTTGTATATTACTATCCATGTAGGTCTTCTTCTTGAAGACTCGTTTGCACCAAATGGGTTTTACCCCTTTTAGGTGGATCCACCAACGTCCATACTTTGTTTGTATGTATGGATTCCATCTCGGACCTCAGAGCTTCTAGCCATTTTTTAGAATTTGGTCCCTCAATGTCCTCATTGTAGTATGTTGGTGCATCATCGTCAATGACCAAAATATTTTCTTATTGACTCACGAGACATCCATATCTCTCTGGATGAAGATGTTCCTTACTAGACCTTTGAGGTCCCTTTATTATAATAGTAACTTGAGATTTCACAATATCCTATAGTTCCTTTTGTTCCTTATCGACCTCAGTAGGTTCAATGTTATCTTGTTGGTCTTGGTCTCATACGTCTTTGAGTTCTATTTTGTTTATGCCAGTTCATCTGGAAATAATTTTTTTTAGGAATTTAGCAGTATTGAAAACAAATACTTTGTTGTTAGATGGGATATATAAGTAGTATCCCTTGGTTTCTGTAAAATATAAAAAAATGATTTTTTTTTCAAATTTGAGTCCAATCTTATAATAAAACTATCTCCTAACATATGATTTTCATCCCCAAATTTTCATGAAAGACACAATGGGACATTTAACAATCCACATTTCAAATGGTGTTTTTTTAACCAATTTAGAAGGTGCAAAACTAAATGTAAACGATGAATTTTTTTGATCGTATTCCCACTAAGAAGTTGGAAGAATAGAAAAACTCATTATAGATCATAACATCTACCATTATATTGTGGTGTTCTAGGTGGAGTCCATTGTGATACAATACCACAATCTCTCAAAAAGGCATCTAACTCTTGGCTTTAAGTATTCACTACCTCGATCTGATCAAAGTGTTTTAGTTCTTTTGCCAAGTTGATTTTGTACTTCATTCATGAACTCAATTGAACTTCTAATTGGATTCAGACTTGTGTTTAATGAGATACACATAGAAAAATATACTGAGGTCATCAGTAGATAGTAATGATAAGAAACACTGGAATTCTTGCTAAAAGGCCCACATACATTAGTATGCATGAGTCCTAATACATAACCTTTCCTTTAACTATTTCTAGTAAAGGGATCATTTATCAACTTGCCTAATTAAAAATATTCACATGTCTTAATTGATTCAAAATTAAATGAGTCTAGATATTAATCTTTATGGAGTCTAAAAATGCACCTCTCATTTGAGTGCCTAAGATGGAATGTCACAAATAATTTCTATTTGGGCCATTGAATTTAGGATTGTTAATATTTATGTTATAGATATATGTTTCAAGATCCAATAAACAAAAAATACAAATATAGGGACACTTCCATAAAAGATCTCATCTTTAGAAATAGAACGTCGCCCACTCTTGATATTAAATTCCAAACCATTCTTTTACAAACATGAAATTGAAATATTGTTCCTATTTATGGAAGATACATAATAGTAGTTCTCTAACTCTATTACAATTCCACTGGACATAGGTGAACATTAGGTTCCTAAACTAGTGGCAAAAATTCTTGCTCCACTTGCAACACATAGATCCACCTCCACTTTCTTCAATGGTCTACTTCTTTTTAGATCATGCATACTTGGGCATATGTGAGATCAACATTCGGTATCTGATACCCGTGCTAAAGAAGTAGAGAGTTTATTTCTATAGCATATAATACCAAAAGTGTAGATCTTTGTCCCCTGCTTCTTATTCATTAGTTCCTCTAGGTAGAGAGGATAACTTATCTTCCAATGTTCAACACGGTGAAAATGGTGAAAATTGCCTCCTTAAGCCACTCCACCTTTGTCTTTAAGTGTAGAATACTTTTGTCCATCCTCCGAATCTTTCTTTGATTTTGATTTACCCTTAGTTTTTCTTATCCTTTTCCGACCATCAGTATGGATTTTGGTTTGTCTTTCATTTGCCTCTATTTGTTTTCAACATGCCAAGTAGATCTATCAATAGTTTAACAAAATTGTTCATGTTGTAACCATAACAAATTATTTGTATGAATTTGGAAACAATTGTAGGATCAAATTTGTGGCCATGTCTTGACCTGAAGGAAATCTAGTCTATCTATACTTTCCATATATCCAAGTAACTTGAGTACATGGGGTCCAACTAGATCACATCCACCATCTTGCACTCAAACAATGCCTTAAAAACATCATACCTCTCTTGCCTTACTTGAACTTGTTACATGCTCGTGAGATTTGTTATATGTCAATAACATCCACATTCTCATGTTGCTTCAAAAGATCATGATTCACGGAGTATAGCATAAGTCTTGACGTCCATGGCATCATCATCATACTTGTTATTAGCTTTCTTTTTTGGCCCTAGGTGCATTTGAAGCTGATTCATTTGATACTAGTGTGTCCAAGACATAGAGATTATGCTAATGTGTGAGAACAAATATTAGTGTCCTTAACTAGTCATTGAAGTTATTCCCATTTAGTTTTTCTTTTCAAGAATTGGTTGTACTGAAAAGGGGTTGTTATTTGTCTTTTCCATTTGACATACCCAAAGCATTTGTAAGAGTTAACATATTGAATTTAAATAAGTTATATTTCAAAAATATGATTAAAATTGATTTTCCTTTAATTAATTACTCACACTATTTTGTTTAAATTAATATCTCTAATTATTAATTTGGAATATTTTCATCGTATAATCTTCTAGAAAGACAAGATCCATATTTCATCAAATAAAATCAGATTTGGCAGGTCGCCTACAACTTGACTATTTAGGTAGGCAATATTTGTCAATTTTATCTAATGCAACTCTTCATAGATGGATGCACAACCCTTGTTCATAATGGTATTTATGCATCTAGTTACTTAATACTATTAAGATTGCCCAGTTAAGTCTGATCCATTGGGAAACACAATAGAATATACATTGTGCTTTGGTAAACTCACACATCTATTCTCACACTTCTACGATGTAGACAATGCACCATGCTTTGGTGTGTCCACACTTTTTCCATCAATTTTTTCGTGTCTGTTATACAATGGTACCATCTTAGACTTAATATTTTATTGTGATATATATATATATATAATAATAATAATAATATATCGACACTAGTACAGAAATGACGTATAACATCACATTTACTGGCGTCGGTTATAAATAAAACACTGACTCTAATAAACTACAATTTTGGTTTAACATGACAACCGACACCTATATGTGAAGGCCGGCCTCTTTACAAAAGACACGGGTATCACTTTTTATTTAACATCAGCTGGTCGAAATAAAAACTGACATCCAAAATCACCCGCGAAATATAATTTTCCAGGGAAAAAAATTTACCTCCAAAATTTTCAATTCGATGTCAGTTGTATAAACACCGACGACTCATGTTCCGTGCCAAGCCCCGTGAAAGTTTTTCCCCCATATGTCATCGATTGTTTAAAATACAACTGACGCCTAAATATCCCTCACGAGGCAAAAATTCATACCTTATTTGGCATCGGTTGTTGTACAAGAACCAACGAGGAGTTTTGTTTACACATTGTCCCAGCAAAAAATCCCCCCCCCCAATTTTCCTAATCTGCGTCGGTGTTAGGGGAGAAACCGACAACTATGATTGTAGCTCAAGAACAATTTTTTTGGCGTATGTGGATAGACGTCGGTTATTATACGTTGAAACCGACGATGAACACCCTAACCTGGTATTTGTTTGAAGTTGTAGATGGTGTTAAGCGTCAGTTTTACACAATAATCGACGTCGATAATTAACTGAATAGCACCCGCGCGAGCCAAACTCTTCCCCTTCTCTATTTCATTCTTGATTCTCTATTGCCACTCAAGCTAGGTCTCGCGATTCTGTGTTGCTACTCACCGCCACCGCTGCTACTTCTGTGGAGAGGAGCTCACCACCACCATTGTGGAGAGGAGCTCGCCATCGCCGCTATGGAGAGGAACCGCCACTGAGGAGCTCACCGCTGCCGCTCTAGTTTAGTCGCCACTGTTGCCACTCTAGTTCAGTCACCGCCGTTGCCGCTCACTTGCTCAGTCATCTCTGCCAATGACCACAGGCACAACCCACCATCCTGCCACCACTCGCCACCTACTTCACCACAGCTTCAGTCATCTCTGCCTCCACTTCTGGCCATAGCTGCAACCACCTCCACAGCCACAGCTGTGACCACCTCCACCTCCGGCCGCTGCCACCACATCCTACTCCACTAGTGCAGTGAGTTTTTTGTAAGATTATTATTGATTAATTAGGATTGATTAATATTGATTAATAAGGGTTAAACGAGGAATGAATGAACTTAGTTCAACATATAATTGTTCTACAAAATTGTATAGTTGATTAATAATGATTAACTAGGGTTAATGATGAATGAATGAATTTAATAAATTGTTATTGCTTTCTTTCTCTCTTGTTAGTGATTGATTCAACTTATTTCAATATATAATTGTTCTTCAAAATTGTGTAGTTGATTATTAATGATTGATTTGGGTAAATGATGAATGAATGAACTTATCCAAATGGAAGAATGAATTGAATTAAATGATGTTACACAAAACCTAGGATATGAACGATGATACTATGATTGTAGGTATATGAATGACAACATATATACATGTATTTTGTTGTCCTAGAAACCCGTTCGAGATTTACTCATTAGGAGTAAATCTTGGATAGTCCCCTATTTGGGACTATTCTTGAACACTTAATCTCACTGAGGATGTAAGTGTATAATGTGTATTTGGTTTTCATGATGTTTCGTTAGCACTTCCTCATTTGTTCTCTAAGTACATATGTCGGTGGGCATTTGCCCATGTACATCGGTGTACTTGGAGAACTGTGAGGAAATGCTGCCAAAATTTCTTGAAAATAGAATACACATTATACACTTACTAGTGAGATTAGGTGATCAAGAATGGGATAGGTGGTATACATTTATTATATATAACACCCTCAACCCTAAATTTTAACCCTAAACCCTAATCTTTTAACCCTAAACCCTAATCTTTTAACGCTAAACCCTAATATATACTTGTTTTCTCTTTGATCATAGAATGGATAGATCATAGATGTCCATTCCAAATTGCTACACCCCAGAGTTTATTTCTGGTCTTTATCACTTTATTAGATTTGTCGAGGAACATAGGAAACAACTTGGAGATATGTTCTAATGTCCATGTAGGCATTGTTACGACCCCACCTCCCGATAACCCCCAATTAAGGGAGGCCGAGAGGTCGCAGCCGCACCCATAACTTCCAGATCAAAGGTTTGGCAATTAAGCAAGAATAATTATCAAATTTTAACCTACTATACTGAAAAGCTGTAAGAAAATAAATTTTTGCATACATTTTTGAAAACTTGGATCTCTAAACTTCTATCCACTTAAGGATTCTACTCTAACTAATCCTCCTTGTATTCAACTTCATGTATTTCACAATATGACGATTTACTGTTTGTCCTTTTGGCTTGTACCTAAAACGCCGACAAACAAAACGTCGGTCAGCCGAAGCTGGTATGTGGGGGAAACAATAATTATGTAAGTACGTTAACAATGTAATCATTCAATTAATCATTTAACAACCAAGATTACATTTTAGATATAACTCTGCGATCCAAGAGTACCCTATCCTCTATGTTGTCCCCATTAAACCCCTCATGATCCACCTATAAGTGAACCAATTTCTAGGGTTGAGTCACATGGCACTACTCGTAAGCAGCCCACTCCTTAACTCATGGCAGGCTAATGAGTCTCATGGCACTACACATAGGTAGCCCAGTTTCTAACTCTCGGTAACCTAGACCTTGCTCTAGGATTACCCCTTTTTCCTTAGCCTTTTCAAAGCAATAGAGGTGGACCCGGATCTAGTCAGTTATATATGCACATTTATAGTGATAATCATAGTCACTTTATAGTTGCTTGAAATAAATAAACATCCAACATTTATTTTCAAGAAACTGATTAAAACTTCGGGAATCGCCGTGAAACTAGAGCAATTATTCATAAGCGTAACCACATACCAGATTTGATGAGTCATGCAGATTATTCAACATATACTTCATGTATATACCATCAAACCAATCAACAGATCCAAGCAAGTAATTCAATCATCACATAATTCCTGAAAAGAATATGTACTCTATTTATTACACATTTTATCAAGAATCTACTTTATTGACTTGGATTCTCTTTCTAGGGTTTCTAATCCGCATTAAGGTTTCATTAATATTTATTAGGGTTTCTTAGATCAATTTCTCAAACTTTATCCCTTTTAGGTTAACAAACCCTAAAATACTCTTTTCCATTTATATGAACCTTAATTGCTCAACTATCCATTATAATAGTCTTTTATACCCAAATTGACTTAGGATCAGCACATCCATATTTATTCATGGATTTGAACCATTAAAACAACTAAAAGACATATTCATCTAAATTAGGGTTTTCAAGCTCATTAGTGCATAATCATGCACGAAACCCTAAATTAAACCAATTATATAAAAAGATCATCTTTTTAGATCCTATTCTCACTTTTATTAACAACAGGTTAATATCAACTTGAATTTTCTAAATAACGTCATTAAGTCCATCTATCATCAAATCTAAGGGTTTTTCTTTAATTAAATCATTAAAGATGATAACTTTATGTCCTTTTCAAATTTCAAGCACATAAACTCTAAATTAGACTAATCATGTGCAAAGTTCTTCCTTTTTGAACATAATGTACCTTTTTACATCTAACAGGTTAACATCAACCATAATGATCCATTAAACCCTATTAAACACTTTATTCATTTCAAAATAGGGTTTCTTAATCTTTAATTCATTAAAGATGATAATTTATACTACATTTCGAACTATGATCAGATTCAGGCTATAAAACTATTTTTAATGGGTTCCTTACATTTTTCTGATCAAAATACATATATAATTTGTCTTGATCGGAGTTACGAATAGCAAGATATGATTTTTGCAATAAATCACTTACTTCGACCAATGAGGGGATGCCACGTAGACGCCCTCCATGCAACGTGGCTTGTTGTTGCGCAAACATAACCGAATTATGAATTTACCCTCCACTTAAAGATCATCTCTTTTAGCCCACGGAGGGCATAACCGTCCAACGCACCCTTTCCTTTCTTCAACCTCGGGCAGGCCGAGTTCTGCTGCCCTAGCCGCCGATTTGCAACAGGTACGCATGCGCCCCTTCCTCTCCGAAGTCTGGTGACCATCAGGGACAAAGACCCTACCTCCAACGCACCTCCACGCACCTCATGGTTCCCTTGGCCCGCGGCTACGACCTCCGGTTGGAGTTGGGCACGTCTGCGACCAGCAGCATGCCTTGCAGCCATGCTGCTGTCGTCTGGCACGATCTCGGGCATGGTGATGATGGCAGAGTATCTCTTTGGCATCATGGGACCTCTCTCATCGATCGTGATGGTCCCAGTAGTCCTTGCTACCCCCTGGTTCGTGCTACACTTCTATCTTAGGGTTTGTATGCAATGAAACGTGAAGAAGAAGATGGAAGAGAGAGATAGCCGTGTGAGGTCCCTCTGGACTTGGGCAAGGATTCGACCCCTTATATAGGGAGGACGTCCACGCCCTAACGTGCTTGCCCAAGAAAAAAAATAAGGTTCTTTTCTATTAGAAATCTAATTCCTTCATGAGGAAGCAAGATTCTCTCTCCTACTTTCTTCTTTAATATTCTTTATTACTTGAATATATAGGAATACAAAAATCCTCTCCTTTGTTTTCATTATTCTTGCCTTTTAATTTATTGGCCACGAAATTTCTATTTTCTTTTAATAGAAATTACATCCTTTTTTAATAATACTACATAATTCATTAATAATGCAACACATTATCCTCTTATTTTGCCTTTTCAGTATTTTCTCTTTCTTTCCTCTTTATTGGGACTCCTTGGATCCCAAGACACTCCATTATTTCGAAATTCTTTTTATTGGATACTAATTATCCTTCTAGATGCATCTTCATGCATTATTTCACATTATCTTGTTTATTTCTCATTAAAATATCTTTTTTTGAGGATTTCTCTTTATTTCTCTTTTATTTTCCTCATTGGCATTCCTTTTATCATTAGAAATCCTTGGAATATGAAATTCCACAAAGGATCACCTAATTATAACTTTTCCCACTTATTTCCAACATTTTAACATTATTTTCAATTTCTTTCTTACTAAAGAAATACTTAATTAATCTTTTCCTTTCTTATTGCTTTCTTTTTGCAACTTTGGACTCCTTGGAACCTAAGGAACCCAAGAGGCACGAAATCCATCCTTGGATTACATCTCTTTGCCTTCTAGAGGTTTCTACCTCTTCCTTTTCCTAAATATTCAATTATTCAATTACTAATTGAATTTTCTTTGTTATTTGGGCCCAATAGCCAATAAATCCCACAACACAGACATCAAGGCTATTGTAAACAAAATCCATGTATTCAAAACAAATTATACCATTCTTTGTTCAATTATCTTTAATATGAGAAATTACATTTCTCACCAGAAATTGGGGTTGTAACAGGCATTGTAGTAACAACTTGAAACTCAGCACTGGTGACAAAATCAAAAGTCATGTCATGTGCAACGGGATTGTACAAGGCTCTACAGAATGGCACTGGCATGGAGAGATTTCAAACCTAAAATTAGTGGATGTCGATAGCAATGCTAGTGTGGAAGAAGAAATTGCCTCCAATGATGTAGATGTGAACGAACCAGTTCCAGTAGACATCGTTGATGCGATGCTGGATAGTTGTGGGGTAGAGTACACCGATCCACCTCCCATGTTTAGAAACATTGTGCATGATGCTGAGAGACCATTATACACATGTTGTACTAAGTTTACGAAGCTTAGCGCTGTGTTGAGATTGTATAAGCTGAAAGTTAACAATAGATGGAGTGACACAAGCTTCACGTCATTTTTGTCTTTGTTGAAAGAAATTCTTCCTGAAGGAAACGAGCTACCAATCTCAACATACCAGTTAAAAATATTTTTGTGCCCAATGGGAATGGAGGCCAAGAAGATACACGCATGCCCGAATGATTATATATTATTTCAAAAGGACTATGTATATTTGAAAGATTGTCCAAACTGTGGTGCGTCAAGGTATAAAATGATGACTTTGGGGGAGTCCAAAATTGGTTCTCCTACCAAGGTGATATGGTATCTATCTATAATATCACGGTTTCAATGCTTGTTTTCCAAACCGATAGATGCAAAGAATTTGAGGTAGCATGCAGATGTCAAGAAAAATAATGATGGGGTCCTACGATATGCGTTTGATTCCCCACAGTGGAAGAAGATTGATTTATTGTACCCTAAATTTGGTGAAGAAGTCAAGAATCTAAGACTTGGTCTTTATACAGATGGGATGAATCCATACGGGACATTGAGAAGCCAACATAGCACTTGGCTAGTTATGCTTGTTATATACAATCTTCCTCCCTGGTTGTGTATGAAAAATAAGTATGTTATGTTGTCGTTGTTAATATCGGGCCCTAAACAACCTGGAAATGATATCGATGTTTATCTTGAACCTCTAATTGATGACTTAAAGAAACTCTGGGGTGTAGGTGTGATGGCATATGATGCTTCACAAAGAGAGACATTTCGTTTTCACTCTATGTTGTTTTGCATTGTTAATGACTTTCCAGCATATAGGAATTTGTCTGGATATAGTGTCAAAGGATCTAATCCTATATGTGAAGATAACACTGATTCAATATGACTAAAACATGGCGGAAAGACTGTATATCTTGGTCATCTAAGGTTTCTTCTAAAATTCCATCCGTATCGTAGGTTGCGAAAAGCGTTCAATGGACGGAATGAGGAACATAGTGCATCTAAACCTATACCAGGGGAGGTTGTTTATGAAAGAGTAAAAGACGTTGTCAATGAATTTGGTAAGAGATCACAATGTACCATGGCCACACGGAGTGACAAATCTTTATTCAAGAAGAAGTCAATATTTTGGAATCTTCCTTATTGGAGTTCTTTGGCAGCCAAACATTGTATCGATGTCATGCACATTGAGAAAAATGTTTGTATGGCGTCATTGGTACTCTGTTGAATATACCAGGTAAGACTAAAGATTGGATAAAATACAGAATGGACCTACGTGAAATGGGAATAAGGACAAAATTAACAGAAGTAGTTAGTAGAGATCGGAGAACATACTTACGTCCTTCTTGTTACACATTGTTTAGAAAGGAGAAGAAAGCTTTTTGTGATTGCTTGGTAAATGTTAAGGTGCCACAGGGTTACTCATCCAACATCTGTAGATTGGTATCAATAAAAGATCTGAAGTTGAAAGGTCTTAAATCTCATGATTATCACACTCTAATGCAACAAATATTGCCCATGGCAATTCGATCTATACTGCCAAAGCATGTAAGGTTTGCAATCACCAGACTTTGTTTCTTTTTCAACAGTCTATGCAGCAAAGTTATTGATCCTGATACTCTCGATAAGTTGCAAAGAGAAGTGGTTGTTACCCTATGTCAGCTTGAGATGTATTTCCTCCTTCATTCTTTGATATCATGGTACATCTTGTTGTCCACTTAACTAGGGAAGTGAAACTGTTGGGACCAATTTTCTTGCATTGGATGTATCCCTTTGAACGATACATGAGTGCTTTTAAAGGTGATGTTCAAAACTGTTATCAGCATGAAGAGAGTATTATTGAGGGTTATGTGGCGAGAGAGGTTATGGATTTTTGTAATGATTTTCGGAGTGGTAATGACGCTCCCGTTAATGACAAGAATATTCAGGAGTATTCTGGCAAAGGAATTTTAGGATCACGGATGAAAGTAATCAGCCATGAGCAGTTGGAACAAGCTCACTTGTCTATTTCACACAACATAGACAAAGTGAGTGTTTATATCGAGGAACATACCAATTTCATCAAGAAATAATATCCTCGAGCCAATTCAATGTGGCTTGCTAGGGAGCATAACAAGACATTTATTAAGTGGTGTGAAGATAAAGTCTTGCAACAACTATCTCAAACACCAAATAATCTTGCTAAAATATCAAATGCCTCTCCTTTAAGACAAAATTGAATGTTATGTCTTATGAAGGATTTGACATAAATGGGTTATCATATTACACAAGGCGTCAAGATGATAAGAGCGTCATCCAAAATAGTGGGGTCACCCTTCAAGCGTCTTCATTATTTTTTACAAGTGCAAAGGATAAGAGTCCATGTGAAGCTAAAATGTCATATTACAGTGTCATTGAAGACATATGGGAGTTTGACTACGTATATTTTAGAATTCCTCTCTTTAAATGTAATTGGGTTGATAACACCAAAGGAGTTATAGTGGATGAATTGGATTTCACATTAGTGATTTTGAAAAGATTGGCGAGAAGGGCGAACCATTCATATTGGCATCATAGGCAAAATAAGTATTTTATATCAATGATCCTACAAATGATAAATTGTCGGTTGTTCTTCATGGTAAAAGACACTTCATTGAAGATCCTATAGATGAAGAAGAGTACTATGATAAGTATGATGACTTGAGTCCATTATCAATTGGGTTGCCAACACCACCAAATATTGAAGCTAACAATGACTTGTATGTGCACGGAGATCACACCAAAGGAATGTTAATTGATAAAAGATCATAGTATTAGAGGCATGTTTTTATTTTTTTATATGTTTTATTTTTCTAAATGTGAACTTTACAATGTTTATTATCTTCTAGTTATGTTAAATGTTAAATGTTTGATTTTTTAATGACAACTTTAGATGTCTGAACATGAGTATGATGACTATGATGATGATTACCATTAGGGTGAGGATATCAATGCAGTGCCTCACAATGTAAGTTTTTAAAATATATCCTATATTTCTATCTATATGTCCATTTATAAGTTATATCCTGTAAGTGTGTTTTTTTTGTTGTCAAATTTTAGGTTGATGATGTACCCCCTGAAGAACTTGGGGCACTTGATGAGCAACAATTTTTTTTGAAAAAGTGAGGGGCATCACTATGATGAACAAGTTACTATAACAAAGGGGCAATGGACCCAAATTGGCTGTGGATTTTGATCATGTAGGAAATCCAGTTGGAGTGAACCCACTACAGCAAAATTGCCCATTAGTGGCATTTATTCAAGTGACTTTTATAAAAAAAAAGTCACTATCTTTCTAATATACATGCATTTTTAATTATAATACCTCTAAACCACCTATTATAGAGTTTCTAAAAAGGACATAACATTAAAGGCATTTTTATTTTTGATTAGTGGTAATCTTAAATCTCCATACCAAATTAGAAAGTAATTGCTACTTTCCACGCGGTCCAAATTTTCCCCGATCGCGACGATCGATCTCTTCGCTCTCTCCTGAATTCAGTGGGACAATCGATCTCTCCGCTCTCTCCCTAATTCCTCGCTCATGAGCTAGACCAGTGCATGGAGGAGATATAGCCGATCGTCACCCTATCTAGGAGACTAGTGGATCGTGTCTGACTGGGAGACTGGTGGCAGTGTATTATGTTCCAGTTGTCGGTCGCGGAGTGCCTACTTTTCGGCCGCGGAGTGCCAAGTTGCCGGCGTTAGAGTGACACATTGCTGGTGAGTCCCAACCGAAGCATACTCAGGCATCGTTCGACCTTCCTCCTCCACCAATTTGGACCAAGCCCAGCCGAAGCACCGCCACAGACTCAATCTGCCCCTCCGGCGTCAGCGAGCTTGAGTGAGGGACTCCGATCAATCCTCTTTAGGTAACCATCACCGCACCTTATTCTACAAATCCCTTATCTCCTTAGGGTGTTCAATCCACCCCATCTATCTACCCACAAACCAGGTTCATGCCAGGGAAGCTAGACTTCCGGCCAAGCTTCTCGGCCACAGTTAGACCACAAAAACCAATCCCACAACTTCAGTAGACAGTGTCAAAGAGGTGACCGATCTTCATTTGCACGCTTCACCCCTCCTTTAGCGAAACTAATTTTCAGGCTTACCTGTTCTGTTCTAGCCATTTCATTAAAAAGCTATTCTGAAACACCAAAAATGATTTTACAGACCTGCAACTTTGCTATGACCATCTTCAGTTATAGGTTAATCATCAGTTTGAAGCCATGAATCAAAAGATTATAAAGCCTTTAATTACAGAAACTATGTAAGCTTTAGTCAATTAGGCTTCTTAAGTATATCTGGATCATCCATGTTCCTTGTTAGTGTTAGCATCCCTCTTTAGAACAACATCTACAAACGTATTTTTGCTTAATTATATGTGAAGGTGTTTAATTTTCTTGTGATAGACATGATAGCCTTGGTTTTCTTTCATCTGGAACATAAGATATGCATATTGGATGACCTAATGACTATCTTCATGTGTCATGCTTTGAGGATTACCTCCATATGTTATGTAATTCTATGATTCTATAAGTTTATAGGAATGGAGCATATTAGGGCTTCTTTAGAGGAGTGGTCTTGTAGTCACATGTCTGCTGGTGAAAGTACATGTCACTAATTATATGTAAGTCTCAGGTTTTACAAGCCTAAACAAGACGTTGAACATAAATATGTCCCTTTGAAAGGGGGATTTGAAATAGAGTGCCCAATTTTTGCAATAAATAAAGAATGCAATGATTGGGAAATGAATGAACCAAGACATGGTACGTAAAAATCCCACTACGTGGCAAGGGTCTTCATACTATCATTCAAGACTCATTCTCAGGTTTGTTTTGTGGGGTGTTATGGGTAATATATAAACTTTCCTCTTATGCATAAAGGGGCAAGCAGAGATTAGAAGGGTTCATCAAGTGGTCTTGATTTGACTTGGTTATGAGTGGGATATTCTACCTATGAAAATTAAGATAATTTCCTTTTTGGTTTTCCCTATGAGAGTTATAACATCCGCCATGAATCCTTGCATGGATATAGAAGCATGGGTCCATCTTGTCATTACTCAAAATCTATGTGGTTTGATTTGTTCAGTTGTTATATGTTGATGACTTAATCAGTGACTGAGGTTCCCTATTGAGAAACAAAGTCCACTCTACTACCATTCATCCTCTTAGATGGTAGGTGTAGGTCTAGATATTTCCTCATTCTCCATGGGCCTCAAATGGGTGTGATGATAGGCCAAAATCAAGATCCTCAAATATTCCTCATCATGGATTATGTAGGGAGGAAAATAGTTGTCTTTTACATTTGTTATTGTGAGAGCTAGTCAAGATATGTTTCCTATCTTATCATTTGTATAAAGTCAGTGATTATTAATTATTATACCTTTATATATGGATTATGTATTACATTCTGATATTAATTGTGCCAACGTATTGCTGGGAATCTAGGTATGTGCTACCTAACAATCTTGAGGATCCTGTAGTCTGTCTTGGCAGTTCTAAGAATTTTGTAGTTTTGAATCTTCCAAGGAAAATATATCTACATAAAGATTATGGAATTCCATAGAATTCAACCATCTATAGCTGGGTTCAAGAAAAGGTTTTACATGATCAAGCATAATTAGGCTTTATGTGGATGAATTTCTTTTGAGAAAGTTTGATCAAGTTGTCAATAATGGTTCGACATCACCAATAGCACCTTTGACTAGATGAACATATGATATCTATATTTCCAAAGTTTCCTAGTAGGTTGGGTTGCTGAGAAATCAGTGGGAATTGTAAATAGTTGTTGCTCACGCCTATGTAAGGCCAAGATCAAATATTCCCATGTTAGTATCAACCATGAAGACTTGACCTACAACATCTGCATTTGGGGAGAGCAACACATACATATTAGTTAGATTTTTGCTCTCTAAGTGTTGAACATCCAATGTTAGTTAATTGAAACATGAAAAAATGGAATAATATGTCATTTTGTATTAGAGTTCTTATATGTAAAGCTACATCTAGTAGCTATTTCCAGTAGAAACTGGAATTAGATAATAAGCTAGGCGATAGCAAAGCAAAACTAAGAAAAATCCATTATATTTATATTAAAAATAGAATTGTTGCTTTGGATATTTTTTTGTAGTTTGCAAGAAAATACTTGACTCAAAAATGAAAAATCAGTAGTAATATCAGGTGCATTACATGTGATTATTCAGGTTCAAATAGAATTTTGATGAAAAGATGCTCAACATACATCACTTTTGGAAGGACCACAGACTTAAAACCATCAAGCTGAATTTTTTCATGGCTGAAATAGAAAAAATTTAGTAGAAATTGATTTCTTAAGGCTATGCTAAACTTTAGTTGTGAAACATATATAAGGCACACATTTGATATTGCATTATTGATTGATAAGTAAGACAAATCTTTAAGTTATGATATTTAATGACACAAATATGTACCATATATGTTATAAGTTCATCCAGACTTTTCATTGTGAGGAGGAGGCACTATGATCTCTGGTGGGATACTTTGGCTCATTGTGTAGATGAGGTAGGCAAAGTGAACTTTGTGGGTTCATGGAAATCTCTTTGTACGACATTATATTCTAGATTTGATGGCTCAAGTTGAGAGAAGTACATTTTAGACTAATGGAGTGCAACATTAGCCAAAGCATAAATATGTTTATTTTAGGGTAATAACACTTGCAACCTATATAGAAAATTAAATAACTTAAAAAGATGATCTTTGCTACTATTAGATGTAGTTTGGTAGCTATTTGGTCTAAGTTGTGCACAAAGTTGTAGTGTACAACCAATTTATCTATGCACAAAGTTGTAGTGCACATAGTCGTACTAGGCATTGATGGTCTTCTCTCCTTTGCCAAATAGTGCTTGTGAGTCAGATTTAGACCTATCCCTAATAGGGTTTTCTTTCTACTTGGGCCAATACAACTGAACATGTCTCTCTTTCATGTGCCAAGCAAGCTGCATGATAGACTTTGCAATCATTGATACATGCAGTCATTGATACTTTCTGGCTGTATATGTTATAAAGGTTTGTAGAAGGTGATCTTGTAGAAGTTGAGGTTGTACGTTTGGAAACCATGTTGGCCATTTTGAGGTTTATGAATTCTCCTTTGATACTAGCGGATAGGACCCATGCTCATGTTCATTTTCTGATTCAGTTCAAAATGATTAGAATGTGCCTGGATCCTTATTATAAGTATGTTCTTTTAGCCTTATAAAATGTATTTCAAACATAGTGTCCTGTATTCATAAAACTAAAGAGGCAGGAATCTATCCCATTTACATATAGGTCAGAGAATAATAACCTCACATAACTCATTTAGAAAAATTACAATTTTTAGATGGATCCTTCTTGTCATAAAATTTGTGGTACTATCAAAATAATAAGATGATAAGATATCTTGTAGTAGTGTTTTGATAAACACATAAGTACAATACTATAGTAAAAATTTGGGAAGACACCAGTAACCTCTTTAAATAGGTCTCACACCTTCTATAGTAGTGCATGGATACTCCAAATTAAATAGGTCTCACACATGTACAAAATAAGCCAGACACCAGTAACCTCTTTGATAATCTAAAATATGAGTGTTGATTCAACAAATAGTAAATAAGTGTCACCTCATTGTAGGAAATACCAAGCTACATCAAATTATAGAAAATACTAGTTACTTCCTTGAAATTCTCAAAGAAGGATTAGTGAACATTGGACCAATTGCAAAGATATAGGACATGATCTCCTCTCTTAGATTTGTTTTCAAGCTATCATGTCCACCACAATAAAGTTGGTTATGACAAGAAATAAAAGGTTAACTGATGTTATACTACTTTTTCTAAAAATATATAACATCGTTATATGTACTTACAATTGTTAGTACTAATATTTTGCAGTCTCTATCCACCCACAACAGTTACTATGAACTGGGCCTCTATGCCAATGTTATTGTTCTCTGAAGAAGAACAATTGGACATCATCCTAGATGATCGTTCCTTAAACCAACTAACCATACTCGAACATTGGCATTTTATAAATGGAAGACACTACAAGCCTGGTGAAGTGACCCTAAATTTTGGCAATTCTTCACATGTTATCGAGGTTGAGTATGATTTGGTGGGAAATCTTATATCAAAATCCAGTTGGAGTTATTGGATTAGAAAGATGCTAGTGGGCCATAGAAATAAGATTTTTCGCCATCCAGTTGTCCATAATACCATCAAAGTTTGGATAACCAACATGAACCACGGGACCCCGATCATCTACGGCAATATGAGCGCACGATGGAGCAAACCAGCTTAGAGAAATCTGATGATGAGGCACCTGTCAGTTCAGATTTGTATAAATACAGTGAGGAGCTCCGCGACACAGCACAATCATCAAAAAGAGCACGGTAGGTCCAATTAACAAATATAATTGTCCTGGAAAAAAATTTGTGTTTACACTTTTTGTCTTAAAGTAATCAATCCTCATAGCTACTTTCTTTTCTGAACTTCAGGAGAAGATCGCCACAATGAAAAGTCCTCAAAGTTACTGAAGTGGGACCATGTTGGTGTAGTATTTAGTTGTCTATCTATCTAGACTTGTCTGTATTAATAGTTATTTTAATTATGTGCATGTTTAGGGGTACACCAACCCCTTTGTTTAGTTACTGTTTAGGGGTACACCCATGTGTGTGGATGTAAAAAGAGATTAATGAATGGAACTGAAAGTTGCTACATGAATGCTTATAACTAAAGTGTGTGTTCCCATGAATGTTACAAATTCACAAATCCATCCTATCTAATGACACATTTGAAACCCAACAACAAGAAGAAATATGCATATCCTATTATGTTACAAATTACTGACAAATTTTTTTTTGGTCAGCCAAAACTCTGTTGCTTTTTTCATTTTTGATTTTTTGGAAAGTACAAAACTTGTTGGAACTCAAGAAAGAACCAACTGTAAATGAAGGAATCTATCTTTACATCAAAAATCTATCTGTAAGAACATAGAAGGGTACCGACCCACAAAAAAAGAAGGAAATAATAGAAAAAATCTTCAGGCTAAAGCCAATAGAGAATGCCTGAACCTGAACAAGAAAGAAACAAAAAGAAGAATCAAAGGTACCATCAAAAAGGCAAGAGACTTCCTGCTAAACCAGACGATCAACCACATATATCCATCAACAACTAGACAATCACTCCTTGAGTTCAAGGGGAGCAACATGCAGACCAAGACAAACACCAGTAGACAAGAAACAAACATGAATCCATCCACATACCTCTAGAAATAGCCAAACATCACAAGAAAAAAACACTCAACCATAACTCAACGAGTGAGAGGGGAGCAAAGGCAGCAAGGACAGCAGGGATAAGCACCATCAGGATCAAGCAGCCAGCTCAGGGAATGGAAACCAAAGAAACATACATAGGAATAGAAAGGGTCATCAGACAATCTCTGCCAAAACCAGCAGACGAAGAGCATGAGAAGACGCCAGCTTTAGACCTCTAAAAAGACAACAGCCAACACATAAACTCGACCATCACTCAGCAAGTAAGAGGGGAGCAAGGTAACAGGCCAACAATCATCAAGAATAGAACCAGTAAAAAATAACCATCAGAAGCAAGCAACCAAATCAAGAAACCCACAAGGTACAAAAATGAACTCCAGCACATAAAAAACTCAACCATCACTGCAAAGAAGAGAGAGGGGAGCAAACCAGGGGAAAGTTCGATCACCAAACCAGTAGAGATCTTCATAAATCAACCAAAGATAGTATAACCATCCTCCAAGAACCCCAAAAGGACACAAGAGAACTCCAGCAACCTCCAAGCCATCTCAACGAGACATCATCAAGAAACCCATACACAAACATACCCCAACAGATAGTAGAAAAAGGAGGGAGAGGGGAGCATCGACTAAACTCAACCTTCACCTCAAGAAACCTGAACATAACTCCAGCCACCATTACTTAGTTCAACAAAAAATCAACACAACCAGTAGCAAGAAAACCCAACAGAGTGCAACTTAAAATAGGACAAGAGCACAAAAGGAGCCCATCTTGAAATGAATATCTACAAAGAAGCATCAACAAATAGAGATCCAATCAATTTTCAAGGAAAAAATCATATAGAGTCTTGATTCACAACCATCCATAACTGAGATGATGTTCTGGACTTTCCATCATGGACTCTAAGATTCCTCTCAATCCAAAAGTGATAATAAATGAGGCTCATGATACATTTCATCCTCATAACAGGTAGAGTTTCTGCTTGAGTCCATGACCTAATCATAGGAATATTCACAGATTCCCAAATGTCCTCAACATACTTATAATAAAAAAGAAGGTGGTAGGTGTCTTCATAATCATTTTGGCGCAAAAAACACATAGAAGCCAGACAAATACCCCTTCTCCTAGAGTAATCAGAGGTTGGAAGCCTATTGTGTCTGGCTTTCCATAAATGTAACATAGCACGCTTATGGCTTTTAATCTTCCAAATCCATTCAAAACTATAGCGATAATCCTTCTTCTGCCTGATAGCTTCCCAAACATCATGAAGCTTGATCTTCAGTTTACCATCAAAGAGGATAGTATCTTTCTGCCCCTGGTGAATACCAATGCCTTTAACTACATTAAAGATATCATTCTGGCCACGATTATTATCTTTTGGCATTTTCCAAGCACCATTACAGATCATAGCATTTAGCTTATAATTCCAAGAGTACCCAGACCTAATAATGCATTCTCTGCCCACAAAATGATCCAAGAATTGAGAGTGACACCAAGGGTCTTGCCAAGTAAAAAAATAGTCACCATTGCCCACAACAAACTTGACAAAATTTTGTAGGTCACCCCTAACATGAATCAGATTATTAAGCATCTAGGAATAGTTAGGAGACTTTTTAATAATCCAAAAATATTATTTCCTTAAATACTTTTTAGCAATCCATTTAACCCAAAGGGTATCTTTTTTACTAGCAATATCCCATTCATTAATGATCAAGCATGCTTTAGCAACATCTTTGGGTTTCTTGATATTCAAACCTCCATCTTCTTTTGATTCTATAACATCATCCCATTTAACAAGAAAGTTGGATCAACAACCGTCTTTATATTATCACTTTCATCATCATTATGAGGCGTGTTATGAGACATAGAAGCATGTTTAACATTATCATTATAAAACATGTCATGATGTATAGAAACATAACTCAACACCCTTTATACAACTATCCCATAGAGTATCACATCATACCATGAGGCTCTAGTATCAACATGGTATATTCCAAACACTACTATGAGGTATCGACTAGGGTTCCAACATAGGGTATTGGATTGTCCTTAAGTGTGTCGGGAAACCACTCCAAAAAGGGGGGGGGGTTTATCGGTCAAGCATATACTTAAGAGAACCACTAAGGTATCAGCCTGCCACTTGGGATGGTGTATCGGTTATAACTCCTAAGAGGAGGGTGTCGGCCAACCCCATTCTATCAGGAAACACCATCGTAGGGGTGACGGGCGTCAAGGGTAATGGGCAACGTACAAGCCGTGACGGATACTAGGGTTATTGGGCTACAACGCCCCCAAGGGTGTCAACTAGCAATGCATCAATCTGTGATGGGCAAAGCCTTGACGAGCAATGCACACAACACAATGCTCCCCTGGCCACAACACCAAGTCATGACAGCCCATGGCATATCATCTAGCACTCCTCGTATCACAATCCAACACCACATTGGTTCAACAACCACCAACAAACTATCACCCTCATCTAACATTGGCCCACTCATTCCTAATGGCAGGTTGTTCTAAATAGCTTCAGCACATGTCGACCTAGTCGTAGCCAAGGTCGTGATGGCCTATCACAAGGGTAACAGCCATAGGCGTCATAGGTCGTGATAGCCACCTAACATATCATCCTACCCTACCTATCATCCTCCCCAAGCACATCGGCCTTTCAAACATGTCGGCCACTTGATCTTCAACCTCAACATGATGTTACTAACAAGGTAAAAAAAGGGGCAACGCATGGGCAGAAATTAAGCCATGCTCTTCTACTAAAATATGTCACAAAACTTCCCTAAAGAACTACTAGCATGCAAGCAATAACGAGCCATAGATCAAGAACAAGATAACAAGTAAAGGTGATAATAACAAAGAGGGCTTAGAATTATATAACACACCTCAAGGATCACCACTAAGATCCAAGCTTCAAGATCTCAAGGTAGAAGGAGATCCTCCAAGCTCAATCTCCACAACACCTCCAAGAAGAAGATAAGACCAAGGTTAAGAGATCATGAGAGGGAAAGAGAAGCAACTAAGGTCCATGGCTAATAAGAAGAAAGGAGATAAATAAAACTAAGGATCATGGCTTACCAAGGAAGAAGATGAAAAGAGAACTCCACAAGCTTAGGCTCATCCACCAAGCCCCAAGGGAGAAGACTCCTTAAGCTCAAGATCGTCTACCAAGGAAGAGGAAAGCAAAGATGGCCAAAGGATTCTCTTGAATGGAGAGAAAGAAGTATATATACAAGAGAGATGAAAGAGAGAACAAGGGGAAGGTGTCACCACCTTAGAACCCTAGATGACACATGTCCACGAAGAAAAATCCACATGCAACACCATGCAATAAGGTGATAAAACTATGCCTCACCCACTAAGTCTCCTTCCTAGGTCATGGCCGATACACATCTCCTCGTCCCTTCACAAACTGATAGGGATGAAACCCTAGAGCCACGAAACGATATGGTGCATCTGGAGACACCCCAAAACCGACAGGATGTCCTTCAAGACACCCACAACCGATACAAGGCCCCCCTCAAGGCTCTCAAGTTGAGACAACACTCCTAGGTGTAAGATACACCTCAAACACACCTCAAACATGTGTGCAAAACACCACCAGTGGTATCACCACATATTCAAGGCTCAAACAAGATACCATATCTTTCACTTTCCTCTAGATGATGCCAAGAGAGAGAAGGAACACACTAGAGGTGGAAAATTTGCACATCAACCCCTATCCTGGGTAAATAGTAATTTACACCAAAACCTTTCCACAATACACAATCATCAACCAAAAAAGCTCAAACAAGGAACTCAAGCCTCCAACATGCCCTAATTACATCTTAGATGGTTAGAGAAAGGTGCTAAGAAACATACTTAAGCAAAACATATAGCATTATCCCAAAACATGGGTCAAGGTTCCTTACAAGCCATAAACCCCTAACAGGGATTTCGTCTCCAAAATCCTAAGAGAAAAGGTAAGGGTACTTCCTCCTCATCTCTTCCTCGAGCTCCCACATGGCTTCCTCAACACCACGATGATGCCAAAGAACCTTCAAAAGAACAAGGTCCTTCCTCTTGAACTTCTTCACCCTCCGATCAAGGATCAACACTGGACCTTCTACATAGGTCACATTTTCATCAAGCTCTATCTCCACTGGCTGTAACACTAACTCTTTATCTGGATGACACTTCCTCAACATACTGACATGAAACACTAGATGTAGCATGTGTAGCTCAGGTGGCAACTCCAACTGGTAAGCCACCTTCCCAACACGTGCCACAACTAGGAAAGGTCTCATATATCTGGGAGCCAACTTACCCTTATTCCCAAACCTCTGAACACCCTTTCAAGGAGAGACCTTCAGATATACCTTGTCTCCCACTTGGAACTCCAAGGGTCTACAACAATTATCTGTATATGACTTTTTCTTATCATGTGTTGCTTTCAGCTGTTGTTGTATCACTTTGATCTTCTCTATTGTCTGCTGCATAAGCTCAGGACCAAAATACTGATACTCACGTCTCATACCAACACAATAGAGATATGCAACGTCTCCCATACAATGCCTCATATGGTGCCATGTCAATGCTACTCTGATAGATGTTGTTATAGGTGAACTCTATCAAATTGAGATGTACATCCCAACTTCCTGAGAACTGAAGAACAAAAGCCATCAACAAATTCTCCAAGATCTGGATGGTCCTCTCAGATTGACCATCTGTTTGTGGGTGGAAAGTAGTACTGAACTTTAATTGCATACCCAAAGTTGTGTACAACCTCTCCCAAAAGTGACTCATGAAATGAGGACCTCTATCAGACACAATAGTTGCTGGAACACCATGCAAACACACTATATCATCAACATAAACTTGGGTAAGCTTCTCTACAATGAACATTGTCTTCACGAAAAGAAAATGTGTTGACTTGGTCAACCTGTCAATGATCAACCAAATGGAATCGTAACCTTTGGCTGTCCTAGGAAGACCAACCACAAAGTCCATAGTCACATGATCCCACTTCCACTAGGGTATAGGAAATAGTTACAACATTCTTGCAGGCTTTCGATGCTCAGGTTTGACTTGTTGGCATATTGTGCATCTTGTAACGAACTCATCTACATCTTTCTTCAAGCCTGGCCACCGATACATATCCTTTAGATTGTGGTACATCTTGGTACTACCTGGATGCATAACATATATAGATGAATGAGCCTCTTACAACACTGTTTTTCTAAGGTTATCAGCATCCAGAACCACTATCATGTTTATGATAACAAACTATCCCATCCTCTGACTCATGGAAGCCATCACACTTCTCACTGCCGAACTCTGATCTAATCTACTATGTCACAGTATCTGTCTATTGAGCTTCTCTAATCTATTGTCTTAGGATAGGTTCCACCTGTAGCTGTGCCAACAAACCAGCTAACACGGAGACTTCCAACTTGACATTCATCTGACGTAAGGAGACCAACATGTCTTGCTTTTGGCACATCAAAGAACTCAATTGTCCTTTATCTATAGATGAGGATGAAGACTTCCTGCTCAATGCATCTTTTATGACATTCACCTTTCCTGGATGATAATCGGTTGTGCAGTCATAGTCTTTGACCAACTCCATCCAATGACGCCACCTCATGTTCGACTCCTATTGTGAAAAGATGTATTTGAGGTTCTTGTTATCTTAGAAGATCTGCCACTTCTCCACATACAGATAGTGCGTCTAAATCTTCAGGGCATGAAACACAATACCTAGATCCAAATCATGAGTCACGTAATTCTCCTCGTGTTTCTTAAGCTTTCGAGAAGCAAAAGAAACCACTTACTTATCCTGCATCAACACACATCCCAAACCATTTTTGGATTCATCACAAAAGATGATGTACCCTTTTCCTTGCTCAGGCAAGACCAGAATCAGTGCACTTGTCAACTTCTCCTTTAACACTTGTGAAGCACGTTGACATTTGTCATCCCAAAAGAACGTCATATCCTTCCTTGTTGACTTAGTTAAGGGTAGGGTGGTAGCGCTGAAGTCCTTAATGAACCTCCTGTAGTAGCCTGCCAAACCTAGAAAACTATGCACTTATGTCAGCATCTTCGACTGTTCCCACTCTATCATAGACTCTACCTTCTTAGGATCCACTCACACTCCTTCTTCAAATATAACATGCTCCAAGAAAGCTACCTCCTTCAACCAGAACTCGCACATGCTAAACTTAGCATAAAGTTGGTGTTGTCTCAACACTGTCAACGCTTGACAAAGATGTTGTTCATGTTATTGACTATCATGTCTATATATCAAGATATCATCTATTAAAAACACCACAAACGGATCAAGGAATGGTCAGAACACCATGTTCATCAGATCCATGAACGATGTTGGTGCATTGGTTAGCCCAAACGGCATAACCACAAACCCGTAGTGACCATACCTTGTCCTAAAATCTGACTTAGGTATGTCATCCTCCTTGATCCTCAACTGATGATATCCTAACCTCAAATCTATCTTTGAGAACATCATTGTTCCATGCAATTGGTCAAACAAATCATCTATCCTTGGCATGGGATACTTATTCTTTATCGTGGCATTGTTCAACTGCCTATAGTCTATCCACAACCTCATACACCCATCCTTCTTCTTCATAACCAACACTGGAGGACCCCAAGGTGACGTACTCGGCCTGATGAATCCTTTGTCAAGCATTTCTTACAACTATTTCTTTAATTCTACCATCTCTATTGGTGCCATCCTATATGGTGTCTGAGCTATCAGTTGCGTACCAGGAACCAGATTGATCTCAAAATCAATCTCTCAGGGTGGAGGTACACCTGGAAACTCTTCCCAAAAAACATCCTCAAACTCCCTAACCACTGGCACCTCCTGGATACTAGGATTCCTCACCTGTATATTCACCACATGTGCAAAAAATGCCTCACAACCTTGCCACAGAAGCTTCCTTGTTATCATAGCTAATATAAGACACGTCGGGAGAATCTTCCTATCCCCTTGGAAGATCCACGTCTCACTACCATCAACAAACGTCCCCTGCTTGGAACTAAAATCCAAGACTACTCTATACTTCTCTAGGGTATCCATTCCAAGGATCACATCAAATCCATGCATGTCAAGTGGTACGAGATCCACTTGAATGTTGTATCCCAAAAAAGAGAGGACACACAAAGGACACACATCCTACAACATTGCAGAATTGACCAATGAGGTTTCTAGCAACAAACTATTCTTCTTATGACTAACATGAAAATACCAACTAGTAAGCACTTCACGTGTGATAAAAGAGTATGTAGAACCCAGATCGACCAAAACATATATAGAGCAGGAAGAAGACAAATTAGAATGAAAAAACTCCATCTGGCCTGTCTCCACTCACGGGTTGACCAACGCCTCTGGTTGACTCATACCATAGAATCTAGACATTGCATGTTGTCACCCCCGTCCTCAGCTTCCCTGACCAGATGATCTAGCTTGTGATGCTTGGACACATCCTCATCCTCCTATGCCACTATTATGCTGTCTCTGTGAGCCCTGCTGACTCTGCCTTGGTTGCTGGGTCACTTCATCATCCTTCACTAGGAAAAATGGTTTGGTATGGCCAACTTGTCCACACTTATAACATGTTTTGTTCTCATACCAAGGCTTAGGTGGCCTGGTCACAAATGTTGATGCAACACTTTGGACTTCTAAGGGAAGAAAACTATGGCCTCTTCCCTTGCTTGGTGACCACTATGTCGAAGCACTAAATCTTTGTGATGCTGGCGGTGTAGAAACCTTAGTTTCTTAAAGCCACCTGATGAATGCCCTTGAAACTGTGCAGACCTCTTCTTAGCACTTTCCTCTCTCTTCTCCTTCACAGAATGCTCTATCCTTTGAACAGACTCCACAAACACAACAAACCTCTCTCAGTTCTCCAAAGAAGCAACTGGGATAGACAACTCAACATTCAACCCCTTCTCAAAATGACGAATCCTCTCATCCTCTGTCACAGCCATGTGAGGACGGAACCTCAACAACTCCATAAACCTTTCCTCATACTCGTTGATCGTCATAGATCCCTGTCAAATCCTCTCAAACCGACTGATCATCTCATCAAGATACGTCTGAGGAAAGTACTAACCCACGAACTCACGTCAGAATTCGTCCCAACCAACCACAACATCAGGTATCTTCTCCTCCTCTATGGCCCACCAATGGCTAATATTCAATATGGGGAACCGGTGCCCTAGGCTGAGGTGTAGGAATCCTGTCTGCCATATGAGTCATTGTTGCCATAAACTTCCCAAAAAGTGATTGAAAGGCATGGTTTTCTATCATGCTTGGGTCAAACTGGGTGTGGGAAACCCACGGGGTGATATTCCGAATCTTAGCGAGAGATATAACTCACCACCAAATCTATTATTATCACAGATAATAAGAACTAAGCAGAAGTATAATTACAACTAAGTGAAGCAGGTAATGATTATTATGAAGAAAAACATTTATTGTCTGATTTATGGAACATCTTAATAATTTAAAAGGAATATGAAGAACATGTATATATCCTATCAACAACATTGTATAAAAATCAAGCAAGGCCTCATCCAATGTTTTTGTATTTTGATCCTATACGATCATACAACATGGCTGATTATGTATTTCATTATGCCCCGAGGATTTGAGTCATGCCACCCAAATCTAACCAACCATTCGTTAAGTCAGAATTGGTGCCATACAAGGTCTAATGGAAGATTTGGAATCCACGACCTCACCACACTTCTTGGTCAACACAAGAGAAAACACTATTGAGACATATCATTCAACTTCCATAATGATGTATAGTCAATTTTAGGTATTGGCTCATGCATGGCCATCCACATATATAATCATCACTAGTCCACCTCGGTACAAGTACAACGCTAGAAGAACAGGCTCACGCATGGCCATTCTATCAAAAGGAGTGGCTCATGCATGGCCATCCATACCACAACGAGATCGACTCATGCATTGTTGTCTCACATATCTTGTACTTAAGGATATAAGGAATTACTCGACTTGTACCCCGCATATTCAAAAATATGCTCTCCGAGTTAAACTCGTTTCACCATTCAACAAATTGCTGACACTGAATGGATCTATGGCACATGGCAAAGTACACTATTACATTCCACTTGATTAATTAGATCAATTTAAACATCTTTAAGCATCAATCAAGTTACAACATATAACCTCTAAACAAGAACTACATAAACAAGGCATAACTCATCATCAGAACAACTTGAATCACATTAAGTGTAATCATCACATTATGTCTCTTTATGCTTGTTATTCAACATATGTCCATCTCAAGGACCAATGTCCATCACAAGGACCATTCCAACATATCATAACCACCATAGCTCATACCTGGATATGTACATCAATTTATATCACTTGCATGGTTAGAAACTGATAAAAAGAAGGTAATGTATCATAAACATCATCATCTCATAGGACTCATGCTATACATATCACATCATACATTTTACATCATGACAATCAGGGTTTCACTTCACCTGATTAGGGTTCACAAGGTTGGATCAACAACCATCTTTAGATTATCACTTTCATCATCATTATGAGGTGTGTTATGAGACATAGAAGCATGTTTCTCATTATCATTATAAAACATGTCATGATGTATAGAAACATAACTCAACACCTTTTATACAACTATCCCATAGAGTATCACATCATACCATGAGGCTCCAGTATCAACATGGCATATCTCAAACACTACCATGAGGTATCAACTAGTGTTCCAACATAGGGTATCAGATTGTCCTTAAGTGTGTTGGAAACCACTCTAAAGGGGGGGGGTTATCGGTCAAGCATATACTTAAGAGAACCACCAAGGTATTGACCTGTTACTAGGGATGGTGTATTGAAACGCCATCATAAGGGTGACGTGCATCGAGGGTAACGGGAAATGCACAAGCCGCGACAACTACTAGGTTTATTAGGCTACAACGCCCCCAAGGGTGTCAACTAGCAATGCATCAAGTCGTGACGGGCAAAGCCCTGACGAGTAACACACATCAACACAATGCTCCCCTTGCCGCAACACCAAGTCGTGACGACCCATATAACTTAGGGCTGACAATTTTTGACCCGACAGGACCCAAAAATGTACAATTTATTCCAAACCTAATTTCTTACATTTGTGAACATTTTTGGTTGTATGAGACCCGGATAAGCCAAACCCAATCCGAAATGACCCAAAAATATTTTCTTTTAAAGATTTCATTTTAACATTCAATTTTAAGAATTTTGAACACATGACCCAAAATTGACCCGAAATCGACCCGATTGCCAGCCCTAATTTTAACTCCTCATATCACGATCCAACACAACATCGATTCAATAGACACCAACAAACTATCACCCTCATCTAACATCGGCCCACTCATTCCTAATGGCAGGACATTCTAAATAGCTTCATCACATGTCAACCTAGAACTAGCCAAGGTCGTGATGACATGTGACACATGTAAAACGTGTGTGTAAAACACAAGTGCATGTGTCATATAATATAGGCCAAAAGAGGCCCGAGTTGTTGAACACAGAGAATCGTACACCAGAAACTACTACTTACTGAAACCAAATCAGATCTAGAAAAAGAGTTGATTGGTTGTTTAATTAACTAAGAATAAAAAGTAAATCTAACTAAGGTTGTTGTGATCAAGGATGGGTGAATCAGAGTGGATTGAATTCCTTAGGATGATTCATGATGGATAACACTACAACTAACCTCTACACATTAACATCTATCACCCCTATCTCTGGATAAAGAGCATGTAGCCAGAACTACCCACTCCCGTAGTATAGTTCACTACCTATTCTAATGCCAATCTCATTTCTATAGTAATTGGTTAATTAGTTAGGTGCTTTATGATTAATCTCTAAGTTTCTCCTCCCATTTATTCTCCACCTTTCCCAAGGGGTGCAATAAATGGATAAATCTATGTTTTTCCAACCCTTAACCTCTCTCCTAAAATGATTGAGGGTCTAATAATCTATCTATGGTGATCAAGCATAAATATAACAAGACAATCTCATAGATTTATATCCACAAAGTAGGAGTAAAAGTGATATTAATGCATAAAAGTTAGGTACAATGCTTATCCAGGCTACTCCCAGATCCTAAGGAATATGTTTCTAGCCAAAAATAGATGCCATGGTATCACTATAAATTGAAAAGATATAAAACACGAATTTCAAGATACAATAATTGGAGATAGGGCTGAAGAATAGATATGGAGAAGATGGAGAAGATGTGCCATCGTTTCTGCTGCCAAAATGCCTCCAACATCCACCGGGTAGGGTTCCTTCACTTTTCTCCCTCCTTTCTCTGTTCGTGTCATCCCCATGCAATAGATCTCAATGATCTGGTTCTAATGGTGCCTTTTATAGCTTTCGTACATGTTTAGGTTAAGAGAAAACCTAAATATTATTTTCAATAACAATGATAGTTGGATTTAATGCATTTGATCTTGGTCATCAGTGCCTATGTCGGTACTATTGAGTTGGGAGTCAGTACTACTGAGTTCTTTGCAGTATAAATCATTTTCCTTTTTGATCTATATCAATAATATTTTTTTGTACTTCGATACCATGTCGGTACTACTAAGTTGCATGTCGATAGTATCAACTTAGCTCCAATCAATAATAATTATATGCAATAAAATAAGCAATGAATTAAATAAAATATTTATTATGATAATCAAAATATGTAATATACTTGTAAAATACATGCATAAAATATAAGAACTGATGGATACATGATTGACACTAATTTGGTGAAATATGTATTGAAAGATTTACAATTAAGAGCAATTGGAAATGAAATCAATAAGATTAGGCAATCAAAATATTGTCAATTTGTGCACACATCACACCCCTAAGCTCGAATATTACTCATCCTTGAGTAACACTATTTTTAGATTTGTTTGAAAAAGTCAGCTAGAAGACAAGTACATATGAATTACTTTTTCTAACCACCCTCCAACACTCGGTCCGAAACCGGTCCTTGCCAACCACTGAACAAGTAACTACTCTAAAGCGATCAATAATGTTTATAATTGATGTCCACAATAAGATCAATGAAAAACACTATCAATATGAGGCAGTTAATATCATGGCCAATAGGACACATGCTTGATGTACCATGTGATCTCCCTATCTTCATTTCTCTGATCTACCTAAATAAACTATTTGGAAGTAGATCCCCAAATGAACATGGATGAGGGGAACAAATATGATGGTGGCCTACCTTGCAGAGCAATGGGTAGAAAAGATGGGTGGCTATGAAAATAGGATTCACAAGAATTATCCAACTTATTTATGTAATAAGTAAAATATGATGCACCTATATGATGGATAGATTGTGAATGTATGACTTCTAATGACTATTTTTTTATTGAATGATGCATGTAATGGATGTCTCATCCGAATGATGAGTATAGGTAGAGATGTGTTTACAAAAAAAATACCATCCCCTTCTTTGTTGTTTAGAGAGAATATGGCATTGAACTTAAAAATCCTTTTCCTCCTTTTCTCCTCCTTTTCTTTTTCTTTTTTATTAATTCTTTTTTTCTACCCTTTTATTTTAGAAAGATAAACAGTTCATGCTTGGGCTTTGTTTTTACATTTTTTTATTTGGAGAAGGAGTAAGGATAAACACTTTTTCTTTGCACTCTTTCAAGAGAGAAGATCATACAAGATAGCAAATATGTAACAACTTATGAAAATGCAATGCAAATGCAACTATATGAAATTTAGTTATGCAAGTTATAAGTGCTCAAATGAGATTATATGATTTTGTTCTTTTTCTAATGCATATTAAAATGAACTAACTATATGCTTCCTATCATGCCTTGTAATGCATACAAGAGGAAAATAACTTGGATTAAACTTGATCATCCTATGGTGGTGAATGAAGATGAGTGGAAGGGGGATGAGATCACATGACTAAGAGACAATGTCTTTCCCAACCATGATATGTCCCTCTTCTATCAACTTGTATAACAGGATAGCCTTAGAGTTTATTTCTAGAATTCACATTAAAGATCACATTACTGTTTGGTTTGTTTGGACTCAAACATCATCGTCATAACACAAGCCATAGGGTTGAGTTATATTTTTCAATCATTCAGTATGTCTTCAAGCTAACTAATCCAAACAATTCCTCCAGTTATGTACTCTTAAACATAGAAAATTTAACTTAAAGAGCAAAGCATAAGAGCACATTCAGTTTCAACAATTTTCAAAATTGATACCACATCATCAAGAAACGGCTAATCCTAACTAAAATTTTATATTTCGTCCACAATTACACTAGATAGATGTGGACCCTAAAAACAAACATAAATCTAATTTTTTTTAACAAAAACATGGAGATAAATGATAAGAAGTAAAGATGCAAGAGATAAAGATAGAAGGACTGGTCCATTCCTCCCCCTAAACTTGAATATGACATTGTCCCCAATGTCAAAAGCAAAGGAAGAACAAATGGAACAGTTGTACTGATATGTGAGCTGAGATCTAGGGTAAAATATGGGTGGGTGGGATCCACATAAAGACATGCCATCCAATAAGCACTCGAGCTTAGTGAAGTGTCGATGCTTGATCAGCTTGTGGGATGTCACTGATGAGAACTCGGTACTACTGACACTGAAGTCGGTGGTACCGAGTTGACGTCAGAGTTTTCATGTAATGATAAAATGACTGACTTGGTGTCACCGATAGAGTGTCAGTTGTACCGACTCAGTGTGTCCCTACATACTGTATACACATATCAAGGCACCTTTTTTACTTGCATCAAAACTATATATCATAAAACTACAAAATAGGAATGTAAAAATAGAATTGAAAGTTTAACAAAATAAACCTGATTGGTAGGTTGCCTCCCACAAGAGCCCTTGTTTAACATCCTAGGTTGGCCACATGTCAATCAACAATAATCAGGTGGTTGTGGAGGAGGGTGAAGCTCTCTCTGCCTCTTCCTTCTAAACATCTGGTTCCTTGCAACAATGAGAATAAAAAAATAATAGTCAGAAGACCAGTGTGTATTGTTGACGTTCCATTTCAAAAGTAAATTATCATTGCAATGAACATGAACAAGAATCACAACCAAGTCTTGATGTGGGAGCACATGTAGAAATACGTAGCCATGAGGTGAAAGGTATAATGATGATTGCTTCTTAATTTCTATGACCATCCCAATGGATCACTCCTATCTACACATAATGGAGGGATTATATCAAAGGTGAATTTGTGTGCCTCCTCCTCTTCTAATAATTCAACTCCCCCACATTCATTAATATCCTCATTTTTTTTTTCAAAATTATCATCTGGATATATATCCCATATAGGATCCTCCATTAGGAAATGAAGAGACAGATCTTGTGGTGAAGGAATTATTTCATGGGTAATGGAAAATTCCTCCACCTTTTCACTCTCAATATCCTCTTCCTAACTCTCTTCCTCCTCTCTAAAATCACTATCAAATAAAACACCTTCTAGATCCTCCTCTCCTTCACTAATATCCCAAACATATGCATCAAAACCGTCTTCCACCTTATTTGCATCATTCTCCTCATCTTCCTCATCAGATCCCCAATAATATTCAAAATCAATCCTAGGAGATGATGGTGTGGGTGTAGGTTAAATGGAAATATGTGGATGAGGTGCTTCTAACATTTCTTCCATTATGTTCTCCTCACTCTCTAATCCCTTATCTACAACCTCAACTTCTTCCATTTTCTCTATTCTACCCCAACCTCCATTAGAAATAGGACTTTGGTGATTTAAAATAGATTGAACCATAATCCTAATATGCTCATGATGAATTTCCTTGAAGGTTTTCCCATGATTTGATGAAGGTGGACTTAGACATCTATAATCTACATGTGTATTTCCACACTCATGACATATAGGATCCATGTGCTTTTTTTTTTAACTTTTTTTTTTCAAAAGGAAAGAAGAATAACTATAAAGAAATATCTATATGGAATATGAACAATGCCTAAATTAATAGTTAAGTTTTATGCAATGAAAAATGGAAGGATAAAAAGAAAGAAAGAAAACTTAAAATAAATACCATGGCTTAGAGTGACCGGTCTCATCACTCATAGTGTTGGTGATGCCAATTTCTCGACAACGAAACTAAAAACTTGACACGCCTAAAATGTGCGTGTAAAACGCAAGTGCACATGTTGTGTAATATAGGCCAAGAGAGGCCCAAGTTGTCAAACACAGGGAATCGTACCCCCAAAAACTACTACTTACTGTGAAACCAAATCAGCTAGACCTAGAAAAAGAGTTGATTGGTTGTTTAATTAACTAAGAACTAAAAGTAAATCTAATAAAAGTTGTTGTGATCAAGAATGGGTGAATCTGAGTGGAATAAATTCCTTAGGATGGTGGTTTCACCATGGATAACACTGCAACTAACCTCTACACATTAACATCTATCACCCCTATCTCTGGAGAAAGAGCATGTAGCCAGAACTACCCACTCACGTAGTGTAGTTCACTACCTATTCTAATGCCAATCCCATTTCCATAGTAATTGGTTAATTAGTTAGGTGTTTTATGATTAATCTCTGGGTTTCTCCTCCCATTTATTCTCCACCTTTCCCAAGGGTGCAACAAATTGGTAAATCTATGTTTTTCCAACCCTTAACCTCTCTCCCAAAATGATTGAGGGTATGATAATCTATCTATGGTGATCAAGTATAAATAGAACAAGACAATCTCATAGATTTATATCCACCAAATAGGAGTAAAAGTGATATTAATGCATAAAAGTCAGGTACAATGCATATCCGGGCTACTCCCATATCGTAAGGAATATGTTTCTAACCGAAAAATAGTTGACATGGTATCACTATAAATAGAAAAAATGTAAAACATGAATTTCAAGATACAGTAAATTGGAGACAGGGATGAAAAATAGATCTAGAGAATGGAGAAGATTTTCCGTCATTTCCACTGCCAAAATGCCTCAGAGGTCCGCTGGGTAGGGTTCCTTCACTTTTCTATCTCCTTTCGCCGCTCGTGTCATCCCCATGTGATAGATCTCGATGATCTGGTTCTAATGGTACCTTTTATAGCCGTCGTACATGTTTAGGTTAAGAGAAAAACCTAAATAATATTTTCCAGAACAATGATAGTTGGATTTAATGCATTTGATCTTGGCTGTCAGCACCTGTGTCGGTACTACCGAGTTGGAAGTCGGTACTACCGAGTTCTTTGCAATAAAAATCCTTTTTATTTTTGATCTGGAGCACTAATATTTTTTGTAATTCGATACCAGGTCGGTACTACTGAGTTGCATGTCGATATTATCGACTTTGCTCCAGAAAATAATAAATATCTGCAATAAAATAAGCAATGAATTAAATCAAATCATTATTATGATAATCAAAATATGTAAAATACATGTAAAATGCATGCATAAAATATAATAAATAATGGACACATGATTGAAACTACTTTGGTGAAATACATATTAAAATATATACAATTAAGAGCAATTGGAAATGCAATCAACCAAATTAGGCAATCAAAATAGTGACAATTTGTGCACACATCAACATGTCACAAAGGTAACGACTAGGGGTATCACAGGTCATGACGGCCACCCAACATATCAGCCTACCCTACATACCGGATTCCCCAAGCACGTCGACCTCTCAAGCATGCCATCCACTTCATCTTCAACCTCAAGACAATGTTACTAACAAGGTAAAAGAAAGGGGCAACACATGAGCAACAACTAAGCCATCCTCTTCTACTAAAATATGTTGCAAAACTATCAAAAGAACTACTAGCATGCAAGCAATAATGAGTCATAGATCAAGAGCAAGATAATAAGTAAAAGGTGATAATAACAAAGAGGGTTTAGAATTATATAACCCACCTCAAGGATCACCACCAAGATCCAAGCTTCAAGATCTCAAGGTAGAAGAAGATCCTCCAAGCTCGATCTCCACAACACCTCCAAGAAGAAGATAGGAACAAGGTTAATAGAGCATGGGAGGGAAAGAGAAGCAACTAAGGTCCATGGCTGAGAAGAAGTAAGAAGGAGAGAAAGCAAACTAAGGATCAAGTCTTACCAAGGAAGAAGATGAAAAGAGAACTCTACAAGCTTAGGCTCATCGGCCAAGCTCCAAGGGAAAGCACTCCTCCAGCTCAAGATTGTCCACCAAGGAAGAGGAAAGCAAAGATAGCCAAAGGATTCTCTTGAATGGAGAGGAAGAAGTATATATACAAGAGAGATGAAAGAGAGAGCAAGAGGAAGGTATCACCACCTTAGAACCCTAGATGACACATGTCCAGAAAGAAAAATCCACATGCAACACCGTGCAACAAGGTGATAAAACTATTCCTCACCCACTAAGTCTCCTTCCTAGGTCATGGCCGATACACATCTCCTCGTCCCTTCACAAATTGATAGGGATGAAACCCTAGAGCCACGAACCGATATGGTGCATATAGAGACAACCCAAAACCATTAGGATGTCCTTCAAGACACCCAAAACTGATGAAAGGCCCCCTCAAGACATATAGGGTTATCCCAAAATGTGGGTCAGGGGTCCTTACAAGCCATAAAACCCTAACAGGGATTTCATCCCCAAAATCCTAAGAGAAAAGGTAAGGGTACTTCCTCCTCATCTCTTCCTCAAGCTCCCATGTGGCTTCATCAACACCATGATGATGCCAAAGAACCTTCACAAGCACAAGGTCCTTCCTCTTCAACTTCTTCACCCTCCGATCAAGGATCAACACCGGACATTTTACATAGGTCACATTTTCATCAAGCTCTATCTCCACTGGCTGTAACACTAACTCTTTATCTGAATGACACTTCCTCAACATACTGACATGGAACACTAGGTGTAGTCTGTGCAGCTCAGGTGGCGACTCCAATCGGTAAGCCACCTTCCCAACATGTGCCACAACTGGGTAAGGTCTCATATATCTGGGAGCCAACTTACCCTTATTCCCAAACCTCAGAACACCCTTCCAAGGAGAGACCTTCAGATATACCTTATCTCCCACTTAGAACTCCAAGGGTCTACAACAATTATCTGTATATGACTTTTTCCTATCCTGTGTTGCTTTCAGCTGTTGTTGTATCACTTTGATCTTCTCTGTTGTCTGTTGCATAAGTTCAGGACCAAAAAGTTGATACTCACCTATCTCATACCAACACAATGGAGATCTACAACGTCTCCCATATAATGCCTCATATGGTGCTATGTCAATGCTAATTTGATAGTTGTTGTTGTAGGCAAACTCTATCAAATTGAGATGTGCATCCCAACTTCATAGAAGCTCTCAACAAATCCTCCAAGATCTGGATGGTCCTCTCAGATTGACCATCTGTCTTTGGGTGGAAAGCAGTACTGAACTTTAACTGCAACCCAAAGTTGTGTACAACCACTCCCAAAAGTGACTCGTGAACTGAGGACCTCTATCAGACACAATAGTTGCTGGAACACCATGCAAACACACTATCTCATCAACATAAACTTGGGAAAGCTTCTCTAATATGAACGTTATCTTCATAAAAAGAAAATGTGCTGACTTGGTCAACCTATCAACGATCACCCAAATGGAATTGTAACCTTTGGCTATCCTAGGCAAACCAACCACAAAGTACATAGCCACATGATCCAACTTCCACTGGGGTATAGGAAACGGTTGCAACATTCCTGCATGCTTCTGATACTCAGGTTTGACTTGTTGGCATACTGCACATCTTGTAATGAACTCAGCTACATCTTTCTTCAAGCCTGGCCACCAATACATATCCTTTAGATTGTGGTACATCTTGGTACTACTTGGATGCATGGCATATATAGATGAATGGGACTCTTACAACACCATTTTCCTCAGGTCATCAACATCCAGAACCACTATCCTATTTATGATAACAAACTGTCCCATCCTCCGACTCATGGAAGCCATCACACTTCTCACTGCCGAACTCTGATCTAATCTACTGTGTCACAATATTTGTCTATTGAGCTTCTCTGATCTGTTGTCTTAGCATAGGCTCCACATGTAGATGTGCCAACAAACCAGCTAACAAGGAGACTTCCAACTTGACATTCATATGACATAAGGAGACCAACATGTCTTGCTTGTGGCACATCAAAGAACTCAATTGGCCTTTATCTACTGATGAGTATGAAGACTTCTTGCTCAATGCATCTTCTATGACATTCACCTTTCCCGGATGATAATCAATCGTGCAGTCATAGTCTTTGACCAGCTCCATCCAATGACGTCGCCTCATGTTCAAGTCCTATTGTGAAAAGATGTATTTGAGGTTCTTGTGATCTAAGAAGATCTGGCACTTCTCCCCATACAGATAGTACCTCTAAATCTTCAGGGCATGAAGCACAACAGCTAGCTCCAAATCGTGGGTTAGGTAATTCTCCTCGTGTTTCTTAAACTTTCGAGAAGCAAAAGAAATTACTTGCTTATCCTGCATCTACACACATCCCAAACCATTTCTGGATTCATCACAAAAGGTGATGTACCCTTTTCCTTGCTCAGGCAAGACCAGAATCAGTGCCCTTGTCAACTTCTCCTTTAACGCCTATAAAGCACGTTGACATTTTTCATCCCAAAAGAACAACATATCCTTCCTTGTTGACTTAGTTAAGGGTAGGGCGGTGGCGCTGAAGTCCTTAATGAACCTCCTGTAGTAGCCTGCCAAACCTAGAAAACTATGCACTTCTGTCGGCGTCTTCGACTGTTACCACTCTGTCATAGACTCTACCTTCTTAGGATCCACTCACACTGCTTCTTCAAATATAACATGCCCCAAGAAAGCTACCTCCTTCAACCAGAACTCGCACTTGCTAAACTTAGCATAAAGCTGGTGTTGTCTCAACACTGTCAACGCCTGACGAAGATGTTGTTCATGTTATTGACTATCATGACTATATATCAAGATATTGTTGGCTAAATGGACATCTATAAATCCCTTTGTTTTGATTATGACAAACATTTCATTCTTATTGATCTAACGAGCTACTTGAGTGTGCAGGAACAAGGTGGATGACAAAAGCATTTAGGGAAATCCATATGCTTATATGTTTGTATTTTCATGAAATGTAATCGCCTTGTAAAAACTTGTACAAATATATAATGTACAAGTACTTAGATTTCATGTAAATCAAGCGTTAGATTCTCCCTAGCTAAACACCATATTTAGATAGGTCATCCCCTTCAAATAGGATCACATATGCACACTCATACATATAATTAGTGCCTAAATTGAAACATTGAAACAAGATCAATCTCGGTCGACAAACTCCTCGACCGAGACACTCTCGGTCGACAATATTCTCGACCGAGAAAGATCCAAAGTAGCCGTTAGACACAACTGACAAGGTAGTTGGCAGTTGGAGATAAGCGTTGCAAATCACTTGATCCAGAGAGCCTGTCGGTCGACAAAACTTCGACCGAGTAGGTATCTCGGTCGACCATTCCTCGACCGAGATGGTCTCTGACAGCAACTGCAGAATTAATTAATTAGCCGTTGTTAAAGCAACAAACTTGTATCTAACGGCTAGTTAAGCATTAAGAAACCCCTAGAAGTTGTCTAGAACGTCCTTAAGCATCCTTAGGCCATTCCTATAAATAGGACAAGCCATAGGACACTCAAATACACTTGCTACACTTGAGAAATCCTTGAGCATACTTTGAGCGATCTGTTTGTGAGCAATTTGAGCATTGTGACAATTGGCCATTTCCTTCCTTAGCTCAAAATTCGTGTCCTATAGGCTAGTATCTCCTACCCACTGCTATCACAAGTCCATACACTTGGTTAGGAGATCTATACGCTTGATCTTGGCAAATCAAGCCTTGGGCTACAAAGGATAAGTTGTAATTTCCTTTTTCCTTTCTTGTTCTCTATTACCGTTTGTACTCTCCTTGCTACTCCTAGGTTGGAGGTTGCTGATTGGAGAGGGTGGAGATCTTCTTGGTGAAGAAGGTGACTTTGAGCTACTTCAGAAGGCTGGTGCAACAGGAGGTTACTTCTAGAGAGGAAGGCTACTTCAAGGGGGAGCTTGGAGTTACTTCAAGAAGGCTACCTCAAAGTTGGTGCACCTACTTCAAGTGAAGGCTGTTCAAAGGGTGTAAAGGAAAGTATTGTATTTTGTATAAATCCTTGAGAAGGTAATAAAATAAATACTTTCAAAATCCCGGTTGGGTAAGCAACCGGGTAGTGGACTGACAACTTTAGTATTTGCTAAAGTTGGAACCACTCTAAACACCTGTCTCCTTCTTCCAATTTTCAATTGTGGTTGTTTGAGTTCAATAAATAGTTAAAATTAATTAAAAACTCTATTCACCCCCCCTCTAGTGTTTTTCAATTGTTATCAGAGCAGGCTTCATGGAACCCTAACAAGGTCTTGAAGAAATGGGTGATGGAGTGCTCAACAACCTTAACCTCGAAGGGACACTTGTTGCTAGGCCTCTAGCGTTCGATGGAACAAACTACCAATATTGGAAGAGAAGGATGCAGTTCTACTTCCAAGGCATCAATTGGGACTTATGGAGAATGGTGTCAACCCCATATGAGCTCCCTCAAACTCAATTTGCAGAATGGGATGCAAATACGGTAAAGCTAGCTCAAATGAATGCAAAAGCTGTAAGCATTTTATATTGTTCTATATCAGTAGGAGAATTTAATAGAATATCTAATTGTGACATAGCCTATGATATTTGGCATAGACTATCCATAACCTATGAAGGTACAGTCCAAGTCAAAAATTCCAAAATTAGCATGTTTAAACAAAAGTTTGAACACTTTCGTATGGATCCTGATGAATCAATTAGTGAAATGTTTGCAAAATTTTCTACTATTGTTAATGGTTTAAGTGCCCTAGGAAAACCTGTCCTTGAAGAAGATCAGGTATCAAAGATCCTTCGTTCACTTCCTCCAAAATATAAGCCAAAGGTGACAGCCATTGAAGAAGCAAACGACCTCACTCGACTGAAAATGGAGCAACTTATTGGCAACTTAGAAGCTCATGAAGCAACCCTAGAAGAGGAAGAAAGAAGAGCACGTGAACTTCAGCAAGGAAAGAAGAAGGATGTGGCTCTAAAAGTTTCAAAGGTCGTCACACAAGAAAGTGAGGAGTCAAGTGAAGAAGAAGGAGAAGAAGCCTTGATAGTCAATGGTAAGAAATACAAAAGATTTAAATCTAACAAAATTTCCAATTCTTCTTCTATCCCTCCTAGGTGCTTTGAATGTGGGAAGAAAGGGCATTTCAAAAATGAATGTCCTAAAGCAAAGAAAGGAAAGAAAAGCTCACACAAGAAGAAGGGAGAAAAAGCCTATAAAGCTGCATGGGACGAGTCAAGTGACAGTGAAAGCGGAGAAGAAACTGTGGATTGTCTAATGGCAAGAGAAGATGATGAAGACTCTCAAGAGGTAAGCCTACTTGATCTTCCTAAAGAAGAGTTAGTTACTAGTCTACAAGAAATTCATGATAAGTATGTTGATGTCAAGAAGAAACTAAAGAAGGTTATCAAATCAAATGATGAGCTAATTGCTAAATTAGATAATCTTTCTTCTGAAAAGAACAACATTGATCTTGAGAATTTGTCTTTAAAAACATCTTTTGATGATTGCACTAGAAAGCTACTCACTTTAGAAACAAATGTTGATCTTCTTTCTAAAGAAAAGACTGACTTGTTAGCTAAACTAAAAGATGTTCAGACTCAACCTATTTTGTGTAACCATCTAGACTATGATAATGTTATAAAAGAAAGAGATTCATTGTTATCTGATTTAGATCAAGCAAGAAATGATCTACACAAGAAGATGAATGATATTGCTCAGCTGCAAAGAGAACTTTATGAATTAAGAAGAAAAGATATACTTGATAACATTCTAAGCATTGGTACTGTTTTCAACGGAAGAAAAGGTTTGGGATATGCTCCAAAGAAAAATCAACCCAAAAGAACTCAAACTATGTTTGTACCCAATAACACAATGGCTAGAAAGAGAAATGAAGTTGATTCTATTACTTGTCATTTTTGTTTTCGTCTTGGACACTATTCCTTTTCATGTCCTTATAAAACTAAGGATTCCGACTTAGTTTGGGTCCCAAAACCCCAAACTTAGTAGAGTCAAATGTAAATTAATTGAGATATGGCCAAACACTACATTTTGCTATTTATATTGTCTTATCTCAACTAAACAAAAGGGTTCATGCATATTGTTAATTTTCTGCACTATTAATTTTCTGCACTGTTAAAATAGAAACTTAGTCGGTCAAAGTATTGTCGACCGAATCCTTAATCGATCGAAGTATTGTTGACCGACCGGATGTCTGTAAATCTACAAGGAAATTATTTCGGTCGAAAATTGGTCAACCGAGCTAAATTTCTAAATTTCTTTGTTTACAGTAACCTTCTCGATCAACAATTAGTCGACCGAGACAAATGTCGGTCGAACAATTGTCGACCGACTGAATTTCTGAATCAGGATTTTTATACAAGTCTTTACTTAAATGATTCTAACCATATCGGACCATCACATGGGTACCAAAATCTACATTTTAATGTAGGAATGGGTAGTTGACAGTGGATGCTCCAAACATATGACCGGGAACAAAGATGCATTTCAAACCTTTGAAGAAAAGAAGAGTGGAACGGTCACCTTTGGAGACAATGGTAAGGGCAAAATCGTTGGAATAGGTAATGTTGGTACAAACCTCGAAATAAAGAATGTTCTACTCGTTGATGGTTTGCACCATAATTTGATAAGTGTTAGTCAATTATGTGATAGTGGTTATGATGTGTTATTTAACAAAACTTGCTGCAAGTTATTGATAGAAAACACTACAAATGTTGTTTATGAAGGAAATAGAGTTGGAAATCTTTATATCCTTAAACCTAACTCTATGAAATTAGTAGTGGGAAAATGCTTGCTTGCAAATGAAAATACCTTACAACTATGGCATAAAAAGCTAGGACATGCTAGTTCACATGTTATTAAAAAATTAGTGAAATATGATCTTGTTCGTGGATTGCCTACTTTATCTTTTGATCAAGTTGAAAACTGTGAACCATGCACAATGGGAAAGCAAACCAAAACCTCTTTTAAACCAAAACATGTACTTAGCACTAGTAGGTCCTTAGAATTAATTCATATGGATTTATTTGGACCCATGAGGACACAATCTATTGGTGGTAAAAGATACTATTTTGTTATTGTTGATGATTATTGTAGATACACATGGGTACACTTTATTGCAACTAAAGATGATACTATTCATGTTTTTATACAATTTTGTTCCAAGATTGAAAATCTATTACAAAGAAAAATATGTACCATTAGAAGTGATCATGGTGGAGAATTTGAAAATCATACATTTGAAGAATTCTGTACATCTCAAGGGTATACTCATAATTTTTCTGCTCCACGCACCCCACAACAAAATGGTATAGTTGAAAGGAAAAATCGATCACTATAAGAAATGGCTAGAACTATGATGCTCGAACACAACACACCCAAAACTTTTTGGGCTGAAGCTGTAAACACTGCATGCTATGTGCTAAATAGAGTAACTGTTCACTCTCATTTAAAGAAAACTCCATATGAAATAATACATTCTAAGAAACCTAGAGTTGACTATTTTCATACCTTTGGCTCCACATGCTATATTTTAAATACCAAAGATGATAGAGATAAGTTTGACTCAAAATCACACAAAGCATTCTTTTTGGGATATTCCATTTCTAGCAAAGCTTTTAGAGTATATAACACTATATTTAGAAAAGTTGAGGAATCTATTCATGTTTCTTTTCATGAAGAATCCAAATATGAAAATCTAGAAATCATAGATCTCACTAATCAATTCGAAAATTTAAACATACCAAATGATAGTGAGAAAGGTACTACAAATAATCACTAAGCTGAACCACAACCTACACCTAGGCTTATTAAAGATCATCCTCAAGAATTAATTATTGGAGATCCTAATGATAAAGTCAAAACTCGGTCTTCCTTCAAAGATGTTGCAAACATGGCTTTTGTTTCTATCATTGAACCTAAAAAGATATCTGAAGCTCTTAAAGATGATTACTGGAGAATAGCCATGCAAGAAGAATTGAATCAATTCACTAAAAATGATGTATGGGATTTAGTTCCTAAACCACAAGATAAAACCATAATAGGAACTAAATGGGTGTTTAGGAACAAGCTAAATGAGGCAGGAGAAGTAATAAGGAATAAAGCTCGGTTAGTAGCACAAGGATATAATCAACAAGAAGGAATAGATTTTGATGAAACCTATGCACCGGTAGCTAGACTTGAAGCTATTAGAATGTTACTAGCTATTGCTGCACATAAAAACATCAAACTCTACCAAATGGATGTAAAAAGTGCATTTCTAAATGGCATCATTCAAGAAGAAGTATATGTTGCCCAACCACCTGGTTTTGAAATACCGGAAAAAGGTGACTATGTTTATAAACTTAAGAAAGCACTTTATGGTTTAAAACAAGCACCTAGAAATTGGTATGAAAGGCTCAAGACATATCTTTTTGATAATGGTTTTTCTATTGGAAATTCAGATTCTACTTTATTTTTCAAAACATATACATCTGATTTCCTAGTTGTGCAAATATATGTTGATGACATTATTTTTGGAGCTTCTAATGATTCATTGTGCACACAATTCAGTAACATTATGCAAAAAGAATTTGAAATGAGCCTCATGGGTGAACTAACTTTCTTTCTTGGTTTTCAAATTAAGCAAACACCTGTCGGAATATTCATAAGCCAAGAAAAATATACTAAAGAACTCTTAAAACGTTTTGGGATGGATCAGTGCAAACATGCTACTACTCCTATGGCTACTTCTATTAAAATTGATAAGGATGAAAATGGGGAACCTATTGATGATTCCTTATATAGAGCCATGATTGGTAGTTTGCTTTACTTAACTGCTTCTAGACCGGACATTATGTTTCCCGTTGGTCTTTGTGCTCGATTTCAATCACAACCTATGCACTCTCATTTTCTAGCAGTTAAACGAATTCTTCGTTACCTAGCCGGCACTACTTGCTTTGGTTTATGGTATCCAAAAGGACAATCCTTGGATTTTAAAGCTTATACTGATGCGGATTATGCTGGTTGTCGACTTGATCGCAAGAGTACTAGTGGTGGTTGTTTCTTATTAGGGAGAGCTTTAGTATCTTGGTTTAGCAAGAAACAAAATACGGTTGCCCTATCTACAACTGAAGCTGAATATATGGCAGCCGGGTCTTGTTGTGCTCAAGTGCTTTATATGCAACAAGTGTTAAACGATTATGGTTTTACTCTTTCTTCTACGCCTATTTTTTGTGACAACACGAGCGCTATAAACTTAGCACACAATCCTATTTTACACAGCCGAGCTAAACATATTGAAATCCGTCATCACTTTTTAAGGGATCATATCTCCAAGAATCATGTTTCCCTTCATCATGTTGATACGGAAGATCAATTGGCTGATATTTTTACAAAACCGCTTCCACTAGATCAATTTAACAAAATTAGGAAGCAACTGCTTATCACTCCTTTGGAAGATGTTTTCTTTGATATTTGTGCTACTTAAACAAAAACTCTTACTTGCATCATGATATTTTGGCTTTTAATGGACATCTTTTTCATTAAATTTGATGGGACATCTAATTAAGGGGGAGTTTTTATTTCTAACGGATATCTTTTTGAAATGACAAAGGGGGAGAAATAAATATAAAACTAAAACTTAGTAATTATGAAAAACTCAATCAATGAGTTTCATAAATAAACTCTTGGCTTTACATTGAAAGTTGCTATATTCCCTAGTGAATTGGATTTCATGTTCCATAATTCAAGGGGAATAATAAGCACACATTTTATAAACAATAGGAAAAGCTACAAAAAGTAATCTAAAGGTATGAAACTCATATGGTTTATATTTCCTTTATTTATATTTTAGGAAATGTTTGTCATCTTCAAAAAGGGGGAGATTGTTGGCTAAATGGACATCTATAAATCCTTTTGTTTTGATTATGACAAACATTTCATTCTTATTGATCTAACGAGCTACTTGAGTGTGCAGGAACAAGGTGGATGACAAAAGCATTTAGGGAAATCCATATGCTTATATGTTTGTATTTTCATGAAATGTAATCGCCTTGTAAAAACTTGTACAAATATATAATGTACAAGTACTTAGATTTCATGTAAATCAAGCGTTAGATTCTCCCTAGCTAAACACCAAATTTAGATAGGTCATCCCCTTCAAATAGGATCACATATGCACACTCATTCATATAATTAGTGCCTAAATTGAAACATTGAAACAGGATCAATCTCGGTCGACAAACTCCTCGACCGAGACACTCTCGGTCGATAATCTTCTCGACCGAGAAAGATCCAAAGTAGCCGTTAGACACAACTGACAAGGTAGTTGGCAGTTGGAGATAAACGTTGCAAATCACTTGATCCAGAGAGCCTGTCGGTCGACAAAACTTCGATCGAGTAGGTATCTCGGTCGACCATTCCTCGACCGAGATGGTCTCTGACAGCAACTGCAGAATTAATTAATTAGCTGTTGTCAAAGCAACAAACTTGTACCTAACGGCTAGTTAAGCATTAAGAAACCCCTAGAAGTTGTCTAGAACGTCCTTAAGCATCCTTAGGCCATTCCTATAAATAGGACAAGCCATAGGACACTCAAATACACTTGCTACACTTGAGAAATCCTTGAGCATACTTTGAGCAATCTGTTTGTGAGCAATTTGAGCATTGTGACAATTGGCCATTTCCTTCCTTAGCTCAAAATTCGTGTCCTATAGGCTAGTATCTCCTACCCACTGCTATCACAAGTCCATACACTTGGTTAGGAGATCTATACGCTTGATCTAGGCAAATCAAGCTTTGGGCTACAAAGGATAAGTTGTAATTTCCTTTTTCCTTTCTTGTTCTCTATTACCGTTTGTACTCTCCTTGCTACTCCTAGGTTGGAGGCTGCTGATTGGAGAGGGTGGAGATCTTCTTGGTGAAGAAGGTGACTTTGAGCTACTTCAGAAGGCTGGTGCAACGGGAGGTTACTTCTAGAGAGGAAGGCTACTTCAAGGGGGAGCTTGGAGTTACTTCAAGAAGGCTACCTCAAAGTTGGTGCACCTACTTCAAGTGAAGGTTGTTCAAAGGGTGTAAAGGAAAGTATTGTATTTTGTATAAATCCTTGAGAAGGTAATAAAATAAATACTTTCAAAATCCCAGTTGGGTAAGCAACCGGGTAGTGGACTGACAACTTTAGTATTTGCTAAAGTTGGAACCACTCTAAACACCTGTCTCCTTCTTCCAATTTTCAATTGTGGTTGTTTGAGTTCAATAAATTGTTAAAATTAATTAAAAACTCTATTCACCCCCCCTCTAGTGTTTTTCAGATATCGTCTATGAAAACCACGACAAACTAATCAAGGAATGGTCAGAACACCATGTTCATCAGATCCATGAACGTTGATGGTGCATTGTTTAGCCCAAACGACATAACTACAAACTTGTAGTGACCATACCTCATTCTAAAAGCTGACTTAGGTATGTCATCCTCCTTGATCCTCGACTGATGATATCCTAACCTCAAATCTATCTTGGAGAACATCGTTGCGCCATGCAACTGGTCAATCAGATCATCTATCCTTGGCAAGGGATACTTATTCTTTATCGTGGCCTTGTTCAACTGCATGTAGTCAATGCACAACCTCATACACCCATCCTTCTTCTTCACGAACAACACTGGAGCACCCCAAGGTGACGTAATTGGCCTGATGAATCCTTTATCAAGCATTTCTTGCAACAATTTCTTCAATTCTTCCATCTATGTTGGTGTCATCCTATACGGTGTCTGAGCTATCAGTTGTGTACCAGGAACCAGATTGATCTCAAAATCAATCTCTTAGGGTGGAGGTACACCTGGAAACTCTTCCCAAAATACATCCTTGAACTCCCTAACCACTAAAACCTCCTGGATACTAGGATTCCTCACATGTTTATCCAACACGTGTGCCAAAAATGCCTCACAACCTTGTCACAGAAGTTTCCTTGCTATCATAGCTAATATAAGACACGTCGGGAGAATCTTCCTATCTCCTTGGAAGATCCATGTCTCACTACCATCAAAAAATGTCCCTTGCTTGGAACTAAAATCCAAGAGCACTCTATACTTCTCTAGGGTATCCATTCCAAGGATCACATCAAATTCATGCATGTCAAGTGGTATGAGATCCACTTGAATGTTGTTTCCCAAAAAAGAGAGGACACACATCCTGCAACATTGCAGAATTGACCAATGAGGTTTCTAGCAACAAACTATTCTTCTTATGAGTAATAGGCAAAGAACAACTAGTAAGCACTTCACGTGCGATGAAAGAGTGCATAGAATCCAGGTCGACGAAAATAGATATAAAGCAGGAAGAAGACAAATCATAATGAAATGACTTCGTCTAACTTGTCACCACTCACAGGTTGACCACCGCCTCTGGTTGACTCATACCATAGAATCTAGACATTGCTTGTTGTCACTCCCATCCTCTACTTCCCTGAGTAGATGATCCAGCTTGTAATGCGTTGCCATGTCCTCATCCTCCTATTCCATTGTTCTGCTGTCTCTGTGAGCCCTACTGACTCTGCCTTGGTTGTTGGGTCACTTCATCATCCTTCACTAGGCAAAATTGTTTGGTATCACCAACTTGTCCACACTTATAGCATGTTTTTTCTCATACAAAGGCTTAGGTGGCCTGGTCACTGATGCTGATGCAACACTCTGGACTTCTAAGGGTGGAATACTATGCCCTCTGCCCTTGCTCAGTGACCACTGTGTCGAAGCACTAAACTTGTGTGATGCTGGCACTGTACAAACCTTAGTTTCTTAAAGACACCTGATGACTGCCCTTGAAACAATGCAGACCTCTACTTAGCACTTTCCTCTCTCTTCTCCTTCATAGACTGCTCTATCCTTTGAACAGACTCCACAAACATAGCAAACCTCACTCAGTTGTCCAAAGTAGCAGCTGGGGTAAACAATTCAACATTCAACCCCTTCTCAAAATGAAGAATCCTCTCATCCTCCTTTGCAACCATGTGAGGACGAAACCTCAACAACTCCACAAGCCTTGCCTCATACTTATTGATCGTCATGGATCCCTATCGAATCCTCTCAAACTGACTGATCATCTCATCAAGATACGTCTGAGGAAAGTACCGACTCACAAACTCACGTCAAAATTCCTCCCAACCAACCAGAACACCAGATCTCTTATCCTCCTCTATGGCCCACCAATGGCTAATATTCAATATGGGAAATCGGTGCCCTAGACTGAGGTGTAGGCATCCTGTCTGCCATATGAGTCATTATTGCCATAAACTTCCCAAAAAGTGATTGAAAGGCATGGTTTTCTATCATGGTTGGGTCAAACTGGGGGACTTTAGGAACCCAATCTTCTCATTCCTGGTTCCTTGCACCACCACCCGATGTAGCAACACTACTCTCGGCAGCATGTTCTTCATGTTCTCTAGACATTTTTAAGCTTTCTCTTCTTCTTCTTCATAAGTAGAAGTGACTATAAGATAGACTGGATGACACTAGAATAGACACAAACCCTAGTCCTAGGTCCCTGTAGACTCGACGAACCTAAAGCTCTGATACCACCATGTCATGAAGGTGACGCCCCACACCACACAAAGAGAGATTACTCAAAACATAACCGCAAAAGAAAGATTAACGTACACATTAATGAAAAACACTAAAATCAAAAAATATTTTCACAAAACTTCCATACAGCAAGAACCTTCACATATAAGTCCTTTCATGCCTCAAAGCATACAAAAGGCATGCTATCAACCTATAACCAAAAAACTATTCCAGAACATATATACATGATTCCACCACATCCGGTATACAAAGGACACATAAGGAAAGCACATTCGCGAAACATCTACAAAATGTTCCCAAAGACCCGAGTGTACATGGATGACTCTAGGACTCTATCAAAAAAGACATCCAACAACACTTCCAACCTCATCAGCTACTGGTCCTCCTGTTGCTCCTCAACTTCCATTGCACGATCTCTACTTCTTCGTGCTCATCCACCTAAAAAGGGTGTGGGAAACTCACGGGGTGAGATTCCAAATATCAACGAGAGATATAACTCACCACCAACTCTATTATTATCATAGATAAGATGAACTAAGCTGAAGTATAATTACAACTAAGTGAAGCAGGTAATGATTATTAACAAGAAAAACATTTATTGTCTGATTTATGGAACATCTTAATAATTTAAAAGGAATATGAAGAACATGTATATTTCCTATCAACAACATTGTATAAAAATCAAGCAAGGCCACATCCAATGTTTTTGTATTTTGATCCTATACAATTATACGACATGGTTGATTATGTATTTCAATATGCCCCGAGGGTTTGAGTCATACCACCCAAATCTAACCAACCATTCGTTAAGTCAGAATTGGTGTTATACAAGGTCTACTGGAAGAGCCAGAATCCATGACCTCACCACACCTCTTGGTCAGCATAAGAGAAAACACTATAGAGACATATCAGTCAACTTCCATAATGACGTATAGTCAATTTTAGGCATTGGATCATGCATGGCCATCCACATATATAATCATAACTAGCCCACCTTGGTACAGGTACAACGCTAGAAGAATAGGCTCACGCATGGTCGTTCTATAAAAAGGAGTGGCTCATGCATGGCCATCCATACCACAACGAGATCAACTCACGTGTGGTCATCTCACACATCTTGTACTTAAGGATATAAGGAATTACTCGACTTGTACCTCACATATTCAAAAATATGCGCTCCGAGTTAAACTCGTTTCACCATTCAGCAAATTGCTGAAACTGAATGGATCTATGGCATAGGGCAAACTACACTATTAGATTCCACTTGATTAATTAGATCAATTTAAACATATTTAAGCATCAATCAAGTTACAACGTATAACCTCTAAACAAGAACTACATAAACAAGGCATAACTCATCATCAGAACAACTTGAATCACATTAAGTGTGATATCATCACATTATGCCTCTTTATGCTTGTTATTCATCATATGTCCATCTCAAGGACCAATGTCCATCACCAAGACCAATGTCCATCACAAGGACCAATGTCCATCACAAGGACCATTCCAACATATCATAACCACCATAGCTCATACCTGGCTATGTACATCAATTTATATCACTTACATGGTTAGAAACAGATAACAAGAAGGTAATGTATCATAAACATCATCATCTCATAGGACTCATGCTATACATATCACATCATACATTTTACATCATGACAATTAGGTTTTTACTTGACCTGATTAGGGTTTACAAGGTTGGATCAAAAACCATCTTTAGATTATCACTTTCATCATCATTATGAGGTGTGTTATGAGACATAGAAGCATGTTTCTCATTATCATTATAAAACATGTCATGATGTATAGAAACATAACTCAACACCCTTTATACAACTATCCCATAGAGTATCACATCATACCATGGGGCTCTAGTATCAACATGGTATATCTCAAACACTACCATGAGGTATCAACTAGTGTTCCAACATAGGCTATCAGATTGTCCTTAAGTGTTTCAGGCAACCACTCCAAAAAAAAGGGGGGTGGCGGTATAGGCCAAGCATATACTTAATAGAACCACCAAGGTATTGGCTTGTCACTTGGGATGGTGTATCGAAATGCCATCATAGAGGTGACGACCATCAAGGGTAGCGGGCAATGCACAAGCCGTGACAACTACTAGGTTTATTGGGCTGCAACGCCCCTAAGTGTGTCAACTAGCAATGCATCAAGCCATGACGGGAAAAGCCCTGATGAGTAACACACATCAACATAATGCTCCCCTGGCCGCAACGCCAAGTCGATCGTGACGACCCATTTAAATTAGGGCTGGCAATTTTTGATCGGACATGACCCAAAAATTTGCAATTTATTCCAAACCTGATTTCTTACATTTGTGAACATTTTTGGTTGTATGAGACCCGGATAAGCCAGACCTGATCCAAAATGACCCAATTTTTTTTAAAGATTTCATTTTAACATTCAATTTTAAGAATTTTGAACACAACCCAAAATTGACCTAATTGCCAACCCTAATTTTAACTCCTCGTATCTTGAACCAACACGACATCAGTTCAATAGATACCAACAAACTATCACCCTCATCTAACATTAGCCCACTCATTCCTAATGATAGGACATTCTAAATAGCTTCAGCATATGTCAACCTAGACCTAGCCAAGGTTGTGATGACCTGTGACATGTGTAAAATGTGCGTGTAAAATGCAAGTGCATGTGTCATGTAATATAGGCCAAAAGAGGCCTGAGTTGTTGAACACATGGAATCGTACCCCAGAAACTACTACTTACTTAAACCAAATCAGACCTAGAAAAAGAGTTGATTGGTTGTTTAATTAACTAAGAAAGCAAATCTAACTAAGGTTGTTGTGATCAAGGAGGGGTAAATCAGAGTGGAATGGATTCCTTAGGACGATGGTTTCACCACGGATAACACTGCAACTAACCTCTACACATTAACATATATCACCCCTATCTCTGGATAAAGAGCCTGTAGCCAGAACTACCCACTCTCATAGTGTAGTTCACTACCTATTCTAATGCCAATCCCATTTTCATAGTAATTGGTTAATTAGTTAGGCACTTTACGATTAATCTCTAGGTTTCTCCTCCCATTTATTCTCCACCTTTCCCAAGGGGTGCAATAAATGGATAAATCTATGTTTTTCCAACCCTTAACTTCTCTCCCAAAATGATTGAGGGTCTGATAATCTATCTATGGTGATCAAGCATAAATAGAACAAGACAATGTCGTAGATTTATATCCACAAAGTAAGAGTAAAAGTGATATTAATGCATAAAAGTCAGGTACAATGCTTATCCAGGCTACTCCCAGATCCTAAGGAATATGTTTCTAGCGAGAAATAGATGACATGGTATCACCATAAATCAAAAAGATATAAAACATGAATTTCAAGATACAATAATTGGAGACAGGGCTGAATAATAGATATGGAGAAGATGGAGAAGATTTGTCGTCGTTTCTGCCACTAAAATGCCTTTGAGGTCCGTCGGGTAGGGTTCCTTCACTTTTCTCCCTCCTTTCTCCGTTCGTGTCATCCCCATGCGATAGATGTCGACGATTTGGTTCTAATGGTGCCTTTTATAGCTGTCGTACATGTTTAGGTTAAGAGAAAACCTAAATATTATTTTCCATAATAATGACAGTTGGATTTAATGCATTTGATCTTGGCTGTTAGCACCTATGTCGGTACTATCATGTTGGAAGTCAGTATTACTGAGTTCTGTGCAGTAGAAATCCTTTTCCTTTTTGATTTAGAACAATAATATTTTTTTTGTACTTCGATATCATGTCGGTATTACTAAGTTGCATGTCGATAGTATCAACTTTGCTCTAGTAAATAATAATTATATGCAATAAAATAAGCAATGAATTAAATAAAATAATTATTATGATAATCAAAATATGTAAAATACTTGTAAAATACATGCATAAAATATAAGAACTGATGGACACATGATTGACACTAATTTGGTGAAATATGTAGTAAAAGATATACAATTAAGAGTAATTGGAAATGAAATCAACAAAATTAGGCAATCAAAATATTGTCAATTTGTGCACACATAACACCCCTAAGCTTGAATATTACTCGTCCTCAAGCAACACTATTCTTGGATTTGTTTGAAAAAGTTAGCAAGAAGACAAGTACCTATGAATTACTTTTTCTAACCGCCCTCATAAGGATCAATAATGTTTAGAATAGATGTCCACAATAAGATCAATGAAAAACACTATCAATATGAGGCAGTTAATATCATGACCAATAGGACACATGCTTGATGCACCATGTGATCTCCCTATCTTCATTGCTCTGATCTACCTAACTGAACTATTTGGAAGTAGATCCCCAAATGAACATGGATGAGGGGAATAATTACAATGGTGGCCTACCTTGCAGAGCAATGGGTGGAAAAGATGCGTGGCTATGAAAATAGGATTCACAAGAATTATCCAACTTATTTATTCAATAAGTAAAAATATGATACACCTATATGATGGATAGATTGTGAATGTATGACTTCTAATTACTATTTGTTTTAATGGAATGATGCATGTAATGGATGTCTCATCGTAATGATGAGTATAGGTAGAAAGTTGTTTACAAAAAAAAATATACCTTCCCCTTCTTTGTTGTTTAGAGAGAATATGGCATTGAACTTAAAAATCCTTTTCCTCCTTTTCTCCTCTTTTTCTTTTTCTTTTTTAATAATTCTTTTTTTTCTTCCCTTTTATTTTAGCAAGATAAACAATTCATTCTTTAGCTTTGTTTTACCTTTTTTTATTTGGAGAAGGAGTAAGGATAAACACTTTTTCTTTGTACTCTTTCATGAGAGAAGATCGTACAAGATAGAAAATATGTAACACCTTATGAAAATGCAATGCAAATGCAACTATATGAAATTTAGTTATGCAAGCTTCAAGTGCTCAAATGAGATTATATGATTTTTTTTCTTTTTCTAATGCATAATAAAATGAACTAACCATATGCTTCCTATCATGCCATGTAATACATACAAGAGGAAAATAACTTGTATTAAACTTGATCATCCTATGGTGGTGAATGAAGATGAGTGGAAGGTGGATGAGATCACATGACTAAGAGATAATGTCTTTCCCAACCATGATATGCCCCTCTTCTATCAACTTGTGTAACAGGGTAGCCTTAGAGTTTATTTCTAGAATTCACATTAAAAATCACGTTATTGTTTGGTTGGTTTGGACTCAAACATCATCGTCATAACACAAGCTATAGGGTTAGTTATATTTTTCAATCATTCAATTCTTCTTCAAGCTAACTAATCCAAACAATTCCTCTAGTTATGTACTCTTAAACATAGCAAATTCAACTTAAAGAGAAAAGCATAAGAGCACATTCGGTTTTCAAAAAAATTTAGAATTGATGCCACATCATCAAGAAACGGCTAATCCTAGCTAAAATTTTATATTTCGTCTACAATTACACTAGATAGATGTGGACCCTAAAAAAAAACAAAAATCTAATTTCTTTTTTTTAAAACAAAAACATGTAGATATATGATAAGAAGTAAAGATGCAAGAGATAAAGATAGAAGTACCGGTCCATTCCTCCCCCTAAACTTGAATATGCCATTATCCCCAATGTCAAAAGCAAAGGAAGAACAAATGGAACGAATGTACCGATATGTGAGCTGAGATCTGGGGTAAAAGACGGGTGGGTGGGATCCACATAAAGACATGCCCTCCAATAAGCACTCGAGCTTAGTGAAGTATCAATGCTTGATCAGCTTGTGCGATGTCACTGATGAGAACTCAGTGCTACCAAAATTAAAGTCAGTGGTACCGAGTTGATGTCAAAGTTTTCATGTAATGATAAAATGACTCACTCAGTGCCACCAATAGAGTGTCGGTGGTACCGACTCAATGCGTCCCTACACACTAAATGCACATATCGAGGCACCTTTTTTACTTGCATCAAAACTATATATCATAAAACTACAAAATAGGAATGTAAAAATAGAATTAAAAGTTTAACAAAATAAACCTGATTGATGGGTTGTCTCCCACAAGAGCCCTTCTTTAATGTCCTAGGCTGGACACATGTCAATCAAAAATAATCAGGTGGTCGTGGAGGAGGGTGAATCTCTCTTCACCTCTTCCTTCTAAACATCTGGTTCCTTACAACAATGAGAAAAAATAAATAATAGTCAGAAGACCAGTGTGTATTGTTGAAGTTCCATTTCAAAAGTAAATTATCATTGCAATGAACATGAACATGAATCACAACCAAGTCTTGATGTGGGAGCACATGTAGAAATAGGTAGCCATGAGGTGAAAGGTATAATGATGATTGCTTCTTAATTTCTATGACCATCCCATTGGATCACTCCTATCGACACATAATGGATGGATTATATCAAATGTGGATTTGTGTGCCTCCTCCTCTTCTAATAATTCAACTCCCCCACATTCATTAATATCCTCAATTTTGTTTCTTCAAAATTATCATCTGGATATATATATCCCATATACGATCCTCCATAAGGAAATGAAGAGATGGATCTTGTGGTGAAGGAATTATGTCATGGGAATGGGAAATTCCTCCACCTTTTCACTCTCAATATCATCTTCCTAACTCTCTTCCTCCTCTCTAAGATCACTATCAAATAAAGCACCTTCTAGATCCTCCTCTCCTTCACTCATATCCCAAACACATGCATCGAAACTGTCTTCCACCTTATTTGCATCATTCTCCTCATCTTCCTCATCAGATCCCCAATCATATTCAAAACCAATCCTAGGAGATGATGGTGTGGGTGTGGGTTCAATGGAAAGATGTGGATGAGGTGATTATAAAATTTCTTCCATTATGTTCTCCTCACTCTCTAATCCCTTATCCTCAACCTCAACTTCTTCCATGTTCTCTATTCTACCCCAACCTCCATTAGAAATAGGACTTTGTCAATTTAAAATAGATTGAACCATAATCCTAATATGCTCATGATGAATTTCCTTGAAGGTTTTCTCATGATGTGATGAAGGTGGACTTAGAAATCTATAATCTACGTGTGCATTTCCACACTCATGACAGATAGGAGCCATGTGCTTTTTTTTAAACTTTTTTTTTCAAAAGGAAAGAAGAATAACTATAAAGAAATATCTATATGAAATATGAACAATGGCTAAATTAATAGTGAAGTTTTATGTAATGAAAAATGGAAGGTGAAAAAGAAAGAAAGAAAAATGAAAATAAATGCAATGGCCTAGAGTGACTAGTCTCAGCACTCGTAGTGATGGTGATGCCAATTTCCCGAAAACGACACCAAAAACTTGACATGCCTAAAATGTGTGTGTAAAATGCAAGTGCATGTGCTGTGTAATATAGGCCGAGAGTGGCCCGAGTTGTCAAACACAGGGAATTGTACACCAGAAATTACTACTTTTTGTGAAACCAAATCAGCTAGACCTAGAAAAAGAGTTGATTGGTTGTTTAATTAACTAAGAACTAAAAGTAAATCTAATTAAGGTAGTTGTGATCAAGAATGGGTGAATTAGAGTGGAACAGATTCCTTAGGATGGTGGTTTCACCATGGATAACACTGCAACTAACCTCTATACATTATATCTATCACCCCTATCTCTGGAGAAAGAGCATGGAGCCAGAACTAATCACTCATGTAGTGTAGTTCACTACCTATTCTAATGCTAATCCCATTTCCATAGTAATTGGTTAATTAGTTAGGTGCTTTACGATTAATCTCTGGGTTTCTCCAGTTATCATGTAACTGCGTCTTGTGAAGATGTCTGACCTAGGGTTTGTCCACGGGACCTTTGGCGGCTACGGCAGATGCTGTGGCAGGAAAGGAGCTGCACACATCAACCATCCACTGGAAGGCTCGCCCCCAGTAGTGGAACCAGAGATGACAAGCCAGGGTGACATAGCCATGGAAGTTCCATTATCTGAAGCAAAAAAAGGATGCCTCACCACCGAGCGGCGACGCTGCTAAAGTTTCATATAAATATGCTACTAACGGTGTAGGAGGAAAGCTCTCGTACATAAATCCAACATCATCGGAACTCATTAAGGACACTAATATCTCTGTCGATGTCTCTGGCATCCTTCCATCCATCAAAATCCGTCGGGAAGCCATCCAGCCACTCCTTGAGCCCTAGAAGTTTGCCATCATCATTAAAGCAATAGGGATTAATGTCGGCTTCCAGGTCCTAGTCAGTAAGATCCAGACCCTATGGCAGCCGCAGGAGCCCTTCAAGGTCATCGATCTTGAGCAGGGTTATTATATCATCCAACTCTCCAATGAACCTAATTATTTGGTTGCCATGACGGGAGGCCCTTGGACTATCTTAGGCAATTACTTGTCAGTTCAATCATGGTCGCCTCTGTTCCGGCCATCTGACCCTATCCCAAGAAAGTTGGTGGTTTGGGCCCGAGTGGCCAATCTCCCTGTGTTCCTGTATCAAAAATCAAGTATTATGGAGTGTGGGGAATCTGATCGGGAAAACTATTAAGATCAATTCCACCACGTCCTAGGGAAACCGAGGCAAATTTGCCAGAATAGCTGTAGAGGTTGATACCTCCAAACCTCTTCTCCCGACGATCTTCATCAACAATGAACACTACAAGCTTCAATACAAGAACTTACCCTCAGTTTGCATGAAATGTGGACGTGTGGGCCACACTGATAGTGAATGCAAGTTCCTACCACCAACTCAAGACCCTACTATTGCCTCTACTTCCAACCCCATCCCCCTCCCTAGTGTCACATACACCATGGACATACACACCCAGAAACAAGAGAGGAGGAAGGTGCATGTCCAGGGTAAAGACCCTCTGAAGGCGCAAGGGACACCTGCGAACAAGACACTGGATGTAGACATCCCCATTTCGATCTCAGATGATGATGAGGCAGATGGGTCAGATTGGGAGATGGAAATGAGTAAGAAGAAGAAAAAACAAGCCAGGAAGTAGGCTACGATGTCTAGAGCTTCCAAGACATCCACTGAAGATGCAAGGAAGAAGAAGATGATTGATCAGGATGACACATCAATCACCCTCGTTGATGATGAAAGATCAGCAGAGGATGCCTACCCCCGGATGAGCAAGGAGATCGATTCCAATTCCATGCTTACAAGGTTGCCGAAAATCCACATCACAGGCAATCCCTTCTTTGAGAAGGTCAAGGTGGGAATGGTTTTGTGATGCTACGTAATAGAAAGATTGTGTATCAATCGGTCCAAAGCCCAGATAGAGTGTGCAAGAAGGGACGCACTCAGGACCAGACACAGGGTGCACCTCCTCCTTCGGAAAAGCTCGGTGCTTCCCATTCTCTGGAGTTTCCTGATGAGGCAACACCCAGCCAAGTTAACGTAGACATGGATACTGATAGTAATGCAACAACAGACGCATAGACAGTCGGCATGTGTGATTCTATAGTCTACCCTCCCCCCCAATCCTTCTTCCATCTCATTCCCTTAATGAATCTCTGATGTTGGAATATACAAGGGGCAAGGAAAAAGGGACAGATTGGTCTCATGAGAGATCCAAAAGCTTCACATAAACTCCATGCTCTAGCAATCCTAGAGCCACGTTGCAGTGGCCAAGATGCAAAGGATATATCCAAAAAGCCTGACTTTTCCTCTTCTCATCGAGTTGAAGCCATTGGATTATCTGGTGGTATTTGGCTCCTATGGGACAATATGTGTATCAGTATTGATATCATCTGTAGCCATCGGCAGTTCATTCACTATAGATTCAATAGCTCATGGTTCCTCACCGTCGTCTATGCTAGCCCGAACCCCATCAAGCGTCGTTTCCTTTGGAATCGCTTGGAAGAACTCTCAGCAATGATCAATTCACCTTGGATCATCCTGGGAGACTTCAACACAATGTTGGACACTTCTGAGAAACTTGGTGGCTCCCATTTCAACAGGTCGACTTCCAATCGCTTCAATGAATGCCTCCTCAACATAGGCCTCTTTGATGCAAAGAGCCAAGGTGTCACGGAACCGTTCTTACCCCAATCCCAATCCCACTGCATAGACAGTAGAAAAAGGATTGAAGTTCCCGTCCCTGAGTGGCCCAATAGGATCAATCACACTGGCATATACAATAAGAAATAAATAACTCAAAAATTGGATATTTAAAGAACAACTAACCCAATATGGAGATATAACCGATTTATCTTTGTCATCAGAGTGTATGAGTGCGGAAGCGATCTTATTCAATATTCCATTTGTATTGCCTAAAATCAAGAAAATCAAGACACAATCATGCAATTGCACGATACGCTATCAAAATCAAGAAAAGCGATTTATAACAAAATAGTATACTTGGCAGGAATTATATTCAAAAGAATAACAAGCAATTTGCAAAACCAACATTTATTCGACAAGTTTTTCAAGCAATTCAACTTTTATTATGAGTTCCCATTATACTGTAATTCGAGAAGCATGCTTATATAATTTTGTGTGACTTTATTACCCCAACGCGATGGGGAAGGTCACTAGGCTCCTTCTCACCACAGGAACATAGGAGGCCAATGTACAAGTCCCACCTCCAAATGAGGGGGTTGTTGCACTCAATATCAACATTATCAATATCATCATCATTATCAATATACGGGCAATCATAATGGGCATGCAATTTGTAACGCTCGGGCCCACTGCCCAAGGCTCTAGAAGAGTTTCAGGAATGACAATTGGCCCCACAGACCACCACTAGCCTTAACTGCGCACTTTTTCCTCACGCACACGCAAGCCAGGATAAACTTCCCGACTGGTCACCCATCCTAGTACTAATCCAAGCTGAGCACGCTTAACTATGGAGTTCTTTAGTAATAGGCTCCCGGAAAAGAAGGTGCACCTTAATGATATGGGTAGTTCAATCATTCCTTTTAAGATCATGTTATCTGAGGCCTCAAATCCTGGGATGTTACAATCTCCCCCACTTAGACTCTTGACGTCCTCGTCAAGGCTCAACTATAAGGCCTCATAATCTCTTCCCCGTTTCAGTGCAGACCCACAATGTCCCATGGACACCCAGCTCCCGATCACGGAATACCAGCGCAAGGGTGGCTACGTCAACCATGGACAACACTTTCCTACATGCCTGGACCGCACGGCTCAAGACTGGCATGCCATGCCCATGTGGGCCCCACCTACTAGAGGGGAATTGGCTCTGATACCATTTGTAACGCCCGGGTCCACTGCCCAAGGCTCTAGCAGAGTTTCAGGAATGACGACTGGCCCCACAGACCACCACTAGCCTTAACTGCGCACTTTTTCCTCACGCATGCGCAAGCCAGGATAAACTTCCCGACTGGTCACCCATCCTAGTACTACTCCAAGCTGAGCATGCTTAACTATGGAGTTCTTTAGTAATAGGCTCCCGGAAAAGGAGGTGCACCTTAGTGATATGGGTAGTTCAATCATTCCTTTTAAGATCATGTTATCCGAGGCCTCAAATCCTGGGATGTTACACAAGGTCAGTTCTTCACTTTCCATAGGGGATGCGTGAAAGAATGCCTGGATTGTGCTATTATCAATGATGAGTGGTTGTGAGTTCATGCTGAAGCCACCATCACTGTGCTCCCTCAAGTAAAGTCAGATCACAACCCACTTCTCTCTGACAAATCCTCAACCTCCCGGCGGCAACCAATCTTCCAGACTAAAGGTAGCTGGAGTTTCATTATGTCCTTCCAAACCGATGTTCTCACCACTTGGGACAGTAATGCCCCTTTCCATGAAGCACTCAACTCCTTCAAGGTGGTTGTGCAAAGATGGGATTGCAAGAGAACACAAAGCCAACACAAGGAAAAAGATAGGCTGCTGAAACGCATCAATGCTTTCCCGGTAGCCTTGAAACAAAACCATGCTGCTGTTTCTTTCAATAAATCTTTCTACTTGCAGGAATGTTACAATCAATTACTCCTAAGGGAGGAAGCTGAGTGGAAACAAAGAGCCCACATCGACTGGCTCACTTTGGGAGATAATAACACTAAGTTTTTTCATTCCTATGTTAAAGATAGACGTCATTTTAATTAAATAACTAAGCTTAAGAATAAAGAGGGTGATTGTGTAACCTCTCAGCAGGATATTCAGGCTACTGTAGTCTAATACTTCATAGATCTGCTCACTTCTGACTTCAGGCCCGATCCTCAAAAGCTTGCCAGCTATGCAGGGTCTTTCCTGCTTCTTTCCCAGGACTACTGCGATGCCATCTCTGCCATTCCTACTATTGAAGAAATTCGACGCACCTTGTTCCTTATGGCCCCTTCTAAGGCGCATGGCCCTGATGGCATTTACAACAAATTCTTACAAACCAACTGGAGCACCATTGGGAGCTCAATTGTGCATACTCTCATAAGCATCTTCTCTTCACAGACCATTGAACCGAAGTTGGAAAATTCCCACATGGTCCTTATCCCTAAGGTCAAGGCCCCTCAACGATGCATCAACCTCAGACCCATTGCCTTGAACAATGGGTGCTTCAAGCTTCTTTCCAAAGTCCTAGTTGAATGAATTAAACCCTTCCTCAAGGACTAGGTATCACCATCTCAATCTGCCTTCATCCTTGGACATATCTTGAGCGAACAAATCATCCTTCTATAAGAAATCATTCATTCAATGAAGTCACGCACAACAAAGAAAAATTGGATGTGTATTAAGTTGGATTTGTCTAAGGCTTTCGACCGTATGAATTGGGACTTCATTCATGATACATTATAAAGAACCAACATTCCCTCTAGCATATGTAATATCATCATGTAGATTATCAGCAAGGGTTCAACCTCTGTGTTGTGGGAAGGACAACCACTTCCACCCTTTAAGGCTATACAGGGAGTCGGGCAAGGTGACCCCATAAGCCCCTACATTTTCATTTTATGTATGGAGCGACTAAGTCAGGAAATCAACAATGCAGTGGGAAATAGTACATGGAAACCAATGGTCCTCTCTAGAGGAGGCACCAAAATTTCTCATATCCTCTTTGCCGATGACATCCTCATCATGGGGGAAGCTTCCACACCTCAAGAAGTCATTATCAACAAAGTTCTCTCCAAGTTCACTCTCATCTCTGGGAAGGTGATCTCAATAGAAAAATCCAAGTGTTTCTTTGCACTAACACTCCTAGACCTACAATCCAGGTTGTTAGTAGGAAGCTTAGAATTCCTTGGACCTTGGACTTGGGTAAATACCGAGGTGTGCCAATGCTACATCATCATGTCAACAAAGCCACTCATGCTGAGCTCCTCTCTTCTCTGCGCAATAGGATGAATAGTTGGTCAATGAAGCACCTATCGCTGGCTGGCCGAATAACTCTTGCAAAGTCCACTCTTCAAGCCATCCCAACACATACGATGCAGTCTGTGCAACTATCGCCATTGCTATGCGATGAGCTGAACAACCATGTATGAAAGTTAATATGGTCGGGCACTTGGGACCAAAATAAAATGTCCCTTGTCTCTTGGAATAAGGTCACATCTAATAAAGATCTAGGTGGTCTTTGCATCAAAGATGTGTGAGATCAGAGCCAAGCCCTGATGATCAAAAATGTCTGGTCCTTTCTTAATCAGCTGGACAAGCACTGGGTCAAAATTATGTCTAAAAAGTACATGCATAATGGGGTCTTTACCAAGAAGTACGGATCGTCAGCATGGAACTTCATAAAGAGGAGCATTCCTCTCATTCAGAGAAACAACTACAAGATTGTCAACAATGGCACTACCACAAACGTGTGGTCAGATCGCTGGATCATGGGTCAGTCTATTCAAGATCTTCAACCAGGTTTCCAGACGCCTGCATGACTAGAATCTCTATCTGTTAATTCTATGGCCATACAACCAAACGAATGGGACTGGGATTTCATCCACCATTACCTGCCTCAAACTACATGGAGCTACATTCTCTCTACTCCAGTCCCTTCTCCGGACAATGGTCCTGACACCTGGGGGTGGCCAATGGAGAAGTCTGGCATTCTTACAACCCGATCAGCCTACAGATGGCTTCACGCACACAAAGACTTCTCTACTCCTGGAAGATGGAAAGAAATATGGTCCTCGTATCTCCCCGCAAAGATAAAAGTATTTCTATGGCCGCTTCAACATAAGGCTCTACTCACCAATGCAGAAAAGCACCACCGACACATGGATATCAGTACCATCTTTCCCCATTGCAACAATGCACATGAGACCATCATTCACAACCTCTGGGATTGTAGCTTCAGTAAACCAGTCTGGACCCTTTTGAAAAAGGGTAACGATTTCTTTGCACTTGATGAAGAAGAATGGATCAATCATATCTGTAAGGTGCCTCCTGATTTCAATATGATACCGCCTACCTCCCAGGTTTCCTGTTGGTTTCTATGGCAATGCAGAAATGAATATGTCCACAAAGGTACTCAAAAATCTCATAATGTTAAGCTGGAGTTTATCTCTAATCGGACGCATTTGATACAAACCAACTATAAAGTTCACTGCAAATCCACCACCACTCCTATTATAATCCCTTTCAATTTGGATCAGTTACCATCCTTCAATTATTATACATTCATGGATGCATCCTTTGCTAACCATATAGTGAACAATAGAATTGGTGTCCATGTTGTGGACAACCACAGATCCAACTGTTATGGAGATGGCATCTGCTGTCAAAGCACCTGTGCCCTTGAGGCGGAAGTCCAAGCAATCATCCATGGACTTGAAGTCTACAACTCACACAATTGGATAAAGTTCCTCCTTTGTTCAGACTCTATGCAAGCGGTCAACCTTGCAAATTCCACTGCTGACAACACAGACAAGCTTCAGCCATACTGTGTGAGAATAAAACACCTCATGAGTAAGTGTAATGTTGTGAAGATAATTTATATTCCTAGGAATATAAATTGTATATTCGACACCCTGGCTAAACATGCCCGCCTTCTTTCTCAAAATTTTAACTTTTCAATTACTGCTCCTTCCTGGATCAACTTGAGCCTTAATGTAGACCTGAAAACTCTTTTATCCTGCACTAGAGAGCAAGCTCAATAAATAGTCTCTAATGGTTGCAAAAAAAAATCTCTAGGTTTCTCTTCCCATTTATTCTCCTCCTTTCCCAAGGGTGCAATAAATTAGTAAATCTATGCTTTTCCAACCCTTAAACTCTCTATCAAAATGATTGAGGGTCTGATAATCTATCTATGATGATCAAGTATATATAGAACAAGACAATCTCATATATTTATAGCCACAAAATAGGAATAAAAGTGATATTAATGCATAAAAGTCAGGTACAATGCATATCCGGGCTACTCCCATATCGTAAGGAATATGTTTCTAACTGAAAAATAGATGACATGGTATCATTGTAAATCAAAAAGATGTAAAATAGGAATTTCAAGATACAGTAAATTGGAGACAGGGATGAAGAATAGATCTCGAGAATGGAGAAGATTTGTCATCGTTTCTACTGCTAAAATGCCTCTGAGGTCCGCCGGGTAGGGTTCCTTCACTTTTATCCCTCCTTTCACCGCTCGTGTCATCGCCATGTGATAGATCTTGACGATCTGGTTCTAATGGTACCTTTTATAGCCTTCGTACATGTTTAGGTTAAGAGAAAACCAAAATATTATTTTCCATAACAATGATAGTTGCATTTAATGCATTTGATCTTGGCCGTCAGCACCTGTGTCGGTACTACCGAGTTGGAATTCGGTACTACCGAGTTCTTTGTAGTAGAAATCCATTTTATTTTTTATCTGGAATAATAATATTTTTTGTACTTTGATACCAGGTTGGTACTACTGAGTTTCATGTCGATATTATTGACTTTGCTCTAGTAAATAATAATTATCTACAATAAAATAAGTAATGAATTAAATCAAATAATTATTATGATAATCAAAATATGTAAACTACATGTAAAATACATGCATAAAATATAAGAACTGATGGACACACGATTGACACTACTTTGGTGAAATATGTATTAAAATATATACAATTAAGAGCAATTGGAAATGCAATCAACCAAATTAGGCAATCAAAATAGTGGCAATTTGTGCACACATCAACCTGTCACAAAGGTAATGGCCAGGGGCATCACAGGTCATGACAGCCACCCAACATATCTGCCTACCCTACATATCGGCTTCCCCAAGCACATCAGCCTCTCAAGCATGTCGGCCACTTCATCTTCAACCTCAAGACAACGTTACTAACAAGGTAAAAGAAAGGGGCAACACACGAGCAACAACTAAGCCATGCTCTTCTACTAAAATAGGTTGCAAAAATACCCAAAAGAACTACTAGCATGTAAGCTATAATGAGCCATAAATCAAGAGAAAGATAAAAAGTAAAAGGTGATAATAACAAATAGGGTTTAGAGTTATATAACCTGCCTCAAGGATAACCACCAAGCTCCAAACTTCACGATCTCAAGGTAGAAGAAGATCCTCCAAGCTCGATCTCCACAACACCTCCAAGAAGAACATAGGACCAAGGTTAAGAGAGCATGGGAGGGAAAGAGAAGAAACCGAGGTCAATGGTTGAGAAGAAGAAAGAAGGAGAGAAAGAAAACTAAGGATCATGTCTTACCAAGGAAGAAGATGAAAAGAGAACTCCACAAGCTTAGGCTCATCTGCCAAGCTCCAAGGGAGAGCACTCCTCTAGCTCAAGATCGTCCACCAAGGAAGAGGAAAGCAAACATGGACAAACGATTATCTTGCATGGAGAGAAAGAAGTATATATAAAAGCGAGATGAAAGAGAGAGCAAGGGGAATGTGTCACCACCTTAGAACCCTATGTGACACATGTCCATGAAGAAAACTCCACATGCAACACCATGCAACAAGGTGATAAGAACAATGCCTCACCCACTAAGTCTCCTTCCTAGGTCATGGCCGATACACATCTCCTCCTTGCTTCACAAACTGATAAGGATGAAACCCTAGAGACACAAACCGATATGGTGCATCTAGAGACACCCCAAAACTGATAGGATGTTCCTCAAGATACCCACAACTGATAAAAGTCCCCCTCAAGACTCTAAAGCCCAAGACAACACTCCTAGGTGTAAGATACACCTCAAACACACCTCAAACATGTGTGCAAAACACCACAAGCGTATCACCACTCATCCAAGTCTCAAACAAGATGCCCATCTTTTTCTCTTTCCTCTAGATGATGCCAAGATTGAGAACAAACACACTAGAGGTGGAAAATTTGCACATCAACTCCTATCCTGGGTAAATTGCAATTTGTACCAAAACCTTTCCACAAAACACAAGCATCAACCAAATAAGATAAAACAAGGAACTCAAGCCTACAACATGCTCTAATTACATCTCTTATGGTTAGAGCAAGGAGATAAGAAATATACTTAAGAAAAACAAACAGGGTTATCCCAAAATGTGGGTCAGGGTCCTTACAATAACATACTTAATGCTTTAGCATTAATATATTTTGTTTATAAAAAATTTAGTTGTCAAATGAATATTCACTGCACTCCAAGCTCTACTCTAAGATCAGAAAGAAATAACTATGGGATGATAGAAATGGTATTGGTACAAGTTTCTATCTCTTTTAGTATCTTGTGATCTCTTTGTGTTGTTACTTCCTTTTACATATATATTGCATATGTAAAATATTTGTGCCATTCTACAGACGGGTACCCAAGTCCACTCACCTTTGGCTTTGTATCCATTAGGAGTGTGGACTTTAGGTAATTAATAATTCCTTGACAAATGGTATCAGAGAAAAATACACATGCCTCTGTATGTCTAAGGCATAACACATATTCCCCTAAATCTTAGAGAGTCTTCTAGCATCTCACCTCTTCTTTAAGGACTACCCTGATCCACCCATTAGATGATGATTGATTAGTTTCTCATATTCTCATGTGATTCTTCTCTCATGACTATTAATCACATGATCTCTCGATTATGGGTAGCTTAATCATGGGAAAACTAAAACTGAATTGAATTCGTGTAAGTTGCTCTAGATGATAATGCCATGATCTGATCTTGAATGAAAGGCCCTATTTAATAAATGTAAGTACTCGTGAAAGTAATGTACGCATGTGTAAAGTTCATGCAAACTCAATGTTACCAATTGGACATAAGTGTGTTCTATGTTTGAGGTAAATCCTTGATGTTGGTGATAAACTTATGTTATATACCCCATGTTTGATAGAGCCCCTATTGATTAAACTTATGTTGTTCATATTTTGATCAAACCTCAAACATATCTAAGAAAACCTCATCCTAATATGTATCACTTCACATACTCCGATACGACTATACATGAGGCATTTCACTATTACTTCCATGCCTCTTTTGCAAGCTAAATTTTGAATAAACATGATGGACATGAATATCACTCTAGCCCCATTATGCTAAGACTCTTGTGTAAGGACCCTAACCCATGTTTTAGGATAACCCTATTTGTTTTGACTAATTATGTTGTTTAGAACCTTGCTCTAATCATCTGAGATGTAATTAGGGTTTGTAGAAAGCTTAAGTTTCATGGCAGAGCTTGTTTGAATGATGCTTGTGTTTTGTGGTGTGGTTTTGATGCACATTGCAATTTACCCAGAGTAGTGATTGATGTGCAAGTTTGCCACCTCTAGAGTGTTCCTTCTCTATCTTGGCATCATCTAGAGGAGAGAGAGAGAGAGATGGGCACCTTGTTTGGGTCTTGGTTGTGAGGTAACATCCTTGGTGATGTTTAGAACACATGAGTGAGGTGTGATTTGCACCAAGATGTGTTATCCCGGGTTAGAGAGCCCTAGAGAGGTTGTGTATTAGTTTGTGAGTGTGTAGGGCTATGGTGTATCAGTTTGTGAGTGTGTAGGGTTATGGTGTATCGGTTTGGGAGTGTGTAGGGTTTTGGCATATCGGGTTACTAAGTTCGTGACCTTGGTAGGAGACCAAGAGGCCAAGATCTAGCCTAGATCATATTACCATGTCTTGCATGTTGTTGCATGTAGCCCCTTTTTCATGGACAAGTGTCACCTAGGATCCTAAGGTGATGACACCTCTCCCATGATATCTCTCTCATCCCCCTTCTATATAATCTTCTTTCTCTCCAGGCAAGGGAATCCTGTTGGCCATTCTTGCTTTCTCTCCTTCTTGGTGGACGACCTTAAGAAGCTTTAGGAGCTAGAGAGGTTCTCTTGGAGCTTGGAGGACGAGTTCCAAGCTTGTGGTGTTCCTTGATCATCTTCCATCTTCTACCTTGGTAAGCTATGTTTCCTTACCTTTCTTCTTATTCTCAACCATGGATCATGGATATCTCCTTTTCATTTCGAGCTATCTTAACCTTGGTCTCATCTTCTTCCTTGGAGGTGTTGTGGTGATCAATTTTGGTGGATCATCTTCAACCTTGAGCTCATGAGCTTGAAGCTTGACCTTGGAGCTTGGATCCTAGTGGTGATCCTTGAGGTGGGTTATATAACTCTTAGCCTTCTTTGTTATTTTCACTCTTTCATGTGCCTAAATTATTTCTCATATTTAAATCATTCATCTCCTATATGTTAGTAGTTTATGATGGTCTTGAGAACTGATTTGAAGAAGGAATCTTGTTAGTTTGTTATCCATATCTTGTACCTTCTTTCCATGAAAATAGATGAACTAGTGATCGACATACTAAGGTTGAAGATGACAAGTCGACACATACGCTAAGTTGTGAGTGGTCATAATGACTTGTGGTGCTTAACCTTCCATTCTCTAGAGGAGCTAAACCGACATTCTTGTTAGCCAACACCTTAGACTGATAGGTTGGGGATGCTAACCCATCATGACCAAGATGATATCTTGTAAGCTAGTGTGATTTGAGTGCTAAACGGTGACACCCTTGGTTGAGTAAGAGGCTGACATGACAATGCCCTAACCCTAACATCCCGTCACACCTCTAACTCATCACAAGCATGATGGGCGACACACTCCTTGGAACCTTGGCCGACACACTAGAGGATGGTATGGCTGATACATATGCCTAACTCGATACCCTTTCAAGTAAGGTTAAACTGACACACCTTGGGGAGGTTAGCCCCTTTTGCCTTGCATAGAGGTGGTCGATATGTTATGGTGGTGACAAGTCGACACTCAATGTCAAGTGTCAGCCTGACACCTTCAGTGCGTACACCTGAAGTGTATCTAACCTGACATGCTTGGACTGATGCTAAACCGATATCCCTAGGTGAGCTTGCCCGACACACCTTGGTGTGGTCAGGCCGATACTTGTAGATGATAAACCGGGATCCCTCTAGCTATATGAAACCAATACCTTGTGATGGTAGTCATGATACATTATTTTGATAATGGGGTTATATGGTATGATATGTTACCCTATGACATATTTGTACGAGCAATAAAGGAGCATTGTTTTCTACAACCTATAATCTCTTAAAATACTCTATAGTGATAATGGCAGTGATGAATCGAGGTTGATTGTTGATTCAACCTTATAAACCCTAATTGGTTAAAGGGAACCCTAATCCTAATGATGTAGTGTGAATGACATGAATCTTTATGAAATGGTAGTGGTAATGAAGTGTTATCCTTCTTGTTACAAGCCTCTAACCATGCTGGTAATACTAGTTGATAAGCACTGGTAAGAGGTATGGTGTTTATGATATGATTGAATGGGCCTTATGAGGCATGTGTGATGTTGGTATCATAGAAAGAGGAGGTAAATGGACCTTATTACCTAATTATGGTTTATTGCTTAATATGAGGTGATAATTTTATCAGTAATGAGATGAGGGGTTGCTGCCATAAAGAATGTAGTCCTTGTGATGAAAAATATGGTGATTGGAAAACATCAAGTGAAAATGTGATGAGATCACACCTGATATGGTCAAATATTTTCTGGTAATGTGTTATGCCCTTGTCTTGGTAGAACTTGTTTAAAGTTTGTAAGTTGTAACTTGATTGATGCTAAAAGGCACTTAAATAACCTAATTAATCAAGTGGAACCTAATCATGTAGCTTGTCTTGTTCCATAGATCCATGTAGTGTCATCATTTGCTGGATGGTGAAATCAGTTTAACCCAGAGTGCATATTTTTTAATATATGGGGTGCAAGTCGAGTATTCCCTTGCATCCTTAATTACAAGTTGTGGGAGATGACCATGCATGATTCAATATCATTGTGATCTGGATGGCCATGCATGAGCTACTCCTTGATAGAATGACCATATGTGATCCTATTCTTCTAGTGTCATTACCGGTACCAAGGTGGGCTAGGTGTTGATATATGTACGACCATGTGTGAGTTGTTCCTTCAATTGACCATGAGTCACTTATGCAGTTGACTAACATGTCTCTCTGGTGTTACTTGTGTATTGACCACAAGGTTTGGTGAGGTCGTAGATTCCAGCTCTTCCATTAGACCTTGTATTGTACCAATTTCAACTTAGCAATGGTCAGTTGGATTTGGGTGGTACAACCCAAATCCTCGGGGTAAATAAAATATGTAAACATTCGTGTAGTATACTTGTATAGGATCAAATGCGAAAACATTGGATGAGGCCTTGCTTGATTTTGTACAGTTTTGTTAGTGGAAATTATACATGTTCTTCATATTCCTTATAATGTTATGATCTTTCATAACCCAATAGTAGTTGCTTACAAGTTAATAATGATTATGTGCTTATTATGATTGTAACTTTAATACTTTCTTTAAACATATTATCCGTGTTAATAATAGAGTTGGTGGAGAGTTATATCTCGCGCTGAGATTTAGAATCTCACCCCGTGGGTTTCCCACATCCTTTTTAGGTGGACGTACACGAGGAGGCAGAGATCGTGCAATAGAGGTTGAGAAATAGCAAGAAATATAGTAGCTGACAAGGTTGGAAGTGCTTTTTGATATATTTTGTCATTAGAGTCCTAGAGTCGTCTCAGTACACTCGGGTCTTTGGGGATGTTTGTAGACGTACTTTCGATATATAGTTGGATTGTGTGCCCCTTTTTGTGAATAGTTGTGGTGGATATATGTATATATGTTCTGGAATAGGTTTTGTTGTAATAGGACGGTGGCACACATAGTAAGTGATTGTGATGTGAAAGGACTCGTATGTAAAGGCTTTTGCTATTTGGCAGTTTTATGAAAATGTTTTAATTTTCAATATTTTCCAGTAACTTGTTTGTTTAATCTTTCTTCCCCAATTTTGTTTTGAGTAATCTCGCTTGTGTGGCATGGGGCTTCACATCTTGAGTCCTCAATTTGACTTCTTGATTTCTAAAATCTACCCTTACCTTGATCATTAAAGGAGGGGAATGAAATTATGACTTTGATCTTGGAAAGTCTTGAAGTATGGTTCCCCTATTATGATATTGTTGTTTGACTCATGACCTTATGAAATACGATTTGATAGTTGACACTCGCCCTATTTGGAAATGTTTGATAACTCATGACCATTGTAGACTAGTGTGCTAGATTAGGGTGGTAGTTGACTTGTGACTCGCATAACCTAGGTCACCCCCCTTTATGACTACCTCTAAATTGTCATCTTGTTGATTATTTAGAGCTCGGAAAGGAGACCCCTTCCACACAACTTTGATTTCTTAATCTAAGTCCCTAATGGGTTATGTCTATGATGATGTTGATATTCGATCTCAAAATCTTAATTTAATGATGATCTTGGAATATGATGATGTTGAATGTAGCTAGTGGTCAAGTTCCTAGGAAGACCTAGTCCTATATCATTCATCAACCATGAATGCCAAGAAAATAAACTTGATATTGATGCAATGAAATGTTGAATAATGCTCGAGATGTTGCCCGATTGTTGCTTGATTATTGTATATGGATGAATGATCACCCTTATAAGGGTGAGTTAATCAATTAGTTTAAGAATTGAGATGACCTTGAACATCACTAAATGTTTGGAGGGTTAAGTATACAAAGCATGAAATAATAGATATTGATTAAATTCTTTAAAACTCAAATATGCCATCTCTAAGGGACATAAGGAAAAGTCATTGAGGAAGTGGCTAACAGTAGGTGACCAAGCCCAGGAGGGAAGGTCACCATGGGGCCAAGCTCATGAGGGAAGGCCAACATGAAGACCAAGCCCATGAGGGAAGGTCACCAAGGGGCCAAGCTCATGAGGGAAGGCCAACATGAAGACCAATCCCAGGAGGGAAGGTCACCAAGAGGCCAAGCTCAAGAGGGAAGGCCAACATGAAGACCAAGCCTAGGAGGGAAGGTCACGATGAGGCCAAGCCCAGGAGGGAAGGTCATGAAGAGGCCAAGCCCAGGAGGGAAGGCCAACATCAAGACCAAGACTATGAGGGAAGGTCACCAAGAGGCCAAGCCCAGGAGGGAAGATCGCCAATAGGTCAAGCCCAGGAGGGAAGGCCAATGTAAAGACCAAGCCCAAGAGGGAAGGTCTCCATGAGCTCTGTCCTGGTACATAAAGTAAATAAGGTGCACCCTAAGAGATGGAGAAAGTCTGAGTTAAAGAATTACAAAAAAAATAATGCAATCAAATGTTGTTGGAGAAACCTCAAGAAAAATTGGAATGACATCTCAATAAAAACCCTAGGAAGGGTAGAGCCCTAAGTCACACATAAGGTTTCAAATAAGAATCTAAACCCTAGCTTCGAAATGTTTAGAGTGTGACTTTGATGTCCACACTTGACTCTTGATACTGAATAATGAAATATTGATTCTTGATCATTAATCTTGATATTGACTTGACTCTGATAATCACCCTATTTGGATGTTGAGATCACCCTCAATATATGACTGATGACTTTCATGTTCCCAAATCTTGAAAAAAATCTAATGATGATTATGCTAATTTTCTTGATTTATGACTTAGGGGTGAGCTCCATGTAGACTAGGGTGGGACCTTCCATTGATTTTGAGCACAAAATCATGATGTTGAAACATGATGTTGGTCTTGAATTATTGAAATATGAGATCTCAATCGTGGCTATATAACCCCACCTAGGCCAATTTAGAAGCCAGAACCCTAAATGCTGGTAAAGAAAGTCATGTCGTACTCTTGAACTCTATATATCTGATTGACTTGAAATGTGATCTCTCCAAATTTGGTATATATATAATAATCTCTGCAAAATTGTGACTCATGTGATGATACTTCCAATACAATGATCTATTTGACTATGTGTAGACTGTAATGCTCGATTGCTTGATTTTAGAATGAGATGGATATTGTATGTGGTGATGATACCTTATGAGAATACTATGATGATTTTGAATAAGAAAAATAAAACTCAATCTTGATTGATGACTTGATTTATTTTGGGAACAAAATTTCCTTTTAAGGAAGGGAGGATGTGATAACCTGGAAATTCAAACTTTGAAAATGAGTTCTATTTTGGTCCTCTCTTTAGCACTCACCTCCTATTTCATGTTTGAATTAGTTTCTATGCACAAGTAGTCCATCTAGTATGCATGTATCACTAAGAATATGCTCAATTTGATTAAGACCAATTTCGCCTTCATGTAACACATCATCATATATTTCCTTGAATCTTGATTATATCCTGGTGAACATTTGCATCAAATTCTTATTTTCATGTTGTAGGTGTTTCTCTTACGGATTCAAGACATCTTGTTTTTCCCAAATCAGATCTAGAATGAAGGAGATATGTTCATTTGAAATTGCCTTGGTCTAACCTTATTTTTATCCCTTTTAAACCTTGTATAGCCCTTATTGGGCCTACCTTTGCTGGGTGCACAACCCATTACCCTTCCCTATAGACTTTTCTATCTGCACTCCCTTAGGCAACCAATTATAAGCCTTGGACCGGTGAGCAACGATCCCGAGCCCTTGGATCTGGCTATGACGGATTAAACCCCACATGCAACGATCGTGCATTTGTCTCCTACCTTCATACATATGACCAGTGCAAAGAACGTCGACACCACCTACTCCTGCCTTGGCACCACAAATTGACGACCTTTAGCTCCTATTGACAACCCCATTGATTCTCTTTCTTCATTCCCCTCATTTCCCCTCTGCTTTGGAACCTATCCGCACCTTTTCCCTCTCCCTTTCCCTCTTCTTCTTGCTGCCTTGGCAATGGTAGCGCAAGCACCCAACCCTTTTGGGCATTATTTCTCCAACACCTACTCCACTTTTGGCGAGCCTCATCATCTCACCGTCACGTTACAATGCGTGCAAGAGAGTGTTGGGAAAAGGTAGCCCTCGACCAGGAGTTGTGGACTAATGCTCCATGAGCGTGGGCAAGCGATGGCTAGTCACAGCTGAGCAGACCGAGTCTAGGGAGTAAGTGGGCCACAGATGCCACTGAGCCATCCTATGGGGTACCTAAAGGTATGAGGGTGTGGATGACCCCAACCGCCAGATCACCCTCATGTGGCTAGGATCAACCTCTTGATGATGCTTCTGACCTTGGTAACACCCTCCCCCTTTCTCCAAAGTTTTCAATTAAAATCTTCAAAAATGGATATCTTTCACATCCTAGGGTCAAATATGACATGTAATATATGATTTTTTATCCTCTCAACGAGATCTATCTAATGAAACTAGTTCCAGAATGTAAATCTTCTTCGTTTTCTTGTGATATCTCCTAAAAAATACTTTCGATGTCTTTTGAGATGTTGATCCTATTTGAATGAATGATCTTGATGTTTTATGTGTCATGTCTTAATATTAGTCCAATATGAGTCCCTTGAACACCTTTATGTATGAAGATTCAAACTTTATCTAACTTTATACTCTAAGTCTTGTGTTGATTAAATGATCTGAAATGAATCTATATGCTAAAGAATACTTCTTTGAATGCTTAACCTTGTTTGAATGTGCCTCAATCTTTATGCTTGACCCCAAATAAGTAAGTATTGATGTATGTTAGACTAATATTCGAACTTGTTCATGCTAGTACTCCATTTTGACTTGATGGTGTACTTTGAACCTTGAAACATGCCTTATATGGATACTTGATGTTGAATCTCAAACCTAACTGACATGTGGGTCTTCTATGTCTAAAATGATTATGTGAACTCCTAAATAAGTATCTTATCATTCTTTGTTCACTCAAATACCTTGTGAAGCATGCATGTGCCCTAAGGTAATTAAATTCCTTAATCTTGACTTGAAATATGACCTAGTATGTATGTGGATAATTGAAGCTCCAGTCCCTTGAAAACCTTGCCCTAATGTTCACTCATTCTATATAATGATCTCAAATCAGTATCTTGGTGTCATAACTTGGTGGTTTTTATGGCACATAACTCAAGTAGACTTCATCTATACTCTAGTGATGACAATCGTGCATGATATCGACTTGTTTGACTATGTTGATGCTTATGTTGCCTAAGCTTGCTCAAATCTTAAGACAACCCTATTTAATGATCTAATAACCCTTATCTTGACCCCTAATTATTTGTGATGTGTCACCCTAAGTTCTAGATGAATCCAAGATGTATAGTGTAACTTGATAATGAAATCACATAACTAGTTGAAATGTGGAAACCTATGTTGAATATATGATACCTAGATCTAGGTGACACATCCAACCACCATGATTATAAACAATGAGGCCTAATCTTACTGAGGATAATCCTTTTGCACTTATTTGTAATGTCAGCATCTCTATGGACTCATTGCCAAGATCTAGTCAAGCTAGTTGTATATGGTTTTCCAAATCAAATAGTTAATCTTGTACTCTACTCGCAAGGTACGTTCTCCTCTTGACCCTACTATGTTATTGTCTTGGTAGTATGTATTCTTGTATGAATGCTTGTCTAGATAATTACTTGTTTGAGCTATTGTTTCTATGAATACTAATTTCATGTTTGGATATCATATGTTGACAAACTATGAACATTATATGAAGAAACCCATTTTAATATGATGGATAAAAAATACTAAAACATGCTTTGTATAAGAGAATGTCATCAAGTTTCCTTGCCTTATTTCTTGTTCTTGCTTAGTACTCCATCTACCCAAGCACCATTTATATGTTGCTAAAATGTTTACATGCCTTTTCATAATGTGCTTAACGCTTTAGCATTAATATGTTTTGTTTATCAAAATTTTAGTTGTCAAATGAATATCTGATGCACTCTAGGCTCTACTCTAAGATAAGAAATGAAACACCAATGGGAGGCTAGAAACGGTATGGGTACAATTCTCTATCTCTTTTAGTATCTTGTTATCTCTTTGTGTTGTTACTACCTTACACACACACACACACACACACACACACACATATATATATATATATATATATATATATATATATATATATATATATATATATATATATATATATATATATATTGCCTATGTAAAATATTTGTGCCATTCTACAGACGTGCGCCCAAGTCCACTTGCCTTTGGCTTTTTATCCATTAGGAGTATGGACTTAGGGTAACAAATTGTTCCGTGACAACGCTACTACTCATTATGTTCATATAAAAAATCCTTCTCATGGTAAGAATTTATGTTTTCTACTATTTTGATGTTTATTATTTCAAATGGAATATTATGTATTGCGATTCTAATGAACTAAGGAATCATGATGATCATATTTAAGCCTTATCTGAGCTTAATCAGTTTTATTGAGCCTAAAATGGATTAATGAGCTTTGTGAGAGTAATTATGTGAGTCTTAACTACCTTATGAACATTATAGGTGCAATAAAAAAAGTGACTATATCAACTCAAGTTAAAATACATGCTATTACAAAATCGTGTAAATTTACTTAAGTACTTTAGTTTTTCAAGTTATTTCGTGTAATTTTAATTTGATGTTATTTTCTTGTTATAATTATAAAGTTCCCCTCATAATTGTTTACATTATATTCATGTGGTGAACATGATGTCCATACGTGGTGAGAAAATGAGTATTAGGACATCAGTCTATGGACAAAGATGCCTCAATGGAAAAGTAGGGTGTCTTGGTGACAACCGTTATTAAAACCAACTTTCTTTCATGCCTTAAGATTAGCTACTTATGTTTAGATTATGTAACCGTCATTATTTTATTTTTTATTTCATTTTTGTATAAAATTTTGATAATGATAAATGCAATGTAATCACGTGATGGTTATTGTTTTAGTTGTACCTTGTGCATGCTATTTAATGTGTGTGATACCCAAGAATTTAATGAGTTAGAAATTGATTCTTCTACTCATGCGCATGGTGTGAAATTTAGTTTGCTACAAAAGTAAAAGAAGAGATGAGGGAAGTGAGGAGTGTAGTAATTGTGAGATAGGAGGAAAATGAGAAGTGAAGAAATATGTGGAGAGTAGAGAAATAATGATAGGATAGAAGGGAAATAATTGGTAGTGCTGAGGAAAGTAATTGAGGGAGAGAAGGGAGGAGAAAATGAGGGAAGTGGGGTGTTTGTGAGTAGGGTCGAATTTATAAAATAGTATGTGGTGGAAATGGGAGAAGTAGGTGCATAGAGATCATGATACTGATTGGCAAGGTGGTAGGTTGGCTAGGTGCCAAGTAGCCATGTCAAATAGATGGGTGGGTAGGGTCATTATAGGTGTGGTTCTCGTAGGTGTGGGTTAAAAAGACTCAATTTTAAGTGGATGGTAATAACACATGCAAAGCTTACTTAATGGGTTTTGAGTTGACATGTGGATGCCCATATAATATGTATACTATAAAAAGATGTTGCTAGTTTCTACTCTACAACAAAAAGTACAATGGTTCATTAATACAATTTATGGAAATACATAACAATCTATTCAACCATCCATCATGATTGGTGTCAAATACATTTTAGTACCTAGTATTTATTTTAGCATAAATATGTAGCAAAAAGAAAGAAAACAACCAACTACTATAGAAAATAAATGATGTGGATGCTACAAATATCATAATGTATCACCAAAACTCATTATATTTTAACATCTAACGTTAAAAAATTCGAATATGTAACGTGTTAATAGTTATATATTGTCCAAAATGAACACAAAGAGAATATAACCATTGTGACTAATATAAATAAGAAATACACGATGTGTTTATTGCCATAAATAATAATATAAAACACAACTGCTTTGTTTCTATAGAATAAATACCTTTATTTGATGTGATTTCAACAAAAACAAGGCACTCTCTTTTGTAGGATAAGAGAGTAAGTGAGAAACAAAAGTAGGAAATATGGGATAAAAGAAAAGGCTAAAGACAATACAAGTATATAGCATAAGTGAAACATAAAGAAATAAAGTCTATATACCAATACTCCTCCTTAAGATGGAGGATAGAAGTCAAACATGCCCACATTATCCACAAGTGAAGTAAAGTTAGTCTTGGGAAGTATCTTAGTGAAGATGTCTGCAACTTGGTTTTTAGTCTGAAGATAAGGAGTAGAAATGCGATAGAGAGGACATGTCCTTGAACTTAGTGGAAATATACTTCAATATGGTTGGTACACTCATGAAAAGTACAATTGTTGGAAATAAATATAGAGTCTTTGTTGACATAGAACATGGGAAGAGAATCAACATTAGAGATGTCAAATTTGCCTTGGACCCACATCAATTCACAAGTCGTATGAGCTATAGCTATATATTATGCTTTAGCACTAGTTTGAGAAACACTAGTCTGCTTCTTACTACGTCGGGAAACTAGGTAGCCTTCAACAAAGGTATTGTATCCAAAGGTAGATTTTCTATCATTTCTACTACCGACATAATCAAAATCAAAATATCAAGTGAGTTTGTGGTGCCCCTATCTTTGATACAACTATTATTTCTCTAGAGAACTTTTAAGATATTTAAGGATATGACAAACAACACCTCAGTGACATTGTCAATGTTTATCCAGGTATCAACTGACATGTCCAACAGCTGAAGTAGTGTCAACTCTAGTATTAGTAAGATATATAACTTTACCAACCAATCTTATGTACTGGTGATTATAAAGAAATGGAGGTGAAGATTCATCATCCCATTTGTATTAGGATCTAGAGGGGTTATCAAAGGTTTGGAACCAAGCCTACTTGTTTATTACAATGATCTAGAACATATTTGTGTTGTGAAAGAAAAATGCCAGAAAAAGACCTCAAAACTTCAATTCCTAAGAAATATCTAATTTTTCCAAGATCTTTTATAATAAAATGTTATTCTGGATAGCATTTAGTAGCTTGAATGCCTTCTTTATCTATACTAGATAGAATGATGTCATCCACATACACAATAAGAATAACAAGCCCAAAACTAGTTTTTCTTATAAAAATAAAATGATCATAATGTGAGCGCCGAGAATTATGTTCAAGAAGTATCTGGCTCGACTTATCAAACCACGCTTGTGGGCTTTGTTGCAAGCCATAAATTGTTTTCCTAAGTCTACAAACTTTAAAACTCTCCCCCTGAGCAATAAATTTTAGTGGATGTTCCATGTATACTTCTTCATATATGTTGTCTTATAGAAAAATATTTTTAAGATCAAGCTGAAAAAGGGGTCAATGTTTGTTCACAACAACACATATATTCACACGTATAAAGTTAAGTCGAACAATTGGAGAAAAACTTTCAAAGTAATATACCCCATATGTTTGAGTATATCCTTTTGTAACTAGGAGTGTTTTCAATCTTTCAATCAAGCCATCCGGCTGGTATTTGATAGTGAATATCCATAAACACTGAATAGTAAGGCAATCATGAGGATAATCGACTAGATCCCAAGTCTTGCAATCACGAACATCACTCACTTTATCTTCCATAGCTTGCTACCAAGAAGGACGTTTAAGATATTGTGTAGCACTTGTTGGTATAGAGACATTTGAGATAGCAACAATAAAAATAGGCAAAACTAGCACCAAGATTAGTATTAGATCAATAATTACCAATTTGATGTTGAGTGAAGGATCGAACACCTTTCTGTTTACTAATGAGAAAATATAGATCAGAAGTTACCTAGGAGGTGTTTTGATCTACGGACAAAGAAGGAGCTGGTTGTGGAGGGGCCATGGAGGGGACTATAATTTGAGGTCTATTTAGAGGAGGAGTACTAACCTCAATTTCACCAGGAGATTCATTTTCAGCAACTTTAGGTAGTGGAGTAGGGTCAAGTAGGTCACTGGATAAGGAAAACCCTTATTTAGAGTAGTAAGACAGTTGTTAAAAAAAACCACATTAGCAATAACAAATCACTTCTAATTGGCAAGATCATAACACCAATATCCTTTTTGAGTTCTAGAATATCCTAAAAAGCCACAATTAGTGGAGTGTGGGTCAAGATTAGATATCATGGGGTGAAGGTTCTTGAAAAAACAAGTGTTGCTAATGATGCATGAAGGTATAGAAAAAAGAGGCACATTAGCATACAAAATAGTACAAGGTCCTTGATTGTTTACGAAAGATGAGGGCATGCGGTTAACTAAGTAGCACACATTGGATACAACCTCAAACCAAATAGTGCTAGGAACATGATAATGAAAAATAATAGAACATGTTACACCAAGAAAAGGGAAATTTTTTCTTTTGGATACACCAAGAGTAGGAAGTTTGATGAATGGTACAACAAGTGGTTCAAAAGCCTACAACTTACTTTTGCATAAATTCCAAGGCATTATCAGTTCCAACATTTCTGACAGTTTTTTTGAACTGAGTTTGGATTTTAGTGAAGAAAGTAGTAATAGTATCCAAAATGTTACTATGATCTATTAACAAAAAAATCAAGTTGTCCACATAAACTCATCAATAGAAGTCATAAAATAATGGAATCACAAATGGCTAATCACAAAGCAAGGGCCCCATATATCAACATGAACAATATCAAAGAGAGATTTAGAACTGGTCTCCTTTTTCCTAGGAAACGCCATCCTATCTTGTTTTACAAATTGAAAAGATTTACATACAAAAGTAGTAACTCCCTACCAAGTACATACATATCAGCAGAAGCAAACCATATGTTGTCCATAACATAGGTCACTCGACTTGGATAAACATCACAAAACATAATATACATAGCAACAAGATAAATGTAACACCATGCACTATTTGGAAATATAGATTCATACATTGTTCTTGGAATATGAAACTACATTTGGTTTCTTGCCAACCAAAAGAAATCCTTATTTTACCTTCAAGTTCCCTAAAACCCCATCCCCAACCTCCAACTCTCCTTCCACCATGACAACAGCTTGAGACGAGAGCACGGGGCATCTGGGACCCTTCTTTCTCATTGACACGACCCGGGGTGACCTTTTAAAGCTTTCTTCATCTTTATTTCACTCGAATTGGAGGTAGATAAAACCCCCCTCTTTTTCACGTTGTTTCAAATCTCTCACAGACAATACTAGTACTCTGATCCCCGCATCGCTTGGTTTCTGTGTTTCTAGCTCTACTTGCTGATACAGAGATTGCTCAGAACATTATTCTTGTCTCGCTCATGTGTTCTCTAAGATTTTGGGACCGTCCCACGTCCCTTCTCTACTCTATCATGGTGTCACACTTTTCTTGGCTTCCTGACCACCGATGAAGTTCAGACTAGGCTCTTTGAGTCTGCTGGTGTTCTTAGAAATGTCAAGGATCGACCTTTGGCCCTGCGGGGGTGCTCTAGATCGAACTTTGATCTAGAGATCAGGATCCAGACTCCAGTCGACACTCCTTACACATGATCCATGGAGAAGAAACTAGGGAGGAAAATCCCCCGCCTTCCCTTGTGGGCTAAATCAGTCAATTTGTTTCCAAAGGGCGTTTCTTGAATTCAAGCACACTTTAATTGATTTCGATCACCTGAGAATTCAATCACAGGGTTTACTCTTTTACCCTTTGTCATGCCTATGTCCGATGAATGAATGCAAGAGCATATTTGTGTCTCATGCTTTGGCCGCATTTTGGAAAATGTGTTTATTTTTTTATCTTGTCCTTGATTGGTTGATACTTAAAAATTCATATCTTTTTATTTGTATGTCCTATGTAGTCGAACCTTATATGGACTTTGCTCAACTTTTTGAGATCTAGATGATGAACTAATTTATAAAGTCTGATTTCAGTCTATTTTCCTTTAATTCACCAAAAAAACATGATACCCTAGAATTAAAGTTAATGATTAATTATTAATAAATGATTACTTGAATGAGAAGAGATGTTAGGGTTTATTAATCCTATGAACGTGACTAGGGTTTCATCAAGACAAAGAAAGCAAATAGGATTCCTCCATGCTTAGGGTAGCAGGTCCATGCACTTAGAGTATTTAAGTAATGGTTTTCAATCACTTTAAGATTATTGTTTCATGATGATTACGTTAAAATATATTCCAAGATGTCTTCAATTTTAAAAAATTCTTGAATTAATGTTCCCAAAAGTTATTGTATGATGCTTATTCTTTCAAGTTCTATTTCAAGAATCCATGTCATGTTCATGTGAAATCCAAGTAAGGGTAAATTATTTTGAGTTAATGATGAATCATGTAATAGGTAGTAGTATTTTGTCCTCGTCGTGTTAATGTTATGTCCTTGGGCCTTATGAGTTCAAATGGAACATAGTGGCACATATCTGCAATCATGAGCTCAAGTAGAGCATTATTAATGGCACTTAGGTGCAAATCATGAGCTCAATTGGAGCATATCTAATGGCACTCAGGTGCAAATCATGATTTCAAGTGGAACATTAGTTGAGCCTACTGGCCTTATGAGAAAAGTTGGTGCATAAGAGTAAAGGAAATTATAATTAACCTCTAAGTGCATATTATGTGAATCTAAGATTTACTATTCAGTTAATTTCATGTTTTTCTTTATTGCCTAGATTATTTTTTTATAACAATACTCAATTCTGCTTATTCTAATATGTTTTTCGTTTTGTCTTGCATGGCTGGGGGTGTGATGCCCATATATATTTGAGCAATTAAGGACTAAAGAAAAGCAATCCAAGGATTAGAAGACCTTCAAGTGCCAACTAGTGAGGTGCCATCTAAATTAGGCGATCCTATTATTTAGAACGTTTCCCTATATTTCAGTTACTATATGTTTAGATGATTAGATCTTAGACTTGATAAAAAGTCAGATGTAGTTTTATATTCCAAGAATAATGTATGAATATATATTTCCAATTAATGCATGGTGTTTCATTTATCTTGTTGCTATGTATATCATGTTTTGTGATGTTTCTCCAAGTCGAGTGACCCATTTTGTGGACAACATATTGTTCACTTACGCTGATATGTATGTACTTGGAGGGGAATTACAAAAGTTTTATCATATATCTTTGGAATAAACAACTTAGTTTAGTAGAAAAGGATGTCCCAGATGGTAGTGCCATTGCAGACCTGTCAAAGAAGATAATAGTAGAGAAACAATTGATTACGTCCCATCCAGGTAGTATAGTTCATCATGTCCCTTATGGACCAAACCAATCCTCATCTTCATGCAGAGATCCTAAAACACACAACCCTCAAGAACTAAAAGTGATTAATAACTAAAGGATCTTGATAGATCTACTAGAAGATAACAGACTAAGTGAAAATCTTGAAACATATAGATTGATTTTAATGGTTTACTTCTATAGATAGAGATATAAATCCAATTCCATGCACTGCAGACTGAGTTCCATCGGCCACTATCATAGAAGGAACTCAAGTCATATTTGATAAGGCAGTAAAATTTCAGAACAACGAGATATATGAGCAGATGCTCCGAAGTCAATGACCTATTTATTTTTACCATAAGTAGTAGGAGATGCACGTAAAGCATAAGGACCTCCATCTTGAGTAGGAGTTTGTGAGGATTGATGAGCCTAAAGGAGTTTTTTAAACTCCAAGTAAATCCACTCAATCATGGGTTGAGTAAAAATTGAGGCAATAACAGTCAAATATTCACAAGCATTAGAGAAGACCTAATTAGCTCAATAAGGTGCACCATACTTTTTCCAACAACAGTCCTCATTGTGGTTCGTGTGCCCACAAAAGTTGCAGAAGTAGTTATTAGTAGGAAGTTGATGTTGGCCTTGTCTAGGGCTAGGAGGAGGACCCCATCTAGGAGTAACAAAAGCATAACCACCGTGACTGTGACTACGATCATGACCACATCCACATCTACATCCTTGACTAGATTCATGGGAGAGGAAAGTAAGAATTGAGTGATCAGAAGAAGTAGAAGCTAGTGACAACATGGAAGGAAGGTGTTGACGCACTTGAGAACGTCCCTTAGTGTGGGTAAGGAATCACTAGATAAGATCTAGTCAACAACCCTAGATAAAGATTGTGGGGGTCGAGTGAAGAAATGAACTAACTGAAGTTTGTTGTGTTGCTGCTGAACTTCTTTGATGTCAGAAGAAAGAAGATGATATACTTGTTGGTATTATGCCCAGAGAGACAATCATATATATGATGAATGCAATGGAATAACATGTAACTGATTTGATTAATAATAAAGGCAATCTTCCAATTTATTTTGTATATTTAGTTATGAGATAATGAATAATATAATAAATGTCTAAAGAATAATATCAGTCAATGAAGTATGTCTTTAGGTTGAGGACCTAAAGAATGAGATCATACGAATGTTAACGGTATATACATTCTCATTATGTCCCTGATCTTTTGTTGTTGTGTAAGGTTGATAGACAATAATAACCCATAAGATTGGAGTGTGATTTTGTTGATGAAAGAGTCTCATTATTCATGATATGACAATATCAAACATAGCACATAGATACATGTTAGGGAACAGTGTATCAGACAGACCCACCGTGAGACTGACACATGGAATCCATCATCATGGAAGTCATAATCAACTCTGATAGTGATGGTGGTGGTTGTGGTTCTTAGATTTGAATCACTACACACATCACATGTCGTTGGGTACACTTTGACATCATCAAACACAGTCTTGAAACATGGGTTGTAATAAAGGTGATGATTGGGTGACTTTGACACATGGGGACTGAGTGTGAGTGATAGAGATGGGATTTGTCCCTCCTAAAGGAGTACGATATCCAAGGCCTCTTGATTAGCGAGACTGATAAAATTATGGTCATATGTATGTTAATCAATATGTGATATTGAGCTTACATATATCTCATGCAGTCTGCTCTGGTTCAAGAAACAAGATTGAATAATAATGAGGATGTCTGCTCCATGCCTCTAGTTCAATCTGGATTTCAGTGACAAAGGAACTATACAAACACTGTAACACTATACACATATTGTAGGTTGAAGTTGCTCCCCAACTTTCCATTCACTTGGGTAGCACTGATGTCTGACTAGGCACCACTCTTTGCTTGTGATGTCATAAGTTGTTATGGACATTCACTGCCAATGTGATATAGGACCTATAGATTCACACACATAAGAAATCATATAGGAGAGGAGTTTGATCTTGAATGATGATTGAATTGATTAAAAAAGTGTTTAGTTGTTTCAATTCACACAACAAATCAACTGACTAGATTGCCAAACAATCGGTACAAGTATTGAGATAGCTGTTTGGAGTGTTAGGTTGATTGTATCATGCATTGGCTGAAATTCAGCCTGACCTGGGGTGCCAGACGACTGTCTGACTTGGCCAGACAATCATCTCACTTGGTGTGAGATTCCGTCTTAGATGCACAAAATGGCCGGTTCAAGGGTGCAATTCGATTGCACATAGGATTGGTGTTGATGTGATCACGTGCACTAATCAGAATTGGGTTGGTGACATATGTACAAAACTGGAAAATTCTAGACGACCATCTGGACTATGCCAAACGTCCATCTGACATGTCACATGATCGTCTGGATTGCCAAACGAATGTCTCGACTATTACAAGTTGTGAAACTTCTAAAATTATTGAAAAAATTCAAGATCTTCCGGTCTCTTCCACTCCTGCACAGACTGGGAACCCTGACCCTGGTCTCTACTATAAATAGAGGTGTATTGGGGGATTCCCAGAACACAATACAGACAATTAAGAATCAGTTGCTCTTTTAATTTTTGTCCTTTTTGGTTGTGATAACCAAGAGAGCCCGAGCAAGTCTTACCCGACTAGGGAGGGATAGGAAGGGAGAGAACAAATGAGGATCATTGTTGTGGGAGAGTAGGTTGGTGACTAGTACACCAACGAGAGGGACAACTCCTTCTTGTCCATTGTTGCAGGACAACATGAGTTCTAGTTGGTCCGTGTAGAGTACTCTAGAGGCAGGAGTCCTTTGACTGCTGTTAGGAGGGAAACATCAACTCATAGTCTGTCACGAGATCAGAGGAGTCGTTGCATCAATTTTCCGAGTCTACTGTCTGGAGGACCAGTCAGATGAGTCTTAGTGCAACCAGGAGCTTCATAGACATCGTCTAAGACAGAGTGCACATCTACATCGATGATCATTGTCGCTAGACTTGCTCCAGGACTAGGTATATCTTTGTGAAACCATCCTTCCCATTACATACTTATTGACGCTCAATAAAAATTTTGTTTCCACTGCCTATCTGATGTTGTATTTTCCTACAATACTTCGTATTCATCCCAAAGTGCTGAGCATTGGTGGTAGTAGTCTTTGATATATCCATCAATCGAATACTCCTTTTTCATCAAACTCTTGAAGATCTAGAAGACCTTCTTTAGATTATGTTGATGAGAGTATACTTTGAATATTTAATCCCACATGGATTTGGCATTTTGAAGGAGAAAGAGAGACTAACTAATCTTTAGTTTGACACTATTCACCATCCATGTCATAACTCCAGAATCATTTTTGGACCATTGAGCATAGGCTTGCTTGGTTTTTTCATCATCTCTAGCATCAAGAGGCATTTTAACATCAGTAGAGATATGGGAATAGTGCCCTTAGGCTTTGACATATACTTCAAAAGATGTTGACCAAATATGATAGTTTGAGCCATCATGTTTCACAATTGTAACACATAAATACCAACGAGGATCAGTAGTTACTGTAAGGACCCTGACCTCCGTTTAGGGCTTATCCTATTTGCTTTGCTTAACCCTGGTGCTTATTTGCTTGCTAATCACCTTTAGTGGTGATTAGGGTTTGTTGGTGCTTTGTTGAGAGATGGAGGTGCTACTTGCAATTTACCCAAGCCTAGGGTTGATGAGCAAGATTGTCACCTTGAGAGGTGTTCCTCTCTCCCCTTGCTTCCTCTAGTGTTGAGAGGAAGGGTTGGGCTCATTGCTTGAGTCCCTTTGGGCTTGGTAGAGCCTTGGTGGGCCTTGTTGTGCCTTGCCTTTGCCTTTTTGGACCTTGTGTCGGGCAAGTGAGCCTTGTGTCAGCCTGAGATGTGTCGCCCATAGGGGTGTGTCGGGCGGGCATGGTATGGAGGTGTGTCGCCCATGGACCTCTTTGACCCCTTTGACCTCGTTTGTGTCACCACTAGTGGACACTTGGTGCTTGATGTTTGCATGTGGCAATAGCCTTGGACATATGTTTAGGGCATGTTAGAGTGGTGGCTTTGCTCATGGACAAGTGTCCCTAGGTGGGCGACACCTTGCCTTGTCTTACCTTGGTTTCTCCTCCATCCTCTCCTATATAGGTGTTCCCTTTCTCTTGCTAAGGATCCCTTTAGTCCCTTAGTTTTCCCTACCCCTTGGTGCACGATACCCTCTTCCTTTGCAGGCTTGGTGGCCGATCCTTATCTTGGAGTCTCCTTCTTCCTCTAGTGGTGGCCGAACCCTAGAGTGCCTTGATCTTCTTCTTGTGGTGGATCTTGGAGCTTGCTTAAGGCGGGTTACATATCTCCAAACCCTAACTACATTACCATCCTCTATGTTCTTGTTTGGATGTTGATCATTTCGGCTATGTATGTTGTTAGTTGAGTTTCTTGCGTAGGTTGTTCTTGTTGGCCGAACTATGTTCTAGGGTTTCTTGTTGAGCAACACCCCTCTCCCTCCTTTGGTCTTGAGAAGTGAGCTTAAACTCTAGCAAAATGGGCAATACTCCTCTCTCATTTAAGTTGAGAGGTGAGCTTGTGTTCTAGTTGCTTGAGCAACACCCTTCTCTCACCATGGATTTGAGAGGTGAGCTTTGTGGTGGATGTAGACCTTTGTTAGAGTTGATCCTTGGGTTGCCCGATTGGTGATAAGAAGGTGTGCAAGACCCCTCTCTCTTGATTGTTGAGAGGTGAGCCATCTTCTTGATCCACTAGGGTTTTGGTGCCCTTGTTCTTGAGGTTGATGATGACCTTGTTGGGTTGCATCTTGCCCGATATGGTCTTGGGTTGATGTTGCCCGATATCCTTCTTTGGCTTAGAGCCTTGGTTGGCATGATGTGGTTGTGTCGGGCGTTACACATATGGCTCTTGCCTTGTTGTGTCGGGCATCACATTATGTTGAGTTCCCTACCCGACACACTTAACCTAGGAGGTGGCCTGGTGTCGTTATACCTTGATGTTGTGAAGCTATGTTAGCTAGTTATATGGGCGTTACTCCCTGGCCCTAGCCCTATGTGTGTTGGCCGATAGCATGTGAATTGCCGAGCGTTATGCTTTCTTTGTTGCACACCCTGGTTGCCCGTTAGCAGTTCGTTGTATGACACGCCTGGCTCAGGTGCCCGTTACACCCTTGTTGATATAGAGCTCAGTGGCTAGCTTTGTGTTGGGCGTCATGGCATAGTAGTAACCCTAGCTATCGCTCATGGACACACGTTACACCTGTTGTTCGACGCATGATGCTCGACATGCCCAGGGGCTCAACTGCACGATAGGTTCTGTGGGTGCGCGATACTCTGTGGTGCACGACACAGTGTTGCACGATACACCCTAGGTGCTGCCCATTATCCTTTCTGGTTGCTTGACCGTTGTGTGGTTTGTGTGTTGGGCGATATGGGAGAATACCCTGCCCGATGCCATCTCTTGTGAGGGTGCCCTACCCGTCACACTTCTAGTGAGGGTAGTGGGCGCTTCTGGTGAGGGTCTTATCCCTTCTACCGATATGTTAGATCTTATTCTTGCTATCACGTTTGGTTTATGATAGTAACCCTTGATATGATTGATATAGTAGACCACATCTATGTATCTTGTTATGGCATTTCATTTGTTATGATCATCTAGAATGATATGTATAATGCTGAGGAATGGTAAGCATATAAGATGCTTTGCTTGGTGATATAACCTATGTCTATGGTCACAGATTGAGGCATGAGTGATAAGACATATGATCATCAAATTTCACCCTATGATAATACGTTCCTTCTGTTAATCTATGATGTTTGTGCATACTAACCATGCATGTGTTTCATATGGATGCATAGCCAGTTAAAGTGCTATGAGGTATATATGTTTGAGTAACACTGTTTTTGATGGTTACTCTTGATGATGAGATGATATGCATGATGTGTTGGTCTGAGGACCTAAGTTTGGCTAAAGTGCCTTGATGAGGTGTTATCCTCTGATGATGATCCCATGGTGATGATGTAAGCCTTGAGAGGTAATGGCACTATGTGATGAGGGATTGAGACCCCATGGAAAAGTAATGTTGGATCCTTGTGATGGATCAAGATGATGTTGAGAGTTTCATGTTGCTTATCCTTGTTATGGTTTGCATGTGTTACATCTTGTTTGCCTCAACAATCCACATAAAATATACTAACTAATCACAGTGGACATATCATGTAGTTTTCCCTGGCCATAGATCCATCATCGTCAGGAGTTTGTGATGGTGAAACGGGTTCTTCTGCGGGTTAACCCGGAGCGCATATTGTTGAGTATGCGAGGTTGCTCCTAGCCTAAAATGAGGAGGTAAGAGTGCAACTTCGGTTGTAGACTCCAGAGTGCAGATTCAGGCCCATAGCTCAATATGTTAAGAGCATGGTGAACAGGCCCATGGCTCAGAATATGTGTTATGGGAGCATGAATGCGTTCATGCCTCAGAGCACGGTGAACAGGCCCATGGCTCAATTTCACTAGCGCCGATACCTATACCGAGGCAGGCTAGGCAGAGGGTAGCCTGACCATGTGGATGAGGCCACTTAAGCATGAGACTGTGGTCCTGCTTGTGTTGTACTCATGCACTGACCACGAGGTGGGAGGTCGTGGAGTCCGGCTCTTCCATTGACCTTGTATGGCACCGGCTTGGGTTTCGCAACCGAAGGTTGGATTTGAGCAGTACGGCTCACTTCCTCAAGGCATAATAATACATAATCTAGCCAAATAGTATTTACTACTTAAGGCAAAACACGGAACATTGTTTGAGGCCTTGCTTGTATAGTTGATCTTGTTATACATCGCAGTTGCTTATACGTTCTTTATGTTATGTGGTAAGATCTTATAAATCTTATCTTGTCAATCATGTTCCATAAAGAAATACTTGGATACATGCCTTCCGTACAGCTTGGTAAGCTTGATGGTATGAATAGCTTTGCTATATAGACTGTTCTTACTCTACGCTTTATCAGTTATCTGCTGTTGTTGCTTTAATCCTTCTTTGGTTTTATGGTTTCGGCGGGGAGTTATGTTTCTCGCTAGGACTGTGTGTCTCACCCCGCTGGTTTACACCCTTTTTAGGTGTTCGCGCTAGACGTGGTGGTGGTCGCGGAGTTGTGGCCGAGCAGCAAGATGAACAGTAGAAGGCAAGAGATGTACATGCTGTTGTTTTGGTTGTTTTGCTATAGAGTCTAGAGTCCTCCCTGTACTCTCAGGTCCTTGGAGGCATTTTGTCATTGTTTCATGATGTATAGTTGTTGATGTTTGTATGTCCTGCTGCTGGCCGGATAAGGGCTGTTATGTACATATAAATAGGTGATGAACTCATGTGACGACTAGACAGTTGATCTCCTAAGCTGTGGACCCGTATCAAGATCTTGTATATGCTTATATAACATGTTTCTCTGCAGGATGAGGATCTGAATGTAATAGTTTCTTGATTTATCTGCTTTCTACAATCAGTTTTAATTATCCCATGTTTTTGGTAATATGTGGTTATAGTGATTTCCGCACGTTTTCACGTAACACCTCGCTGTCTGTGTTATAGTGGGATGTGTTGCCACAAGTTTGGTATCAGAGCTCTAGGTTCGCAGAGTCTATAGGGATTTAGGACTAGGTTGTGTCTGTTCTTGTGAGTTCTCCAGATTTTCTTACAATCATCTTCTGCCCTCAGCAGAAGAAAAGCCAAGATGTCTGGAAAGCATGAAGAACATACTGCCGAGAATAGTGATGCTGCATCAGTTGATGGAGCTATAGGGAAGGCACATGGAGATCAGGTGCCTGAGGTCCCCCAACCTGACCCAGCCATTCTCGAGAACCTTGTCTATCAACAGCTTATGGGGCAGATGATGGCTATGATGAATCTCATGGTAGAAAGATTGCCAGTGCCTCTGTCGAGAGCACATGCTCCCCATGATGAAACATTGGGTATTGGAAAGACCTTTGAGCGGCTTCGCCGAGTCAGAGCTTCGGACTATGCTAGAACGGCTGATCCAACGGATGCAGATCTGTGGCTGACATGTCTTGAGAAGGCTTTCCGGATCCTTGACATCCTCGAAGAGGACAAAGTAAAGCATGATATCTACCTTATGAAGGGTAGTGTTGGTCACTGGTGGACCATCGAGGAAGAGAAGCGACCCAGTGAGGTGATCGGTTGCGAAGTTTTCCGGCGCGAGTTCATCATCAGATACTTTCCAAAGACGTATCTGGATGAGAAGATCAGCCAGTTCGAGCACTTGTTCCAAGGAACGATGAACATCACCGAGTACGAGGCCAAGTTCATGGACTTGCTGAGGTTTTGTCCTCACATGGCAACAACAGATGAGGAGCAAATCAGACTTTTTGAGAAAGGCCTGAGTGTTGAGCTGACAACACCTGCTTCTGCATTGGAGAACCGAGAGCGGTTTGCTACTTTTGTGGAATCTGTCCGGAGGATCAAACGGTCAGTTAAGGAGAAAAGAGAATCTATGTCTAAGAAGAGGCCTGCTCAGTTCCAGGGACAAAGGTTCGGTGGCTTCAAGAAGCCAAGGTTTTCAGCACCTTCCGTGATGAGAGGTTCCAGTGCACCATCACAATGGTCTCTGAGTAAGGGAAGAGGATATGTTTCTTCACCGTCAAAGGCACATAGTACAGCTTCTGTGGCAGTAACAGGGCCGTCTAGACCACAACAGCAAGACCAGTCATGCCATCTTTGTGGTCAGATCGGGCATTTCAGGTCAAATTGCTCGAGTAGAGATGTTGAAGTGACGCAGCAGCTAAGGCAGAATCAACGAGGGTCAGATAGACAGCAGCCCAGTAATAGTAGAGGGCGAGGACACGGTCAAGCGTCGCAAGCGGGACCGTCTTCTCAAAGAAGCAGAGGACGTGGACAGTAAGAAACGGCTCGATTCTATGCTATGAGTCAGCCGGAGGCGATAGTCAACCCGCGAGTGGTGGCTGGTCAGATGGAGTTATTTCATTTTTATATGTCTTCTTCTTGTTTTATATCTGTTCTGGTTGACCTGGGTGCTACACACTCTTTTATCGCCTATAGTATGCTTGAGAACTTTCATTTACCTGTTAGTTGTAAGAAGGATAGCTTGTTGTTAGAAACCCCTCTTGATGGTTCCTCGATGCTTCGAGAGGAGTGTCCATCTTGTGTCTTATCTTTTTTGGGACACAGCATACAAGCGGATCTTATACCACTTGATATGCAAGGTTTCGATGTGATCCTTGGGATGGACACCTTAGAGAAGTATAAGGTTGTTTTGGACTGTGGTGCCAAGCAAGCTGTGTTTGAAGATGGCGGTAAGAAGTGGATCTTTAAAGGAGATAGGAAGATTCTTCCGACGTGTCTAGTATCTGCTATGGTGGCAGAAAAGTTGCTACGACAAGGATGTAAGGCGTTTTTAGCTCACGTTGTGGATACCAAGGCGAAAGGTCCTAGCCTTGAGGAGGTGACGGTTGTCTGAGAGTTTGCGGATGTGTTTCCTGAGGAGTTCCCCGGTGTTCCTCCACCCCGAGAGATTGATTTTGAGATCAATCTGGTTCCAGGGACGCAGCCAGTTGCACAGAAACCGTATAGGATGGCTCCAGTAGAGATGGCAGAGCTTAAGAAGCAATTACAAGAGTTGTTGGAGAAATGTTTCATTCGACGGAGTACGTCGCCTTGGGGTGCTCTAGTACTGTTCGTTAAAAATAAGGATGGGTCGATGCGGTTGTGTATATATTACTGACAGTTGAACAAGGTCACGATCAAGAACAAGTACCCGTTGTTGAGGATAGATGATCTGTTCGATCAGTTGCGCATTGCTATAGTGTTTTCAAAGATCGACCTACGGTCTGGATATCATCAGTTGAGGATTAAGGTGGACGACATACCAAAGTCAGCTTTCAGGATGAGGTATGGTCACTTCGAGTCTGTGGTTATGCCGTTTGGGCTAACCAATGCACCTGCTGCTTTCATGGATTTGATGAATCGAGTGTTTCGTCCGTTCCTAGATCAGTTTGTTGTAGTCTTTATAGATGACATCTTGATCTATAGTCGGGACAGGCAAGAGCATGAGCAACATCTTCGACTAGCGTTGACTCTTCTTCACCAACACCAGCTATATGCCAAGTTTAGTAAGTGTGAGTTCTGGTTGGAAGAAGTAACTTTCTTGGGTCATGTGATATCTATAGAAGGAGTCAAAGTGGACCCGAAGAAGAAGGTGGAGTCCGTTGCAGAATGGGAACAACCGAAGACGCCGACAGAAGTTCGTAGTTTCCTGGGTTTAGCAGGATACTACCGAAGGTTTATCAAGGACTTCAGTGTGATTGCGTTGCCGATAACAAAGTTAACTAGGAAGGATGCACCTTTTGTCTGGGATGATCATTGTCAGTAAGCTTTCTAGAGTTTGAAGGAGAAGCTGACTAGTGCTCCAGTGCTATTGCTGCCAGAGCCTGGGAAGGGCTATGTTGTTTTCTGCGATGCTTCCAAGAAAGGTTTAGGTTGTGTGCTGATGTAGGAAGATCATGTGGTTTCTTTTGCTTCGTGACAGCTTAAGAAACACGAGGAGAACTATCTGACTCATGATTTAGAGTTTGCAACAGTGGTTCATGCGTTAAAGATTTGGAGACACTATCTTTACGGGGAGGTATGCCAGATCTTTACAGATCATAAGAACCTGAAATACATCTTTTCGCAGAATGAGCTAAACATGCGACAACGCCGATGGATGGAGCTAATCAATGATTATGACTGCACCATCGAGTATTACCCTGGTAAGGCGAATGTGGTAGCTGATGCGCTTAGCCGAAAGTCTTCTTCTCCCTCTTCAAAGAAGGCATAGTTGAGTTCCTTGGTATGCCATAGACGGGATATGTTTGTTTCCCTACAATAGATGAATTTGCAGATGGAAGTTTCCTTGTTAGCTGGACTTTTAGCACATATGCAAGTCAAGCCTACGCTGAGACAACGGATCCAAGATGCACATCAAACAAATGATACAGTACATTTGATCAGATCAGAGTTTGGCAGCGAAAAGCGTGATAGGTTCCATGAGTCTGAGGATGGACTAGTTTTCTATCGTGATAGGATGGTGGTCCCTGATGCTGACAATCTGAGGAATCTAGTGCTCGAGGAAGCACACACATCGATGTATGCTATGCATTCAGGAGTCACCAAGATGTATAATAATCTAAAGGACTTGTATTGGTGGCCCGGCTTGAAGAAAGATGTAGCTGAGTTTGTGGCTAGGTGTACGGTATGCCAGCAAGTCAAGGCTGAGCATCAGAAGCCGGCAGGTACGTTACAACCCCTGCCAATACCGCAGTGGAAATGGGATCATATAACCATGGATTTTGTAGTTGGTCTGCCCAGGAAAACTAGGAATCATGATTCCATTTGGGTAATAGTGGACAGATTGATGAAGTCTGCCCATTTCATACCTGTCAAGACAACGTATACAACAGAGAAGCTCACTCGGGTATACTTAGATGAGATAGTACGTTTTCACTGTGTGCCAGCGACGATAGTTTCTGACAGAGGTCCTCAGTTCACGAGTCGTTTCTGGGAACAGTTGCACAAAGCGTTGGGAACACAGTTGAGGTTCAGTACTGCTTTTCACCCACATACAGATGGGCAGTCTGAGAGGACTATTCAGACTTTGGAAGATCTCCTTCGGGCTTGTGTTTTGCAGTTCCTAGGCAGTTGGGACATACATCTCAGTCTGATAGAGTTCACCTACAACAATAGTTATCAGCAGAGCATCGACATGGCTCCTTATGAGGCCTTATATGGTAGGAAGTGCATATCTCCGTTGTGTTGGTATGAGTCTGGTGAATATCAGCTTTTGGGTCCTGAGTTAGTACAACATACAACAGAGAAGATCAAGGTGATACAACAATAGTTGAAAGCGGTACAGGATAGGCAGAAGTCTTATTCAGACAATCACCGATGACCTTTGGAGTTCCAGGTGGGAGACAAAGTGTATCTTAAAGTCTCGCCGTGGAAAGGTGTGCTGAGGTTTGGCCGGAAGGGTAAGCTAGCACCCAGATATATGGGGCCATACCCAGTCATAGCACGTATGGGAAAGGTAGCTTACGAGTTAGAGCTGCCACCAGAGTTGCACAGGTTACATCCAGTGTTCCATGTCAGTATGCTAAAGAAAAGTCATCCGGATACAGGAACAGTGATACAACCAGTCGAAGTTGAGCTTGATGAAGATGTGACCTACGAGGAAGGTCCTGTGAAGATCCTTGACAGAAGAGTTAAGAAGTTGAAGAGGAAGGACCTGGTTCTGGTGAAAGTTCTTTGGCATCATCGTGGCGTTGAGGAAGCCATGTGGGAGCTTAAGGGAGAGATGAGGAGGAAGTATCCCTCGCTTTTCTCTCTGGATTTCGAGGACGAAATCCCTTGTAGAGGGTTATAGCTTGTAAGGACCATGACCTCCATTTAGGGCTTATCCTGTTTGCTTTGCTTAACCCTGGTGCTTAGTTGCTTGCTAATCACCTTTAGTGGTGATTAGGGTTTGTTGGTGCTTTGTTGAGAGCTGGAGGTGCTACTTGCAATTTACCCAAGCCTAGGGTTGATGAGCAAGATTGTCACCTTGAGAGGTGTTCCTATCTCCCCTTGCTTCCTCTAGTGTTGAGAGGAAGGGTTGGGCTCGTTGCTTGAGTCCCTTTGGGCTTGGTTGAGCCTTGGTGGCCCTTGTTGTGCCTTGACTTTGCCTTTTTGGACCTTGTTGTTGGGTTTTGTGGAGAAAACATGCGCGGCAGAAGCAATAAAATCCACGCAACCTGAAACAGGATCTCGTCGACAACAATGTATTTGGAAGGAGTGTTTGTAGGATATACCTTATCACGGAGAAAGTCTGGTGATGTCCCGTTGCACGACGGTGCAACACTTCTGACCTACACAGACGGAACTTCTCTCCCGTTCGCTGTCGCAGGTTGATCCGGCGGCGCTCCTTTGCGGCAGTGATGTACGCCGCTCGTAGCGCGTGCAGGTGGTCGTCGACGTCCTCTGAACGCAGGCGTCAATGCGTCTGCATCTCTACTTCATCCACGCGGATGGACGGAACTCCATGTCACGCTTCCCAAGCCGGTGGGAAGGAGTCGTGTCTCTACGGCGGCGTGCTAGCAGCGTGATTCTCTCCTTTCTCTCCTAAGGACGATGACGGCTAGGGTTTACGTGTGTGAGCATAAACTGAAAAGTCTCTATCTATCTTATATAGATATCGGCCGTCAATCCTCCTTTAAACAGGATATGAAGGGAAATAGGGTTTCCTAAACCCATCGGTAAATAGAAACATTGCGTTAATTAAAACGTTCGTGGATTAATTAGAATATTCCAGAATTCATTAATTAACCAAATAATCACATTAATTGATTAATTAATATCTGACTCCATGCAATCGCTTGGGATGGCTTTATGTGCATATACGCCAACAAACTCCCACTTGCACTTAGAGCCAGTCACTCCAATATTATTCTAATCAATTACATAAACATTTTAGTAATCAATGTGATTCGAAGCAATTCTAATGAAATCCACAATTATACTCCTATTCCAACACATCCTATGTGTGTGACCCGGTAGGCTCCAAATTACGTTGGAAGTGATATCCATAATCATATTATGATTTCACAAGCAATGATTGGTATCTAGCAAGACTTCATTGCTACCCAAGTAATTGGAGAAGTTGGAGAACAACTTAACCTATCATTCATGACTGGTGTTACAGTGATTGTACAATTCCTTTGTCGCTGATATCCGGATTGAACTCGAGTCATGGAATTGTTATCCTTTTCAATGTTCAATCCATGTTCCTTGAACTAGAGCAGACTGTCTGAGATATATGTAAGCTCAATATCACATATTGACTCACATCAGCATGGCCATGCATTTCTCAGTCTCGCTTATCAAGTGGCCAGAATATCAAACTCCCGTAGGAAGGACAAATTCCATCTACATCACTCACAGTCATCCCCATGTGTCACAGTGCACCCAAGCACCATCTTTATGGCAATCCTTATTCAGGACCACGGTGGATGATGTCAAAGTACACCAAACGACATGTGATAAGTGTAGTGACTTCAGGTCTAAGAACCACAATCACCACCATCATTATGAGATGTGACTCTAACTACCAATCATGGTATCCATGTGTCACTTTCAAGGTGGGTCTATCCGATACACTGTTCTCTAACAAGTATCTATGCATTTGGTTTGATATCTCCATATCATGGATAATGAGATTCTTCCATCAACCAACATACATTCTAATCTTATGTGTTATTGATATCTATGGATATTTCCACAATAACAACCGATTAGGGACAAAACAAGAATACATACTCTTAGCATACATATGATCTCACTATTCAGGTCATCAACCCGAAGACATATGTCATTGAGTATATCATTCTATAGACATCTATAAGTTTTATGGCCATCTCACAATATAAAACACAAACATATAGATTGGAAACTTGCCTTTATTGATATGATCAATGTAGTATTACAAATCATTTACATAGTATCCCATTACAATCATCAAATGATAGTCTCTATAGGCATACATACCAACAGATTCCCACTTGCACTTATACCCAATCACTCATGAATCTCAATCCAAGTGATCGAACATGTCCGTCATGTTTCTGCTGTGAAAGTGCTTTTGTGATCGGGTCAGCCACATTCCTTTATGTAGGTACTCTGAAAATCTTCACATCTCCTCATTATACGATCTCTCGTATGAGATGGAACCGCCGTAGAATATGTTTGGAATGTTGGTGCGATCTTGGTTCTTTAGCCTGTGCAATTGCTCCATTGTTGTCGCAAAACAACTCAATTGCATCACCAACGCTTGGAATCACTCCAAGTTCAGAAATGAACTTCTTGATCCACACAGCTTCCTTTGCAGCATTATATGCGGCAATATATTCGGCCTCTGTTGTAGAATCCACAACTATCTCTTTCTTGGAACTCTTCCAGCTCACAGCTTTGTTGTTCAGGCAAAACACAAATCCAGATTGCGATCTGTAGTCATCTTTGTCAGTTTGAAAGCTAGCATCGGTGTAACCCTTTACCATGAGCTCTTCCTCACCACCGTATACCAAGGATTGATCCTTAGTCCTTCTCAAGTACTTTCAGATGTTGTTTACGGCTGTCTAGTGACATTCACCTGGATCTGACTGATACCGGCTCGTCATGCTCAAAGCATACGACACATCAGGACGAGTACATAACATCGCGTACATGATAGATCCAATTGTTGATGCATATGGAATCTTACTCATGCGTGCCCGTTCATCACATGAACTATGACATTGGGATTTAGAGATCGTAACCCCATGGGACATGGGCAAGTTACCTCTCTTAGAACCCTCCATGCTAAACCTCTTTAGCACCTTGTCAATGTATGTGCTCTGGCTTAGGCCTAGAAGCCTTCTAGATTTATCTCTATAGATCTTGATCCCTAGTATATAGGATGCTTTGCCTAAATCCTTCATAGAGAAGGTCTTCCCTAGCCAACCTTTTACTATCTGAAGAGTAGGGATGTCATTTCCCATCAATAGTATGTCATCCACATACAATATGAGAAATATGATTGTGCTCCCACTAACCCTTTTGTAAACACAGGGTTCATCTTCATTTTGACTAAAGCCAAACTTTTTTACTACTTCATCAAAACGTAGATTCCAGCTCCGAGATGCTTGCTTCAATCCATAGATTGACCTTTGTAGCTTACAGACTTTATTGGCTTCCTTTGGATCGATAAAACCCTCAGGTTGTGTCATGTACACATCCTCGAGTAAATTCCCATTAAGGAATGTTGTTTTAACATCCATCTACCAAATCTCATAGTCACGATAAGTTGCAATGGCAAGCATGATCCTGATGGATTTAACCATGGGAACTGGTGAGAAGGTCTCGTCATAATCAACACCTTGAATTTGACGGAATCCTTTCGCAACCAATCTACCTTTATAGGTTTGAACATTTCCATCCATGTCAGTCTTCTTCTTGAAGACCCACTTGCACCCTATGGGTCTCACCCCTTCGGGTGGATCCACCAAGGTCCATACCTTGTTGGTGTACATGGATTCCATCTCAGAACTCATGGCTTCCAACCATTTCTCAGATTCTGGTCCCTTAGTAGCTTCTAGATAGGAAGTTGGTTCATCTGCTATGCCCAATTCGTCACTATCTTGAGTCATGAGAAATCCAAATCTCTCAGGCTCAAGTCGTGTCCTACTAGACCTACGAGGTTCCTGTGTTACATTTGGAACTTGAAATTCCATAACCACTTGTGAGTCTTCATGTTCCTTATGTACCTCCTCAGGTTCTCTGCTTTCTTGTTGGTCTCGAACTTCTTTGAGCTCTACATTCCTCCCACTAATTCCTTTGGAAATAAATTCCTTTTCAAAAAATACAGCAGTCCTAGCAACAAACACTTTGTTGTCAGTTGGTGTGTAGAAGTAGTATCCCCAAGTTTCCTTGGGGTATCCAACAAAATAGCATTTTTCCAATTTGGGTCCAAGCTTTTCAAGAAATTGTTTCCTAACATAAGCTTCACATCCCCAAATCTTTAACATAGACAAATTGGGACGATTCCCATTCCATATCTCATATGGTGTCTTTTGAACCGATTTGGAAGGTACACGGTTAAGTGTAAATGCTGCAGTTTCAAGAGCATATCCCCAGAACGATATTGGAAGTTTGACTGAACTCATCATTGATCGTACCATGTCTAATAATGTACGATTCCTTCTTTCTGACACACCATTATGTTGTGGTGTACCAGGTGGAGTCCATTGTGATACAATACCACGGTCTCTTAGAAGGTCCTCAAACTCTTGGCTTAAGTATTCAACACCTCGATCTGAACGGAGTGCTTTAATACTCTTACCAAGTTGCTTCTCTACTTCATTCATGAAAGTCTTAAACATTTCAAGAGTTTCTGACTTGTGTTTCATAAGATATACATAGTCATACCTACTGAGGTCATCAGTGAAGGTAATGAAGTATTGATAGCCTCCTCTAGCATTTGATCTAAAAGGTCCACATACATCAGTATGTATGAGCCCTAGCAGATCACTGGCTCTCTCACTGTGTCTAGTGAAAGGAGTTTTGGTCATCTTCCCTAATAAACATGCCTCACATGTCTTTAATGATTCAAAATCAAAAGAGTCTAGATAACCATCCTTATGGAGTCTAGATATGTGCTTCTCGTTTATGTGCCCAAGACGACAATGCCATAAGAATGTTTTGTTTGAGTTGTCAAGTTTTAACCTTTTAGTATTTACGTTGTATATGCTAGTCTCAAGTTCTAACAAGTAGATACCATAAGACATAGGGGCATTGCCATAAAAGATCTCATCTTTAGATATAGAAATAATTCCATTCTTAATGTGAAATTCAAATCCACTCTTGTCCATACAAGATACAGAAATAATATTTCTATTAATGGCAAGTACATAATAGCAATTCTCTAATTCTATTACAAGGCCCGTAGGCAAAGATAAACTAATAACTCCAACTGCGGTGGCAACAACTCTTCCTCCATTAGCAACCCGCATCTCGACTTGGCCCTTTCGTAAAGGCTTACTTCTTATCAGATCCTGTATATAAGAACATATGTGAGATCCACATCCGGTATCCAGTACCCATGATTAAGAAGTATTTAAGTTTATCTCAATAACGTATATACCTGAAGTGGAGATCTCTATCCCCTGCTTCTTCTTCCTCAGTTCCTCCAGGTAGAGAGGACAATTTCATTTCCAATGTCCAGGCTGGTGACAATGGTGACAACTGCCTTCTTTGGAGATCCCACCTTTAGCTTTGAGCGCGGATGACTTTGGCTTCTGCCCGGCTTTAGAACTTTTCTTAGCCTTGCCTTTGCCTTTTGACTTTCCCTTTGCCTTGCTGATCACCATCACAGACTTGGGCTTGTCTTTCTTCATCTGTGCTTCAGCTGTCCTCAACATGCCTAACAATTCTAACAACGGCTTGTCAAAATTGTTCATGTTGTAGTTCATGACAAAATGATTATATGATTCAGGAAACGATTGTAGAATCACATTAGTGGCCAACTCTTGACCTAGGGGAAATCCCAGCTTGGATAGGCTTTCCACGTACCCAATCAAGGTGAGTATATGGGTGCCAACTGAGTCTCCCTCTTTCATCTTGCTTTTGAACAAAGCCTTTGAGACATCATATCTCTCCTATCTTGCTTGATGTTGATACATGTTCTTGAGATGTGTTACCAACTCCATGACATTCATGTTCTCATGTTGCTCTAGCAACTCATAGTTCATTGAGCATAACATCAAGCACTTGACATCCACGTCATCATCAACGTGCTTCTTGTAAGCATCCTTTTCAGCCTTGGGCGCATTTACGGCGGGCTCCTCTGGCTCTGGTGTTTCAAGGACATAGAGCTTACGCTCATGTGTGAGAACAATTCTCAGCATCCTAAACCAGTTTTGAAAGTTGGTTTCGGTAAGTTTGTCCTTCTCAAGGACCGATCGCAACGAAAAAGTGTGAGTGTTGGTTGCCATTTGATTGCTACAAAAGAAAAATTTGCATTTAGTCTAAAACATTTTGACTTGTAAAGATTTGATAAATGCGATTAATTAGGCCTTTAATTAATTACGCTCCCACTATTTTATTCAAATTGATAGCCCTCACTATCAACTCAGAAGATTGCAACGCACAACCTTCTAGTGAGCCAAGACCCAAAATAATTAGATCAATGCCCAGTCAACGTCGGCGTCAAAGACCAAATACTAAGGTAGGCAACTTTTGCCAATTGCATCATATGCTACTCTTCGATAGATGATCATGCACAACTCCTTGCCATGATGCATCTGTGTGCCTCTAGGTACTTGATCCTATCAAGGTTCCCTAGTTAAGTCCAACCCATAAGCCAACACGATGAGTGTGCACCCTGCGGAGGAAGACCCACACACCCACCATCACACTTCCATGAGATAGATAGTGTACCACGCGGAGGCGTGCCCACACATAGTCGATCAAGCTTTTCATGTGTGTTGCTTTATGGAAGGAAACTAAAACTTAATATTATTCATTGAGGGGTTTTATTAATACATATCCAAACACCACATACTTATAGTATGTATCATATACTACTATATCCATAACCACAAACGATAGACATGCAATCATAAACACAAATACATCGGTTATGGCCATACTATTGTAATCCTTTGGAGCAACAAAGGATTACGGTCCACCTATGGTCTTATGCATCTCATGCAACACCTGTGAATCAACCTGTAAGCATGTAATGATCAACATTACAATGAACAACTTCATGGATGCTTCGTGAGGTTGGAACTTCAAGTTGCTTCTTGGAATGGGATCTTCTTGTTGCTTCTCCATGGAAGCTCCTTGGAGTTGGATCTTCTGGTTGCTTCTTAGAATTAGATCTTCATGGTGCTTCTCCATGGACACTCCTTGGAGTTGGATCTTCAAGTGGCCTCCTTACATCAAGTTTACAAAAACTAAAACTAATCCTATCTCTATTACATCATGTGAGTACAAATATAAAAGGAAAGAATTAATTACACTTTGAAATAAGAGATGAGACTCGGCATGCAAGCCGAATACTTTATACAAAGGATCCATATGTAACCATTATACATCTATAGAATTCACAAACAAACATATCCACAAGATTGACATCCACATTCATTCACAACATTCACAAAAGGGGGCCATAACCGTGCATGCACTCACCACATAAAACAAATTTTAAAGGCGACGTGTATGCTATCATAGGTATATCTACATATATGTATATACATATTAAAATTGCAGTACTTTTAATGCGGGACATTCCCCATTAAATGAGTTTTTGACTCCCACACAGACAATGCGGGGTACACAGGGGTAGCGCCCCTGTGCGGGGATGTCAGAAGTTTGTTGTGTTGCTGCTGAACTTCTTTGATGTCAGAAGAAAGAAGATGATATACTTGTTGGTATTATGCCCAGAGAGACAATCATATATATGATTATTGCAATGGCATAACATGTAAATGATTTGATTAATAATAAAGGCAAGCTTCCAATTTATTTTGTATATTTAGTTATGAGATAATGAATAATATAATAAATGTCTAGAGAATAATATCACTCAATGAAGTATGTCTTTAGGTTGAGGACCTAAAGAATGAGATCATACGAATGTTAAGGGTATATACATTCTCATTATGTCCCTAATCTTTTGTTGTTGTGTAAGGTTGATAGACAATAATAACCCATAAGATTGGAGTGTGATTTTGTTGATGAAAGAGTCTCATTATTCATGATATGGAAATATCAAACATAGCACATAGATACATGTTAGGGAACAGTGTATTAGACAGACCCACCGTGAGACTGACACATGAAAGCCATCATCATGGAAGTCATAATCAACTCTGATAGTGATGGTGCTGGTTGTGGTTCTTAGATCTGAATCACTACACACATCACATGTCGTTGGGTACACTTTGACATCATCAAACGTAGTCTTGAAACATGGGTTGTAATAAAGGTGATGATTGGGTGACTTTGACACATGGGGACTGAGTGTGAGTGATAGAGATGGGATTTGTCCCTCCTAAAGGAGTACGATATCCAAGGCCTCTTGATTAGCGAGAATGAGAAAATTATGGTCATATGGATGTGAATCAATATGTGATATTGAGCTTACATATATCTCATGTAGTCTGCTCTGGTTCAAGAAACAAGATTGAATAATAATGAGGATGTCTGCTCCATGCCTCTAGTTCAATCTGGATTTCAGTGATAAAAGAACTATACAAACACTGTAACACTATACACATATTGTAGGCTGAAGTTGCTCCCCAACTTTCCATTCACTTGGGTAGCACTGATGTCTGACTAGGCACCACTCTTTGCTTGTGATGTCATAAGTTGTTATGGACATTCACTGCCAATGTGATATAGGACCTATAGGGTCACACACATAAGAACTCATATAGGAGAGGAGTTTGATCTTGAATGATGATTGAATTGATTAAAAAAGTGTTTAGTTGTTTCAATTCACACAACAAATCAACTGACTAGACTGCCAAACAATCGGTACAAGTATTGAGATAGCTGTTTGGAGTGTCAGGTTGATTGTATCATGCATTGGCTGAAATTCAGCCTGACCTGGGGTTCCAGACGACCGTCTGACTTGGCCAGACAATCATCTCACTTGGTGTGAGATTCTGTCTTAGATGCACGAAATGGCCGGTTCAGGGGTGCAATTCGATTGCACATAGGATTGGTGCTGACGTGATCACGTGCACTAATCAGAATTGGGTTGGTGACATATGTACAAAACTGAAAAATTCTAGATGACCATATGGACTATGCCAAACGTCCATCTGACATGTCACACGATCGTTTGGGTTGCCAAACGAACGTCTCGACTATTACAAGTTGTGAAACTTCTAAAATTATTGAAAAAATTCAAGATCTTCCGGTCTCTTCCACTCCTGCACAGACTGGGAACCCTGACCCTAGTCTCTACTATAAATAGAGGTGTATTGGGGGATTCCCAGAACACAATATAGACAATTAAGAATCAGTTGCTCTGTTAATTGTTGTCCTTTCTGGTTGTGATAACCAAGAGAGCCCGAGCAAGTCTTACCCGACTAGGGAGGGTTAGGAAGGGAGAGAACAAATGAGGATCATTGTTGTGGGAGAGTAGGTTGGTGACTAGTACACCAACGAGAGGGACAACTCCTTCTTGTCCATTATGGTAGGACAACATGAGTTCTAGTTGGTCCGTGCAGAGTACTCTAGAGGCAGGAGTCCTTTGGCTGCTGTTAGGAGGGAAACATCAACTCATAGTCTGTCACAAGATCAGAGGAGTCGTTGCATCAATTGTCCGAGTCTACTGTCTGGAGGACCAGTCAGATGAGTCTTAGTGCAACCAGGAGCTTCATAGACATCGTCTAAGATAGAGTGCACATCTACATCAATGAGCATTGTCGCTAGACTTGCTCTAGGACTAGGTATATCTTTGTGAAACCATCCTTCCCATTGCATACTTATTGACGCTCAATAAAATTTTTGTTTCCACTGCCTATCTGATGTTGTATTTTCCTACAATACTTCGTATTCATCCCAAAGTGCTGAGCATTGGTGGTAGTAGTCTTTGATATATCCATCAATTGAATACTCCTTTTTCATCAAACTCTTGAAGATCTAGAAGACCTTCTTTAGATTATGTTGATGAGAGTATACTTTGAATATTTAATCCCACATGGATTTGGCATTTTGAAGGAGAAAGAGAGACTAACTAATCTTTAGTTTGACACTATTCACCATCCATGTCATAACTCCAGAATCATTTTTGGACCATTGAGCATAGGCTTGCTTGATTTTTTCATCATCTCTAGCATCAAGAGGCATTTTAACATCAGTAGAGATATGGGAATAGTGCCCTTAGGCTTTGACATATACTTCAAAAGATGTTGACCAAATATGATAGTTTGAGCCATCATGTTTCACAGTTGTAACACACAAATACCAAGGAGGATCAGTAGTTACTGTAAGGACTGATGCGATGATTTTGAGTCGCATTTAGAGACCTATTTCATATGTGTTTTGTGCTTTAATTACTCATTTTCATGGATATTATTGCATAATTCACTTTATTTGGTCTTTGCCATCATTTTATATCAAATCCCCTTTGTTTTACTATTTTGAGCATTATTTATCATCTTATTATAAATTGTGTGGATTTACTTGGGCTTGTTGTGAAATTTCAGGAAAAACAAGTATCTGCTTCCGTCGATACCATCGACGGATGTCGATACCATCGACCAAGCCACAGGTTGTCAGCCGAGAAGAGCAATACAGTGTCGATACCATCGACGAAAGTCGATGCCATCAACACAAGGAGAGCTACAGCGTCGCTAAACGACAACAACCGACGCTAAAGGAGTCGATACCATCGACACCCAAGTCGATGGTATCGACTTCACCACAGGCGCTCAGAATAAAAGAAAGGAAAGCTGCCGCTAATTCGCTGGGTCGATACCATCGACCCGCGTCGATGGTATCGACGCCGGCAGATATGCGTTGGATCAGTTTTGATCTCAATCGGATGGCTGTTGTTATTTGACGACCTAATTAGGGACTTATACCTAATGACGACCGCCGGGACGAGAGGAGGATCTGATTTTTTATTGCACGAGTGCCGAGGAGGAGAGAAGGGAGAACGGAGGCCGAGAAGCTCATCCCGGGTGATTCGGATGCTGCCGAAGACGATTTCCACCACCGACAGGCGGGGAAGCTCGTGTTCTACGCCAAGGATCCACCGGTTCTTCTCCGTTCAGGGGTTTTCCCATTTATTTCCCGTTTTTCTTATGAATTCCCCAATTTCTACCATGTATTCGTGTGAGATGAACATGAGAGGCTAAAACCCTCAATCTTTAGGACCGGGAGTAGCCCGGGAATGCATTGTATGACATTTTTATATCAATAATTCATATTTTTCTCTCAAATCCGTGGTATAAATTCGTTTTCTCCATTTCTATTGTTATGCTTGATCACCATAATAATAATTTAACACCCTTAATCACTTCGACAGAAGGATTAACAGTTGAAAAGAGACGAATTCTACATTAATCAATAAAACCCTTGACAAAGGAGTTGTAAAATTAATGGTGGGAACTGAGAGACCGTTTTTAATGCGCTTAGTTTAGGGGAATGATTACTACGACGGTGGAATCAACCTAAATCTAAGTAGTGAATTACACCACGACAGTGGGTAATTCTGTTTTCAGGCCACTACCCGGATAGAGAGAGAAGTTTGAAGAATTATATGAAACCTAATACAATGTTGACCTGCGGTGAAACTGCCATCCTAAAGATATCCCTTTAAATTGATTAAATTAACCTTTAATCGATTGTTTTCTTTGTTTGATTTTTATTTTCTTTTTAATTTGAACACAAAACCCTACTTTGTTAATCGGTCTAGCTGATTGCGATTAGTTAGTTGAAGTCTCCAATAATTCACGTATCCCTGTGTTCGACTCGGGCCTCACAAGGCCTATATTACTCGACGCGTATACTTGCGTTTAAGCGCGTAGTCAAATACACGTCAAGTTTTTGGCGCCGTTGCCGGGGATCATGGAGAATTATTGGCACTTTGAGTGCTAAGAGCGGCCATTCTAGGCCACATTTTTTTTATTTATTTTAAAACAATTTCAAAAATTCCTTTATTTCTCTATAATTGTGTTGACTCGTTCAAAGCATTGTACTGAACCCCTATTTCCATTTTTCAGGTACTTTGCATGGTGCACACACGTAGTCGAGACTACGTGAATCGCACACCTGAGGTTCCATCTGCGGGACCAGAGGACGAGGACTACTACGAGCAGGAGCACCACAGTGATATAAATTCTGAATCTGAGCAAGAACAAGAAGAAGTAATGGCTGAAGCACAGACAATATGGGAGAAGATCAAGGCGTCTTCTTCCTCGGCATCAAAGGGGCCTATAAAGAAACAGGGGCTAAACATTCCAACCTACAAGATCGATCCAGCACAGATTAACCTGGTTAAATCAAACGCATTTCACGGATTAAAAAATGAAGATCCAGTGGCCCACATCAGCCAGTTCGTGGAGAACTGCGATATGGTGAAGATAGATCGATTTCCACAGGATGTGCTCTACCTCAAGTTATTCCCGAGTTCCTTGGCTGGAGTGGCAAGAGAGTGGCTTCATAACCTCGATGACGAGTTTGTTGAATCATGGGATCACATGGTGGAGGTTTTCTTCGAGAGGTTCTTCCCTCCTGAGAAGACCAATGATATCATCCGGAAGATCCACAATTTCACCCAACAGGCGGGTGAAACTTATTCTGAGACTTGGGAGCGATTCCAAGTCATGTTGAGGAGATGTCCACACCATGGACTGGACAAGGAAACCCAAGTGAAGATCTTCTACTTTGCTCTCTCCGAGCATGATAGAAGCAATTTGGACTCGGCTGGCTCCGGATTTTTCTTAAATAACACTGATACAAAATGCTGGGAAATACTGAAGAATATGGCACGAAAGCAATCTTGGGGAGAAAGAGAAAGAGGCCCAGTTGAGCAAGCAAGAGTTTCCAGTGAGTCAAAGGCAATGAGAGAGCTGAACGAGAAGATGGATCTTCTCACAAAGAAGTTGCTGCAGAAGGAAGACAATGAGTCCGAGGATGAGGCTCAGGTCAAGTACATGAGGCAACAGCAGGGGTACAGGAATAACGATTATTCATGGCGGAAGGACAAGAAATTTTCATGGAAGGATCCAAATAACTTTCTGCAGGATCCGGATGCCAAGCCTGCACCGGTCACGGAGGACAAGAGCACGGAGTTGCTCAATCAAGTAATAAAGCAAAATCAAGAGTTGATGAACACTTTTGGGCAGCAAATAAAGCAGCAGGGTGAATTTATGAACCAGTTTGGGTAGACTTTGCAGAGCCACGGGGCTCAAATGAGAACTATAGAGACTTCCATGGCGCAGATGGCAGCCGAGATTGCAAGCTTGAAGAAGCCGGCACATCCGGGTTTTCCGGGGAACACCAATGTTCCCGGGGGAAACCAACAGGACAAGGCCATCTTATTGAGGAGCGGTAAGAAAGTGTTAAATCCAAGGGCGGATGACACAAGCACACTACAGGACACAGTTGAAGAAGCAACAGTCAAAGAGCAGCCCACACCTGTCATAGAGCAAACTGAGGACATAGCTGAAGATGGTAAGGAAGAACAAGCCACTGAGGAGGAACCACAGAAATTAACTCCCTATGTGCCACCTCATCAAAGGGCACATACCGTTCCGGTCCCCTATCCCAATAGTGCAAAAGCAAGAAATGTGGATGCACAATTTAAAAAATTTCTGGACAGCTTTAGGAAGTTATCAGTGAATATTCCTTTGCTAGAGGCGATTGAACAAATCCCATCTTATGGGAAGTTTCTCAAAGATGTAATCACCAAGAAGAGAAAGATACCCGACACTGAGGTCATGGTATTGAAGGAGCAAGTGAGTGCTTTTATTATGGGCACTTTGCCACCAAAGAGACAGGATCCCGGTTGTTTCAATATTTCTTGCTTTATCGGGAAGTTCAAATTTGGCGAAGCACTTTGTGATTCCGGGGCAAGCATCAATCTGATGCCCCTTTCTACGTTCAAGAAACTTGGATTGAAGGAGTCGAGGCCAAGTAACATGACCATCCAATTGGCCGATAATTCTGTGGTGAAACCGTATGGAATCTGTGAGGATGTTTTGGTAAAGGTAGACCGCTTTGTTTTTCCGGCTGATTTCGTCGTTATGGAAATGCAGGACGAGCACGGCAATGAGTTACTACTTGGTCGCCCATTCCAAGCTACAGCTGATATGATCTTGGAGATGGGGAGAGGTCGCTTGACCTTGGGCATTGTGGATGATCGCTTTGAGATGGTCATGCCCAATGGTAATGCATCTAATAAAGCAAAAGCACATTGCAACATGGTTAAGCATGTGGAACAAAATATCTCACTTTGTCTTGGGAAGCCATTTTTGGATATGGCTCATGTTATGAGCAGGATAGATAATGGGACCCTAGCAGTGGACCTTATGGAGCAAACTAAAGTTGTCTCTTTATGCAAGGCTGTTGGGTTTCCAAATGATGAGAATGAGGACATTCCACCTTCATGGGAGGATGATGTGATTATTACTTCCGTCTTTGATGCATATCCGGAATTGCCTTTGGAGGCGTGTTTGTTAAATGTCACTTATGATTGGATGTGGAGTACTTCACTCAAGGAGTGCGCCAAAATTCTTCAAATGCTTCCATGTTTCTACACGAGGCACTATGAAGATTTGGGTACACTTCCCCCACCGCTACAATCATCTCTTATTTGCCCACCTGATCTGGAATTGAAGCCATTGCCCCCGCATCTGAAGTACGTCTTTCTAGCTGAGGAGGACAAGTTACCAGTGATTGTTTCTGCATACTTGAGTGCGGATGAGGAGGAGCAACTACTGATAGTGCTCAAGAACCACCGTGGAGCTTTTGGGTGGTCTGTGGCGGACATCAAGGGGATCTCCCCTACACTTTGCCAACACAAGATTCGGCTCGAGGAGGGAGCCAAGCCAGTCATACAGCCTCAAAGACGTCTAAATCCAAGCATGATGGAGGTTGTCAAGAAGGAAGTCATAAAGCTTCTTGCTACAGGGATCATTTATGCCATATCCGATTCAACGTGGGTGAGTCCCACACAGGTAGTCCCTAAAAAGGGGGGAATCACTGTCACTACTAATCTTTTGAATGAACCTGTCACCACCCGATTGGTAACCGGGTGGCGTGTTTGCATTGACTACCGCCGATTGAATGCCGCAACTCTTAAAGATCATTTTCCATTGCCATTTATCGATCAGATTTTGGAACGTCTAGCTGGTCGGTCACATTTTTGTTTTCTAGATGGCTATTCGGGGTACAACCAGATTTCTATTGATCCTTTGGATCACGAGATGTCTATGTTTACATGTCCCTATGGGACGTTTGCTTACCGCCGTATGCCGTTCGGTTTATGCAATGCGCCGGCGACTTTTCAACGCTGCATGCTCGCCATATTCTCTGACATGGTAGAGCGGTGTCTTGAAGTTTTCATGGACGACTTCTCGGTGTATGGAGCGTCTTTTGATGAATGCCTTTATAACTTAGATAAGGTGTTGCAACGGTGCGAGGACACACACTTGGTCCTCAATTGGGAGAAATGTCACATGATGGTGACGGAAGGAATTGTGCTAGGACACAAGGTGTCTAGCAAGGGTCTTGAGGTAGACCCCATAAAAATTGAGGTGATTTCTAAGTTACCCCCACCAAATTCTGTAAAAGGGGTGAGAAGCTTTTTGGGACACGCCGGGTTTTATCGGCGATTTATTAAGGATTTTTCGAAAATCGCAAAGCCATTATCGGAATTGTTGGAAAAAGACGCAGTTTTTGATTTCAATGAGAAATGTCTTCACGCATTCGAGGTTTTGAAGGAAAAGTTGATTTCAGCTCCGGTTGTTCAAACGCCGGATTGGACAAAGCCATTCGAGTTGATGTGTGATGCGTCCGATTATGCTGTGGGAGCTGTTTTGGGGCAAAGGGTAGATAACAAGCCTGCTGTGATTTTCTACGCTTCAAAAATGCTTAATGATGCTCAATTGAACTACACAACCACGGAAAAGGAGTTACTGGCCGTCGTGTTCGCCTTTGAAAAATTTTGGCAGTACTTAGTGGGTTCTAAGGTGGTTGTGTGGACTGATCACGCTGTAATAAAGTATTTGATGGAGAAGAAGGATGTGAAGCCTAGACTAATTAGGTGGATTTTGCTCCTACAAGAATTCGATATTGAAATCAAGGACAAGTCGGGAATTGAAAATGTGGTGGCCGACCACTTGTCTAGGTTAGAGAGGGTTGATGAACAAGGTTTGCACATACCCATTATCGAGACCTTTCCCGATGAGCAACTTTTAAAAATTGATTCTAAAGAACCATGGTTTGCGGAAATTGTGAATTATTTGGCTTGTGGGATCATCCCGGAGGATTGGTCCTATCAAGAGAAAAAGAAATTCTTTCATTCATTGAGATATTATTTTTGGAATGACCCGATTCTCTTGAAGCAGTGCAGGGATGGTATTCTTCGCAGGTGCATGCCGGAGGTGGAGTACGAGAGTGTTCTCCACCACTGTCATGCGTCGCCTACAGGAGGACACCATGCTAGCTCACGGACAGCAGCCAAGGTGTTGGAAAGCGGCCTTTATTGGCCCACTTTGTTCCGGGATGCCTATGATTTTGTTAGGCAATGTGACCCGTGCCAGCGCGCAGGTAACATCTCAAGGAGACCGGAAATGCCCCTGAATGTATTTCAGGAAGTTGAGGTATTTGATTTTTGGGGCATTGACTTCATGGGACCCTTTGTGTCCTCAAATTCAAATATTTATATCTTACTTGCTGTAGATTATGTGTCGAAGTGGGTGGAGGCAATCCCCACAAGGACTAATGATTCGAACGTAGTGTGCAGGTTTGTCAAAGAGAACATTTTCTGCAGGTTCGGGATTCCCCGAATGATCATAAGTGACGGAGGCACACATTTTCAAAATCAGAAATTTGCGACACTTTTAAAGAAATATGGGGTTAAGCACAACATCGGCACCCCATATCATCCACAGACGCAAGGACAAGTGGAGGTATCAAATAGAGAAATCAAGAAGATTTTAGAAAGGACCGTAGCATCCACAAGGAAGAATTGGAGTGTATTGCTTCCGGACGCGCTTTGGGCTTATCGAACGGCGTACAAAACACCTATAGGCACCAAGCCTTTTAGGTTGGCGTACGGCCGGGCTTGCCATCTTCCGGTGGAATTGGAGCACAAGGCCCATTGGGCGCTAAGAAGGCTGAACTTGTGCTATGATGAGGCCGGGAGAAAACGGATGTTTGAATTGAATGAATTGGATGAGCTACGCATGACGGCATATGAGAATGCCCGCATCTACAAAGAGCGCACAAAGCTGATCCACGATCGCCATATTGAGATGCGCACGTTCAAGAAGGGAGACAGCGTTCTATTGTTCAACTCCCGTCTCAAACTGCATCCCGGGAAGCTGAAATCCCGGTGGAGTGGACCCTTCATTGTGGAGGAGGTGAAACCGCACGGAGCGATTCTCGTGCGTGATGGAGATGCCACGTTCTTGGTGAACGGGCAACGCTTGAAGTTGTATTTTGGTGAGAATTACAAGAGGAAAGTGAATGAGGTCAAACTCATTTCACTTGTGCATGAATGAGATGAAGGGAAGACGTCTAGCCTAAGACGCTAAACAAGGGCGCTTGTTGGGAGGCAACCCAACCATTGGTACAGTAGGATAGGTTAATTTTAGTCATAGATTGTTTTTATTTCGTTTAAATTTTAGTTTAAAAATGATACCTTGATCCGTTTGTTGAATGTGCAGGCACAGGTAGGGTCGATACCATCGACACACCCGTCGATGGTATCGACATGGGTTCAGGTTGACACCAGCAAAAATCACACTGCGTCGATACTATCGACATCCCCGTCGATGGTATCGACATGGTCACAGACAGGTTGCAATAAAAGTGTCGATGGTATCGACACCCCAGTCGATACCATCGAGATCTCTGGAGATATTCAGACGAATTTTGCTCAGTCAACTCGATACCATCGACGGCCTCGTCGATGGTATCGACATCATCACAGGTTGAATGCAACACAACGGCGGTGTCACAATAAAAGCAAGTCGATACCATCGACATCCGTCGATGGTATCGACGGACATGTCACCGATCCGCACACAGACATCGACGACGATCGCAACAGCCACGTCAGCGATCCGGGTGCTGCGTCGATACCATCGACTTCCGTCGATGGTATCGACCCGTCAGCAATCCGGGTTTCTTGATCCAGCAAACGTCAGCCGTCGATACTCGCGAGGGAGGCGGATACCCGTGAGATGTGTCGATACCATCGACCCGCGTCGATGGTATCGACGGGTCAACAGGGGCGCCGATCAAGCCTATTTAAGGGGACTTGCAACGTCACTTGACGTCACACCTTCAGAGCAAGTATCCTCCTTTGCGCCTAGCACTCCCCGAGCCCTCCAAGACTGCAGAGAAGCATCATCGAGCGGAGATCTTCATCGAGCGGAGAATTTCTTCTCCATCTTCACTGAGCTCTGTTCTTCTAATCCCATCTTCTCACAACCATGGTGCACACCGCCAGAGCGTCGTCCTCAAGCACTCACCCTATGGAGATCGAGGAGTTCGTTCCTCCCCCAACCGCTTCCATCCCTCGTCCACGCCTAATTCATGCCAACATGGATGTGAGGAAGGTCTACGAGGAGATAATGAAGCGAAAGTTCGAGCCCACCCGGTATGTAGACCGGGGCATGATCCAGGAGTTGGGGTTCGAGGCCAACTTGGCGTATGTGTTGGCCGGGCAAGCGCGGCACACCGGTCGCCTTTATGAGCAGATCAAATGTCATGCAGATGGGCAGCCGTTTTTCGGTGAATGGCCCACCTACAAGGAACTGGTGGCTGAGTTCATGGTGTCTCTTGATATCTGCATCGTACCAAATGACGTGGTACCATCGGACCAGACGTGGATCAAGGGAAGGGTGTCCTTCCGACTCTTCAACAACAATTACAACATCACGTTGAAGCAGTTCAACGACATCTTCAACTGGAACCACGGCCGCAACGATCACCGACGCCCCGACGCCCGCACCGACTACGACAAAATCTTCGCCGAGCTAGTTACAGTGCCGGCAGGGAAGACTGTGAGCTACCATAATGCAGCGGTAGCGGATTTTGAGCACCCGTTCGTCCGGGTCCTGCATAGGATGTTGAGCTTGACTTTCTTCGCTCGAAGCGATCTTGCTTTGAGAAAGTTTCACTAGAGTGACCTGTTCTTTCTCTACGCACTCCTGAAACGTCAAGAGTGCAACTGGGGGGCGTTCTGGCTACAGCGCGTCCTGGCGGTGAAAAGGAGTACAAGGAGGGCTCCAATTCATTTTGGTGGTCTTATCACCAAGTTGGCGCTTTACTTGGGGCTGAACCTTCAGTCCATGACTCTGATCTCTACGAGGAGCAAGGTGAACATGCAACACTTGCACCGTTCAAACCTCATTCTTCTCCGGGACGGGTTGGCGTACACTCATTGCCACGTCAACCAAGCTTATCAGGAGAGCTCCCTACCAGACGACGTCTTCAACATAGAGGGCAAGAAGCACTTCCAGTGGCCAATCATAGCCATCGAGTCCTCCGAGGAAGACGGCGGTGGTGACGAGCAAGAAGGTGAGGCTGCAGAGGAAGAGGAGGCTTTCACACCTCTTCGAGCACGTGTGGCACCACGGAAGCGTCCTAGGATGCATCCGGGTGCATCTTCATCATCTCAGCCCCCGCCGCCATCACCACAGTATGAGCAGCCACCCACGGATCCCTATTCCATGCAGGGGATGTACACCATGCTGCAGGACATCCAGCAGACTCAGCAGCAGCACATGGGTATGTATACCGGCATTCATGAGACTACGAGCCGGGTACTTGACAACCAACGGGCTATGTTCGAGAACGAGCGGCTCATCCTCGCCAACCAAGAGCAAATGCACACCCAGTTGCAGCGGATAGAGACGCAACAGGAGCCTTTCTTCGACCATTACTGGAGTCAAGACTACTTTGGAGGCTATCCACAGCCTCCGCCGAGGACCCAATATGATCCAAGCTTCCAGGGGGAGTACCCGTCTTGGGATCCTACGGCACCGCAATACCCACCACCGCCTCCACAGGATTGATCAGGGTATCACTGTTCCACCCTTAAGTTGGTTTTTGACTATGAGGCCATAGTCGAATTCAAGCTTAGGGGGGTGGCTGGAACAGCTTTATCTTTTATCTTTTCTTTAGTTGTTTTTAGTTTTTGCTTTAATTAGTTCTTGCAATTTTAGTTTGTTTTGGATCCACATCTATCTAGTGTAATCGTGGATGTCTTAAAAATTGTCATCTCGCTGTTTTCATGGGAAATTTAAGGGAATTTAAAAAATTTTGTGTCTTTTGGATAGCTTAACTTGGTTGTCCTTGGGAAACTTGTCCTATGAAAATGATTGATTATGTCAACTCTAAAGCAATATGTCACACCCACACCCCCATTGACTCATGAAAAGTGGATAGTAACGGTTGTTTGAGCCTAACCTAATCAAATGGTAATGAGAACTTAATTGGATATACGAGAAAGAACCCTTTGAACTATTACACATGTCAGTAAGGAGGGACACATGATATTTTTCTAAGGTTCAGTAACTTAATCTTGTGATCATTCCACTTCATATTTTTCCCTAATCCACCAAAGAATTGGAAGTAAAGTACAGTTTTAATTTCTCCTTGCGTGCATAGCATGTAGATAGGATTTGCATTGTTATTTTCATACTTTTGCATAAAACGAAAAAATGTATAGTGATTCATGCACATTACCTTTAGGTGCATGTCATGTAGTTGCACTCATAACTTTCATGATTTTCATGCATAAGTACACCATGTACCTCAGTTTGTCTTGAAAAGTGATCTAAATTGTCCCATACCCTCGAAATAGTACAAAGATTTCCAATCATGAAGAAATTAGCCTAACACATGTATCTCTGAGCAATTATGGATATGTGGGCTTAAAAAAAAAAGAAAAAAAATCTGAAAATCTGAAAAAATTGAGAAAAGAAAAAAAAGAGAATTTAGAAGGAAATGGAATAAGAGGGAGAAAGGAACAGGATATCACTTGCATAACAAGGAAACTGAGTACATGATGTGGCTTAATTAGATTTCTATCTCTTTTTGAGGTGGAAGTTTAGTGCATGCATCATTCCACCCAATTTTAAGCATTAGGGCATTTTCAATGTGCATTTGCATCATTTAGCGCATTTTGTTGTATGCATTTTGAAACTGTGTAATACTTCCAAATTCTTCCATGAACCACCCATTCCATCCACCCGTTGCTCGGATTGGTAGGCCACCGTGATTTTCTCCTCACTCATGTGTATCAGGAGAACTGCTTCCATGTAGATGGTAGTTAGGGCGAGCAACGTAGTGTAGGCGATCACAAGATGCACTAATGCTGAATCGGCAAATTTTATTATGTTAACTGCCTTATGTGATAGTGTTCATCGGTTTGAAGGATAATTTCTTTTATTGATGATTATTGTCGCCTGTAGGGTAATTACTGTTCTGTGATTAGGAAAGGCCGGTTTGAGAACGTTCAGTGGGAGTCATGTGGAATGTGGGGTGTTGTGTTGATTTTTAGTTGACATCTGCAATCTTATTCTAAAGATTAGTTGCTCGAGGGCGAGCAATGTTTAAGCTTAGGGGAGTTTGATGCGATGATTTTGAGTCGCATTTAGAGACTTATTTCATATGTGTTTTGTGCTTTAATTACTCATTTTCATGGATATTATTGCATAATTCACTTTATTTGGTCTTTGCCATCATTTTATATCAAATCCCCTTTGTTTTACTATTTTGAGCATTATTTATCATCTTATTATAAATTGTGTGGATTTACTTGGGCTTGTTGTGAAATTTCAGGAAAAACAAGTATCTGCTTCCGTCGATACCATCGACAGATGTCGATACCATCAACCAAGCCACAGGTTGTCAGCCGAGAAGAGCAATACAGTGTCGATACCATCGATGAAAGTCGATGCCATCGACACAAGGAGAGCTACAGCGTCGCTAAACGACAACAACCGACGCTAAAGGAGTCGATACCATCGACACCCAAGTCGATGATATCGACTTCACCATAGGCGCTCAGAATAAAAGAAAGGAAAGCTGCCGCTAATTCGCTGGGTCGATACCATCGACCCGCGTCGATGGTATCGACGCCGGCAGATATGCGTTGGATCAGTTTTGATCTCAATCGGACGGCTGTTGTTATTTGACGACCTAATTAGGGACTTATACCTAATGACGGCCGCCGGGACGAGAGGAGGATCTGATTTTTGATTGCACGAGTGCCGAGGAGGAGAGAAGGGAGAACGGAGGCCGAGAAGCTCATCCCGGGTGATTCGGACGCTGCCGAAGATGATTTCCACTACCGACAGGCGGGGAAGCTCGTGTTCTACGCCAAGGATCCACCGGTTCTTCTCCGTTCAGGGGTTTTCCCATTTATTTCCCGTTTTTCTTATGAATTCCCCAATTTCTACCATGTATTCGTGTGAGATGAACATGAGAGGCTAAAACCCTCAATCTTTAGGACCGGGAGTAGCCCAGGAATGCATTGTATGACATTTTTATATCAATAATTCATATTTTTCTCTCAAATCCGTGGTATAAATTCGTTTTCTCCATTTCTATTGTTATGCTTGATCACCATAATAATAATTTAACACCCTTAATCACTTCGACAGAAGGATTAACGGTTGAAAAGAGAAGAATTCTACATTAATCAATAAAACCCTTGACAAAGGAGTTGTAAAATTAATGGTGGGAACTGAGAGACCGTTTTTAATGCGCTTAGTTTAGGGGAATGATTACTATGACGGTGGAATCAACCTAAATCTAAGTAGTGAATTACACCACGACAGTGGGTAATTCTGTTTTCAGGCCACTACCCGGATAGAGAGAGAAGTGTAAAGAATTATATGAAACCTAATACAATGTTGACCCGCGGTGAAACCGCCATCCTAAAGATATCCCTTTAAATTGATTAAATTAACCTTTAATCGATTGTTTTCTTTGTTTTATTTTTATTTTCTTTTTAATTTGAACACAAAACCCTACTTTGTTAATCGGTCTAGCTGATTGCGATTAGTTAGTAGAAGTCTCCAATAATTCACGTATCCCTGTGTTCGACTCGGGCCTCACAAGGCCTATATTACTCGACGCGTATACTTGCATTTAAGCGCGTAGTAAAATACACGTCAAGGACCCTGACCTCCGTTTAGGGCTTATCCTGTTTTCTTTGCTTAACCCTGGTCCTTATTTGCTTGCTAATCACCTTTAGTGGTGATTAGGGTTTGTTGGTGCTTTGTTGAGAGCTGGAGGTGCTACTTGCAATTTACCCAAGCCTAGGGTTGATGAGCAAGATTGTCACCTCGAGAGGTGTTCCTCTCTCCCCTTGCTTCCTCTAGTGTTGAGAGGAAGGGTTGGGATCATTGCTTGAGTCCCTTTGGGCTTGGTTGAGCCTTGGTGGGGCTTGTTGTGCCTTGCCTTTGCCTTTTTGGACCTTGTTTCGGGCAAGTGAGCCTTGTGTCAGCCTGAGGTGTGTCGCCCATAGGGGTGTGTCGGGTATGGTATGGAGGTGTGTCGCCCATGGACCTCTTTGACCCCTTTGACCTCGTTTGTGTCACCACTAGTGGACACTTGGTGCTTGATGTTTGCATGTGGCAATAGCCTTGGACATGTGTTTAGGGCATGTTAGAGTGGTGGCTTTGCTCATGGACAAGTGTCCCTAGGTGGGCGACACCTTGCCTTGTCTTACCTTGGTTTCTCCTCCATCCTCTCCTATATAGGTGTTCCCTTTCTCTTGCTAAGGATCCCTTTAGTTCCTTAGTTTTCCCTCCCCCTTGGTGCACGATACCCTCTTCCTTTGCAAGCTTGGTGGCCGATCCTTATCTTGGAGTCTCCTTCTTCCTCTAGTTGTGGCCGAACCCTAGAGTGCCTTGCTCTTCTTCTTGTGGTGGAGCTTGGAGCTTGCTTAAGGCGGGTTACATAACTCCTAACCCTAACTACATTACCATCCTATATGTTCTTGTCTGGATGTTGATCATTTCGGCTATGCATGTTGTTAGTTGAGTTTCTGGCGTAGGTTTTTCTTGTTGGCCGAACTATGTTCTAGGGTTTCTGGTTGATCAACACCCCTCTCCCTCCTTTGGTCTTGAGAAGTGAGCTTAAACTCTAGTAAAATGGGCAATACTTCTCTCTCGTTTAAGTTGAGAGGTGAGCTTGTGTTCTAGTTGCTTGAGCAACACCCTTCTCTCACCATGGATTCGAGAGGTGAGCTTTGTGGTGGATGTAGACCTTTGTTAGAGTTGATACTTGGGTTGTCCGATTGGTGATAAGAAGTTGTGCTAGACCCCTCTCTCTTGATTGTTGATGTTGACTCAAGGTCAATTAGGTCAATGTTGACTCACGTCTAAATTGACTAAACCCGTGTTTTGATGATGACTAACCATTCCACATATTGGTGTCTAATGCCTCTACTTGAGTGTTTTCAGATTAGGTATAGACACACTCCAATTGCCCTAGCTTGCGCATATCAAATTGGAGAAAAGACAAGTCAAAGTCATACAAGTGCATGTTTTTGTAATATGATGTAAATCCGTTAGAATCATGTTGTAAATCACTTGTAATGATTGTATGACTTGTAATTAAGCTTAGAAAAATATCAGGAGCACTTAGATCGAACATTAGAGCACTTTAGATGCAACTTTGAAAATTGATTACAGGCACTTTGTCGGTCGAGTTTCCCAGCCTGAAAACTCGACCGATCATCCTTGATCAATTTCTGGAGATTGCATCGGTCGAGTTGTGTTTACACAGAACTCGACCGATGGAGTAATTGACCAAATCGATTTTCATTGGTCGGTCGAGTTTCCTCAGGACAAACTCGACTGATGGTCTGAATATCGGCTTTGTCTTTTACTCTATCGGTCGAGTTACCCCTATAGAAACTCGACCGATTGCACTGTACGGAAAAGTGCAGAAAAGTGCTTCTAGCCGTAGTGGAGTTGCAACAAGTGAAAATAGATCCGTTGCAAGCCACAAAACGGCTAGTTTTCATTCACAAGTGTTCCCAAAGGCTAAGAGGCATCCCCAGCTATAAATAGGACCCCTTGCGCTTCATTCCAAGGTTGAGCATTCATTGCAAACTCTATGTGAGGTTCCTATTCTATAGTTGAGTGCTTCATACAGCCTCCTCTCTCTCTATAATCTTAATCACTTGCTACATCCATTAGAGTGAGTAGGAAATCTGTAAGAGAGCTAGTCCTACATGTATATCTTGTGAGGCTCTCACTTCCACCACCTCTCCATCTCTCATTTCCAATCATGAAGATGAAGGTTCTCTCTCTTGTCCAAGAGAGGAGAAGAAGAACAAGGGAAGGCGTCCCTTGGTGAAGATCAAGGCTGAAGACTTGGAGCTAGAGTGGGTAAGCCCTTGGAGAAGGCAGAAGACTCAAGCTCAAGTGGGTAAGACCTTGGTGGAAGCTTCTCCGAGTGAAGGTGAAGTCAAAAGCTGAAGATCCAAGAAGAGTGGGTGATCCCTGCAAGGCTGAAGACTTGTGCAAGAGTGGGTAAGTCCTTGGAGAAGGCCGAAGACTCTTGCAAAGTGGGTAAGTCCTTGGTAAGGTTGAAGACTCTTTGTATTGGATAGGTAAGTCTTTTGTTTGGTCATGCATTGTATGTCTTATGAATGAATATAAGAGTGCAATAGTTTGGAAGTCCTAGAGGTTGACCTCTCTAGGCTAGTGGACTGACACACTTCTAGTTTAAAGTGTGGAACCACTCTAAATAGCTTGTCTAATAGGTGAATGTTCAATCTCTCTTTCCCTTGCTATGTATGTTTCAGTTGCACTCAAATTACCTATTTAGCAACCTTATCTTGTCATATATCTTGAAGGTTTAATGAATTTTGTTTAAGTGCTTTCAGCTCTATTCACCCCCCCTCTAGAGCATCTAATCACCCATCTAGGATCCAACAATTGGTATCAGAGCGGGTCTTATCCAAGCATACTTCAACAAGTAGGAGAAGATGGGTGACTAACTAGGAGGGAGATTCTCGACCAGCCTTCCAATCTTTGATGGGAGCAATTTCCTCTATTGGAGAAGAAGGCTTCAATTCTACATCCAAGGATCAAGTCTTGAGATGTGGCAAATGGTGAACAGCCCATACATGCTACCAAAGACAAAGATTGAAGAATGGGATGAAGCTACCTTGATGAAAGCTACCTTGAATGCTAGAGCCATGCACATCCTATATTCCTCCATGACCCCCACTGAGTTCAACCGGATTTCTTAATGTGAAACAGCCTATGAGGTATGGAGAAAGCTTTGCATCACTTATGAAGGGACATATCAAGTGAAGGAAAGCAAAGTCTACATGCTCAAAGGGCTGTTTGAGAACTTCAAGATGGGAAAGGAGGAGAGCATAGCCAACATGTACTCAAGGCTCAACACCATCTTGAATGGTCTTGCTGTTCTAGGACATCCTATGTCTAGTGGAGAGATCAACTCAAAGATCCTTAGAACTCTCCCCAAGAGGTGGGAACCCAAGGTGACTTCCATTGAAGAAGCAATGTCTCTTAAAGATATTACTATTGAAGAGCTCATTGGAAATCTTCAAGCACATGAATCCACTCTTGACAAAAGGGAGGAAGTGGAAAGACAAGAAAAGAAAGAGATAAAGAGAATGAAGAAGGCTGAAATGAAGGCTCAAATTGAAGCTATCATGGAACAAGTCTCTCCATCCTCTCAAGCTAAAGAAGATGCCATGTACTCCAAGGGTAAACTCTACAAAGGCAAGTCCTCCTCCATCCGGTGCTTCACATGTGGAAAGAAGGGTCACTACAAGGAAGATTGCCCACAAGGCAAAAAGACCCATCTTCACAAGAAAAGAGAAGATAAGTGGCACTCAAGCCCAAGTGACTCCTCCAACTCAAGCTCAAGTGAAGATTCAAGTGAAGGATCAAGCTCAAGCTCTAGTGATGAAGGAGAATGCCATTTTGCTCTTATAGCATCAACAAGTGAAGACTCAAGTGAGGTAAATCTAAACTCTTTAGATAAAGAATATTTGATTGCTATTATTTTTGATATTTGTGCATCTATTAAATCTTCTAAAAGGAAAAAGAAAAAACTTGCTAAAATTGTTGATAATTTGCATGTAGAACTAGATGATCTTGAACATGCTAATTCTTGCTTGCTTGATGATAAAAATGATTGTCTTAGTCAAATAGATTCTCTTAAACTTGAAAATACTAGTTTACTTGATAAGGTTAGATTTCTAGAAGCTCAACCTATTGTGCCTAGTTCTAATGAAGAGCATGCCTTAATTGTTGATTCTCTCATGCATGATATTGATGTTCTTAAATCTGAAAACAAGGACAAAGATTTTGTTTTGCATGCATTAGAAATAGAAAATGCCTCCTTGCTTGCTAAAATCAATGTGCATGAATCTTGTTCTAGTTCTACTAATAGAGAGAATGATGTTGCTGCTCTTCATATTGATAGAGATTCTTATTTAACTAAAGCTCTTTGCTTAGAAAATGATCTTTTGCATGATAGAGATAATATCTATAATTTGTCTTCTACTATTACCTCTCCTATGCATGATAATGATAGTTTGAGATCTTCTTTGCAAAGATTCTTAGTTGGTAAAAATAATCTTAATGATATCCTACACCATACTACTAAACAAATTGGTAGACATGGTTTAGGGTATGATAGTAGTCAAGGGAACAACAAAGGTAAAGGACCTCCAATCTTCCATGGAGAATCCTCTAGTTCCAAGACTATGGGCACATGCAACTATTGCAATGAAATTGGTCATTATTCTACTTGTTGTCCTTTTAGGAAAGCACCCAAGAGCAATAGGACTTGGGTTGCTAAACTAACCCCTCCGGACCCAAAAACATGATTGGGGACCATTTCATCTTTCTTCTTGTAGGTACTTGCAAATGGATTGACTTGAGCTATTGAATTGCAAATTGACTTCTAAATCCAAATGAAAGAAGAAAGGTGAGATGTGTAGAGGGGTGACAACAAGTGGAAAAAGGAATGATAAGCACAAAGGTAATGTTTCTCTTGCTTATAACCAATCCTAAATTGTTTTGTCAAGTTAGTGTGCACTATACATATGGTTTTTGAGTCAAAAGTGGTATTTTGTGTTTCTCTTCACACTCTTGCTCAAAAACTGTTTCTAATGCTTCTAAAGTGCATTACTAACTTGATTAGACATGTTTGGATATGGTTTGTATTTTTAGCATACCTTTAAATATGTTTTTATGAAATATATGTGCCTTTTGACAGCAACTCTGTCGGTCGAGTTTGTCCTGATAGAAACTCGAACGATAGGCACCAATGGGTGTTGCCAGCAGCTGTCATCGGTCGAGTTTTCAATGCACATAACTCGACCGATAACACTGTGCACAGAATGCACATTTGGCTTATTGAGTGAGAATTTCCCTCTCAACTAGATCTTCTCAACCAATAGCCTTATTCTTTGGCACTCTCATTTGGTACCTTTATATATGCATATTGCCATGTTTTAAATTGTCTATCTTGCTTACAACTGTATCTCTCTAATTGCTCTAAATTGGTATACCTATATCTTGCAATTACTTGCTTTGAGTTGTTTTGCAAGTTTTGATGATGATCTCTTTGGATCTCTTGGTTGTGTCTTAAATTGCTTCCGTTGTGCTCTAACTTGCTACATCTATATAGGTGTATATCTTGTGTTGATACAACCTTGAGGTTCTTAGGGGTAATCATCTTATGGTAAGGATGCATATCTTTTGAGTTATATATCCTTTTGTGCTTCTAAAATTGCATATCTCTTTGTTTGGATATATCTCTACATCTACTCATAGCTTGCTTTATCTTGTGTATCTTTTGGTATCTCTTGCTATGATCTAGATCCTACTAGTAGTCCTAACTTGTGATATCATCTACTAGTAGTTTACATACATGTAGGTCTAACCTTGTTTATGATTGATATCTTTGTTCATTTATATGCTATGCTTGTATCTTGTTTCATACATGCTCAAGCTTGTTCCTTGAATTGCATATCTACTATCTTGAGTTTCTTGTATAACATTGTGATGCAGGGTACATAGATCTACATTATATGTAGAAATTGGAGTTTTTTTGGATTTTATGCAGATTTGCTCCAATTTTAGTTTTTGCTGCAAGAGTATTGTTTTTCATGCAGAAACAGCCTTCTAAGCAAGACTCGTTGCTTTGCGATGAGCTCTGATGGTTTTTGGTCATATGCCATCATCTTGAGGGTCAAAATTGTGATTTATTGTTTTTCTGCTGCACTTTATCTTGCTTTTTGGGATGTTCAAGTATATGCTTTAACTTGCTTTTCTTTCTATTCTTGGACAAGGCCCTATCTGTGCTCTTCTACTCTCCTTATATATATTTGTGTTATCTCCTTTCTCTTTAACAAGTGATGTTTCTTATTTCTTCATAACCCCACATTTTGAAATGACAAAGGGGGAGAAAGGTATGTCTTACATGAAGAGGAGAAGCATGTCCATATAAAGGGGAGAAGGTAAATGGGAGAAGACATATATGTGTAGAACATATATGAGTAGAAGACATAGTTTCTATAAATGTTATGAAAGCTAACCATGCAGGAGAAATAGCATCAATTGAGGGGGAGTATGAGAACTCCATGCACATCAATTGAGGGGGAGAATATGAACTCCATTCTATTAAAACCCCTAGGTTTCTCCGAAGGTATGAATTTACTTGAAAGCTTTCAATACATTTATGGAATGGTTTGTCATCTTCAAAAAGGGGGAGAATGTTGAGTCAAGGTCAATTAGGTCGATGTTGACTCACGTCTAAATTGACTAAACCTGTGTTTTGATGATGACTAACCATTCCACATATTGGTGTCTAATGCCTCTACTTGAGTGTTTTCAGATTAGGTATAGACACACTCCAATTGCCCTAGCTTGTGCATATCAAATTGGAGAAAAGACAAGTCAAAGTCATACAAGTGCACATTTTTGTAATATGATGTAAATCCATTAGAATCATGTTGTAAATCACTTGTAATGATTGTATGACTTGTAATTAAGCTTAGAAAAATATCAGGAGCACTTAGATCGAATATTAGAGCACTTTAGATGCAACTTTGAAAATTGATTACAGGCACTTTTTCGGTCGAGTTTCCCAGCCTGAAAACTCGACCGATCATCCTAGATCAATTTTCTAGAGATTGCATCGGTCGAGTTGTGTTTACACAGAACTCGACCGATGGAGTAATTGACCAAATTGATTTTCATTGGTCGATCGAGTTTCCTCAGGACAAACTCGACCGATGGTATGAATATCGGCTTTGTCTTTTACTCTATCGGTCGAGTTACCCCTATAGAAACTCGACCGATTGCACTATACGGAAAAGTGCACAAAAGTGCTTCTAGCCATTGTGGAGTTGCAACAAGTGAAAATAGATCCGTTGCAAGCCACAAAACAGCTAGTTTTCATTCACAAGTGTTCCCAAAGGCTAAGAGGCATCCCCAGCTATAAATAGGACCCCTTGGGCTTCATTCCAAGGTTGAGCATTCATTGTAAACTCTATGTGAGGTTTCTATTCTATAGTTGAGTGCTTCCTACAACCTCCTCTCTCTCTAAGCTTAATCACTTGCTACATCCATTAGAGTTAGTAGGAAATCTGTAAGAGAGCTAGTCCTACATGTATATCTTGTGAGGCTCTCACTTCCACCACCTCTCCATCTCTCATTTCCAATCATGAAGATGAAGGTTCTCTCTCTTGTCCAAGAGAGGAGAAGAGGAACAAGGGAAAGCGTCCCTTGGTGAAGATCAAGGCTGAAGACTTGGAGCTAGAGTGGGTAAGCCCTTGGAGAAGGCAGAACACTCAAGCTCAAGTGGGTAAGACCTTGGTGGAAGCTTCTCTGAGTGAAGGTGAAGTCAAAAGTTGAAGATCCAAGAAGAGTGTGTGATCCCTGCAAGGCTGAAGACTTGTGCAAGAGTGGGTAAGTCCTTGGAGAAGGCCGAAGACTCTTGCAAAGTGGGTAAGTCCTTGGTAAGGTTGAAGACTCTTTGTATTGGATAGATAAGTCTTTTGTTTGGTCATGCATTGTATGTCTTATGAATGAATATAAGAGTGCAATAGTTTGGAAGTCCTAGAGGTTGACCTCTCTAGGCAAGTGGACTGACACACTTCTAGTTTGAAGTGTGGAACCACTCTAAATAATTTGTCTAATTGGTGCATGTTCAATCTCTCTCTCCCTTGCTATTTATGTTTCATTTGCACTCAAATTACCTATTTAGCAACCTTATCTTGTCATATATCTTGAAGGTTTAATAAATTTTGTTTAAGTGCTTTCATCTCTATTCACCCCCCTCTAGAGCATCTAATCACCCATCTAGGATCCAACAATTGGTATCAGAGCGGGTCTTCTCCAAGCATACTTCAACAAGTAGGAGAAGATGGGTGACTAACTAGGAGGGAGATTCTCGACCAGCCTTCCAATCTTTGATGGGATCAATTTCCTCTATTGGAGAAGAAGGCTTCAATTCTACATCCAAGGATCAAGTCTTGAGACGTGGCAAATGGTGAACAGCCCATACATGCTACCAAAGACAAAGATTGAAGAATGGGATGAAGCTACCTTGATGAAAGCTACCTTGAATGCTAGAGCAATGCACATCCTATATGCCTCCATGACCCCCACCGAGTTCAACCGGATTTCTTTATGTGAAACAGCCTATGAGGTATGGAGAAAACTTTGCATCACTTATGAAGGGACATATTAAGTGAAGGAAAGCAAAGTCTACATGCTCAAAGGGTTGTTTGAGAACTTCAAGATGGGAAAGGAGGAGAGCATAGCCAACATGTACTCAAGGCTCAACACCATCTTTAATGGTCTTGCTGTTCTAGGACATCCTATGTCTAGTGGAGAGATCAACTCAAAGATCCTTATAACTCTCCCCAAGAGGTGGGAACCCAAGGTGACTTCCATTGAATAAGCAAGGTCTCTTAAGGATATTACTATTAAAGAGCTCATTGGAAATCTTCAAGCACATGAAGCCACTCTTGACAAAAGGGAGGAAGTGGAAAGACAAGAGAAGAAAGAGATAAAGAGAATGAAGAAGGCTGAAATGAAGGCTGAAATTGAAGCTATAATGGAACAAGTCTCTCCATCCTCTCAAGCTAAAGAGGATGCCATGTACTCCAAGGGTAAACTCTACAAAGGCAAGTCCTCCTCCATCTGATGCTTCACATGTGGAAAGAAGGGTCACTACAAGGAAGATTGCCCACAAGGCAAAAAGACCCATCTTCACAAAAAAAGAGAAGATAAGTGGCACTCAAGCCCAAGTGACTCCTCCAACTCAAGCTCAAGTGAAGATTCAAGTGAAGGATCAAGCTCAAGCTCTAGTGATGAAGGAGAATGCCATTTTGATCTTATAGCATCAACAAGTGAAGATTCAAGTGAGGTAAATCTAAACTCTTTAGATAAAGAATATTTGATTGCTATTATTCATGATATTTGTGCCTCTCTTAAGTCTTCTAAAAGGAAAAAGAAAAAGCTTGCTAAAATTGTTGATAATTTGCATGTAGAACTAGATGATCTTGAACATGCTAATTCTTGCTTGCTTGATGATAAAAATGATTGTCTTAGTCAAGTAGATTCTCTTAAACTTGAAAATACTAGTTTACTTGATAAGGTTAGATTTCTAGAAGCTCAACCTCTTGTGCCTAGTTCTAATGAAGAACATGCCTTAATTGTTGATTCTCTCATGCATGATATTGATGTTCTTAAATCTGAAAACAAGGACAAAGATTTTGTTTTGCATGAATTAGAAATAGAAAATGCCTCCTTGCTTGCTAAAATCAATGTGCATGAATCTTGTTCTAGTTCTACTAATAGAGAGAATGATGTTGCTGCTCTTCATATTGATAGAGATTCTTATTTAACTAAAGCTCTTTGCTTAGAAAATGATCTTTTGCATGCTAGAGATAATATCTATAATTTGTCTTCTACTATTACCTCTCTTATGCATGATAATGATAGTTTGAGATCTTCTTTGCAAAGATTCTTAGTTGGTAAAAAGAATCTTAATGATATCCTACACCATACTACTAAACAAATTGGTAGACATGGTTTAGAGTATGATAGTAGTCAAGGGAACAACAAAGGTAAATGACCTCCAATCTTCCATGGAGAATCCTCTAGTTCCAAGACTATGGGCACATTCAACTATTGCAATGAAATTGGTCATTATTCTACTTGTTGTCCTTTTAGGAAACCACCCAAGAGCAATAGGACTTGGGTTGCTAAACTAACCCCTCCGGACCCAAAAACATGATTGGGGACCATTTCATATTTCTTCTTGTAGTTACTTGCAAATGGATTGACTTGAGTTATTGAATTGCAAATTGACTTCTCAATCCACATGAAAGAAGAAAGGTGAGATGTGTAGAGGGTGACAACAAGTGGAAAAAGGAATGGTAAGCACAAAGGTAATGTTTCTCTTGCTTATAACCAATCCTAACTTGTTTTGTCAAGTTAGTGTGCACTATACATATGGTTTTTGAGTCAAAAGTGGTATTTTGTGTTTCTCTTCACACTCTTGTTCAAAAACTGTTTCTAATGCTTCTATAGTGCATTACTAACTTGATTAGACATGTTTGGATATGGTTTGTATTTTTAGCATACCTTTAAATATGTTTTTATGAAATATATGTGCCTTTTGACAGCAACTATGTCGGTCGAGTTTGTCCTGATAGAAACTCGACCGATAGGCACCAATGGGTGTTGCCAGCAGCTGTCATCAGTCGAGTTGTCAATGCACATAACTCGACCGATAACATTGTGCACAGAATACACATTTGGCTTATTGAGTGACAATTTCCCTCTCAACTAGATCTTCTCAACCAATAGCCTTATTCTTTGGCACTCTCATTTGGTACCTTTATATATGCATACTGCCATGTTTTAAATTGCCTATCTTGCTTACAACTCTATCTCTCTAATTGCTCTAAATTGGTATACCTATATCTTGCAATTACTTGCTTTGAGTTGTTTTGTAGGTTTTGATGATGATCTCTTTGGATCTCTTGGTTGTCTTAAATTTCTTCCGTTGTGCTCTAACTTGCTACATCTATATAGGTGTATATCTTGTGTTGATACAACCTTGAGGTTCTTAGGGGTAATCATCTTATGGTAAGGATGCATATCTTGTGAGTTATATCCTTTCGTGCTTCTAAAATTGCATATCTCTTTGTTTGGATATATCTCTACATCTACTCATAGCTTGCTTTATCTTGTGTATCTTTTGGTATCTTTTGCTATGATGTAGATCCTACTAGTAGTCCTAACTTGTGATATCATCTACTAGTAGTTCACATACATGTAGGTCTAACCTTGTTAATGATTGATATCTTTGCTCATCTATATGCTATGCTTGTATCTTGTTTCATACATGCTCAAGATTGTTCCTTGAATTGCATATCTACTATCTTGAGTTTCTTGTATAACATTGTGATGCAGGGTACATAGATCTACATTATATGTAGAAATTGGAGTTTTTTTTGGATTTTATGCATATTTTCTCTAGTTTCAGTTTATGTTTCAAGAGTAGTGTTTTTAATGCAGAAACGGCCTTCTAAGCAAGACTCATTGCTTTGCGATGAGCTCTGATGGTTTTTGGTCATATGCCATCATCTTGAGGGTCAAAATTGTGATTTATTGTTTTTCTGCAGCACTTTATCTTGCTTTTTGGGATGTTCAACTATATGTTTTAACTTGCTTTTCTTTCTATGCTTGGACAAGCCCCTATCTGTTCTCTTCTACTCTCCTTATATATATTTGTGTTATCTCCTTTCTATTTAACAAGTGATGTTTCTTATTTCTTCATAACCCCACTTTTTGAATGCTAGAGCCATGCACATCCTATATGCCTCCATGACCCCCACCGAGTTCAACCGGATTTCTTCATGTGAAACAACCTATGAGGTATGGAGAAAACTTTGCATCACTTATGAAGGGAGACAGATCAAGTGAAGGAAAGCAAAGTCTACATGCTCAAAGGGCTGTTTTAGAACTTCAAGATGGGAAAGGAGGAGAGCATAGCCAACATGTACTCAAGGCTCAACACCATATTTAATGGTCTTGTTGTTCTAGGACATCCTATGTCTAGTGGAGAGATCAACTCAAAGATCCTTAGAACTCTCCCCAAGAGGTGGGAACCCAAGGTGACTTCCATTGAAGAAGCAATGTCTCTTAAGGATATTACTATTGAAGAGCTCATTGGAAATCTTCAAGCACATGAATCCACTCTTGACAAAAGGGAGGAAGTGGAAAGACAAGAGAAGAAAGAGCTAAAGAGAATGAAGAAGGCTGAAATGAAGGCTCAAATTGAAGCTATCATGGAACAAGTCTCTCCATCCTCTCAAGCTAAAGAAGATGCCATGTACTCCAAGGGTAAATTCTACAAAGGCAAGTCCTCCTCCATCCGGTGCTTCACATGTGGAAAGAAGGGTCACTACAAGGAAGATTGCCCACAAGGAAAAAAGACCCATCCTCACAAGAAAAGAGAAGATAAGTGGCACTCAAGCCCAAGTGACTCCTCCAACTCAAGCTCAAGTGAAGATTCAAGTGAAGGATCAAGATCAAGCTCTAGTGATGAAGGAGAATGTCATTTTGCTCTTATAGCATCAACAAGTGAAGACTCAAGTGAGGTAAATCTAAACTCTTTAGATAAAGAATATTTGATTGCTATTATTCATGATATTTGTGCCTCTCTTAATCCTTCTAAAAGGAAAAAGAAAAAGCTTGCTAAAATTGTTGATAATTTGCATGTAGAACTAGATGATCTTGAACATGCTAATTTTGCTTGCTTGATGATAAAAACAATTGTCTTAGTCAAATAGATTCTCTTAAACTTGAAAATACTAGTTTACTTGATAAGGTTAGATTTCTAGAAGCTCAACCTCTTGTGCCTAGTTCTAAAGAAGAGCATGCCTTAATTTTTGATTCTCTCATGCATGATATTGATGTTCTTAAATCTGAAAACAAGGACAAAGATTTTGTTTTGCATGAATTAGAAATAGAAAATGCCTCCTTGCTTGCTAAAATCAATGTGCATGAATCTTGTTCTAGTTCTACTAATAGAGAGAATGATGTTGCTGCTCTTCATATTGATAGAGATTCTTATTTAACTAAAGCTCTTTGCTTAGAAAATGATCTTTTACATGTTAGAGATAATATCTATAATTTGTCTTCTACTATTACCTCTCTTATGCATGATAATGATAGTTTGAGATCTTCTTTGCAAAGATTCTTAGTTGGTAAAAAAAATCTTAATGATATCCTACACCATACTACTAAACAAATTGGTAGACATGGTTTAGGGTATGATAGTAGTCAAGGGAACAACAAAGGTAAAGGACCTCCAATCTTCCATCGAGAATCCTCTAGTTCCAAGACTATGGGCACATGCAACTATTGCAATGAAATTGGCCATTATTCTACTTGTTGTCCTTTTAGGAAAGCACCCAAGAGCAATAGGACTTGGGTTGCTAAACTAACCCCTCCGGACCCAAAAACATGATTGGGGACCATTTCATCTTTCTTCTTGTAGGTACTTGCAAATGGATTGACTTGAGCTATTGAATTGCAAATTGACTTCTCAATCCAAATGAAAGAAGAAAGGTGAGATGTGTAGAGGGTGACAACAAGTGGAAAAAGGAATGGTAAGCACAAAGGTAATGTTTCTCTTGCTTATAACCAATCCTAACTTGTTTTGTCAAGTTAGTGTTCACTATACATATGGTTTTTGAGTCAAAAGTGGTATTTTGTGTTTCTCTTCACACTCTTGCTAAAAAACTCTTTCTAATGCTTCTATAGTGCATTACTAACTTGATTAGACATGTTTGGATATGATTTGTATTTTTAGCATACCTTTAAATATGTTTTTATGAAATATATGTGCCTTTTGACAGCAACCCTGTCGGTCGAGTTTGTCCTGATAGAAACTCGACCGATAGGCACCAATGGGTTTTGCCAGCAGCTGTCATCAGTCGAGTTGTCAATGCACAGAACTCGACCGATAACACTGTGCACAGAATACACATTTGGTTTATTGAGTGACAATTTCCCTCTCAACTAGATCTTCTCAACCAATAGCCTTGTTCTTTGGCACTCTCATTTGGTACCTTTATATACGCATATTGCCATGTTTTAAATTTCCTATCTTGCTTACAACTCTATCTCTCTAATTGCTCTAAATTGGTATACCTATATCTTGCAATTACTTGCTTTGAGTTATTTTGCAGGTTTTGATGATGATCTCTTTGGATCTCTTGGTTGTGTCTTAAATTGCTTCTGTTGTGCTCTAACTTGCTACATCTATATAGGTGTATATCTTGTGTTGTTACAACCTTGAGGTTCTTAGGGGTAATCATCCTATGGTAAGGATGCATATCTTGTGAGTTATATCCTTTTGTGCTTCTAAAATTGCATATCTCTTTGTTTGGATATATCTCTACATCTACTCATAGCTTGCTTTATCTTGTGTATCTTTTGGTATCTCTTGCTATGATCTAGATCCTACTAGTAGTCCTAACTTGTGATATCATCTACTAGTAGTTCACATACATGTAGGTCTAACCTTGTTTATGATTGATATCTTTGCTCATCTATATGTTATGCTTGTATTTTGTTTCATACATGCCCAAGCTTGTTCCTTGAATTACATATCTACTATCTTGAGTTTCTTATATAACATTGTGATGCAGGGTACATAGATCTACATTATATGTAGAAATTGGAGTTTTTGTTTGGATTTTATGCAGATTTGCTCCAGTTTCAGTTTTTGCTGCAAGAGTAGTGTTTTTCATGCAGAAACAACCTTCTAAGCAAGACTCATTGCTTTGCGATGAGCTCTGATGGTTTTTGGTCATATGCCATCATCTTGAGGGTCAAAATTGTGATTTATTGTTTTTCTACAGTACTTTATCTTGTTTTTTGGGATGTTCAAGTATATGCTTTAACTTGCTTTTCTTTCTATGCTTGGACAAGCCCCTATCTGTGCTCTTCTACTCTCGTTATATATATTTGTGTTATCTCCTTTCTCTTTAACAACTGATGTTTCTTATTTCTTCATAACCCCACTTTTTGAAATGACAAAGGGGGAGAAAGGTATGTCTTCTTTTAAAAGAGGAAGAAGGTATGTCTTACATGAAGAGGAGAAGCATGTACATATAAAGGGGAGAAGGTAAATGGGAGAAGACATATATGTGTAGAACATATATGAGTAGAAGACATAGTTTCTATAAATGTTATGAAAGCTAACCATGCAGGACAAATAACATCAATTGAGGGGGAGTATGAGAACTCCATGCACATCAATTGAGGGGGAGCATATGAACTCCATTCTATTGAAACCCCTAGGTTTCTCCGAAAGTATGAATTTACTTGAAAGCTTTCAATACATTTATGGAATGGTTTGTCATCTTCAAAAAGGGGGAGAATGTTGACTCAAGGTCAATTAGGTCAATGTTGACTCACTTCTAAATTGACTAAACCCGTGTTTTGATGATGACTAATCATTCCACATATTGGTGTCTAATTCCTCTACTTGAGTGTTTTCAGATTAGGTATAGACACACTCCAATTGCCCTAGCTTGCGCATATCAAATTGGAGAAAAGACAAGTCAAAGTCATACAAGTGCATGTTTTTGTAATATGATGTAAATCCATTAGAATCATGTTGTAAATCACTTGTAATGATTGTATGACTTGTAATTAATCTTAGAAAAATATCAGGAGCACTTAGATCGAACATTAGAGCACTTTAGATGCAACTTTGAAAATTGATTACAGGCACTTTGTCGGTCGAGTTTCCCAGCCTGAAAACTCGACCGATCATCCTTGATCAATTTTCTGGAGATTGCATCGGTCGAGTTGTGTTTACACAGAACTCGACCGATGGAGTAATTGACCAAATCGATTTTCATTGGTCGGTCGAGTTTCCTCAGGACAAACTCGACTGATGGTCTGAATATCGGCTTTTTCTTTTACTCTATCGGTCGAGTTACCCCTATAGAAACTTGATCGATTGCTCTGTACGGAAAAGTGCTTCTAGCCGTTGTGGAGTTGCAACAAGTGAAAATAGATCTGTTGCAAGCCACAAAATGGCTAGTTTTCATTCACAAGTGTTCCCAAAGGCTAAGAGGCATCCCCAGCTATAAATAGGACCCCTTGGGCTTCATTCCAAGGTTGAGCATTCATTGCAAACTCTATGTGAGGTTCCTATTCTATAGTTGAGTGCTTCCTACAACCTCCTCTCTCTCTAAGCTTAATCACTTGCTACATCCATTAGAGTGAGTAGGAAATCTGTAAGAGAGCTAGTCCTACATGTATATCTTGTGAGGCTCTCACTTCCACCATCTCTCCATCTCTCATTTCCAATCATGAAGATGAAGGCTCTCTCTCTTGTCCAAGAGAGGAGAAGAAGAACAAGGGAAGGCATCCCTTGGTGAAGATCAAGGCTGAAGACTTGGAGCTAGAGTGGGTAAGCCCTTGGAGAAGGCAGAAGACTCAAGCTCAAGTGGGTAAGACCTTGGTGGAAGCTTCTCCGAGTGAAGGTGAAGTCAAAAGCTGAAGATCCAAGAAGAGTGGATAATCCCTGCAAGGATGAAGACTTGTGCAAGAGTGGGTAAGTCCTTGGAGAAGGCCAAAGACTCTTGCAAAGTGGGTAAGTCCTTGGTAAGGTTGAAGACTCTTTGTATTGGATAGATAAGTCTTTTGTTTGGTCATGCATTGTATGTCTTATGAATGAATATAAGAGTGAAATAGTTTGGAAGTCCTAGAGGTTGACCTCTCTAGGCAAGTGGACTGACACACTTCTAGTTTGAAGTGTGGAACCACTCTAAATAGCTTGTCTAATTGGTGCATGTTCAATCTCTCTCTCCCTTGCTATTTATGTTTCAGTTGCACTCAAATTACCTATTTAGCAACCTTATCTTGTCATATATCTTGAAGGTTTAATGAATTTTGTTTAAGTACTTTCAGCTCTATTCAACCCCCTCTAGAGAATCTAATCACCCATCTAGGATCCAACAATTGATATCAGAGCGGCTCTTCTCCAAGCATATTTCAACAAGTAGGAGAAGATGGGTGACTACCTAGGAGGGAGATTCTCGACCAGCCTTCCAATCTTTGATGGGAGCAATTTCCTCTATTGGAGAAGAAGGCTTCAATTCTACATCCAAGGATCAAGTCTTGAGATGTGGCAAATGATGAACAACCCATACATGCTACCAAAGACAAAGATTGAATAATGGGATGAAGCTACCTTGATGAAAGCTACCTTGAATGCTAGAGCCATGCACATCCTATATGCCTCCATGACCCCCACCGAGTTCAACCGGATATCTTCATGTGAAACAGCCTATGAGGTATGGAGAAAGCTTTGCATCACTTATGAAGGGAGAAATCAAGTGAGGGAAAGCAAAGTCTACATGCTCAAAGGGCTGTTTGAGAACTTCAAGATGGGAAAAGAGGAGAGCACAGCCAACATGTACTCAAAGCTCAACACCATCTTGAATGGTCTTGCTGTTCTAGGACATCCTATGTCTAGTGGAGAGATCAACTCAAAGATCCTTAGAACTCTCCCCAAGAGGTGGGAACCCAAGGTGACTTCCATTGAAGAAACAAGGTCTCTTAAGGATATTACTATTGAAGAGCTCATTGGAAATCTTCAAGCACATGACTCCACTCTTGACAAAAGGGAGGAAGTGGAAAGACAAGAGAATAAAGAGCTAAAGAGAATGAAGAAGGCTGCAATGAAGGCTCAAATTGAAGCTATCATGGAACAAGTCTCTCCATCCTCTCAAGCTAAAGAAGATGTCATGTACTCCAAGGGTAAACTCTACAAAGGTAAGTCCTCCTCCATCCGGTGCTTCACATGTGGAAAGAAGGGTCACTACAAGGAAGATTGCCCACAAGGCAAAAAGACCCATCTTCACAAGAAAAGAGAAAATAAGTGGCACTCAAGCCCAAGTGACTCCTCCAACTCAAGCTCAAGTGAAGATTCAAGTTAAAGGATCAAGCTCAAGCTATAGTGATGAAGGAGAATGCCATTTTGCTCTTATAGAATCAACAAGTGAAGACTCAAGTGAGGTAAATCTAAACTCTTTAGATAAAGAATATTTGATTGCTATTATTCATGATATTTGTGACTCTCTTAAGCCTTCTAAAAGGAAAAAGAAAAAGCTCGCTAAAATTTTTGATAATTTGCATGTAGAACTAGATGATCTTGAACATGCTAATTTTGCTTGCTTGATGATAAAAACGATTGTCTTAGTCAAATAGATTCTCTTAAACTTGAAAATACTAGTTTACTTGATAAGGTTAGATTTCTAGAAGCTCAACCTCTTGTGCCTAGTTCTAATGAAGAGCATGCCTTAATTTTTGATTCTCTCATGCATGATATTGATGTTCTTAAATCTGAAAACAAGGACAAAGATTTTGTTTTGCATGAATTAGAAATAGAAAATGCCTCCTTGCTTGCTAAAATCAATGTTCATGAATCTTGTTCTAGTTCTACTAATAGAGAGAATGATGTTGCTGCTCTTCATATTGATAGAGATTCTTATTTAACTAAAGCTCTTTGCTTAGAAAATGATATTTTACATGTTAGAGATAATATCTATAATTTGTCTTCTACTATTACCTCTCTTATGCATGATAATGATAGTTTGAGATCTTCTTTGCAAAGATTCTTAGTTGGTAAAAAAATTCTTAATGATATCCTACACCATACTACTAAACAAATTGGTAGACATGGTTTAGGGTATGATAGTAGTCAAGGGAACAACAAAGGTAAAGGACCTCCAATCTTCCATCGAGAATCCTCTAGTTCCAAGACTATGGGCACATGCAACTATTGCAATGAAATTGGTCATTATTCTACTTGTTGTCCTTTTAGGAAAGCACCCAAGAGCAATAGGACTTGGGTTGCTAAACTAACCCCTCCGGACCCAAAAACATGATTGGGGACCATTTTAGCTTTCTTCTTGTAGGTACTTGCAAATGGATTGAATTGAGCTATTGAATTGCAAATTGACTTCTCAATCCAAATGAAAGAAGAAAGGTGAGATGTGTAGAGGGTGACAACAAGTGGAAAAAGGAATGGTAAGCACAAAGGTAATGTTTCTCTTGCTTATAACCAATCCTAACTTGTTTTGTCAAGTTAGTGTGCACTATACATATGGTTTTTGAGTCAAAAGTGGTATTTTGTGTTTCTCTTCACACTCTTACTCAAAAACTATTTCTAATGCTTCTATAGTGCATTACTAACTTGATTAGACATGTTTAGATATGGTTTGTATTTTTAGCATACCTTTAAATATGTTTTTATGAAATATATGTGTCTTTTGACAGAAACTCTGTCGGTCGAGTTTGTCCTGATAGAAACTCGACCGATAGGCACTAATGGGTGTTGCCAGCAGCTATCATCGGTCTAGTTTTCAATGCACATAACTCGACCGATAACACTGTGCACAGAATACACATTTGGCTTATTGAGTGAGAATTTCCCTCTCAACTAGATCTTCTCAACCAATAGCCTTATTCTTTGGCACTCTCATTTGGTACCTTTATATATGCATATTGCCATGTTTTAAATTGTCTATCTTGCTTACAACTGTATCTCTCTAATTGCTCTAAATTGGTATACCTATATCTTGCAATTACTTGCTTTGAGTTGTTTCGTAGGTTTTGATGATGATCTCTTTGGATCTCTTGGTTGTGTCTTAAATTTCTTCCGTTGTGCTCTAACTTGCTACATCTATATAGGTGTATATCTTGTGTTGATACAACCTTGAGGTTCTTAGGGGTAATCATCTTATGGTAAGGATGCATATCTTGTGAGTTATATGCTTTCGTGCTTCTAAAATTACATATCTCTTTGTTTGGATATATCTCTACATCGACTCATAGCTTGCTTTATCTTGTGTATCTTTTGGTATCTCTTGCTATGATCTAGATCCTACTAGTAGTCCTAACTTGTGATATCATCTACTAGTAGTTCACATACATGTAGGTCTAACCTTGTTTATGATTGATATCTTTGCTTATCTATATGCTATGCTTGTATCTTGTTTCATACATGCTCAAGCTTGTTCCTTGAATTGCATATCTACTATCTTGAGTTTCTTGTATAACATTGTGATGCAGGGTACATAGATCTACATTATATGTAGAAATTGGAGTTTTTTTTGGATTTTATGCAGATTTGCTCCAGTTTCAGTTTTTGATGCAAGAGTAGTGTTTTTCATTCAGAAACGGCCTTCTAAGCAAGACTCATTGCTGTGCAATGAGCTCTGCTGGTTTTTGGTCATATGCCATCTTCTTGAGGGTCAAAATTGCGATTTATTGTTTTTCTGCATCACTTTTTCTTATTTTTGGGGATATTCAAGTATATGCTTTAACTTGCTTTTCTTTCTATGCTTGGACAAGCCCCTATCTGTGCTCTTCTACTCTCGTTATATATATTTGTGTTCTCTCCTTTCTCTTTAACAACTGATGTTTCTTATTTCTTCATAACCCCACTTTTTGAAATGACAAAGGGGGAGAAAGGTATGTCTTCTTTTAAAAGAGGAAGAAGGTATGTCTTACATGAAGAGGAGAAGCATGTACATATAAAGGGGAGAAGGTAAATGGGAGAAGACATATATGTGTAGAACATATATGAGTAGAAGACATAGTTTCTATAAATGTTATGAAAGCTAACCATGCAGGAGAAATAACATCAATTGAGGGGGAGTATGAGAACTCCATGCACATCAATTGAGGGGGAGCATATGAACTCCATTCTATTGAAACCCCTAGGTTTCTCCGAAAGTATGAATTTACTTGAAAGCTTTCAATACATTTATGGAATGGTTTGTCATCTTCAAAAAGGGGGAGAATGTTGACTCAAGGTCAATTAGGTCGATGTTGACTCACTTCTAAATTGACTAAACCCGTGTTTTGATGATGACTAAGCATTCCACATATTGGTGTCTAATTCCTCTACTTGAGTGTTTTCAGATTAGGTATAGACACACTCCAATTGCCCTAGCTTGCGCATATCAAATTGGAGAAAAGACAAGTCAAAGTCATACAAGTGCATGTTTTTGTAATATGATGTAAATCCATTAGAATCGTGTTGTAAATCACTTGTAATGATTGTATGACTTGTAATTAAGCTTAGAAAAATATCAGGAGCACTTAGATCGAACATTAGAGCACTTTAGATGCAACTTTGAAAATTGATTACAGGCACTTTGTCGGTCGAGTTTCCCAGCCTGAAAACTCGACCGATCATCCTTGATCAATTTTCTGGAGATTGCATCGGTCGAGTTGTGTTTACACAGAACTCGACCGATGGAGTAATTGACCAAATCGATTTTCATTGGTCGGTCGAGTTTCCTCAGGACAAACTCGACTGATGGTCTGAATATCGGCTTTTTCTTTTACTCTATCGGTCGAGTTACCCCTATAGAAACTTGATCGATTGCTCTGTACGGAAAAGTGCAGAAAAGTGCTTCTAGCCGTTGTGGAGTTGCAACAAGTGAAAATAGATCCGTTGCAAGCCACAAAATGGCTAGTTTTCGTTCACAAGTGTTCCCAAAGGCTAAGAGGCATCCCCAGCTATAAATAGGACCCCTTGGGCTTCATTCCAAGGTTGAGCATTCATTGCAAACTCTATGTGAGGTTCCTATTCTATAGTTGAGTGCTTCCTACAACCTCCTCTCTCTCTAAGCTTAATCACTTGCTACATCCATTAGAGTGAGTAGGAAATCTGTAAGAGAGCTAGTCCTACATGTATATCTTGTGAGGCTCTCACTTCCACCATCTCTCCATCTCTCATTTCCAATCATGAAGATGAAGGCTCTCTCTCTTGTCCAAGAGAGGAGAAGAAGAACAAGGGAAGGCATCCCTTGGTGAAGATCAAGGCTGAAGACTTGGAGCTAGAGTGGGTAAGCCCTTGGAGAAGGCAGAAGACTCAAGCTCAAGTGGGTAAGACCTTGGTGGAAGCTTCTCCGAGTGAAGGTGAAGTCAAAAGCTGAAGATCCAAGAAGAGTGGGTAATCCCTGCAAGGCTGAAGACTTGTGCAAGAGTGGGTAAGTCCTTGGAGAAGGCCAAAGACTCTTGCAAAGTGGGTAAGTCCTTGGTAAGGTTGAAGACTCTTTGTATTGGATAGATAAGTCTTTTGTTTGGTCATGCATTGTATGTCTTATGAATGAATATAAGAGTGAAATAGTTTGGAAGTCCTAGAGGTTGACCTCTCTAGGCAAGTGGACTGACACACTTCTAGTTTGAAGTGTGGAACCACTCTAAATAGCTTGTCTAATTGGTGCATGTTCAATCTCTCTCTCCCTTGCTATTTATGTTTCAGTTGCACTCAAATTACCTATTTAGCAACCTTATCTTGTCATATATCTTGAAGGTTTAATGAATTTTGTTTAAGTGCTTTCAGCTCTATTCACCCCCCCTCTAGAGCATCTAATCACCCATCTAGGATCCAACAATTGGTATCAGAGCGTGTCTTCTCCAAGCATACTTCAACAAGTAGGAGAAGATGGGTGACTACCTAGGAGGGAGATTCTCGACCAGTCTTCCAATCATTGATGGGATCAATTTCCTCTATTGGAGAAGAAGGCTTCAATTCTACATCCAAGGATCAAGTCTTGAGACGTGGCAAATGGTGAACAGCCCATACATGCTACCAAAGACAAAGATTGAAGAATGGGATGAAGCTACTTTGATGAAAGCTACCTTGAATTCTAGAGCCATGCACATCCTATATGCCTCCATGACCCCCACCGAGTTCAACCGAATTTCTTCATGTGAAATAGCCTATGAGGTATGGAGAAAACTTTGCATCACTTATAAAGGGACATATCAAGTGAAGGAAAGCAAAGTCTACATGCTCAAAGGGCTGTTTGAGAACTTCAAGATGGGAAAGGAGGAGAGCATAGCCAACATGTACTCAAGGCTCAACACCATCTTGAATGGTCTTGCTGTTCTAGGACATCCTATGTCTAGTGGAGAGATCAACTCAAAGATCCTTATAACTCTCCCCAAGAGGTGGGAACCCAAGGTGACTTCCATTGAAGAAGCAAAGTCTCGTAAGGATATTCCTATTGAAGAGCTCATTGGAAATCTTCAAGCACATGAAGCCACTCTTGACAAAAGGGAGGAAGTGGAAGGACAAGAGAAGAAAGAGCTAAAGAGAATGAAGATGGCTGAAATTAAGGCTTAAATTGAAGCTATCATGGAACAAGTCTCTCCATCCTCTCAAGCTAAAGAGGATGCCATGTACTCTAAGGGTAAACTCTACAAAGGCAAGTCCTACTCCATCTGGTGCTTCACATGTGGAAAGAAGGGTCACTACAAGGAAGATTGCCCACAAGGCAAAAAGACCCATCTTCACAAAAAAAAAAAAGATAAGTGGCACTCAAGCCCAAGTGACTCCTCCAACTCAAGCTCAAGTGAAGATTCAAGTGAAGGATCAAGATCAAGCTCTAGTGATGAAGGAGAATGCCATTTTGCTCTTATAGCATCAACAAGTGAAGACTCAAGTGAGGTAAATCTAAACTCTTTAGAGAAAGAATATTTGATTGCTATTATTCATGATATTTGTGCCTCTCTTAAGTCTTCTAAAAGGAAAAAGAAAAAGTTTGCTAAAATTGTTGATAATTTGCATGTAGAACTAGATGATCTTGAACATGCTAATTCTTGCTTGCTTGATGATAAAAATGATTGTCTTAGTCAAATAGATTCTCTTAAACTTGAAAATACTAGTTTACTTGATAAGGTTAGATTTCTAGAAGCTCAACCTCTTGTGCCTAGTTCTAATGAAGAACATGCCTTAATTGTTGATTCTCTCATGCATGATATTGATGTTCTTAAATCTGAAAACAAGGACAAAGATTTTGTTTTGCATGAATTAGAAATAGAAAATGCCTCCTGGCTTGCTAAAATCAATGTGCATGAATCTTGTTCTAGTTCTACTAATAGAGAGAATGATGTTACTTCTCTTCATATTGATAGAGATTCTTATTTAACTAAAGCTCTTTGCTTAGAAAATGATCTTTTGCATGCTAGAGATAATATCTATAATTTGTCTTCTACTATTACCTCTCTTATGCATGATAATGATAGTTTGAGATCTTCTTTGCAAAGATTCTTAGTTGGTAAAAAAAATCTTAATGATATCCTACACCATACTACTAAACAAATTGGTAGACATGGTTTAGGATATGATAGTAGTCAAGGGAACAACAAAGGTAAAGGACCTCCAATCTTCCATGGAGAATCCTCTAGTTCCAAGACTATGGGCACATTCAACTATTGCAATGAAATTGGCCATTATTCTACTTGTTGTCCTTTTAGGAAAGCACCCAAGAGAAATAGGACTTGGGTTGCTAAACTAAACCCTCCGGACCCAAAAACATGATTGGGGACCATTTCATCTTTCTTCTTGTAGGTACTTGCAAATGGATTGACTTGAGCTATTGAATTGCAAATTGACTTCTCAATCCACATGAAAGAAGAAAGGTGAGATGTGTAGAGGGTGACAAAAAGTGGAAAAAGGAATGGTAAGCACAAAGGTAATGTTTCTCTTGCTTATAACCAATCCTAACTTGTTTTGTCAAGTTAGTGTGCACTATACATATGGTTTTTGAGTCAAAAGTGGTATTTTGTGTTTCTCTTCACACGCTTGCTCAAAAACTGTTTCTAATGCTTCTATAGTGCATTATAAACTTGATTAGACATGTTTGGATATGGTTTGTATTTTTAGCATACCTTTAAATATGTTTTTATGAAATATATGTGCCTTTTGACAGAAACTCTGTCGGTCGAGTTTGTCCTGATAAAACTCGACCGATAGGCACCAATGGGTGTTGCCAGCAGCTGTCATCGGTCGAGTTGTCAATGCACATAACTCGACCGATAACACTGTGCACAGAATACAGGTTTGGCTTATTGAGTGACAATTTCCCTCTCAACTAGATCTTCTCAACCAATAGCCTTATTCTTTGGCACTCTCATTTGGTACCTTTATATATGCATATTGCCATGTTTTAAATTGCCTATCTTTCTTACAACTCTATCTCTCTAATTGCTCTAAATTGGTATACCTATATGTTGCAATTACTTGCTTTGAGTTGTTTTGCAGGTTTTGATGATGATCTCTTTGGATCTCTTGGTTGTCTTAAATTGCTTCCGTTGTGCTCTAACTTGCTACATCTATATAGGTGTATATCTTGTGTTGATACAACCTTGAGGTTCTTAGGGGTAATCATCTTATGGTAAGGATGCATATCTTGTGAGTTATATCCTTTCGTGCTTCTAAAATTGCATATCTCTTTGTTTGGATATATCTCCACATCTACTCATAGCTTGCTTTATCTTGTGTATCTTTTGGTATCTTTTGCTATGATCTAGATCCTACTAGTAGTCCTAACTTGTGATATCATCTACTAGTAGTTCACATACATGTAGGTCTAACCTTGTTTATGATTGATATCTTTGCTCATCTATATGCTATGCTTGCAACTTGTTTCATAAATGCTCAAGCTTGTTCCTTGAATTGCATATCTACTATCTTGAGTTTCTTGTATAACATTGTGATTCAGGGTACATAGATCTACATTATATGTGGAAATTGGAGTTTTTTTTTTAATTTTATGCAGATTTGCTCCAGTTTCAGTTTTTGCTTCAAGAGTAGTGTTTTTCATGCAGAAACGGCCTTCTAAGCAACACTCATTGCTTTGCGATGAGCTCTGATGGTTTTTGGTCATATGCCATCATCTTGAGGGTCAAATTTGCGATTTATTGTTTTTCTGCAGCACTTTATCTTGCTTTTTGGGATGTTCAAGTATATGCTTTAACTTGCTTTTCTTTCCATTCTTGGACAAGCCCCTATCTGTGCTCTTCTACTCTCCTTATATATATTTGTGTTATCTCCTTTCTCTTTAACAAGTGATGTTTCTTATTTCTTCATAACCCCACTTTTTGAAATGACAAAGGGGGAGAAAGGTATGTCTTCTTTTAAAAGAGGAAGAAGGTATGTCTTACATGAAGAGGAGAAACATGTCCATATAAAGGGGATAAGGTAAATGGGAGAAGACATATATGTGTAGAACATATATGAGTAGAAGACATAGTTTCTATAAATGTTATGAAAGCTAACCATGCAGGAGAAATAGCATCAATTGAGGGGGAGTATGAGAACTCCATGCACATCAATTGAGGGGGAGCATATGAACTCCATTCTATTGAAACCCCTAGGTTTCTCCGAAGGTATGAATTTACTTGAAAGCTTTCAATACATTTATGGAATGGTTTGTCATCTTCAAAAAGGGGGAGAATGTTGACTCAAGGTCAATTAGGTCGATGTTGACTCACGTCTAAATTGACTAAACCCGTGTTTTGATGATGACTAACCATTCCACATATTGGTGTCTAATGCCTCTACTTGAGTGTTTTCATATTAGGTATAGACACACTCCAATTGCCTTAGCTTGCGCATATCAAATTGGAGAAAAGACAAGTCAAAGTCGTACAAGTGCACGTTTTTGTAATATGATATAAATCCATAGAATCATGTTGTAAATCACTTGTAATGATGGTATGACTTGGAATTAAGCTTAGAAAAATATTAGGAGCACTTAGAACAAATATTAGAGCACTTTAGATGCAACTTTGAAAATTGATTACAGGCACTTTGTCGGTCGAGTTTCCCATCCTGAAAACTCGACCGATCATCCTTGATCAATTTTCTGGAGATTGCATCGGTTGAGTTCTGTTTACACAGAACTCGACTGATGGAGTAATTGACCAAATCGATTTTCATTGGTCGGTCGAGTTTCCTCAGGACAAACTCGACCGATGGTCTGAATATCGGCTTTGTCTTTTACTCTATCGGTCGAGTTACCCCTATAGAAACTCGACCGATTGCATTGTATGGAAAAGTGTAGAAAAGTGCTTCTAGCCGTTGTGGAGTTGCAACAAGTGAAAATAGATCTGTTGCAAGACACAAAACAACTAGTTTTCGTTCACAAGTGTTCCCAAAGGCTAAGAGGGATCCCCAGCTACAAATAGGACCCCTTGGGCTTCATTCCAAGGTTGAGCATTCATTGCAAACTCTATGTGAGGTTCCTATTCTATAGTTGAGTGCTTCCTATAGCCTCCTCTCTCTCTCTAAGCTTAATCACTTGCTACATCCATTAGAGTGAGTAGGAAATCTCTAAGAGAGCTAGTCCTACATGTATATCTTGTGAGGCTCTCACTTCCACCACCTCTACATCTCTCATTTCCAATCATGAAGATGAATGTTCTCTCTCTTATCCAAGAGAGGAGAAGAAGAACAAGGGAAGGCGTCCCTTGGTGAAGATCAAGGCTAAAGACTTGGAGCTAGAGTGGGTAAGCCCTTGGATGCCAATGCACATAACTCCACCGATAACATTGTGCACAGAATACACATTTGGCTTATTGGGTGACAATTTCCCTCTCAACTAGATCTTCTCAACCAATAGCCTTATTCTTTGGAACTCTCATTTGGTACCTTTATATATGCATATTGCCATATTTTAAATTGCCTATCTTGCTTACAACTCTATCTCTCTAATTGCTCTAAATTGGTATACCTATATCTTACAATTACTTGCTTTGAGTTGTTTTGCAGGTTTTGATGATGATCTCTTTGGATCTCTTGGTTGTGTCTTAAATTGCTTCCGTTGTGCTCTAACTTGCTACATCTATATAGGTGTATATCTTGTGTTGATACAACCTTGAGGTTCTTAGGGGTAATCATCTTATGGTAAGGATGCATATATTGTGAGTTATATCCTTTCGTGCTTCTAAAATTGCATATCTCTTTGTTTGGATATATCTCTACATCTGCTCATAGCTTGCTTTATCTTGTGTATCTTTTGGTATCTCTTTCTATGATCAAGATCCTACTAGTAGTCCCCACTTGTGATATCATCTACTAGTAGTTCACATACATGTAGGTCTAACCTTGTTTATGATTGATATCTTTGCTCATATATATGCTACGCTTGTATCTTGTTTCATACATGCTCAAGCTTGTTCCTTGAATTGCATATCTACTATCTTGAGTTTCTTGTATAACATTGTGATGCAGGGTACATAGATCTACATTATATGTAGAAATTGGAGTTTTATTTTGGATTTTATGCAGATTTGCTCCAGTTTCAGTTTTTGCTGCAAAAGTAGTGTTTTTCATGCAGAAACGGCCTTCTAAGAAAGACTCATTGCTTTGCAATAAGATCTGATGGTTTTTGGTCATATGCCATCATCTTGAGGGTCAAAATTGCGATTTATTGTTTTTCTGCATCACTTTATCTTGCTTTTTGGGATGTTCAAGTATATGCTTTAACTTGCTTTTCTTTCTATGCTTGGACAAGCCCCTATTTGTGCTCTTCTACTCTCCTTATATATATTTGTGTTATCTCTCCTTTCTCTTTAACAAGTGATGTTTTTTATTTATTCATAACCCCACTTTTTGAAATGACAAAGGGGGAGAAAGGTATGTCTTCTTTTAAAAGAGGAAGAAGGTATGTCTTACATGAAGAGGAGAAGCATGTACATATAAAGGGGAGAAGGTAAATGGGAGAAGACATATATGTGTAGAACATATATGAGTAGAAGACTTAGTTTCTATAAATGTTATGAAAGCTAACCATGCAGGAGAAATAGCATCAATTGAGGGGGAGTATGAGAACTCTATGCACATCAATTGAGGGGGAGCATATGAACTCCATTCTATTGAAACCCCTAGGTTTCTCTGAAGGTATGAATTTACTTGAAAGCTTTCAATACATTTATGGAATGGTTTGTCATCTTCAAAAAGGGGGAGAATGTTGACTCAAGGTCAATTAGGTCGATGTTGAATCCCATCTAAATTGACTAAACCTGTGTTTTGATGATGACTAACCATTCCACATATTGGTGTCTAATGCCTCTACTTGAGTGTTTTCAGATTAGGTATAGACACACTCCAATTGCCCTAGCTTGCGCATATCAAATTGGAGAAAAGACAAGTCAAAGTCATACAAGTGCACGTTTTTGTAATATGATGTAAATCCATTAGAATCATGTTGTAAATCACTTGTAATGATTGTATGACTTGTAATTAAGCTTAGAAAAATATCAGGAACACTTAGATCGAACATTAGAGCACTTTAGATGAAACTTTGAAAATTGATTACAGGCACTTTGTCGGTCGAGTTTTCCAGCCTGAAAACTCGACCGATCATCCTTGATCAATTTTCTGGAGATTGCATCGGTCGAGTTGTGTTTACACAGAACTCGACCGATGGAGTAATTGACCAAATCGATTTTCATTGGTCGGTCGAGTTTCCTCAGGACAAACTCGACCGATGGTCTGAATATCGGCTTTGTCTTTTACTCTTTCGGTCGAGTTACCCCTATAGAAACTCGACCGATTGCACTGTACGGAAAAGTGCAGAAAAGTTCTTCTAGCCCTTGTGGAGTTGCAACAAGTGAAAATAGATCCGTTGCAAGCCACAAAATGGCTAGTTTTCGTTTACAAGTATTCCCAAAGGCTAAGAGGCATCCCGAGCTAAAAATAGGACCCCTTGGGCTTCATTGCAAGGTTGAGCATTCATTGCAAACTCTATGTGAGGTTCCTATTCTATAGTTGAGTGCTTCCTACAGCCTCCTCTCTCTCTCTAAGCTTAATCACTTCCTACATCCATTAGAGTGAGTAGGAAATCTATAAGAGAGCTAGTCCTACATGTATATCTTGTGAGGCTCTCACTTCCACCACCTCTCCATCTCTCATTTCCAATCATTAAGATGAAGGTTCTCTCTCTTGTCCAAGAGAGGAGAAGAAGAACAAGGGAAGGCGTCCCTTGGTGAAGATCAAGGCTGAAGACTTGGAGCTAGAGTGGGTAAGCCCTTGGAGAAGGCAGAAAACTCAAGCTCAAGTGGGTAAGACCTTGGTGGAAGCTTCTCCGAGTGAAGGTGAAGTCAAAAGCTGAAGATCCAAGAAGAGTGGGTGATCCCTGCAAGGCTGAAGACTTGTGCAAGAGTGGGTAAGTCCTTGGAGAAGGCCGAAGACTCTTGCAAAGTGGGTAAGTCCTTGGTAAGGTTGAAGACTCTTTGTATTGGATAGGTAAGTCTTTTGTTTGGTCATGCATTGTATGTCTTATGAATGAATATAAGAGTGCAATAGTTTGGAAGTCCTAGAGGTTGACCTCTCTAGGCAAGTGGACTGACACACTTCTAGTTTGAAGTGTGGAACCACTCTAAATAGCTTGTCTAATTGGTGCATGTTCAATCTCTCTCTCCCTTGCTATGTATGTTTCATTTGCACTCAAATTACATATTTAGCAACCTTATCTTGTCATATATCTTGAAGGTTTAATGAATTTTGTTTTAAGTGCTTTCAGCTCTATTCACCCCCCCTCTAGAGCATCTAATCACCCATCTAGGATCCAACAATTGGTATCAGAGTGGGTCTTCTCCAAGCATACTTCAACAAGTAGGAGAAGATGGGTGACTAGCTAGGAGGGAGATTCTCGACCAGCCTTCCAATCTTTGATGGGAGCAATTTCCACTATTGGAGAAGAAGGCTTCAATTCTACATCCAAGGATCAAGTCTTGAGATGTGGCAAATGGTGAACAACACATACATGCTACCAAAGACAAAGATTGAAGAATGGGATGAAGCTACCTTGATGAAAGCTACCTTGAAAGCTAGAGCAATGCACGTCCTATATGCCTCCATGACCCCCACCGAGTTCAACCGGATTTCTTCATGTGAAACAGCCTATGAGGTATGGAGAAAGCTTTGCATCACTTATGAAGGGACAAATCAAGTGAAGGAAAGCAAAGTCTACATACTCAAAGGGCTGTTTGAGAACTTCAAGATGGGAAAGGAGGAGAGCATAGCCAACATGTACTCAAGGCTCAACACCATCTTGAATGGTCTTGCTGTTCTAGGACATCCTATGTCTAGTGGAGAGATCAACTCAAAGATCCTTAGAACTCTCCCCAACAGGTGGGAACCCAAGGTGACTTCCATTGAAGAAGCAAGGTCATTTAAGGATATTCCTATTGAAGAGCTCATTGGAAATCTTCAAGCACATGAAGCCACTCTTGACAAAAGGGAGGAAGTGGAAAGACAAGAGAAGAAAGAGCTAAAGAGAATGAAGAAGGCTGAAATGAAGACTCAAATTGAAGCTATCATGGAACAAGTCTCTCCATCCTCTCAAGCTAAAGAAGATGCCATGTACTCAAAGGGTAAACTCTACAAAGGCAAGTCCTCCTCCATCCGGTGCTTCACATGTGGAAAGAAGGGTCACTACAAGGAAGATTACCCACAAGGAAAAAAGACCCATCTTCACAAGAAAAGAGAAGATATATAAGTGGCACTCAAGCCCAAGTGACTCCTCCAACTCAAGCTCAAGTGAAGATTCAAGTGAAGGATCAAGCTCAAGCTGTAGTGATGAAGGAGAATGCCATTTTTCTCTTATAGAATCAACAAGTGAAGACTCAAGTGAGGTAAATCTAAACTCTTTAGATAAAGAATATTTGATGCTATTATTCATGATATTTGTGCCTCTCTTAAGTCTTCTAAAAGGAAAAAGAAAAAGTTTGCTAAAATTGTTGATAGTTTGCATGTAGAACTAGATGATCTTGAACATGCAAATTCTTGTTTGCTTGATGATAAAAATGATTGTCTTAGTCAAGTAGATTCTTTTAAACTTGAAAATACCAGTTTACTTGATAAGGTTAGATTTCTAGAAGCTCAACCTCTTGTGCCTAGTTCTAATAAAGAGCATGCCTTAATTGTTGATTCTCTCATGCATGATATTGATGTTCTTAAATCTGAAAACAAGGACAAAGATTTTGTTTTGCATGAATTAGAAATAGAAAATGCCTCCTTGCTTGCTAAAATCAATGTGCATTAATCTTGTTCTAGTTCTACTAATAGAGAGAATGATGTTGTTGCTCTTCATATTGATAGAGATTCTTATTTAACAAAAACTCTTCGCTTAGAAAATGATCTTTTGCATGCTAGAGATAATATCTATAATTTGTCTTCTACTATTACCTCTCTTATGCATGATAATTATAGTTTGAGATCTTCTTTGCAAAGATTCTTAGTTGGTAAAAAGAATCTTAATGATATCCTACACCATACTACTAAACAAATTGGTAGACATGGTTTAGGGTATGATAGTAGTCAAGGGAACAACAAAGGTAAAGGACCTCCGGTCTTCCATGGAGAATCCTCTAGTTCCAAGACTATGGGCACATGCAACTATTGCAATGAAATTGGTCATTATTCTACTTGTTGTCCTTTTAGGAAAGCACCCAAGAGCAATAGGACTTGGGTTGCTAAACTAACCCCTCCGGACCCAAAAACATGATTGGGGACCATTTCATCTTTCTTCTTGTAGGTACTTGCAAATGGATTGACTTGAGCTATTGAATTGCAAATTGATTTCTCAATCTACATGAAAGAAGAAAGGTGAGATGTGTAGAGGTTGACAACAAGTGGAAAAAGGAATGGTAAGCACAAAGTTAATGTTTCTCTTACTTATAACCAATCCTAACTTGTTTGGTCAAGTTAGTGTGCACTATACATATGGTTTTTGAGTCAAAAGTGGTATTTTGTGTTTCTCTTCACACTCTTGCTCAAAAACTATTTCTAATGCTTCTATAGTGCATTACTAACTTGATTAGACATGTTTGGATATGGTTTGTATTTTTAGCATACCTTTAAATATGTTTTTATGAAATATATGTGCCTTTTGACAGCAACTCTGTCGGTCAAGTTTGTCCTGATAGAAACTCGACCGATAGGCACCAATGGGTGTTGCCAGAAGTTGTCATCGGTCGAGTTGTCAATGCACATAACTCGACCGATAACACTGTGCACAGAATGCACATTTGGCTTATTGAGTGAGAATTTCCCTCTCAACTAGATCTTCTCAACCAATAGCCTTATTCTTTGGCACTCTCATTTGGTACCTTTATATATGCATATTGCCATGTTTTAAATTGTCTATCTTGCTTACAACTCTATCTCTCTAATTGCTCTAAATTGGTATACCTATATCTTACAATTACTTGCTTTGAGTTGTTTTGCAGGTTTTGATGATGATCTCTTTGGATCTCTTGGTTGTGTCTTAAATTGCTTCTGTTGTGCTCTAACTTGCTACATCTATATAGGTGTATATCTTGTGTTGATACAACCTTGAGGTTCTTAGGGGTAATCATCTTATGGTAAGGATGCATATCTTGTGAGTTATATCCTTTCGTGCTTCTAAAATTGCATATCTCTTTGTTTGGATATATCTCTACATCTACTCATAGCTTGCTTTATTTTGTGTATCTTTTGGTATCTCTTTCTATGATCAAGATCCTACTAGTAGTCCTAACCTGTGATATCATCTACTAGTAGTTCACATACATGTAGGTCTAACCTTGTTTATGATTGATATCTTTTCTCATCTATATGCTATGCTTGTATCTTGTTTCATACATGCTCAAGCTTGTTCCTTGAATTGCATATCTACTATCTTGAGTTTCTTGTATAACATTGTGATGCAGGGTACATAGATCTACATTATATGTAGAAATTGGTTTTTTTTTTGGATTTTATGCAGATTTTCTCCAGTTTCAGTTTTTGCTGCAAGAGTAGTGTTTTTCATGAAGAAACGCCTTCTAAGCAAGACTCATTGCTTTGCAATGAGCTCTGATGGTTTTTGGTCATATGCCATCATCTTGAGGGTCAAAATTGTGATTTATTGTTTTTCTATAGCACTTTATCTTGCTTTTTGGGATGTTCAAGTATATGCTTTAACTTGCTTTTCTTTCTATGCTTGGACAAGCCCCTATCTGTGCTCTTCTACTCTCCTTATATATATTTGTGTTATCTCCTTTCTCTTTAACAAGTGATGTTTCTTATTTCTTCATAACCCCACTTTTTGAAATGACAAAGGGGGAGAAAGGTATGTCTTTTTTTAAAAGAGGAAGAAGGTATGTCTTACATGAAGAGGAGAAGAATGTCCATATAATGGGGAGAAGGTAAATGGGAGAAGACATATATGTGTAGAACATATATGAGTAGAAGATATAGTTTCTATAAATGTTATGAAAGCTAACAATGCAGGAGAAATAGCATCAATTGAGGGGGAGTATGAGAACTCCATGCACATCAATTGAGGGGAGCATATGAACTCCATTCTATTGAAACCCCTAGGTTTCTCCGAAGGTATGAATTTACTTGAAAGCTTTCAATACATTTATGGAATGGTTTGTCATCTTCAAAAAGGGGGAGAATGTTGACTCAAGGTCAATTAGGTCGATGTTGACTCACGTATAAATTGACTAAACCCGTGTTTTGATGATGACTAACCATTCCACATATTGGTGTCTAATGCCTCTACTTGAGTGTTTTCAGATTAGGTATAGACACACTCCAATTGCCCTAGCTTGCGCATATCAAATTGGAGAAAAGACAAGTCAAAGTCATACAAGTGCACATTTTTTTAATATGATGTAAATCCATTAGAATCATGTTGTAAATCACTTCTAATGATTGTATGACTTGTAATTAAGATTAGAAAAATATCAAGAGCACTTAGATCGAACATTAGAGCACTTTAGATGCAACTTTGAAAATTGATTACATGCACTTTGTCGGTCGAGTTTCCAATCCTGAAAACTCGACCGATCATCCTTGATCAATTTTCTGGAGATTGCATCGGTCGAGTTGTGTTTACACAGAACTCGACCGATGGAGTAATTTACCAAATTGATTTTCATTGGTCGGTCGAGTTTCCTCAGGACAAACTCGACAGATGGTCTGAATATCGGCTTTGTCTTTTACTCTATCGGTCGAGTTACCCCTATAGAAACTCGACCGATTGCACTGTACGGAAAAGTGCAGACAAGTGCTTCTAGCCGTTGTGGATTTGCAACAAGTGAAAATAGATCCCTTTGCAAGCCACAAAACGGCTAGTTTTCGTTCACAAGTGTTCCCAAAGGCTAAGAGGCATCCCCATCTATAAATAGGACCCCTTGGGCTTCATTCCAAGGTTGAGCATTCATTGCAAACTCTATGTGAGGTTCCTATTCTATAGTTGAGTGCTTCCTACAGCCTCCTCTCTCTCTCTAAGCTTAATCACTTGCTACATCCATTAGAGTGAGTAGGAAATCTGTAAGAGAGCTAGTCCTACATGTATATCTTGTGAGGCTCTCACTTCCACCACCTCTCCATCTCTCATTTCCAATCATGAAGATGAAGGTTCTCTCTCTTGTCTAAGAGAGGAGAAGAAGAACAAGGGAAGGCGTCCCTTGGTGAAGATCAAGGCTGAAGACTTGGAGCTAGAGTGGGTAAGCCCTTGGAGAAGGCAGAAGACTCAAGCTCAAGTGGGTAAGACCTTGGTGGAAGCTTCTCCGAGTGAAGGTGAAGTCAAAAGCTAAAGATCCAAGAAGAGTGGGTGATCCCTGCAAGGCTGAAGACTTGTGCAAGAGTGGGTAAGTCCTTGGAGAAGGCCGAAGACTCTTGCAAAGTGGGTAAGTCCTTAGTAAGGTTGAAGACTCTTTGTATTGAATAGGTAATTCTTTTGTTTGGTCATGCATTGTATGTCTTATGAATGAATATAAGAGTGAAATAGTTTGGAAGTCCTAGAGGTTGACCTCTCTAGGCAAGTGGACTGACACACTTCTAGTTTGAAGTGTGGAACCACTCTAAATAGCTTGTCTAATTGGTGCATGTTCAATCTCTCTCTCCTTTGCTATGTATGTTTCAGTTGCACTCAAATTACCTATTTAGCAACCTTATCTTGTCATATATCTTGAAGGTTTAATGAATTTTGTTTAAGTGCGTTCAGCTCTATTCACCCCCCCCCTCTAGAGCATCTAATCACCCATCTAGGATCCAACAATTGGTATCAGAGCGGGTCTTCTCCAAGCATACTTCAACAAGTAGGAGAAGATGGGTGACTACCTAGGACGGAGATTCTCGACCATCCTTCCAATCTTTGATGGGAGCAATTTCCTCTATTGGAGAAAAAGGCTTCAATTCTACATCCAAGGATCAAGTTTTGAGACGTGGCAAATGGTGACCAGCCCATACATTCTACCAAAGACAAAGATTGAAGAATGGGATGAAGCTTCTTTGATGAAAGCTACCTTGAATGCTAGAGCCATGCACATCCTATATGCCTCCATGACCCCCACCGAGTTCAACCAGATTTCTTCATGTGAAACAACCTATGAGGTATGGAGAAAGTTTTGCATCACTTATGAAGGGACAGATCAAGTGAAGGAAAGTAAAGTCTACATGCTCAAAGGGATGTTTGAGAACTTCAAGATGGGAAAGGAGGAGAGCATAGCCAACATGTACTCAAGGCTCAACACCATCTTGAATGGTCTTTCTGTTCTAGGACATCCTATGTCTAGTGGAGAGATCAACTCAAAGATCCTTAGAACTCTCCCCAAGAGGTGGGAACCCAAGGTGACTTCCATTGAAGAAACAAGGTCTCTTAAGGATATTACTATTGAAGAGCTCATTGGAAATCTTCAAGCACATGACTCCACTCTTGACAAAAGGGAGGAAGTGGAAAGACAAGAGAAGAAAGAGCTAAAGAGAATGAAGAAGGCTGCAATGAAGGCTCAAATTGAAGCTATCATGGAACAAGTCTCTCCATCCTCTCAAGCTAAAGAAGATGTCATGTACTCCAAGGGTAAACTCTACAAAGGTAAGTCCTCCTCCATCCGGTGCTTCACATGTGGAAAGAAGGGTCACTACAAGGAAGATTGCCCACAAGGCAAAAAGACCCATCTTCACAAGAAAAGAGAAAATAAGTGGCACTCAAGCCCAAGTGACTCCTCCAACTCAAGCTCAAGTGAAGATTCAAGTGAAGGATCAAGCTCAAGCTATAGTGATGAAGGAGAATGCCATTTTGCTCTTATAGCATCAACAAGTGAAGACTCAAGTGAGGTAAATCTAAACTCTTTAGATAAAGAATATTTGATTGCTATTATTCATGATATTTGTGACTCTCTTAAGCCTTCTAAAAGGAAAAAGAAAAAGCTTGCTAAAATTGTTGATAATTTGCATGTAGAACTAGATGATCTTGAACATGCTAATTTTGCTTGCTTGATGATAAAAACGACTGTCTTAGTCAAATAGATTCTCTTAAACTTGAAAATACTAGTTTACTTGATAAGGTTAGATTTCTAGAAGCTCAACCTCTTGTGCCTAGTTCTAATGAAGAGCATGCCTTAATTTTTGATTCTCTCATGCATGATATTGATGTTCTTAAATCTGAAAACAAGGACAAAGATTTTGTTTCGCATGAATTAGAAATAGAAAATGCCTCCTTGCTTGCTAAAATCAATGTGCATGAATCTTGTTCTAGTTCTACTAATAGAGAGAATGATGTTGCTGCTCTTCATATTGATAGAGATTCTTATTTAACTAAAGCTCTTTGCTTAGAAAATGATCTTTTACATTTAGAGATAATATCTATAATTTGTCTTCTACTATTACCTCTCTTATGCATGATAATGATAGTTTGAGATCTTCTTTGCAAAGATTCTTAGTTGGTAAAAAAATCTTAATGATATCCTACACCATACTACTAAACAAATTGGTAGACATGGTTTAGGGTATGATAGTAGTCAAGGGAACAACAAAGGTAAAGGACCTCCAATCTTCCATGGAGAATCCTCTAGTTCCAAGACTATGGGCACATGCAACTATTGCAATGAAATTGGCCATTATTCTACTTGTTGTCCTTTTAGGAAAGCACCCAAGAGCAATAGGACTTGGGTTGCTAAACTAACCCCTCCGGACCCAAAAACATGATTGGGGACCATTTCATCTTTCTTCTTGTAGGTACTTGGAAATGGATTGACTTGAGCTATTGAATTGCAAATTGACTTCTCAATCCAAATGAAAGAAGAAAGGTGAGATGTGTAGAGGGTGACAACAAGTGGAAAAAGGAATGGTAAGCACAAAGGTAATGTTTCTCTTGCTTATAACCAATCCTAACTTGTTTTGTCAAGTTAGTGTGCACTATACATATGGTTTTTGAGTCAAAAGTGGTATTTTGTGTTTCTCTTCACACTCTTGCTCAAAAACTATTTCTAATGCTTCTATAGTGCATTACTAACTTGATTAGACATGTTTGGATATGGTTTGTATTTTTAGCATACCTTTAAATATGTTTTTATGAAATATATGTGCCTTTTGACAGCAACTCTGTCGGTCGAGTTTGTCTTGATAGAAAATCGACCGATAGGCACCAATGGGTGTTTCCAGCAGCTATCATCGGTCGAGTTGTCAATGCACATAACTCGACCGATAACATTGTGCACAGAATACACATTTGGCTTATTGAGTGAGAATTTCCCTCTCAACTAGATCTTCTCAACCAATAGCCTTATTCTTTGGCACTCTCATTTGGTACCTTTATATATGCATATTTCCATGTTTTAAATTGCCTATCTTGCTTACAACTCTATCTCTCTAATTGCTCTAAATTGGTATACCTATATCTTACAATTACTTGCTTTGAGTTGTTTTGCAGGTTTTGATGATGATCTCTTTGGATCTCTTGGTTGTGTCTTAAATTGCTTCCGTTGTGCTCTAACTTGCTACATCTATATAGGTGTATATATGGTGTTGATACAACCTTGAGGTTCTTAGGGGTAATCATCTTATGGTAAGGATGCATATCTTGTGAGTTATATCCTTTCGTGCTTCTAAAATTGCATATCTCTTTGTTTGGATATATCTCTACATCTACTCATAGCTTGCTTTATCTTGTGTATCTTTTGGTATCTCTTGCTATGATCAAGATCCTACTAGTAGTCCTAACTTGTGATATCATCTACTAGTAGTTCACATACATGTAGGTCTAACCTTGTTTATGATTGATATCTTTGCTCATCTATATGCTATGCTTGTATCTTGTTTCATACATGCTCAAGCTTGTTCCTTGAATTACATATCTACTATCTTGAGTTTCTTGTATAACATTGTGATGCTGGGTACATAGATCTACATTATATGTAGAAATTGGAGTTTTTTTTGGATTTTATGCAGATTTGCTCCAGTTTCAGTTTTTGCTGCAAGAGTAGTGTTTTTCATGAAGAAACGCCTTCTAAGCAAGACTCATTGCTTTGCAATGAGCTCTGATGGTTTTTGGTCATATGCCATCATCTTGAGGGTCAAAATTGTGATTTATTGTTTTTCTGCTGCACTTTATCTTGCTTTTTGGGATGTTCAAGTATATGCTTTAACTTGCTTTTCTTTCTATGCTTGGACAAGCCCCTATCTGTGCTCTTCTACTCTCCTTATATGTATTTGTGTTATCTCCTTTCTCTTTAACAAGTGATGTTTCTTATTTCTTCATAACCCCACTTTTTGAAATGACAAAGGGGGAGAAAGGTATGTCTTCTTTTAAAAGAGGAAGAAGGTATGTCTTACATGAAGAGGAGAAGCATGTCCATATAACGGGGAGACAGTAAATGGGAGAAGACATATATGTGTAGAACATATATGAGTAGAAGACATAGTTTCTATAAATGTTATGAAAGCTAACCATGCAGGAGAAATAGCATCAATTGAGGGGGAGTATGAGAACTCCATGCACATCAATTGAGGGGGAGCATATGAACTCCATTCTATTGAAACCCCTAGGTTTCTCTGAAGGTATGAATTTACTTGAAAGCTTTCAATACATTTATGGAATGGTTTGTCATCTTCAAAAAGGGGGAGAATGTTGACTCAAGGTCAATTAGGTCGATGTTGACTCACGTCTAAATTGACTAAACCCGTGTTTTGATGATGACTAAGCATTCCACATATTGGTGTCTAATGCCTCTACTTGAGTGTTTTCAGATTAGGTATAGACACACTCCAATTGCCCTAGCTTGCGCATATCAAATTGGAGAAAAGACAAGTCAAAGTCATACAAGTGCACATTTTTTTAATATGATGTAAATCCATTAGAATAATGTTGTAAATCACTTGTAATGATTGTATGACTTGTAATTAAGATTAGAAAAATATCTGGAGCACTTAGATCGAACATTAGAGCACTTTAGATGCAACTTTGAAAATTGATTACATGCACTTTGTCAGTCGAGTTTCCCAGCCTGAAAACTCGACCGATCATCCTTGATCAATTTTCTGGAGATTGCATCGGTCGAGTTGTGTTTAAACAGAACTCGACCGATGGAGTAATTGACCAAATCGATTTTCATTGGTCGGTCGAGTTTCCTCAGGACAAACTCGACCGATGGTCTGAATATCGGCTTTGTCTTTTACTCTATCGGTCGAGTTACCCCTATAGAAACTCGACCGATTACACTGTACAGAAAAGTGCAGAAAAGTGCTTCTAGCCGTTGTGGAGTTGCAACAAGTGAAAATAGATCCGTTGCAAGCCAGAAAACGGCTAGTTTTTGTTCACAAGTGTTCCTAAAGGCTAAGAGGCATCCCCAGCTATAAATAGGACCCCTTGGGCTTCATTCCAAGGTTGAGCATTCATTGCAAACTCTATGTGAGGTTCCTATTCTATAGTTGAGTGCTTCCTACAGCCTCCTCTCTCTCTCTAAGCTTAAGCACTTGCTACATCCATTAGAGTGAGTAGGAAATCTGTAAGAGAGCTAGTCCTACATGTATATCTTGTGAGGCTCTCACTTCCACCACCTCTCCATCTCTCATTTCCAATCATGAAGATGAAGGTTCTCTCTCTTGTCCAAGAGAGGAGAAGAAGAACAAGGGAAGGCATCCCTTGGTGAAGATCAAGGCTGAAGACTTGGAGCTAGAGTGGGTAAGCCCTTGGAGAAGGCAGAAGACTCAAGCTCAAATGGGTAAGACCTTGGTGGAAGCTTATCCGAGTGAAGGTGAAGTCAAAAGCTAAAGATCCAAGAAGAGTGGGTGATCCCTGCAAGGCTGAAGACTTGTGCAAGAGTGGGTAAGTCCTTGGAAAAGGCCGAAGACTCTTGTAAAGTGGGTAAGTCCTTGGTAAGGTTGAAGACTCTTTGTATTGGATAGGTAAGTCTTTTGTTTGGTCATGCATTGTATGTCTTATGAATCAATATAAGAGTGCAATAGTTTGGAAGTCCTAGAGGTTGACCTCTCTAGGCAAGTGGACTGACACACTTCTTGTTTGAAGTGTGGAACCACTCTAAATAGCTTGTCTAATTGGTGCATGTTCAATCTCTCTCTCCCTTGCTATGTATGTTTCAGTTGCACTCAAATTACCTATTTAGCAACCTTATCTTGTCATATATCTTGAAGGTTAAATGAATTTTGTTCAAGTGCGCTCAGCTCTATTCACCCCCCCCCTCTAGAGCATCTAATCACCCATCTAGGATCCAACAATTGGTATCAGAGCGGGTCTTCTCCAAGCATACTTCAACAAATAGGAGAAGATGGGTGACTACCTAGGAGGGAGATTCTCAACCATCCTTCCAATCTTTGATGGGAGCAATTTCCTCTATTGGAGAAAAAGGCTTCAATTCTACATCCAAGGATCAAGTTTTGAGACGTGGCAAATGGTGAACAACCCATACATGCTACCAAAGACAAAGATTGAAGAATGGGATGAAGCTTCCTTGATGAAAGCTACCTTGAATGCTAGATCCATGCACATCCTATATGCCTCCATGACCCCCACCGAGTTCAATGAGATTTCTTCATGTGAAACAGCCTATGAGGTATGGAGAAAGCTTTGCATCACTTATGAAGGGACAGATCAAGTGAAGGAAAGCAAAGTCTACATGCTCAAAGGGATGTTTGAGAACTTCAAGATGGGAAAGGAGGAGAGCATAGCCAACATGTACTCAAGGCTCAACACCATCTTGAATGGTCTTGCTGTTCTAGGACATCCTATGTCTAGTGGAGAGATCAACTCAAAGATCCTTAGAACTCTCCCCAAGAGGTGGGAACCCAAGGTGACTTCCATTGAAGAAGCAAGGTCTCTTAAGGATATTCCTATTAAAGAGCTCATTGGAAATCTTCAAGCACATGAAGCCACTCTTGACAAAAGGGAGGAAGTGGAAAGACAAGAGAAGAAAGAGCTAAAGAGAATGAAGAAGGCTGAAATGAAGGCTCAAATTGAAGCTATCATGGAACAAGTCTCTCCATCCTCTCAAGCTAAAGAAGATGCCATGTACTCAAAGGGTAAACTCGACAAAGGTAAGTCCTCCTCCATTCGGTGCTTCACATGTGGAAAGAAGGGTCACTACAAGGAAGATTGCCCACAAGGCAAAAAGACCCATCTTCACAAGAAAAGAGAAGATAAGTGTCACTCAAGCCCAAGTGACTCCTCCAACTCAAGCTCAAGTGAAGATTCAAGTGAAGGATCAAGCTCAAGCTATAGTGATGAAGGAGAATGCCATTTTGCTCTTATAGCATCAACAAGTGAAGACTCAAGTGATGTAAATCTAAACTCTTTAGATAAAGAATATTTGATTGCTATTATTCATGATATTTGTGCCTCTCTTAAGTCCTCTAAAAGGAAAAAGAAAAAGCTTGCTAAAATTGTTGATAATTTGCATGTAGAACTAGATGATCTTGAACATGCTAATTCTTGCTTGCTTGATGATAAAAATGATTGTCTTAGTCAAGTAGATTCTCTTAAACTTGAAAATACCAGTTTACTTGATAAGGTTAGATTTCTAGAAGCTCAACCTCTTGTGCCTAGTTCTAATGAAGAGCATGCCTTAATTGTTGATTCTCTCATGCATGATATTGATGTTCTTAAATCTGAAAACAAGGACAAAGATTTTTTTTTGCATGAATTAGAAATAGAAAATGCCTCCTTGCTTGCTAAAATCAATGTGCATGAATCTTGTTCTAGTTCTATTAATAGAGAGAATGATGTTGCTGCTCTTCATATTGATAGAGATTCTTATTTAGCTAAAACTCTTTGCTTAGAAAATGATCTTTTGCATGCTAGAGATAATATCTATAATTTGTCTTCTACTATTACCTCTCTTATGCATGATAATGATAGTTTGAGATCTTCTTTGCAAAGATTCTTAGTTGGTAAAAAGAATCTTAATGATATCCTACACCATACTACTAAACAAATTGGTAGACATGGTTTAGGGTATGATAGTAGTCAAGGGAACAACAAAGGTAAAGGACCTCCAATCTTCCATGGAGAATCCTCTAGTTCCAAGACTATGGGCACATGCAACTATTGCGATGAAATTGGTCATTATTCTACTTGTTGTCCTTTTAGGAAAGCACCCAAGAGCAATAGGACTTGGGTTGCTAAACTAACCCCTCCGGACCCAAAAACATGATTGGGGACCATTTCATCTTTCTTCTTGTAGGTACTTGCAAATGGATTGACTTGAGCTATTGAATTGCAAATTGACTTCTCAATCCACATGAAAGAAAAAAGGTGAGATGTGTAGAGGGTGACAACAAGTGGAAAAAGGAATGGTAAGCACAAAGGTAATGTTTCTCTTGCTTATAACCAATCCTAACTTGTTTTGTCAAGTTAGTGTGCACTCTACATATGGTTTTTGAGTCAAAAGTGGTATTTTGTGTTTCTCTTCACACTCTTGCTCAAAAACTGTTTCTAATGCTTCTATAGTGCATTACTAACTTGATTAGACATGTTTGGATATGGTTTGTATTTTTAGCATAACTTTAAATATGTTTTTATGAAATATATGTGCCTTTTGACAGCAACTCTTTCGGTCGAGTTTGTCCTGTTAGAAACTCGACCGATAGGCACCAATGGGTGTTTCCAGCAGCTGTCATCGGTCGAGTTGTCAATGCACATAACTCGACCGATAACACTGTGCACAGAATACACATTTGGCTTATTGAGTGAGAATTTCCCTCTCAACTAGATCTTCTCAACCAATAGCCTTATTCTTTGGCACTCTCATTTGGTGCCTTTATATATGCATATTGCCATGTTTTAAATTGCCTATCTTGCTTACAACTCTATCTCTCTAATTGCTCTAAATTGGTATACCTATATCTTACAATTACTTGCTTTGAGTTGTTTTGCAGTTTTTGATGATGATCTCTTTGGATCTCTTGGTTGTGTCTTAAATTGCTTCCATTGTGCTCTAACTTGCTACATCTATATAGGTGTATATCTGGTGTTGATACAACCTTGAGGTTCTTAGGGGTAATCATCTTATGGTAAGGATGCATATCTTGTGAGTTATATCCTTTCGTGCTTCTAAAATTGCATATCTCTTTGTTTGGATATATCTCTACATCTACTCATAGCTTGCTTTATCTTGTGTATCTTTTGGTATCTCTTGCTATGATCAAGATCCTACTATTAGTCCTAATTTGTGATATCATCTACTAGTAGTTCACATACATGTAGGTCTAACCTTGTTTATGATTGATATCTTTGCTCATCTATATGCTATGCTTGTATCTTGTTTCATACATGTTCAAGCTTGTTCCTTGAATTGCATATCTACTATCTTGAGTTTCTTGTATAACATTGTGATGCCGGGTACATAGATCTACATTATATGTAGAAATTGGAGTTTTTTTTGGATTTTATGCAGATTTGCTCCAGTTTCAGTTTTTGCTGCAAGAGTAGTGTTTTTCATGAAGAAACGCCTTCTAAGCAAGACTCATTGCTTTGCAATGAGCTCTGATGGTTTTTGGTCATATGCCATCATCTTGAGGGTCAAAATTGCGATTTATTGTTTTTCTACAGCACTTTATCTTGCTTTTTGGGATGTTCAAGTATATGCTTTAACTTTCTTTTCTTTCTATGCTTGGACAAGCCCCTATCTGTGCTCTTCTACTCTCCTTATATATATTTGTGTTATCTCCTTTCTCTTTAACAAGTGATGTTTCTTATTTCTTCATAACCCCACTTTTTGAAATGACAAAGGGGGAGAAAGGTATGTCTTCTTTTAAAAGAGGAAGAAGGTATGTCTTACATGAAGAGGAGAAGCATGTCCATATAAAGGGGAGAAGGTAAATGGGAGAAGACATATATGTGTAGAACATATATGAGTAGAAGACATAGTTTCTATAAATGTTATGAAAGCTAACCATGTAGGAGAAATAGCATCAATTGAGGGGGAGTATGAGAACTCCATGCACATCAATTGAGGGGGAGCATATGAACTCCATTCTATTGAAACCCCTAGGTTTATCCAAAGGTATGAATTTACTTGAAAGCTTTCAATACATTTATGGAATGGTTTGTTATCTTCAAAAAGGGGGAGAATGTTGACTCAAGGTCAATTAGGTCGATGTTGACTCACGTCTAAATTGACTAAACCTGTGTTTTGATGATGACTAACCATTCCACATATTGGTGTCTAATGCCTCTACTTGAGTGTTTTCAGATTAGGTATAGACACACTCCAATTGCCCTAGCTTGCGCATATCAAATTGGAGAAAAGACAAGTCAAAGTCATACAAGTGCACGTTTTTGTAATATGATGTAAATCCATTAGAATCATGTTGTAAATCACTTGTAATGATTGTATGACTTGTAATTAAGCTTAGAAAAATATCAGGAGCACTTAGATCAAACATTAGAGCACTTTAGATGCAACTCTGAAAATTGATTACAAGCACTTTTTCGGTCGAGTTTCCTAGCCTGAAAACTCGACCGATCATCCTTGATCAATTTTCTGGAGATTGCATCGGTCGAGTTGTGTTTACACAGAACTCGACCGATCGAGTAATTGACCAAATCGATTTTCATTGGTCGGTCGAGTTTCCTCAGGACAAACTCGACTAATGGTCTGAATATCGGCTTTGTATTTTACTCTATCGGTCGAGTTACCCCTATAGAAACTCGACCGATTGCACTGTATGGAAAAGTGCAGAAAAGTGCTTCTATCCATTGTGGAGTTGCAACAAGTGAAAATAGATCTGTTGCAAGCCACAAAACGTCTAGTTTTCATTCACAAGTGTTCCCAAAGGCTAAGAGGCATCCCCAGCTATAAATAGGACCCCTTGGGCTTCATTCCAAGGTTGAGCATTCATTGAAAACTCTATGTGAGGTTCCTATTCTATAGTTGAGTGCTTCCTACAGCCTCCTCTCTCTCTCTAAGCTTAATCACTTGCTACATCCATTAGAGTGAGTAGGAAATCTGTAAGAGAGCTAGTCCTACATGTATATCTTGTGAGGCTCTCACTTCCACCACCTCTCCATCTCTCATTTCCAATCATGAAGATGAAGGTTCTCTCTCTTGTCCAAGAGAGGAGAAGAAGAACAAGGGAAGGTGTCCCTTGGTGAAGATCAAGGTTGAAGACTTGGAGCTAGAGTGGGTAAGCCCTTGGAGAAGGCAGAAGACTCAAGCTCAAGTGGGTAAGACCTTGGTGGAAGCTTCTTCGAGTGAAGGTGAAGTCAAAAGCTAAAGATCCAAGAAGAGTGGGTGATCCCTGCAAGGCTGAAGACTTGTGCAAGAGTGGGTAAGTCCTTGGAGAAGGCCGAAGACTCTTGCAAAGTGGGTAAGTCCTTGGTAAGGTTGAAGACTCTTTGTATTGGATATGTAAGTCTTTTGTTTGGTCATGCATTGTATGTCTTATGAATGAATATAAGAGTGCAATAGTTTGGAAGTCCTAGAGGTTGACCTCTCTAGGCAAGTGGACTGACACACTTCTAGTTTGAAGTGTGGAACCACTCTAAATAGCTTGTCTAATTGGTGCATGTTCAATCTCTCTCTCCCTTGCTATGTATGTTTCAGTTGCACTCAAATTACCTATTTAGCAACCTTATCTTGTCATATATCTTGAAGGTTTAATGAATTTTGTTTAAGTGCTTTCAGCTCTATTCACCCCCCCCTTTAGAGCATATAATCACCCATCTAGGATCTAACAGTTGATAGGTGAGCCATCTTCTTGATCCACTAGGGTTTTGGTGCCCTTGTGCTTGAGGTTGATGACGACCTTGTTGGGTTGCATCTTGCCCGATATGGTCTTGGGTTGATGTTGCCCGATGGCTTAGAGCCTTGGTTGGCATTATGTGGTTGTGTCGGGTGTTACACATCTGGTTCTTGCCTTGTTGTGTCGGGCATCACATTATGTTGAGTTCCCTGCCCGACACACTTAACCTAGGAGGTGGCCTGGTGTCGTTATACCTTGATGTTGTGAAGCTCTGTTAGATAGTTTTGTGGGTGTTACTCCCTGGCCCTAGCCCTCTGTGTGTGTTGGTCGATAGCATGTGAATTTCCGAGCGTTATGCTTTCTTTGGTGCATACCCTGGTTGCCCGTTAGCAGTTGGTTGCACGACACGCCTGGCTCAAGTGCCCGTTACACCCTTTTTGATATAGATCTCAGTGGATAGCTTTGTGATGGGCGTCATGGCGTAGTAGTAACCCTAGCTATTGCACATGGACGCACATTACACCTGTTGTTTGACGTCTGCTGCTCGACATGCCCATGGGCTCAGCTACACGATAGGTTCTGTGGGTGCGCGATACTTTGTGGTGCACGACACAATGTTGCACGATACACCCTAGGTGTTGCCTGTTATCCTTGCTGGTTATTTGACCGTTGTGTGGTTTGTGTGTTGGGCGATATGGGAGAATACCCTGCCCGATGCCATCTCTTATGAGGGTGCCCTACCCGTCACACTTCTGGTGAGGGTAGTGGGCACTTCTGGTGAGGGTCTTGTCCCTTCTACCGATATGTTAGATCTTATTGTTGCTATCACGTTTGGTTTATGATAGTAACCCTTGATATGCTTGATATAGTAGACCACATCTATGTATCTTGTTATGGCATTTCATTTGTTATGATCATCTGGAATGATATGTATAATACTGAGGAATGGTAAGCATATAAGATGCTTTGCTTGATGATATAACCTATGTCTATGGTCATAGGTTGAGGCATGAATGATAAGACATATGATCATCAAATGTCACCCTATGATAATATGTTCCTTCTGTTAATCTATGATGTTTGTGCATACTAACCATGCAGGTGTTTCATACGGATGCATAGCCAGGTAAAGGGCTATGAGGTATATATGTTTGAGTAACACTATTTTTGATGGTTACTCTTGATGATGAGACGATATGCATGATGTGTTGGTCTGAGGACCTAATTTTGGCTAAAGTGCCTTGATGAGGTGTTATCCTCTAATGATGATCCCATGGTGATGATGTAAGCCTTGAGAGGAAATGGCACTATGTGATGAGGGATTGAGACCCCATGGCAAAGTAATGCTGGATCCTTGTGATGGATCAGGATGATGTTGAGAGTTTCATGTTGCTTATCCTTGTTATGGTTTCCATGTATTACATCTTGTTTGCCTCAACAATCCACATAAAATATACTAACTAATCACAGTGGACATATCATGTAGTTTGCCCTGGCCATAGATCCATCATCGTCAGGAGCTGGTGATGGTGAAACGAGTTCTCCTGCGGGTTAACCCAGAGCGCATATTGTTGAGTATGCGAGGTTGATCCTAGCCTAAAATGAGGAGGTAAGAGTGCAACTTCGGTTGTAGACTCCAGAGTGCAGATTCAGGCCCGTAGCTCAATATGTTAAGAGCATGGTGAACAGGCCCATGGCTCAGAATATGTGTTATGGGAGCATGAATGTGTTCATGGCTCAGAGCACGGTGAACATGCTCGTGGCTCAGTTTCACTAGCATTGATACCTGTACCGAGGCGGGCTAGGCAGAGGGTAGCCTGACCCTATGGCTGAGGCCACTTAAGCATGAGACTGCGGTCCTGCTTGTGTTGTACTCGTGCACTGACCACGAGGTGGGAGGTCATGGAGTCTGGCTCTTCCATTGACCTTGTATGGCACCGACTTGGGTTTCACAACCGAAGGTTGGATTTGAGCGATACGGCTCACTTCCTCAGGGCATAATAATACATAATCCAGCTGAATAGTATTTACTGCTTAAGGAAAAACACGGAACATTGTTTGAGGCCTTGCTTGTATAGTTGATCTTGTTATACATCGCATTTTCTTATACATTCTTTATGTAATGTGGTAAGATCTTATAAATCTTATCTTGTCAATCATGTTCCATAAAGAAATACTTGGGTACATGCCTTCCGTACAGCTTAGTAAGCTTGATGGTATGAATAGCTTTGCTATATAGACTGTTCTTACTCTACGCTTTATCAGTTATCTGCTGTTGTTGCTTTAATCCTTCTTTGGTTTTATGGTTTCGGCGGGGAGTTATGTTTCTCATTGGGACTGTGTGTCTCACCCCACTGGTTTACACCCTTTTTAGGTGTTCGCGCTAGACGTGGTGGTGGTCGCGGAGTTGCAGCCGAGCAGCAAGACGAACAGTAGAAGGCAAGAGATGGACATGCTGCTGTTTTGGTTATTTTGTTGTAGAGTATAGAGTCCTCCCTCTACTCTCAGGTCCTTGGAGGCATTTTGTCATTGTTTCACGATGTATAGCTGTTGATGCTTGTATGTCCTGCTGTTGGCCGTATATGGGCCGTTATGTACATATAAACAGGTGATGAACTCATGTGACGACTAGACATCTGATCTCCTAAGCTGTGGACATGTATCAAGATCATGTATATGCTTATATGACATGTTTCCCTGCAGGATGAGGATCTGAATGTAATAGTTTCTTGATTTATCTGCTTTCTGCAATCAGTTTTAATTAGCCCGTGTTTTTGGTAATCTGTGGTTATGGTGATTTTCGCACATTTTTGCGTAACACCTCGCTATCTGTGTGATAGTGGGATGTGTTTCCACAGTTACCATAGAAGTTGGAGTGATGACGCCCTCAGAGAAAAATAAATAGCAACAAAAGCAACAAATATGAAAATCCCACATAGAGGGCATTAGATAGCAGTAGCAAACTGAGATCAATAGATCTAAGAAACTCGCATAGTGATAATAGATAGTAGTAGATCTGGATCAACAGATCTAACAAACCCACATACGGGCAGTAGAGAGAAGAAGGCAAGACCTATGTCGCCATAATGTGGGATTTACTCCACCATGTGGAGTAGTTAGGAAAAAAATATATTACTTTTATGTCTTCAACTTGCTATTTAGGAATTATCTGGAAGAGATCAAGAGGAAGAAAGGTTGATGGGGTGGAGGTTGATGGGGGTGAAGGTTGATGAGGGTGGAGGTCAATGGGATGTAGGTCGTTGGGGGTGAAGGTTGATGAGGGGTGGAGGTCAATGGGGTGGAGGTCGTTGGGGTGTACATCTATAGGGTGGAGGTTGATGGGGTGAAAGTTGATGAGGTGAAGGTCGATGAGGGGTCGATGTCAATGGGGTGAAGGTTGATGGGGTGTTAGAAGTTGAGGAACGATAGAGGTCGATAGTGGAGGTTGATGGGGTTGTGGAAGTTGAAGAGGTGATGGGAGGTCGATGAGGCTGTAGAAGTTGAAGAGGTGATGGGAGGTCAATGGGGTGGTGGAAGCTGAAGCGGTAAAGAGGGGTCAATGGGTAATGGTTGATGGAGTTTGGCATTGATGGTTGGTGAAGGTCTATTGGTTGGTGGAGGATGATGGGGTGGTTGATGGAGAGGGGTGTGGGGGAATAGAAGCTTATAATTAAGGGGGATCAAACACGTCTGATACTGTAACATCCCTGACCTGGGTTATGAACTAACCCCAGGTGTTTTTCTTAATCATGTGATTAAAATTCTTGTGGTTATCTATTGATAATGTAATTAAAGCTCCTGAGGAATATATATTTCCCTTTCTGTCCTTTTAAACAATATTGTAATATTGTTTTGTTAAAAGTGGACTTATGTGCAAATTACCCAATTAAAGGGGTTAACTTGCAAATTTCACATGTTTAGATGTTCCTCTGATGATAATACATCATAATAATGAATTTGATGAAGTATTATGGATTCTCCAAGCTTGGGCACCAAAAGGTAGCTTGTGGAGCAATCCTTGTGCTTTAAATCCTAGTTTTGGTATAAAGTGCAATTTACCCAAAACATGGGGTGCAACATGTAAAATATACCTTCTAGAATATCTTTTATTACTCTTGGCATCAATTAGAGTAAAAATGATAAAGGGGGCGCTTCATTTTAATAAACAAATAAGAAGGATAACCCTTGTAACTAAATAACCAAGTTATAAGCCTAATAACCCTTTTATATGTGCAACTTAGTAAAAAGTTGGCTTTATTCACCTTTAGACCTTGGGTTTAAGATGAGTTTTTCTTAAGTATGGAAGGGAGAAACGTGGCTTAGAAGAAGGGAAGGACCTAGATGAGAAATGGAGAAACAAGTTGTCCTTATGTTGGAATTTCACCCAAAGTATATATACACCTTTTCTCACTTAGCAAGGATCGTTTCCTTCACTTCCCTTCTTATCCCCTTGCTTAGACCGACTTAGGACAGAGCTCTGGAGCAGAGGAGGACGGATAAGGAGTTCTAGGTAAGCTTTGGTCATCTTCTTGCTCGGATTCATGGAGGAATTCATGGTGCAAGGTTGGTTTTATGGTCTTCCTTACTTGTTTCCTCTTTCTAGCCATCTTTTCCCAACCTTTCCTTGGAGAAACACCCTTGGCCGACCTATGGAGCTCAAGACACCATTAAAGGCTTGAAGCTTCGAATCTTGGAGCTCTAGAGCTGGTTCTAAGGTGGGTTTTATAACTCTAAACCTTTTGCTTTCTTATGCATATCTTTGTTCTTGCAATTAGTACTTAGTTCTTCTTCTTTCCCACTCTTCCTTGCTTTCTTGCAACTAAAAACACGAAGAACAGACCTTGATCTGGAGGTAGAAGAAGATGGGCGTGATTACCAATGTTACTTTATCAAACGGTCTTGTTTTCCCCCCTTTGGCCAAACGGTTTGGGGCAAACGGTTTGCAAAACCGTTTGAAGGGCAAACGGTTTCACAAAGTCGGTTGGAGAAAACGGTCTCCAAGACCATTTGCGTGCATTGACCAAGCGTTGACCGTTTTGGATTTCTGTTCATAATTATGTAGGCTAATGACCCACCAAATTTGTGGGGTTAACTCTAAAGAAAACGTAGGTTGAAGGCCAATCAATTAGGCAAATCGAATTGAATTAAATGCTGATTTTCAGTCTGATTAACTTGAACTGTTTGGGCAAACGGTCTCAAGACCATTTGAGTGCGTTGACCAAGCGTTGACCGTTTGGGATTACTGTTCCTAATGATGTGGTCTAATGACCTACCAAATTTGATAGGTTAACTCCCAAGGAATCATGAGTTAAAGGCTAAACAATTAGGTAATCGAATTGAATTAAGTGCTGATTTTTCAACCTGATTAACTTGACCTTTTTGGGCAAACGGTCTCAAGACCATTTGAGTGCGTTGAACAAGTGTGGACCGTTTGATATTACTGTTCCTAATTATGTTGGTTAATAACTCACCAAATTTTAGGGGTTAATTCTCAAGGAATCATGAGTTGAAGGCTAATAAATTGGGAAAACCCTAATTGAAATTAGTGCTGAAATTCCAACAAGTTAATTTGAGATTTTGGGTTGATTAGCCCAAACGGTCTCAAGACCGTTTGGGGGTCACCCCAAGACCGTTTGGAGGTCTGGGGTCAAGTATAGTTGATCAATTGAAGGTCCAAAGGTACCAATCATATTGCAATTAAGTGCTGAATTGTTGATCAACTCGATAGACCAATCCTTGATGATTTTTCACTAGAATCCAAAGGATGGATGGGCCAAACGGTCTCAAGACCGTTTGGAGCTCATCCAAACGGTCTCAAGACCGTTTGGTGGTCACCCAAGACCGTTTGGAGGTCTAGGGTTGAGTATGGTTAGGTGTTTAAAGGTCTAAAGGTACCAAGTTGATATACAATGCAATGCTGATTTGGTGATCAATCCAATGATTCAAACCTTAATTGATTGACTTGGATTTTGATGATATGATGGGCAAACGGTCTCAAGACCGTTTGGAGGTCATCCAAACGACCTCAATACCGTTTGGGGTCAGGTTATACGCAATTTGGATGATGTTTCTATGGTTTCAAAGTAACTAGTCTTACATTGATTAGTATTGAAGGATCATCGATTCCAAACCCTAATTCAATTGAATCAAACCCTAATTGATGAATGATTGAGGGTTAATTAAGGGTCAAATAAGTTGAAGGTTTACCTATTAAACTCAATTGAGGTATGAGTATAGGTCCAATTGATGTTTGGTTCCATGAATTCAATGATTGAAGTATTCAACATTGGAAACCCTAATTCAATTGGATACCTTATGTAATGGAGGTCCAATGTGATTAAATCTTTGGGAATTAAGATGATGAATGTTCTATTGATCCAATAATGATTAGTAATGATAATCAATGAAGGTATGAAGGTTGAAACCCTAATAATACCTAAGTGATTAGAACCAATTAAAGGGAGAACTCTTAATTGTTTATAGGATTAATAGCTTGATACACTATGTTAACCATAGTAGCATGTACTTGATTGAAGGGTTGATGTGACCTAATCAAGTTAAAAGAATGAAAGATTAGAATACATATATTTATATATATATATATATAAATATGAATCATGGAATGATCTTATGTAGCACGACCGTGTAAGGGAGCACGGCTGTGGTAGCCTTAACTTGCACGACCGTGTAAGGGAGCACGACCGTGGTAGCCTTACTTTGCACGACCGTGCAAGGTGGCACGGCCGTGGTGTCCTATAAAGAAATTGAAAAGTTTTGGTATTGTGTTGACATTGTTATATATGCATGTCCTTATTTGTATAAGTCATACAAGTTGATATTATGAGGTGATCATAGCTAGGTAAGAGTTATGATGTCATATTCCTTGAAAACAATTATAAGCTTTTAGAGTAATGATATGTGAAAAGTATATACATTGCTTCAATCAAGGTCATGTTGTTAGATGACTTGATGCTTATATGTCACTTGGTAACAAGTGTTATGATAATCTGAGGGTTTGAATAACCATGTTCCTGAATCATTTTATGCTTAATGCCTTGAAGGCTTAGATGGTTCAATGGTTGTTTAATCTAAACCCTAATGATACCTAAAGACATTAAGGGGTTAAGTGATTAGTAGATTGACCCATGTTATGATTATTAAAGAAGATCACCAAGGTACCCTTGAAGGGTTCAAGTAGATAACAACCCTTGATCAAGCAAACCCTAATGATTATAATGGGTTGACTTAATCTATGTTAATCAAAGATGACTTGACCTAATCTAACCTAGAGTGATTTAAACATCATCTAGTAGTAAGAAGAGAGAGAAAGATCCTAATATGAATGAGAATCAAGTAACATACTTTCAATATGTAAGAATGTACATGATTAGGGTATGATCCATCAAGGTAAGATCATGGAAATCCTAATTATAATGATTAATGAATCTTAACCTAAATTGAGGGCATCAATGATGATAATTTTCATATATAATGATGCTATGAGCTCAATTCACTATGAAGTGAATAGTAAACCCTAATTCTAGGGTAATAACATGTAACGTGAATAGTAAACCCTAATTTAGGGTGATCTGATAAATGGAGTAATTCAGGGTTATGCCTTTGAGTATGAAACCCTAATTACAAGTTGTAATATGAGAAATCTTTATGCCTCGAGAGCTAAGAGGTTCTATAACCCTATGTTGAAGTAAAAGAATACAAACCCTAACTAATGAAGGATGGGGTATGTTAACCCTAGTCCTAGGTTATGCTTTCAAGTATGAAACCCTGTGAACAAATTACAATATAAGAATTCTTATGCCTTATAAGACAAAGGGATTCAATAACCTTAATTGAGTGGGGTAAACCCTAACTCTACTTATGCTTTTAAGCATGAATCTTCATGATTAAAGTATGAGATGAGGAATCATTATTCCTAATCATAAAGAAAGGGATTGAATAACCCTAATTGATGTAAATAAGGGAACCTAGCCTTAGTGTAAGCATGAAGGTACTATTCCTAAATTGAAAGGTTAATTCTGCTTTATAAATTGCTGATCTGGAAATGAAATGTTTATTGTTGTCAATTGAATTAACTATGCATGTTCTTATAAAAGGATGATTATATCCAGGTAAAGGTTATGATATCATATTCATTGGAAGCATGTTATTAGCTTTGTGAATAGTGATATACCATGTTGCCTAGTTAAGTGACATCATATAAGATTGATAGGCTGTGAGAGCCATGAGTAACATCAAGGCCATGCTAATAAGATGACTTATGATGAATTAAGGGTTTGAATACCCTATTCTTGAATCATAGTAATGAAATGGTTAAGAAATGATATCCAATTGATAATTGATGTGAGTTAGACTTGATACATTTAGTATTCTACTTTTATAGCTGTTGTTCTAATGATTAATGCTTGGAAACATGCTTGATGCTAAAAGAATGCTAGAATGTACCTAACTAATCAAGTATAATCATATCATGTAGAGCCCTGACCATAGATCCATCATTGTCAGAGACCAAATGATGGTGAAACAGGTTTTCCTAAGGGAACTCCTGGAGCATATACTTTTGAGTATATGGGGGTATATGGACGCGAATATCCTTACGTCCTAGTGTAGGAATTGATGTAGATGTACTTTAATCTTTCAACCCTTCACTATATATTCATACCGGGTGATGTACCACAAATCTCCCGAAGAAATTACTAATACCGCATCGATGAGAGATAAACAAGAAATCTTTCGATGACGATGAGAGTTCAGAACTCCACTGTAACTCTATAGCAAAGTTTCCAAAATACCCTGGATAGCTACTACAGAAGAGACATAAGATGTCCTGCAAGTAAATCCTCTTACTGACTGAGGAAGATGAGGTCATAAGAATCCGGCTCTTTTGATGACCTATGTATGGTACCGACGCGATTTTTATAAATGGTCGGTTGGAGTATGAGATGTATACCTCATCTCCGCAGGGCATAATGATGTTTGAAAAAATATAATCAGCCGTATAGTATAACTGCTTAGGTTGTACTACGAGAAACAATGATTGATGTTACATTGTTGACTTTAATAGTCTGTTCAAGTTTCTAGAATACATGTTCTACATATGCTTTAATGAAGTGATTGCTTAAGTAAATGTTGTTTTACTTATTACCAAACCTGCTGTTGATATTTTCAGTTACTTTGCTTCTGTTATTCCTTATATGCTATAACAAAGCTTCTGGTGGAGAGTTATAACTCTCGCTGGGACAATTATTCAAATTGTCTCACTCTCGTAGGTTTCTACTTTTTAGGAAGACGCCAAGGATGAAGGAATCCACTTAAGAATGAGCAACAACAACAACAACAGCATCAGGGGCAGCAGTGAATCTCAGGTGGAGATACTGACTGTCTAGTCTTATAGATAGCATGTCTTATGTCGTCTCTGTACTCTCAGGTCCTAGGAGTCAGTAAGTCTGAGGATTTTGGCATGATGCCTCGAGATTTTGTATCTTACCTTGTACAGTTAATAAGGTGAGTTTTGTTGTAATGCTCGAGATGTGTTTATTACAGAGATGTATCAATGGATCAGTTGACCTATCATGTTGTTTATGAAAGAGTTTTTATCTTTCAAAGATCTCTTTACAAAATTTTTAAATTTTTAGTGATTTTTGATAATTCCGCTGCTAATCGCTTCCGCATTCGTTTAATTTGATTTTCAGTTTGGTGTCGGTCATTTTAGATACCATATAGAATAAAAAATATTTTTATTTGATGTGTTTAAAACAAATAGAAGACAATCTCTTTTATAGGATAAGAGAATAAGTAAGAAATAGAAGTAGTAAATATGGCAAAGAAAAGGCTAAAGACAAGACAAGTCTAAATTATAAGTAAAACATAAAACTGTAAAGCCTATATACTAATAGTTCCATTAGTATAAATAATTCAAAAAACATATCAATCGTGGCCTTTAGATTGTGTCATTTTACATTGTATCCATTACACATCATTCGTTTAGCTACTTGATAAATGTGTAAGTATAGCATGTCTTATGGTCATGTATGTATTATATTTATGTAAATATATTTCTTCATTTAATTAGATCTTCGTGGGTGCCTACGGGTCACCTGCAAAATCCACAAGCTAAATGGATATGTATGGATTTAGATTTCTAACACGTAGAAAATTTCATCGCCCAAACCTAATTCACATAGATCAACCCGTAGGTGCCTACAAGTTTTGAATCACATTGACAATTCTAGTGACAAGCGAGCTAGTTAGAGGAGGCGGTTAGCCGTAAGACAACACCCCGCCTGTGAGCAAATATAACCCCTTTCAATTAGTTGTCCATGTTCTCCCTACTTGGCATCAATGACAACAACTCTTCTGTCTCTTTTGATCATCAAATAGATTGCTGGGTGGCATTGTAAAGGCCTCCATGCAAGGGCGGATCTTGGTGGGCTATCGGGGCTCTACCCCTCTCAAAATTCAAAATATGTATTTATACATATGTAGAGTTGTAAATATATTACATAGACGTCGTTTCTAGATATCTTACAAAGTAAATTAATGCCTATATTGATTTTGCTACCTTATTTCTAAACCAAGAGACTCAAGTTAAATCCCACTCTCAACATATTGTTTAAACCCAGCCACCATTATCATAACAAACATTCCATTTAGTTAACTCGATCAGTCCCCTTGTACAATTTTCTAGATCGGCAACCGCCGCCATGGTCGGTTGCTATAGCAGTTGTCTCCTTTTGCTTTGTTTTTTACGTTGGAGTTAATTTTGCGTTGCTCCATACAACCGCGTTGAAGCACGGCGTGAAGGACAATAGGCACTAAGGAGGGGCGAGCAAGCAAGGAACATGAATGAATCGCATCTACTAGCTACTCATATTCTCCGTGCCAGTGCCAATCGAATCCCAGTTTGATTCCGAGTGTGTTGGAATCTTCTGGTTCTTTTGCTTTAGTAGGTACGATGGCAGCTTGAGGAGGTTGAGGGGTTGGGGATGAAGGGAGTCGTCGAACTCCAAATGGAATAGGGGAATACAGTACATCAATATTAATAGCTTAAAGTGCTGCAACTTAGTAAAGCTGAGCAGGTGACTGACTACACAAGTGGAAGTGGACTACAAAGCAAATCTAGTGGCTAGATACTGCCGTTACAGAATACACTCTTTATCTAATTGACCAACTATGCATACTCTATGGACGGTATCATATACTCGTAATCTATGTATCTATCTAACGGGTCCGATTTTGCTGTCTCAACTCTTGCTGTACCGACACTGTCCCGCCAATCCATGAGTGGCACGTAGTCTTCCCGTAGGAGTCTGGCGTTACCAGCGTTCCTGTCACAAACGGCGAAACAACTCGTTAAGCCGGATCATTGAACCGGAAAAAAGAAACAAAACTCTGCATGCCGTCCCTACGCGCGTTGCAATCTATCTCCGCCTGGAACACGGCGGCACTTCACAGGCAATAAACGCTGACAGATTCCACCTACCAGAGAAGCTGACTGCTAAAAACAGTTTACTGGGAACAGGTTGTTGATCCTGCCGATTAACAATTGTTCTAAATAAATACTCGGGAGTCGGGGGCATCTCTAACACGAACTACATACAGAAGTCACAATGGTTGGATCTGAACAGTTTACAGAAACAACATTGACCATGATGCTAAACCTCTTTGCTGAAGCATCTACAGAATTTGCGGAAGGTCCACAACAGACTGCATCTTAGTTGCAGAAGTTTGACGAGAAAACTTATGACCAAGACTGCAAAGGTATCTGCTTCTGCAGGCGGGTCGGTACCCAACTGCCGATACATTCTTATGATCCCTCTGGTTACTGTTTAATATCCAATACAATTGGGATGCAGAGACACACTAATGCAAAGCCATGAACCCCTCGATTCATGCACGGACGTATACGCGGCGAAGTGTTCCACATGTTTTTCTAGTTGTCCATGACATGTAATCATGAGTGTTTATCAATTCTATATACCTTATTGTTGGTATATATATAGATTCATATTTGACTTACAGCACAATCGTGCTTTTTCAATGTGGAGTTTTAACCAACAATAAGGTATATAGAATTGATAAACACTCATGATTATATGTCATGGACAACTAGAAAAACATGTGGAACACTTCGCCGCGTATACGCCCGTGCATGAATCGAGGGGTTCATGGCTTTGCATTAGTGTGTCTCTGCATCCCAATTGTATTGGATATTAGACAGTAACCAGAGGGATCATCAGAATGTATCGGCAGTTAGGTACCGACCCGCCTGCAGAAGCAGATACCTTTGCAGTCTTGGTCATAAGTTTTCTCGTCAGACTTCTGCAACTAATTAAGATGCAGTCTGTTGTGGACCTTCCGTAAATTCTGTAGATGCTTCAGCAAAGAGGTTTAGCATCATGGTCAATGTTGTTTCTGTAAACTGTTCAGATCCTACCATTGTGACTTCTGTATGTAGTTCGTGTTAGAGATGTCCCCGACTCCCGAGTATTTATTTAGAACAATTGTTAATCGGCAGGATCAACAACCTGTTCCCAGTAAACTGTTTTTAGCAGTCAGCTTCTCTGGTAGGTGGAATCTGTCAGCGTTTATTGCCTGTGAAGTGCCGCCGTGTTCCAGGCGGAGATAGATTGCAACGCGCGTAGGGACGGCATGCAGAGTTTAGTTTCTTTGTTTCGCCGTTTGTGACAGGAACGCCGGTAACGCCAGACTCCTACGGGAAGACTACGTGCCACTCATGGATTGGCGGGACAGTGTCGGTACAGCAAGAGTTGAGACAGCAAAATCGGACCCGACCCGTTTAGGCTTAGGCTCTGGCGATCGGAGAAGCGACGCGAGAGGCGATTTTCGTTAGTCCTGGAGCCGCCGCCGGGCAACCCCCCCTCCCGGGGTGTGGAGGATGCTGCGATGCTAGACCCAGATGGAGTTCCTGATGAGGAGCGGCCACCGATGGAGACTCCGGAGGCTCCGCCGGCACTGAAGAGAAGGACATTCAGAGAGATGTTACTTGAGCGTTTGGGAGTTGCCGGTGAAGTGACTGGAGGTTTGCCGGATCTGACCGAGGGTGATTTTGTTGTGGATGAAGCGAGAAGGATTCCTTCGTTGATGCTTTCTAAGAAGGCCAAGGAGGTGCTGGCGAGGCCGTGGAAGTTTGCTGTTATTGTAAGGCTGGTTGAAGCGCAAATTTCATATGCTATGCTTAGATCGAGGATCAGAGCTCTCTGGCGGCCATCCGGTCCTTTCAATATCATAGATCTGGAAGGGGGCTTTTACATTGTTCAGCTATCCAGTAAGGGGGACTACGAAGTAGCTATGACGGAAGGGCCTTGGACAATCTTCGGTGCTTATCTCACTGTGAAGACTTGGTGTCTTGAGTTTGACCCTTACGATCCATCACACAACTCTGCCGTGGTATGGATTAGAATCCCAAAGATGCCTGTGGAATTTTACGATGAGAGAGTTCTTACTGCAGTGGGTAATGTTATCGGTCGAACAGTGAAGGTGGATGTGAACACGAAGGAACAACAACGTGGTAAATTTACACGTTTGGCTGTGGAAATTAATCTCAACAAACCGCTATTGGCTAAGATTGGTGTGGAGGGTAAAGAGTATGATCTGGTTTATGAAAACCTGCAACAGATTTGTACCTGCTGCGGGATGATTAGTCATGACGTTTCTGCGTGCCCGAGCAAATCTACTGATAAAGTGTTGGATGGGGAGGAACCACAGAATGAGACAGTGGACAAAGATGAATTTGGGGACTGGATGCTGGTTTCTACTAGAAGGAGCAGAAACAGGGGAAGCATTAGCAAGGAATCGGGAAGTAAAGGAAATGGAAATAATAATCAGTTTGAGATTCTTAGGAACGATAAGGATAATGAAGACACTATGGACAGGAACGAAGGAACTGAGGTGCCGATATTTGCTCATCCACAAACTCAGAAGAAGATCTGGACGAAGAGCCGGGCTAATGAAAAACCACATAGAGTTCCGTTTAAAGACATTTCTAATTCTGTACAGCAAACATGTGGGTCAGGAAGTAGTAGTACTCAGATGACTGGATCAAAGAGCACTCGGATGGGGGATGATGAGTGTCATACAGTTGTTAATGTAGAAGGCGATAATATTATGGTAGGAAACTGGGACAAATGGTCTGAATGGATGAATCCCTTCAAAGATACTAGTGGTAATCAGAATAATCCTAATTCTTGGCAGGCCTGGACTGAGAACCTGAGAAAGTTTACCTTTTCAGTATGTGATCCACCATCAAACATGGAAGAGGAGAGCTTAAACTTAAAGCGAAGACACATAATTTCTTTGGATCAAGTTAAAAGTAAGAGAAAGCAGAAAATTGGGGAGGAAGTGGAAACCTCACAAGGAGTAAGTGGTCATGATGGTGTAGTATCCTAATTTTTTCTTGATGGATTGTTCCTGCCTTATGTGGAATTGTAGGGGTATAGCTAAGAAGAGTAGGAGGCAGATTTTGAAGGATCTTAAGATAAAGTTCAAACCTATGATTGTGGGGTTAGTTGAGCCCCAGATTCACGGGGAAGTTGCAGACAAGATTATTAGAACTTTGGGTTTTTCTAACTCTCATAGAATTGAGGCTATTGGCAAGTCTGGGGGTCTTTGGATCCTTTGGAACAATTGGGATTGCAGTGTTAATATTTTGGTTAATCATAGACAGTTTGTGCATCTGCTAATTGAAGTCGGACAGAACAAGTGGTTCTTAACCCTCGTTTATGGGAGTCCTAATCCAATATCCAGGAAGTTTCTATGGAAAACGCTGGAACAAATCGAAAAAGGTATCAACGGTGCTTGGGTTCTCATGGGCGATTTTAATTATGTTTTAAGTAGAGACGAGAGAAAAGGGTGTAAGACGTTCAATTCACCTGATTGCAATAACTTTACTTCTATGTTGACGAGCTGTAACCTTATGGATCTCAATTTTGTGGGTGCTAAGTTTACATGGAGGAAGAAGCAGTCCTATGCCAGATTGGATAGGGCCTTATGTAATAATGATTGGAACATTCAGTATCCTGAGAGCTATATTAGACACATTCAACGCATGGGGTCTGATCATACTCCTATTTTGTTATGTTCTAAGAAGAGGGTTGAGATGCAAGCTCCTCATTTTCTTTTTCAAGCAGTCTGGCTGGATCATGATAGATTTAAAGATCTGGTCACCAGGAACTGGAATCATAGCTTGGAGCTTGAAGAAGCTACTATGGAGTTTAGTTTAGTTCTTAATAATGGAATAGAGAGTGCTTTGGAAATATTTTTTACAGGAATAAATTTATCTTGACAGAGTTGGATAAGGTTCAGAAAGAGCAAGAAGTGAATTATTCGTTTGAACTTGAAAGGTATGAAGATCAACTATATAAGGATTTAGAATCCCTTCTTAGTCAAGAGGAAATTTTTTGGGCACAAAAGTCTAAGATTGATTGGATCAATCTAGGAGATTGTAATACCTCGTATTTTCATGCAGTAGCTATGGTTAAAAGAAGAAAGAAAATTAGAATGTTGAAGGACCTTAATGGAAACTGGGTGGATGATCCTGTTGAGCTAAGAGATATGATTGCAAATCATTTTGAGGACATCTTCAAAGGCTATGTGAATGCTGCTGAATTCCCTTTATCTAAGAAGTTTTGCCACTTGTCTGCTGAGGACCTCAAGAGATTAGCAGCAAGTCCATCTAATGATGAGGTGAAAGAAGCTCTGTTCGAGTTGGGGAGATTGAAGGCCCCGGGTCCTGATGGTATGCTGGCTGCATTTTATCAAAGATCAGTGGGAAACTGTTGGTGAGGCAATGACTAATTATGTGAAGAACACTTTCCAGGAGGAGAATGTCTCATACACTATTGCTCAGGCCCTGATGGTAGTCATTCCCAAGGTTGATAATCCAGAAAATTGCAGCCAACTACGCCCTATCAGTCTTTGTAATATTATGTACAAGGTTATTACAAAAGTAATTGCTAATAGATGGAGAACCATTATGCCTAAGTTGATCTCTGAAGTTCAATCTGCCTTTGTGAAAGGAAGGCAAATCGCAGACAACATTGTGGTGGTTCAAGAGGTGGTGGATACTATGAGAAAAAGGAAAAAAGACAGGGGTCTTATGGCCATCAAAGTAGATTTGGAGAAAGCATATGATAAGCTTAACTGGGATTTTATTGATGATACTCTTAGGGATGCTATGATCCCGGATAACATGTCTAACTTGATTATGTCCACCTTAAGAAGAGGGTCATTCAGTATTTTATGGAATGAGTCACAGACCCGGAAGGTGTTCCCGAACAAGGGAGTGAGGCAGGGTGACCCCCTTTCCCCCTACATTTTCATTCTCTGTATGGAAAGACTTACTCAGTCGATTAACTCATATGTTGAGAAGGGTTTATGGAAGGCTATCTCTTTGTCAAGGGATGGTCCCAAGCTTTCTCACCTTTTCTTTGCGGATGATATGGTCTTGTTTGCGGAAGCTTCAGAAGCTCAAACTGAAATTATTATTGAGTGTTTGAAAATCTTTGAGGGCAGTTCTGGTGAAGTGATGTCGAAAGAAAAATCCCGTATCATCTTCTCTGCTAATGTTCCTCGGGAAACTAGAAAGAGGATATGTCAGAAAGTTGGACTGGGGTGTACTGAAGATTTGGGAAGACATTTAAGTACACCGATCATCCACAGCAGGGTCAATAGGAATACCTACGCCTTCATTATTGATAAGTTGAAAGCCAAGTTGAGTGCTTGAAAAGGCAAATATCTCTCTTTGGCAGGGAGGGTAACTCTTGCTAAAAGTGTTTTATGCTCTATTCCTTACTACTTCATGCAAACGACCAAATTACCTGTTATGGTTTGTGATAAAATTGACTCCCTTATCTGTTCTTTTATTTGGGGAGGGAAACCTGAGAAGAGGTTCCTTCATCTAATCCCTTGGAGTACTCTTTGTTTACACAAGGACAAAGGAGGTTTGGGGTTCAGGCCAGCTGTTAATATGAATCAGGCCTTTATTATGAAGATTGACTGGAAATTGTTATCTAAGGATGAGTCCTTATGGGTCAGAGTTCTTAGAAGCAAATACTGCAGAGACAAGGATGTTTGGATGGACGCTAACCACACTAAGGGATCTATGTTGTGGAAGGCCTTGCTTGACGTTAAAGATCTCATGAGAAGTGGGCTCCGATGGAATGTGGGGAATGGTAAGAAAGTTAAGTTTTGGTTAGATCCCTGGGTGGAAGAGGGACTTAGGCTTGTTGATGTATGCCAAGGGAACATAACTGGAGAAAATATGAATTGTTGTGTTAATGATTATGTTAGTGACACGAGGAACTGGAAATGAGACAATATTCAGTCCTTATTACCAATGAATGTCTTGCTAAAGATTGCAGGGATTAAGGCACCAACAGTAGGAAGCACGGACGATGAGTTGTTTTGGGCCCATGGCAAAAATGGGTGCTTTACCGTGGCCACTATGTACAAGGATATTATAAAAAATTCTGATCATATTCCAGTTAATGCTGGTTGGAAAGCTATCTGGCAATGGAAGGGGCAAGAACGTATCAAGATGTTCCTGTGGGTGGTGATGCATGAGAGAATTCTTACTAATAAAGAAAGGAAAAGGAGAGGCATAACAGATTGTGACGTATGCCCCCTATGTTCGAATGATATTGAAAGTTGTATCCATGTCCTTAGGGACTGTCAAGAGGCTAAATCTATCTGGCATGGGCTGAATGCGCAGAGATACGATGATTCCTTCTTTCAGGCTGATCTGAAAAAGTGGATTCTTGTGAACATTAGACAGAAGAATGACGATTGGGATCTGATATTTGGGATTACGATCTGGCATCTTTGGACGAATAGGAACCATGCTATTTTCAGAGAAAAGGCGCCTAATGAGATCCTCTCTATTCAGGCTATTAAAGCTCGGGTGAATGATGTGAAATGTGGTATGGTTAAGATGATGAAAAGGATGGATAAGAAAGAGCAATCATCCTTGTTGATTGGCTGGGAGGTTCCACCTGAAAATTGGTGGAAAATTAATACAGACGGAGCTGTGTCTAAGGCTAACGGCATGGCCACAGCTGCTGGCATTATAAGGAATGAGTATGGAGATTGGTGCGGGGGATTCATTCTTATTATCGGATTTTGTTTTGTTCTTAAAGCTGAGTTGTGGGCTATTGTGGAAGGTTTGAATGTAGCCTGGAAAAAGGGGTTCAGAAGGATTGTTGAATCTGATTCTCAATGGGCGATCGAGGCTATCATTGGTGTGTTGAAGATAGAAGACGACTGCAAGCCTCTTGTTTCACACATTAAGAATCTCTGCACTAGAGACTGGTGTGTCAAGTTCAAGCATGTTTATCGAGAGGGCAACCAAGTAACAGACTGTCTTGCTCATCCTGAGGGTGTCTGATGTCTCGGGTGTCACATTCTGGAGGATGTTCCAGAATGGTGTAAGGAATTCCTTGCGTTTGATAAGGAGGAGTTTAGAGTTAGGCAAAAGAGTAAAATGTAATTTTAGTGTTGTGCTCGCACGGAGAGGGCGGGATGAATAAGAGTGCCTTTGTCTTTCTAAAAAAAAAAATCTAACACCGGACCGGTGATAATGTTCTTTCAAGTTGCTTCTATAAACTATTAAGCTACTCGTTTTTCCTGGTAATAAATTGCTAATTATTTCTAGGATGGGAACGTTCCTCAGAGTAGACGATGAAGCATTCCGTGGCATATCCTTTTTCATGGGAGAGGATGGACTTGGGGCTGGTGCAGCATGATCATGGGCATTTTTTTCAATTAAGCTAGAAGAACTTTTATTGATCCTACCCTCATCTTATAGGCCAAATCGTCAAATAAGAATCATAACTCCTCTTATAGAAATGTGGTATCTTCACAAAGCCAACCCTATGCACCTAAAAAGAAAGCAAAAAAATACCAAGAAATAAATCGTCTGATGGAAAAGCATATACACACATGCCCAGTTAAGAATCTATCCACATAGTATCTATGTAAGGAGTTCCACACCTCTCCAAAATCAGCAACCGTCTTATACGCATAGGTAGTAAAGATGACTCCATAATTACACGATCTTCCTCCAAAAAACAACTACATCTATCAAGCTCCCTGGGCACACTGTTGATAAACCTACGTACATGAAAACCAATGATGGCAGAGTCATGAATGATCTCTCTTACATGTGATAAAAATTGCATGGGCAGAGAGAGTAACCCCAAAGCGTATTGAAGATATGTATTTCATTCATCTCAATAACTGAAATATTAAGATTATTATCATCTACAACCTTTAGAGCAACAATAAGGCCTTGAACATGCGCTTGAATGTGATTCTGGACGCTCAATCAATACTTGAACACCAATATGGAATACCCATGGTTGTTGCGAACAATGCAATCCACCCATCTCCTTTAGTCCTATTTTTGTGTTGTACACAACCAACAATTATGTTCAGTTTTAGGTTTGCAACAATAGGAGGGGACCATATCAAAAGCCTGATTTGACGTAGACGGAGTGTGGGTTCATTAAAATAAAAATTTGTAAGGGATTAATAAAACTTGGGATCTTCATTTCAACAAAATCTACTTCTATAAGGCATGATTTGTAATAGAAGTAATGGAATTCAATAGTTTGGACAAATGTACTTTTGATGCATCAAATCTAGCCAGTCACCTATATTTCCAAAATGGACCAACAAATGAGAGAAGATAACAATGTATAAAGCCAACCATGTAGAGCCCGCGTGGAATGATGCACAAGTCTCAAAAAAAGTAGAGAATTATTGTCAAAAACCATCATCACCCTCTAAGAGAAGATCTACACATTTTTTCCAAAAGAAGAGGGTGACGTCACTGTCCAGGAAGAGATGTTGCATAGACTCTATCATAGGCACATCGCAACATTTGCAGCAGGAGGCCAATGTGATATGACATCTAATGATATTGTCATAAGTGGGAACTACCTTCACGAGAATCATTTATAAGATTGCATTTTCTCTAGGATCGTTGGACCCTTGCTAAATCCATGAATATTGGTGCAGACCATGACCGAAGTTAGTGAGAATGTTCTTCGCAAACTCCATCAAGAACTTGCCTGAGAAATCCAGGGTCCAGAGTAAGAAATCATCCAGATCACAAATATATACATGTGAAGAAAGGATCATATGAATTCCCTCCACAATAATAATGTGAAATAGGGATTGCCAATCCCATCCTTTGTCTTTGATCCCAAAATATGATACTTATAATGTCGAGGTCAATTTCACTTTGACTCAGTGCAAAGATTCATAGGGGCTTCTGGCACCATCTACTATCTTATAATGGGATGCTTCCTCTTCCAATTGCCCAACAACAGTGAGGAGTGACGATAGGGAAGCACTTCCAAACCTAGTGTTAAAAGGGTGAGGAAAAATTTCTAGCTTGATATGAGAGGGGTAGCCATCAATATGGTTCTTATAAGCATTATAGTATTTTGCTCTATACAAATGGCCCAACTCAATGTCCCAGTTAGAAACTTCCAGCATACTTTATAATGGAATGAATTCACAGAAAGTTAGATGGAGGTGAGGCTAAGGCCAACAATATCATCATCTAGCATCAGTCCCAACCATGTTGGGATTGACTACATGATGATGATGAAGCTAAAGAAATTTTCAAACCACAGATCAAACCAAAATGATATATGAATAGAATCGTTTATTGGATAGAGCATAAGGTGTTTAATGATATTTTCCTTTTCAAAGATATATCATCATGTAGGAAAATAGTTATGTTTTGGGATATATTTCCATCATCATCATCATCATATAAGAGTCAATCCCAATCATGTTGGGTTTGGCTACATGGATCCTTCTTTCCCAATCATATATTTTCACAGTAGACTATTTTTGTGGAGTTTGGAGAGAATAGTTTTAACCAAAGGATACCCATATTATGAAGGAGAAAACATAAGCTTTTTATGGAAAAGCATGAATCCATGGTCACAAGTTATGTTTACCTCATCCTCCTTCTAATTTAGGGAGGCACAAGTGTTCCAGGAGATGATGGAAAGCATTCCTTTATAGTACCATAAAATCACAATGTAGTTTGTCAATGGTGTTGATGATTTTTTGTGAGTTGGCTATACAACAAATGAAGTAAGTAGGTATATATGAAAGGGAAAAAATTAAACAAGGTTGGACAACCAACAAGTGATAGGAATGATCTATACCAACCAAAAGGGATTTGATTTAATTTAATCGATAATTGAGTTTGAGGTACTCAATTTGTGGGTTGGTTACTTGAAGGTAGGATAATGTATTTCATGGGGAAAGATACTAACTTACGTTTGAGGATGCTTGCATGGAATATGAGGTCATGACTGGGTGTGTGGTAGCCGAGGAGAGAAAATTAATGCAAATTAATCTTTAAACTTGAGATGTGTTGGAAAATGCATAAGTTATTTTTTATATTAATAATATTTTTGGTTGGTCTAACGAAAAGAAGGGTGTCATCATCATATAGGACAGAGTTATCTAAGCTAACATAGTTGATTTTCATAGAATCTACATGACTAGATGAGGTTTCTAGGTGAACCATTTTGCTAAGACATTGGTAACAAGGATAAAGAGCAGAGGTGATAAGGGATCACCTTGTCTTACACCATTGCACTTTTGAATTACCCAAAAGGGGAACTATTAATGAGGAAAAAGAAGGATGTGGGTGTGACATAGGATTTAATTCATTTTTTCTAGGATGTATTAAAAATCCCTTGAAAGTTTTCTAGAGGAATGGCCAGTTGATGAGGTCAATAGATTTCTCAAATCTATTTTAAGGATGTTTAAAGAGAAGTCATTTGATTAGATCTTGAATATGTCTGCCTTTGAAAAAAGTAAGTTATTAGAGTATATGTGTTTTAGGTGTGGGGAGATTCTAGAGCTAAGGACTTCTATTATAATTTTATAATTACACATGAGGAGGAGGATGGGTCGATGTTCAGAGATTAAGTTTGGGTTGTTTATTTTAGTATAAGAGCAAGGTGTGTAGGCTTTATTATTTTGAGGAGGGATTTAAGGTCATTGCATGAGCGAATGGTATTAAAATGCCTAAATAGTTGTATTTTAAAATATCCCAGTTGGTGATATAAAAGGACGTACAGAAGCCACCAGGTTGAAGTGATATTTTGTCGTTATATTATTGAGGGAAGGATTTTCTTAGGAGTGAAAGAGTTTGTCAGAGAGAAGGCATCACAACAATAGCATCAAAATAAAGATGGATATAGATGAAAGAGAAGTCATTTGAGGTTGAATTGGTATATGTGAAGAATGGTTTTAGATTTTGAAGAATGTGGTTTATGATAGTGGTTTTGTTTGGTTGTATGTGTTATTAATGAGGAGTTATTGATTGTGTGCTATCTTTTCTGTCTAGAGAAGACTCTATGGAAAAAGGTTGTGTGTTTATGACCTTCCTTTAGATAATTAATTTTTGAATGATATTTCTAGTATATATGTTGATGTTCTAGGAGAGACTCGGGAGATTTGGTTGATTAGTTAAGGGATACATGTGTGCGGCAGTTCGAGTGAAGAGCATGAGCCAAATTAGTGTTGCTAATAGTTTTTGATAGGTGATGATCATTTTTAATGAGGAAGACAAAGGTGCTTGAGCCTAAAACTTTAGAGCAAAGAGGCATTGTTTGAGGTGAACATTGGGGTTCTGGTGGGATTTAGACAGTCAGAAGCTAAGTTGGACCAAGTTTGGTAAATGGATATGTTGTATAAGGAATGTTTAAGTTTAATTGTTCAAACATGCATGATTTAGGACCCCCAAAAGAGGGTTTAGTGTCTAGGATGGCCATGTTGTGATTGCATATGTGCATAGGTTCAATCTAGGAAGTCGAAAGAGGGTAAATAGTAATCTAAGCTAGATTACTTAGGAATGTGTCTAATTTATTGTCAGACCATTTAAAATCATAGCTAGAGGTGTTGATGTCAATGAGGTCATTATCATTGATAAAATCATTAAAGAGGGTGATATTTGGAGAGAGATTGTCATGTATATTAAACTTCTCATGAGAAAACATGTGATAGTGAAATCCCCACCAAGTAGACAAGGGGAAGATGAAAAGTGGTTGCGTAGGTAATGTAGGTTCATTTAAGAAAGTAACTTATTTAGGATGGTTCACCATATAAGCTTGTTAAAGATAATATTTTGTTCATAGAGTTACCTAGGAAAGTGGCAATGTAGAGTATCCAGAATGGTGTGGTCATGTCGGGTCAGGATACAAATATTTCAACCAAGAATTAGATTTGGGGCCATCTGTTAATGCTAACAAATCTGTCTGGGTGTGAGATTGCATTTTTTATTGGTCTATGATGATGTCACTTTTGTTGAAGTTTATGTGGTTTCTAGAAAGTCTTTTCTACCATAGGAAACTAAACCAATATTACTCCAAGAGAAAATAAACATAAAAACTAAAATTTAAAGAAGAAGGGAAAGAAAATAACCACTAAATGTAAAGGTAACCAAAATTGTGTATGAAATCCTCATGTCTTCCTAATTATTATTGATAAGGTCACTATATAAAAGCATCACGAAATCCATTTTTTCATCCACATTGAATAAAAATAGATGTAGGCTATCACAAAAGGCTAAGAACTCCTCCTGGTTACGCCAGATTGAATATACACCCATGTTTTGTATAACTATTCCCTCCTACATTTAATAGCTTTGAGTTTTAGGAACATATCTACTTTGACTTGACAATAAAAGCAAGAAGGCATAATAATGTGAATACATACGTGTAATATGCACATGGAAGTGAAAATAATATCCACTCACATATGTAGTTCATTGAATAGAGTTTATCATTTTTACCCTAAAAAGAAAATTATACTATAGATTATTTTTTATGAAGATTTAAAGTAAGATAGATCTATCTATCATCATTAGGATTCTAAAGGATGAAAACAAAGCTAGTCAATATAAAAAGAGTCATTTCTAAAAGGAAATTATTTGAACACACCAAAGTAAAGGTAGGTTTCTCTAGACATCACATGACAAGGAAGGTGAGAGGCACGTGTGTATCTATTTTCTAAACCAAAGTACATGCCAACATATCAAAACAATCAACTATAAGATTGTCATTAACATGTGAAGCCCACATTGTCTCTGGTCCTCACTTGCACTTAACGTGATCTATATAATTTTACAGAGTGATTCATACATCAGTAGAGGTTACAAAGAAGCCTTAATACCTAAAACAAGGCTGGAAATGCAATACATGTACACATTGGAGGGAGAAAGACACATGAATGTCTCATAGAATTAGTGCAGGATAGATAATAGATAGAAGTGTGACTAGATTAATATGTGATCACTAGATTCAACTTGAACACATGGTAGTAAATGTCTACTTTGAAGAAACAAAGAGTTCAAAATATGGATTCAATGGAGATTAAAATTCTAGGTTTTATGTGAGCACAAAAGAGGATTGTGTTATAAAAAACTACACAAAAAACTAAGTAAAAGTAGATAGTATTGAGATCAAATTACGAGAGAGCCTCCTACTATGACTTTCATATGTGCATGAAAAGTTGTATCATGAGTTACACACCACTTCAAGAAATATTGGTGATCTAGAAAAAGTTATAATAAGAAGATGTATACCTTAATTATGTTGGGGAAGTTTGATAACATGGTGTATGGAGTTATTACATATTGAAATGATGATCGATAAAAAATAACATAGATAAGAAAAACTAGTTAATTTGTTTTGGGAAAGTTATTGGATCAGTTGTATTGATGGACCTAGAGATAATTAGATAAAAAAACTTGTCATGTGAGTAGTTCCCAAACTAAATACAATAACTAGCCAAATTCCTTGAATTTTGGGTTAATGGCTTGTACAAATCATCCTGTTCTTGTTTAAGTTCCCCACTAGATTCATACTCTTCCATGCCTATGAGTAATCATTTATATGCAATGGATAGAAGGGGTGGGGAACCCCTAGGGAATATGTTGAGAACCTAGAAAGTGTGGGGAACCATGAGTGAGATTAAAGTTCCAACAAAAGATAAAATATTTATAGAGTATTAAAAGTGTGCAAGTTCTACTATATATTTTGAATTATACCATTTTATTGTCAAGTGTATCATTTGACATATTGAAGTAGTAGAATACATACAAGATGTGTGTAGTAAAGATATACTACATGTATGACTGCAAAACTTGATTACATATTTTATTTTTGAGAAATGGGTAGTTTTGAATTAATGTACACACTACCATCTACTGAATGTGTTGTCCCCTAGCCCATCATAGAGGATATTAGACTATCTAGTCTCATTAAGATCATGTCATGACTCAGTTGGTGAAAGTATAAAAATTTGACACTCCTCATCTTGTGAACTTCATAAAGCATCATGTCCTTCATGGATACTCAGGTCACTATACCTATCTCATCACATTAGCAATACTTCCATATGACAATAGATCCTATCTTTTCAATCACATTAGTAGGATGATAATAATAGGAGATTGTGCTCATAATCTTGGGTAAATTAAGATCACAAAGGGGAACATACCTCATATTTATTCTTGATAACACACGAATATTCAACAATATATGACTTCAAGTACCTTCTCATGTACTTTAGATTGCTTCAAGGATATCCATTTCGCTCGTCGAATCCCAAACATTAGGAAAGTTATATAGACATAGGAAAGATGTGTTATTATGATTTCTTTAATTAATTGATCCAATTACTCATCTATCATGGTAAAGAACATATACTGTAGAAAATTCTAGTAGAATTTACACACTAAAGTATTAGAAGTATTAAAACCCTTATTCATGTCCAATAATCCTAAACATACCCAAATTTCCATTTTTGGCCATACACATGCCATACCAATATTTATGTTCAATGAGATCATGAACTACTAGAAAAACATCTTATAATAGTGAGAAACACGTCTAGAAAGTTTTGTAGCAGAATTCAATAATGTGATCCCAATATTGTAAAAGCAATGGAAAGTGACTAAAAGCTCAATTTAAGAAAATTTACATGTAAATTTTAATTATTTCATCAATATGGAAGCTAAAATGTCAAAGCTTTAATATAATAACATTTAGTTACAATAGTGAAGTTCCCAAAGTTTTATCCCAAACCATCATAAGATCCCATCTTTAGCTTATGTATAATGAATTCAGTGAAATTTGGTGATTATGGGTAGGAATTGCGTTTCAATGATAATCAAATAGAGGCTGAATCATTCTCTTTATAGAAAGAACATGCTTATATTAAGTGCATGCATGAGACACTAAATCCAATATCCACCAGGCATGAAAAATATTTCCTAACACTTTCCTTTGCGTTCCTCTTCTCTAGGATTTGTTATGATTCTCCTTGTAAGGAGTGGGACTCGAGAGGGGACCCACTCAACTTTCTCGAATAAAATAATAGATCAATTTCCAATTCCAAATTTGATAATAATTTTTTGCAAAGGATTATATACTATAAATAAAGTATGTAATGTATCAAATACCAAAAGTGTAGCAGAGGGACATAAAATTCTAATTATTACAATATCCATGTCCAACATTGTTCCTCACCATGAAGGGTGTACATAAAGGAAACTAATCTATTGTAATGAACTGAAACCTAGCCTCTGGACCCAGATCTTATGCCTTAGAGGATTGAAAGTGTAGTTCTTTGAGTTTAGCCAAACAAGGTTGAGCTAATGCATGTATAAATCACCTTAATGTAACATAATGTGAACACATTAAGTCTTGATCTAATAATGAATACATAAGATGTGTCATATGAGATAAATAAAAGAATACATAAGAATTTGTATAAAATAATCCTACATAACTCCTTTAGTATAAATATGAAGTTAAGGAACATAATTGGATGAATATAGAGGTAAAGGTGAAATAAGATACTAATAGGTAATAGATATCAATAATGACATATCTCATAAAAAGGAAATCTCAAAAGTGTAAACAAACTTCAAATTCGTAATCTACATATTAAAATTTGCCTACATGCCAATTTCCAACTAATTTGGACACCCTTGAATATTTAGGCAAAGTTCAAGAGAGAGAAAATGTGTATAAGCCATAAATGATAAATAATGTGATAAATGACTCTAAAATATGGAAAAAGGTAAATTAATATCCAACACATTAAATATTACTTGTGGATGAAGTTTCATCAAATTTGGATAATCCTAGTATCATTAATGCATGCGGAAAGAGAAAACATGATTTGCTTAATTAATACATCAAAAAATATTCCAAATATGAAATCTAATTGCATAATCAAATTCTACATGCCTTAATTAGTCTAGGTGCAAAGATCATATTAATTGGATAAAGTTTGGACTTTCAATTTAATTGGGAAAGAAAGTAAATAATAATTACATTTCATTGCTGAATTGATAAAGTTTTCTTGGTTTAATGTGTCAGTCGGCCCTTTTTGCTTATTTCCTTTTATACACGGGTTCCGACAGTGTCTGTTAGCTTGCTCACGATCTGAAGGTGAGGAAGTCGTCATCTTCCTCACGCTAGTTTTGGAAACTAGCTGCACAATGCATGTTAATCAGATTTTGGAATTTCTCTCTCATTGATTAATGATTTTCAACGATCCTTTCTCCTTTGTCTTTGAGAGTGTTTCCTCAATCCAGTAAACTTTCACAATATCCATGAGGATCACTATTTAAGAAACCCCTAAATCACTATTTCCCCTCTCTCGATGCCATGATACTACACTCCCCTTCACAATGTATCACAACCTGGTACAACTACTCAAAAACCACCGCTAGGTTTCACTTTGTCCTTCCTTTTTGTCAATTTCTCCCTTGTCTACTGACTTCATCACTGCAAACTCAACTTATTCCACTGGTTACTATGCCTTCTACTGGAGAATTCTGATGGCTGTAGATTAATTAAACTCGTGGTAAGCATCCTCGACACTCTATAGTTTGTTTCTGATCACTGCCTCACTGCATGTTGTTACCTGTTGCTTTCCCCTTGAGGTCCAGCTCTGATCACTAGTGGCACTCTTTGCGGGGTGTTTCTAGTGTGTCCCTGACTCTGGTATGATACCTAAAGAGTCTATAGAGGCTCAAGGAAGATTATTCTGATCTGGTTTGATGCTTTCCCGTTTTGTTTCGGGGATCCAAAACATTGACTTGTCTTTTCTATTTCTGAACTTCATATTGTTCTTGGCCTTGGTGGATGGTAGTGTGCGAGTTACAGTTCGCTATAGGTCTCATGTTTGGGCTCGTTGAGATAAAAAAGATGGTGCGGAGCTACAGAGCTTTAGTTGAAGTGTTCATGCCTTCAGTCGTGGGGATTTAGTCTTCGTGATTAGCCCGAAGGTTCCCTATGTTCAGAGCGGGGTTGAGTATCGAGGAGGGAATATGATCATCTGCTGATTCCCAGTCTTTCCCTGACCTTTCTTCGTGTTAGTTTCTTTTTAGTAAAGGGTATGTGTGCCTTTTTGCCCTTCTAGTTTTGTTCTTGGCAACGCTGAGGTGTTACTTAGTTCTCTGGTGGGCCGCACTAGGTGACGAAGCTCGATTGAGCCAACTAAGCAAAGGTTTGACTGTTGACTGAGCTTTTGCTGCTGACGAAGATTTTCATTTTTTCTGATTGGTCAAAATTTCCATAAATCATAGTAAATAATTTATTGCTTGGAAAAATAAAATAAAATATGATCTACAATAATAAAAATATAACCTATCTAATGGTTCTAAGTTTTCCTCTTAAATCTAATTTTGTAAATATGTGATTTTAATGTACTTTCCTAATTATATAATCACTTGCAAAATTCATAACTAATAATTTATAAGTCATAAAATATAATAAAATATGTTTTGAACTAAGAAAAAGATAATCTAAAATATGGCATGGTTTTGATAACCTAATTCACTATATTAAAATGACAATTTTTAAGGTTTTGAATAATTAATGTAAACCTAACCCTAATTCTACATAAATGCATCATAGGTGCTTTGCAGACCTAGGCTTTGATCTAGGACTAACTTTGGACTATTTAGATTCTTAAGTAAGGTATGTTTTCATCCCCTGTTATTCCTTTTGAACAATAACCTATTTTCTTCTTTCTCTTTTCCCTATGGACACTAGTCTACACATTATCTCCTTTTCTTTGAAAATATGCTTAATGTGAAGTATTTTATATTGTTATTGATTTTGTGATCATATTATCCTATTTGGACATTTTTTTGGGACTTTTACTTATACATTTCTCATGATGGAACACTCTTTCGTGATATGTGATTCTTTGTCCACCTTCGTAGTGGATGTTTATATGCACATTATGTGATGGCATGGATCCTCTGATCCCACTTTATACTTGATAGATGTTCTCATCCTCCTTATTTGTTTATACTTGCTTATTCTTTTGATATGAATCATGTGGTGACTGCTAGTATAATGTTACATGTTATTTTATGTGGATGTGAACATTCCCACATATGAATGCAAATATTAAAAATTCTTGCATATGAGAGTAGATGTGTATTTCCTACATAGGGCAGATGTATACAGTTCCTTCTCACTCCATATTTAGAGTGGATGTATATAGTTCTGCTCACCCCACATTATTTTTGGTAGATGTGTTATTTCCTACCTACATGTTTATATTGTCTAGTATTGTCACAGGTGAAACACATGGATGCTTTATTTTTATACTTTGCTCTTATTTATCTCTTTTATTGTGATTCTTTCCTTTTATGCCCTTTGGGTAGTACTTTTCTCTTACATGAGAAGCCTTTATTTTGATGTCCTTTATTCCATATATTTCTCAATTTCCTTTTTAGTATGCACATACCAACCTTTGCTGATGTCTTCTATTTTTCTCTTCTTGGTGGGGTATGCTTCAAACCCTACGTGAAGGACAAGGAGGATATGGCATAAAATTATAGACTTTGCTTAAGGAGCTTAAAGCTTGGAGACAAACTTGTGGTTTAGATTTCCCTCTACTTAGATCCATATGTTGTATCTTACATGTAAACCCTTTGTGGGAGATTATGATGTACTTTTGTAATCCTTTTGAGAAGAATTGAATGTACTCATTATTTTTATTTTGTTGCTACACTTTGGTTGTTTTGATTATGATTAATTAATATTTGAAAATTTTACACCCTCTCCAAGATACATGTTGGGTATGTTTGGACTGGAGGTTCTATTCTTTAAAATTTTAGTAGGGAGTGTATCCCCTCTGGGCCCCACTCCTTAAAACATGGTATCAGAACCCATAGGAGTCAGAATCTAACTATTTCAATTTTATCTCCCTAATTAGAATCTTTGACTTTGATAGTTACCTTTAGGTGAGATGTTTTCCTTAGAGCTACCCTAAGTTTTCCATGAGATGATCTTAACCTACCATTTAGGTTTATGGTGACATGTATGATGATATGAGGTGTTTTTTTGAGAATGAGGATGAAGTACTACTATATAAGGAGACCATAATATGGAAAAAATTTTGACTTGTTTTTCGCTTCGATTTTTGGCCCTGATTTTAGTTTTTAATCGCAAAAGTTTTCACAACAATTATTTTCCTTATATAGTATATGTACAAAAAAAATGTTTTCCCTAGATTTTATTGACGTTTTCTTAAAATAAGTCACAATGAAGATTTTGAAGTATGGATAGTGAAACCCTAGAATTAGTTGGAATAGATATCATAAACCCTAGATTGGCTATGAGATGTGACTAGGAATGCGTGGAATAATATAAAAGTTTAGTGGACCTACCCTTTGTACCCTGACTTCTGGATGTTTATGTAGGGTTGTTAGGTTAGAGAATCAAGGACCTAAAACTCAGCCCTAGATGGTTCTAACTTATTAATTGGATATATGTATAACATAAATCTCTACAACATTCATAGCAGAAAGATATGTAGGCAATCCTTAAAGTTATTTAGTTTGACTTGTTAGGTTAAACCTTCTAAGGGGTGGAGAGTAGTTGGTTGATGATGTTTGGATCAATAGATTTCGAGTACGAAATCCTTTTAAGGGGTGGAGTGATGTAACAAACTACAACCTAGCCTTTGGACCCAAATCTTATGCCTTGGAGGATTGAAAGTGTAGTTCTTTGATCTTAGCCAAACAAGGTTGAGGTTATAATATGTTTTCTATAACCCTAATGAGCTAATGCATGTATAAATCACCTTAATGTAACCTAATGTGCTCACATTAAGTCTTAAGCTAATAATGGATGCATAAAATGTGTCATATGAAATAAATAAAAGAATACATAAGAATTAGTGTAAAATAATGCTACATAACTCCTTTAGTATAAATATGGAGGTAAGGAACATAATTGGATGAATAATAGAGGTAATGGCGAAATAAGATACTAATAGGTAATATATATCAATAATGGCATATCTCATAAAAAGGAAATCTCAAAAGTGCAAACAAACTTTAAATTCGTAATCTACATATTAAAATTTGCCTACATGTCATTTTTCATCTAATTTGGACACCCTTGAATATTTAGGTGAAGTTCAGGAGAGAGAAAATGTGTAAAAGACATAAATGATAAATAATGTGACAAATGACACTAAAATATGGAAATAAAGGCAAATTCATATCCAACACATTAAATATTACTTGTGGATGAAGTTTCATCATATTTGGATAATCCTAGTGTCATTAATGCATGAGGAAAGAGAAAACATGATTTTATTCATTAATAAATCAAAATATTCCAAATATAAAATCTAATTGCATAATCAGATTCTGCATGCCTTAATTAGTCTAATTGTAAAGTTTCATATTAATTGGATAATGTTTGGACCTTAAATTTAATAGGGAAAGAAAGTAAATAATAATTACATTTTATTGCTGAATTAATAAAGTTTTCTTAGTTTAATGTGTCAGACGTCCCTTTTTGCTTATTTCCTTTTATACACGGGATTTGACAGTGTCTACTAGCTTGCTCATGATCTGACAGTGAGGAAGTCGTCATCTTCCTCACGCTAGTTTTTGAAACCAGCTGCACAGTGCATGTTAATCGGATTTTGGGATTTCTCTCTCATTGATTAATGATTTTCAACAATCTTTTCTCCTTTATCTTTGTGACTATTTCCTCTATCCAATGAACTCTCACAATATCCATGAGGAGCACTATTTTAGAAACCCCTAAACCATTGTTTCCCCTCTTTCGACGCCATGATACTGTTGGTATGTATTCCTAGAGAGCCAATCATATGATGATTGGATTGGCATATGTTCTGATTGATTTGATATATATCAAAGGCAAGCTTCCAATTTATTCTAGCTCAATCAATTATGAGATAAATGATGGAGCAGACTGAATGTCTAAAGAATGAAAATACTCAATTTCGTATGTCTTCAGGTTGAGGACCTAAACAATGAGATCATATGGATGCTAAGAGTATGTACATTCTTGTTATGTCCCTAGTCCTATGCCATTGTGGAAGGTTGGTAGACAACAATGACACATAAAGACTAGAGTGTGTGTTGGTTGATGACAGTGTCTCATTAGTCATGACATATGATATCAAACCAAGAACATAGATACATGTTGGAGAACAATGTATCAGACAGACCCACCGTGAGAGTGATACATGGAACCATGACATGGTAGTCAGAATCATCTATCATAGTGATGGTGGTGTTTGTGATTCTTAGAAATGAAATCACTACACTCATCAAATGTGATTGGGTATATTTTGACATCATCAAACGCAGTCCTGAAACATGGGTTGTTATTACGGTGATGATTGGGTGGCTTTGACGCATGAGATAGACTGTGAGTGATAGATATGGGATTTGTCCCTCCTAAGGGAGTATGATGTCCAGGACACTTGATAAGAGAGACTGAGAAAGGCATGCACATGCACATGTGAATCAATATATGATATTGATGTCACACATATCTCAGACAGTCTGCTCTAGTTCAAGAAATATGAATGAACGTTGAAAGGATGACGACTTCATGTCTTGAGTTCATTTAGGATATAAGAGACAAAGGAATTATACATTCACTGGAACACCAATCATAGACTGTAGGATTGAAAATTGTTCTCCAACTTTCCTTTTCACTTGGATAGCACTGATGTGTGACTAGGTACCACTCTTTGCTTATGATGTCATAAGCTAGTCATGGACATTCACTGCCAACGTGAATTGGGACTTATAGGGTCACACACAAAGGATTAACCTGGAAGAGGAGGTTATCCATGAATGACGTTTAGATTGATTACTAAAGTGTTTAGGTACTCAATTAAACATTCAATCAATAGACTTGACTCAGAATCATCAAGTTCAAGTGTTGAACCAACTGATTAGAGTGTTAGATTGATTGAGAACTACATTGACCGAGTTCTGCACAACCTGGACCACTAACCGACCTGTTCACTGAGTGAACATCTTAGATCATGATCAGTGAGATGACCGGTTCACACTGGTGAACCGATTGGTTCACATGGACTAAACAAGCATGTGTTAGGTTTCCCGATTTGTGTGAAAAGATCCTCGTTTCACTGGTTTAATTTGACTGGGACAAGAATTAATCTTTTTATTAATTAGAAATGAATAAGGAAAGTCAATTGTGGACAAGTCTGGGAAGTGAAACGACTGATTCACTGGGTGAACCGATCGACTCACACTCCCAACCGACCAGTTCACTAGTGAACCAATTGGCTCACCTTGCCAAATGACCGTTTTAGTTATGAAATGACCGGTTCACCTGCCGTAGTGCAAATTATTCATGGAAATTCTGGATCCTTCTACTCCCACACAGATTGGGAACCCTAACCCTACCGTCTACTATAAATTAAGGGGTACATGGAGCTTCTCTAGAGACACAACTTAGAACATCAGTTGCTCTACAAAGTTGTTGTCCTCTCTGGTTGTGGTAACTGAGAGAGCCCAAGTAAGTTCTACCCATCTAGGGAGGAACAACAAGGGAAAGACAACTACAGAAAAGCAACTAGTGGTGGGAGAGTATGTCAGTGACTAGTACACTGACAGAAGGGGACAACTCCTTCTAGTCCATTCTTCCAGATGACTAGAGTTCCCGATAGTCCATGTGGACTATCAACAAAGGCAGGAGACTTCTACCGCTCAGGAGGATGACAATCAACTGTAGTCTGGGTCAAGACCAGGAGCTGCACTGATGTCGTCGAAGATAGGTGGTCGAAGACCACACTTGCTGCGAGGTATAGTCACTGAGCAAGCCTCAGGACCATGTATAACTCGCTAAAACTATCCTTCCCATTACATAGATGTTGATGCGATCTGCTGGTTATGGGTTTATGTTCAAGTAATTTTTTTATTTCCGCTGCCTACTCCGACCATGTAAAGCCCGAAAGTGGTATTAGATCCACGTCAATACTCTACATTTTGCGATAATCGATATGATCAAATTTTGGTTTTATTGTCTTTTATTTATTGCATACGATGTAAATATTTAAATGACTAATGTGAATATCCGATTAATACCACATGATCCCAAACTAATATATACATATATGATATGGTATATATGCAATCGATACGCATAGCCCTAAAATGGTTTTAATGGTGGATGTGTAGCATGGTTATGGCCTATAAACCCTATGTGCATGTGTGTGGTTGGCTATGGTTGTTTGCATCTCGGTCTACACACCGAGCCCTCTTCTATTCCGAATGTAACTCGAGATAACTCGAGATTCTCTTCTACCTTTGCTCCCCTCGAATGTAACTCGAGATTTCACAAAGATTATGTAAAATAGATTTATTTTTATTTCTTGTTATGACAAAGATTGAAGATGACCACTTGATGGACCTAAAAGACCGACTGAGGAGTAGTTGGTGGACCGATGAGAAGCCCAGACGACTGGATGAGCTGACCATCTGGAGGAGCCAGACGACCGACTAGAGGAGACCAACCGACCAACCAAGAGGCGAGTCGACCAGTTTAGAGGTTGAACTAGTCAACTCGGATTGACAAGCACATATCTTTATCAATAATAGGTTGCATGTGATGTAGACCTTAGATGACCTTAGTTCCTTGTGGCTCCAAGGAACTACAATAGGATGGCCATAATCACCACTTTATCATTATTGCATGTTTTCATTTGTGGGATATAGCATGTATATGATACATACTATAGATGTTATGATTGGATACATATATGCATATATAAGCATATTAAAACCCCTCAACAAACATATTAATTTGAAGATGCCTTCCAAAAGAAGCACACATGGAAAGCTTGATCGACTAAGTGTGGGCACGCCTTCGTATGGTGCACCATCTATCTCATGGAAGTGTGATGGTGAATATGTGGGTCTACTTTCGTAGGGTGCATATTCATCGTGTTGGCTTTTGGGTTGGACTTAACAAGGTGATAATAGGATTAAGAACCTTGAGGGATGCAGATGCTCATGACAAAGAATTGTGCATAACATCTATCAAGAGTTTCATATGATGCAATTGGCAAAAGTTGCCTACCTGAAAGAATCTAGTTGTGGGTGACAACCCTCGCTGGTCCATAACTTAGTGGAAGTCATGATATTTCTCACTAGAAGGTTGTACGCTGCAATCTTCCAAATTGATGGTGAGGGCTATCCGTTTGATCAAAATAGTGGGAAAAATAATTAATTAAAGACCTAATTGATATCGTCAATTTTCAAATCAAATCAAATCAAAAGAGTTTGGGCTAAAATTGCAAATTTCCTTTTTGAAGAATAAATGGCTACCAACAACAATCACTTTTCATTGCAATCGGTCCTCGAGAAGGACAAGTTAAATGGGAACAACTTCCACGACTAGTTTAGGACGTTGAGAATTGTTCTCACTCAAGAGTGAAAACTCTATGTCCTAGATACACCAGAGCCAGAAGAACCCACTCCCAACGCACCAAAAGCTGAAAGGGATGCTTACAAGAAGCATACTTGAGGATGCCATTGATGTGAAGTGCTTGATGTTGTGCTCAATGAACTATGAGTTACAGAGACAACATGAGAACATGGGCGTCATTGAGATGGTTCAACATCTCAAGAACATGTATCAAGACCAAGCATGATAAGAGAGATATGATGTCTCTAAGGCATTGTTCAAGTGCGTCATGACAGAAGGAGATCCAGTAGGCCCTCACACACTCAAGATGATTGGGTATGTGGAGAACCTAACTCGACTGGGATTTCCTTTGATCCAAGAGTTGGCTACTAATGTGATACTACAATCATTGTCAGAATCCTACAATCAGTTTGTGATGAACTACAACATTAACAACTTTGACAAGTCACTAACAGAGTTTTTGGGTATGTTGAGGACAGCTGAGGCACAGATGAAGAAAGACAAACCCAAATATGTGATGATGATCAACAGAAAGAAGGGAAAGTCTAAAGGCAAGGGAAAGGGAAAAGCAAAGAAAGGTTCTGATGCTAGCCAGCAGCCCAAGTCATCTTCAACTCTCAAAGCCAAGGGAGGGGTGAACAAGGGAGGCAAATGTCACCATTGTCTTGAGCCAGGGCATTAGAAGAGAAATTTCCCTCTCTACATAGATGAACTAAAGAAGAAGGAGGAGATGGAAGTCTCCACCTTAGGTATCATCAAATAAACTTAAAATGATTATTTATCTTAGGTATATGATACCAAGATATAGACCTAACATATATGATGTGCATGATCTGAAAAGAAGTGATGGCCTTTATGAAAGGACCAAAAAGGAACACTCATCAACATTGGAGCAAGTGTCGCTTCCATAGATAGTAGTACCTTTTAGTTTATTTCAGCCCAAAGGGCATGTAATAGAGTTATGAACTACTATTTCATTTTGACAATAAATAGAAACATTTTGTTTCTGCATCTTGTAACGACAAGGATGTCTATCGATAAATATTCATGTTTCAATTTCAAAGATATGATCTTTTATGGCAATGCCTTATTTATCTTGTGGTACTTGGTATGCATGAGATAAAATAAATACTATGTGACAAAGTGGGTTTTCTGGATTAATTTCGAGGACGAAATATCTTTTAAGGTGTGTAGGATGTGATGGAGTGGAATTTTTGAATCCATAAATCTCCAATAACATATTAGAATCCATATCTCGAGTTATAATGAGAGTTCCAAGTATTCTAGTAAAGTTGGAATGTTGAATTGAGTGTTGATGTTGTTAACATAATGATTTGGATCCATAAGTTTAGGCCTACTTGAGGAATTTAATTGACAAGTCAAATAGCTAAGTTTTTGCACCAAAATCGAATGGATTGTACCTTGAGGTATGGTGAAGCTATGGTTAAATTTTGGTGGAAATTGGATATTCCTAGAGGAAGTTATGGAGGTTTGATTTTGGAGAAATAATGTGCATGGTTGATGTTTATAGACCTAAGTTGGGGCTTATATTCAGTGTCACGCACCCTGTACCTTGGTTGGATCTGCGCGGCTCGTCCTGGCCCTAGATCTATGATCTGGTGGCCACACCGAATAGCCTTTAGATGCCACGGATTGGCCTGGTCTTAGCTGCAATCTGGGTTGTACATTAGAAATCGGAGGGCTGTGTGCTTGCCCTCAACCTCCAGCAATTTGGGCAGAAATCGTGGGGATGGAAGAGGCCACGACTGCCTCCACCATCTCACCGATCGTGGGTGTGAGCAAGATTTCAAACCGGACAGTTGCCTTCGGACTGGGATGAGCTCCCATTTGACCCCTCATTTGGGATACAAGGTCACCTAACGTAAGAGCACCACCTTCTTCTCCTACCCATCTCTCCACCGCTTTTTCCAGGTAGTGGCTTAAGGAAAGGGAAGGAGTTAGAGAGGAAATCAGAGGAAGATGCGTATATGAGAAGGAAGGTGATAGGAGAAGGAGACGGCCGATTATCATGAGTTTCATGGTCTGTTGCATGGCCAATGATTCCAGTTCGCCGGAGATGATGTTTGGGTTTGAGAATGGACTCACAGACCTCCCCACCACGATCTACGGGCATAGAAGTGTTCCTGGAGGTCTGAAGATCATTCTTGTTGCTTCGATCCTAAGCTCCATCAAGTAGAGGTGAGGTGCCTCTTTCCTCCGCCGCAACAGAGGCCAGGCGGCGGTGAGCTTCAGGTCTCAGTGACTCGGAAGCTCCAGGGTGAACTTGAGCAGCTGTGGAGTTCGGGAAGAAGACTCCAAAGCTAATGAAGGTTCAAGAAATCCCCGAGAAGTGATAGAGGATGACTGATCGCTCACCGTAGTTGGCCCGAGTGGCGGCGCCCTCGCAGAACAGAGCCACAACCGTCCGCATTACGCGAGCGAGAGAGAGCCCAGTTGCCGATCGAAGGGAACCCCGACCCGGGTTAACAGATCAGAGGATCCGTGGATCCAACAGAAGATCCAACTCGGTCACCCAGGGAGAGAAAGAGTTGTGCAACCCAAAGTGACAGGTGGCGGCCTCTGATTGGCCGAATAAGGTAAATCATCTCAAAATCTCAGCAAATCTACAGATCTTCTATAAATCATAGAAAATAGCTCGTTCATCAGAAAAATACAAACAAAGTACCCAAATTCTCAGAAAAATGAGTAGCACACAATAGAATGATAATATCAGGCTTTTGATGCATTAATAAGAGTGATATCATGTAATATGTGTAATTCTTGTTTAATGGATAATAAATAGCAAATGATGACATAAAATCATGGAAAAATATCAATAAGTCTATAATTATGTATATAATGCATATGATGTCATATATGATCAGGTTGATATACGAAATCATGTAATTTTCTTAATATGACTAATTAGGGCTTTTAACCCTAAATACAATGCAATTAATGCATACATGCTCAATAAATGGTGAAATTTACAGAGTAATCTCATATCAGTATCTGGAACCTCAGAATTAAATATGAGATCAGGATGATACCCACAATCCATTTTATACAATGATGTTTGCTCTTAATGTGTTATAAAACCCTAATCTAGGTTAATGATGTAACCTAGGGTTAATATGTGCACCAAAAAGGATATGGAATCTAATGTTCAGATAGTGAGCCATAATCTGGAAAATGACATCAGTATGATAATTCTAAGACAAGAATGCAAGTGATATGAAAATATCCTAATGAGATAAAGTAAACCCTAAAATGGATACAATTAGGGTTAAGATGAGATGCAAGATGATAAGAACCTGATGATAGTATATGGTCTTGTCTTGATCAGGTTTGACCAAGCTTATAGTTGACATCAGTGGTATGTGATTAGGAATATCTCTTTGGAAGGTACGCCATTACCTCTTACTTGGCTTATTATACATTATGCTTGTGTTATATGGTAGTAAAGACTTGGCATATGGTATTGATTGAAATGATTGTCTTGTATGATATGTTGCTAGAATTTCCATATTTATGGCTATGAACACCTGCAAACATAATATAGATGTTCCATCATAATATAGCTCATAAACCACTTGGTGGTAGAGCGCATGCATAATGATCACAAACCACTTGGTGGTAGATCATATGATGTTTGTATAATGATCACAAACCACTTGGTGGTAGATCATAAGGCCTGAAGACGTCAAAGCCACTTGGTGGCAGACACAGGAGATATATGATGGAAATGTGCTTAAAATATATGTGTTCTCTTTTGCTAATGAATATCTTTGTGCAAGTATACACTTTTCTTATATTCTTCTATTACTGCCAAGTATTAGTTTTATCTTATTGCCAAGATATGATGAGAGGTATATAAAAGACACGTAGGCGTACTCAGTACAATATTCATGAAATATTGTGCTGACGTGTACCGCATGTAATCTTTTGTTTAGGTTGTGGTTATGCTCTTGAAGATCCAGGATAGTGAGAGTTGTATGGCGAGCTGATGTACAGGTGGACCTATTGTCTTAAGATCCTGTTGTTTAGCTGTAGCACATGTGTTATGACCCACTCCATGATTAACTAGTAAATATCATGATTAGTGCATAATCAAGTTAATTGACCTAAGCTAAGTGCTTATGTGTGATTAGAGTTTTGTTTAGCCGAGACAAGCTAATTAGCATGTTTTTATGCCTTGGGGTTGTAGAGGATCTCGCACATGAAAAGTTGCAAAATAAATCGTGTTAATCGAACCTTCAAGGAAAGAGTTATGATGTTTTCATGTTCCTTTAGACTTGGATGCAATTTTACCAGAATTTGATTTCTTTGAAGTGGGTCGGTTGTTTTCCTTTCCTTTATCCTTTCTTCCCGATAAAATAGGACAACCGCTTGAAAGCTGCGCACAGACCAGCTGCTAGCCCGATCGGCCGCAGCAGAGGAGAAATTAGGGGCGATTCTCGAGCCCTTAGCTCCGATTCAGCTTGGCTTGTCCTTCCCCTTCCTTCCTACCTCCTCCACACCCTAGTGGCGCCCAACTGCGCCCCCATCTGCCCCAACCTCTAGAAGCAGTCGACCGACCACCATAGTGGTAGCAGTAGTCCGATCGAGCAAGATAAGCGGAGGGGCCGGGCGGTTCTTGGCCCCTTAGCTTTGGCCAGTGACCATCTACTCAACGACACCCTCCTTCCTCACCTTAACCTCCAAGAAGCGATGCCCAAGCAAGGGGGGTGACACCCCTACCTAGCAGCAGCTAGGGTGGTCGACCTGCTACACAATAGCAGATATGTATGTGACCAGTAACCAAAGGAAAGAGAAGGGCGGCTCCGGGCCACCTCGAATCAGTAAACAACACCTCCATCTCCTTCCTCCCTAGCCTGCAGCCCGACCTCCTTGGCCAAGCTGCTGCGGCAGCAGCCAGCCAGGCCGCCCAGAGAGTGCGCAAAGCTCCAGGGAAGGTTGTCCCGAGCTCGTCCAAGAGGATGGAGTAGAAATCTGAAGCCCTAGCTTCGATCTAGAACCCAACCGAGCCTCCCTTTTCACCTGTACGTGAAGGAGCTGCTGCTTGCAGCAACATGTCTGACTAGGAACAACTTGGGCGTAAGAGGCATTAAAGACAGGTAGCTCTGACTTCGGCTTAAGATCCCGATCATGAATCCATAGCTAATTAGTGACGAGCGGCGCTGAATCAATTGAACTTCTTCAACCTGTTCATGAGAAACTGCTATTGTGTGCAGCAGGTCTGAAATTGGGCTTATTCTGAGGTTGAAGACAATCCCTGGACGCAATTCCAACCAAATCCGGACATTTCAAACCCCGGTGAGTAGGATTTCACTCACTATCTAAGTTTAACTCTGCAAATCGGAAATTTTTGGTAAATTACGCGTTTTTCACTGATAACAGGCGTTTGGCAGTATTTGGCGTCGCCCAACTTTTTAATTCATAAATTGCTTCTTTACACTTTCATATGATTTAATTTAGCACCTGATCAATGTGGATTGAACCAGTGAATTTACATGATTCATCGGAACATAAATTGCTCAGTGTGAACGTTGAGTTTAGAAATACACGACTGATAATGGTACGGTTTGAGTATAAACCCAGACAATACGGATTTTGTAAATCATCAGGTGCATGATTTCAAAGAAAGTACGATAGTATAAAAATATGCAAATAAATCTAGTTGCATGCTTCTTGTTATGTTAATGTGTGTGAATTAACATTTACAAGAATTGGCACATTTCTCTGAGATATTACTAGAAATTCTCAAGTATTGTTAATAATTTGTGTTATGATACGTAAGTAACTCTTAATTGAGTTATGAGATGCACAAACCAGGATTAGGGTTAATGTGCACGTTATTTGAGAAATTTCAGATAATTGATAAATGCTACAGATGATTTCTTATATGTGAAGTAAATAGGCTTTTATGAGATAAGATATGTTAAGTTAAGATAAGTTGTGAGTCAACATGAGCCTCAAGCTCTTTTACAAAGGAGGACATCTAGTGTTAGGACCAGTTTTGGGGTTAGCTCAAGAGAGAGTGAGACCCATTGGGAGAAGGTTAGAGAACCTAAACTCCAAGATACGAGAATTCTGAGATATGTGTTATGATATGTCCTAAACTAGACTACTCCTGAGTGTTTGAGTTGAGTTGCTTTATGCATGATTCCTATAGTCTTCTTGAACCCTAGATGTCCCTGGGAGGACCAAACCCTAGAGATAGAGAGAGGCTCGTTATATGCACATATGAGGATATGAATATATGTGCCTGCCATCTGGGTGAGGGAGAGAGCCCAAGACCCTAGAGGAGATATCTATGTTAGTTTCTGTGGAGCCTCATGCTCGGGTTGGTGGTTTCCCATATAGGACTCTAGTGGTGTGTATATAAGAGAAAGAGAGTTGAAAAATAGTTTTCATGGGTGTAGAGCCGATAAGAGTATGTCATAGCATGTTTTGTTTTGAGGTTATGTGGCTTGAGCTTGTGAAGCTAGTAGCTAGTGCCAATGAGGTAGACCTGGTAACCCTAGATGAAAGAGGGAAGATAAAGTTTTTGTTTATGAGATACTCATAGAGTTGAGTTAGCTCAAAGAGTTTGAGTATGACAGTACCCTCATGATATGGGACAAGAGAACCTCAGTTGGACTATATAAAGCTTTGATACATGTTTCAAGAGCCACTTGTATAAGTTTGTTTAACCATGGTATGATATAAGTAAGGATGTTATATAATCTCTAGATGTAGATATAATGACATGTGGAACAACCTAGAGATGGTTTATTTGATGCTAACGCATATATGGTTAACCATAGACATGAATAATGATGATAATGTGAATAGTTGTCTAATCTCATGAGGAATCTCTAAAAGAGTTTATAACCTAATATGAGAAAGTATAATGAGATGACATTAATGGTACATGTTATATGAATCATGATGTGATATGGTTGGTGAATCTAGTGATGAACTCACTAATAAACTTGTAACTTAATATGAAAGTTAAATGAGTTCATCTTAGTGATATATGCCAAATAGTGATAATGATAGTGCTTAATAAATATGTTGAATGTGATCCAAAAATCTTGTACTATGTAAGGATGATGGCACCTTGTCATGACCTAATCAGAGTTTCTAAACCCTGAGTTTAACCTTAAATGAAGTGTTTGTGAACCAAGATGGTTGTAAAACCCCCCTAATAGTGCTTTGGATACATGGTTGTAGGCAACCTTTGCAGATATGTTACACATAGAATGGTGCTTACATGTGGATGAAGACATGGTAGTTTTTCTTGGAGTACGAGTATGGTTGACTTTCGAGGACGAAAGTTCTTTTAAGATGTATATGATGTGACAAAGTGGGTTTTCTAGATTAATTTTGAGGATGAAATATCTTTTAAGGTGTGTAGGATGTGATGGAGTGGACTTTTTGAATCCATAAATCTCCAATAACTTATTAGAATCCATATCTCGAGTTATAATGAGAGTTCCAAGTATTCTAGTAAAGTTGGAATGTTGAATTGAGTGTTGATGATGTGAACATAATGATTTGGATCCATAAGTTTAGGCCTACTTGAGGAATTTAATTGACAAGTAAAAAAGATGAGTTTTTGCACCAAAATCGAAAGGATTGTACCTTGAGGTATGAAGCTATGGTTAAATTTTGGTGGCAATTGGATATTCCTAGAGGAAGTTATGGAGGTTTGATTTTGGAGAAATAATGTGCATGGTTGATGTTTATAGACCTAAGTTGGGGCTTATATTCAGTGTCACGCACCCTGTACCTTGGTTGGATCTATTGGTATGTATGCCCATAGAGCAAGTCATATGATGATTGTAATGGGATACTTTATAAATGATTTGAATAATAATAAAGGCAATTTCCAATATATATGTTTAAACTGTTTCTGAGATGATGGTGTAACATGATAGATGTCTAAAGATTATTTTACTCAATGACGTATGCTTTTCGGTTGAGGACCTAAACGATGAGATCATACGGATGTTAAGAGTATTCTTTCTTGTTTAGTCCCTAGTTGGTTGTTATTGTGGAAATAACCATAGACATCAATAACACTGAAGACTAGATTGTGTGTTGGTTGATGACAGAATCTCATTAGTCATGATATGGTGATATCAAACCAAGCACATAGGTACTTGTTAGAGAATAAGGTACCAGACAGACCCACCCTGAGAGTGACACATGGAACCATGACTTGGTAGTCACAGTCAGCTCTCACAGTGATGGTGGTGAGTGTGATTCTTAGACCTGAAATCACTACACTCAACACATGTCGTTGGGTAAACTTTGACATCATCAAACGCAGTCCTGAAACATGGGTTGTTATAAAGGTGATGATTGGGTGGCTTTGACACATGGGGCTTTTGAGGGGTGAGTGATAGATATGGGATTTGTCCCTCCTGAGGGAGTTTGATATCCTTGGCCACTTGATGAGTAGGATTGAGAAAGGCATGCACATGCACGTGTGAATCAATATGTGATATTGATGTCATACACATCTCACTCGGTCTACTCTGAGATCAAGGAAATGAATGAACATTGACAGGATGACTGTTCCATGCCTCGAGTTCATTCTGGATATCAGTGACAAAGGAATTATACATTCACTGTAACACCATTTACGGATTGTAGGATTGAAAGTTGTTCTCCAACTTTCTACTTTCACTTGGGTAGCACTGATGTGTGACTAGGCACCGCTCTTTGCTTATGAAGTCATAAGTGTTATGGACTCTCACTGCCAATGTGAAATGGACCTGCAGGGTCACACACATAGGATCTAACCTGGAAGAGGATTTTTGTCCACAAAGCAATGTTTAGATTGATTACTAAAGGAGTTTAGCAGTTCAATTAAACACTCAATCAATTGATAGCTCATTTTCATATGGTTCAAGGTGTTGGACGCATTGATTAGAGTATCAGATTCATTGAAATCGAAATTGACTGATTTTTCCCAACCTGCACTCCCAACCGATCGGCTCATGTGATGAACCGGTCGGCTGAGGCTGCTGAACCGGTCGGCTCATATGATGAACCGATCGGCTCATGCACAGAGTGAAATGATCGGTTCAAGAGTTGAACCGATCGGCTCAACTGGTGCAACCGAGCAGTTGGGAAAGTCATGTCGGCAAGGATTTTCCTTTGGTTTCAAATTGCCCAATTTGATTGGGAATTAAATTGGTATTTGATACCAATTGGGAAAGAAACAAGGACAGTCTTTTTGAGCCGGATCAGGACCGTGAACCGATCGGTTCAGGGCACCAACCGATCAGTTGGAGTGCCCCAAACGATCGACTCAGGTCCAACCGATCGGCTCAATGGCCGAACCGATCGACTCAACAGTGAACCGATCGTTTCAGGTGCCGAGCCAGTTGCTTTTTGTTGAAAAATCTCGAACCCTTCTACTCCTGCTTTAGTCCCATATTGTCGGGCACAGAGAACCCTGTCCCATGACCCTCCTATATATATAGGGGTATTGGGGGCTTCTCAAAGTACAACTCAGTGCAAGTTGGTTGCTCTGCAAAGTTGTCCTTCTCTCTGGTTTTGGTAACCAAGAGAGAGCCTGAGCAAGTGCTTCCCGCAAAGGGAGGTGCAGCAAGGGAAAGACAACTGCAGTTGCAATTAGCAAGCAGGAGAGTGTGTTGGTGACTAGTACGTCAACAGGAGGGTGCAACTCCTTCCACTTCCTTGTGGGACAAGGAGAGTGGAGTTCCAGGCGGTCCGTGTGGACTACTTCAGAGGCGGGAGGTCACTGCCGCTCAGGAGGACAACTGTCATCCGACAGTCCGGTAGGAGGAGGAGTCTTCAGTCCCGGTAAGACCAGGAGCTGCACAGACACCGTCTAAGACCGGAGGTGAAGACCGCACAAGGCGTGTGGTACTATCGCCGAGCAAGCCTCGGGACAAGGTATGATTCACAAACCATCTTTCCTATTATATAGACGTTGACGTGTTTCCTTGTTCTGGGTTTGGGGGAGAAAATTTTTGTTTCCGCTGCCTTCTCTCCTCCCCTAAAACTCTACAGTGGTATCAGAGCCACGTCAACTGTTCTATATTTTAGGATTATCGATATGATCGGTTTTGGTTTGTCACCTTTATTTATTGCATGCGATGTGAATAATATCGGCTTTATACATGTCCAATCCACAAATCCCAAATATACATATATGATATGTAATATTAATGCACTCGATACGCGTCGCCCTTAAACGAGTTTTGTGGTGGATGTGTAGAATGATTATGGCCTATAAACCCCTATATCTGTGTGTGGTTGTTTGTGTGGTTGCTTGCATCTTGGTCTGCGCACCGATTTCCCTCTCTTATTCCTAATGTAACTCGAAATAATTTGAGATTCTTTCCTACCTTTGCTCCCCCCGAATGTAACTCGGGGTTTCTCCTTTTAAGCAATGTAATAATAGGATAGATTTTATTTCCTGTTATGTCAAAGAACGGCAGACAACATGAGACTGTCGGTTTGAGGAACGAGACGAGCGGGTGGTGACCTGATGAGATGCACGACGACCAGTGAACCGATCGGTTGAAGGAGCCAGTCGATCAGATGGTGGCACCCGAACAACCAACCTGATGGCGAGCCGATCGGTCATGGAGATGAGCTGATCAAACCCAGAAAGGCAGGCACAGATTTCATTTTGTAAAGGTTGCATGTGATGTAGACCTAGATGAGCGTGATTCCTCTTGGCTCGAGGAATCACAATAGGATGGTCATAATCATTGCTTTTTATCGTTTTGCATGTTTTCTGTGGGATATAGCATGTATATGATACTACTATATATTGTGGTGATTGGATATGTATATGTATATAAAAACCAAATCCCTCATTAAATATTAAGTTTTAGATGCCTTCCAAATGCGACACACGTGAAAAGCTTGATCGACCAAGTGTGGGCACGCCCTAGCGTGGTGCACCGTCTATCTCGTGGAAGCGTGAAGGATGAATGTGTGGGTCTGCCCTAGCAGGGTGTATATTCATCATGTTGGCTTTGGGTCGGACTTAACAAGGTGACCTAGATAGGATCTAGCACCTTGAGGCATGGAGATGATCATGGCAAGGAGTTGCATATGACATCTTTCAAGAGTTGCATATGATGCAATTGGCAAGAGTTGCCTACCTGAGAGATCTGAGTTGTGGGTGACAGCCCTAGCTGGTCCATGGCTCAAAGAATTTCAGGATCTTGACCCACTAGAAGATTGTACGTTGCAATCTTCCGAATTGATGGTGAGGGCTATCAATTTGAGTCAAAATAGTGGGAGCGGTAATTAATTAAAGGCCTAATTAACTATCATCAAATTTATTCAAATCAAATCAAAAAGGTTTTGACAAATGCAAATTTTCTCTTGTAGAATGGCAAAAGAATCATCTTTTAAAATGGGCAAATTAATTGAGAATAAATTCCACAACTGGTTGAGGACTGTGAGAAGTGTTCTGCACAATCCAGATATACCAGGAGCCTTAGAATCCACTCTATGTACGCTTAATGCGTTGGTGAAGAAGAAAGAAAGTTCATTGATAGAGATCAATGGAACGAATGGTAAGGGAGAGAAGGGTTCTCTCGCCAAACCAATTTCTTCTACATGGAGAGGATGGAAGGAACAATGGAAGAAGAAGTCAGAGATAGAGATCTCTACTTCTGGTGTATACGTGATAGAGATTAACTTTACTACTTCTTCGTCATGGGTACTTGATACCGGATGCGGATCTCACATTTGTTCAAATGTGAAGGATCTTAAGAGAAGTAGGCCTTTAGGGAAAGACGAGGTTGAACTACGTGTTGCCAATGGGGCAAGAGTTGCCGCCAGTGCTGTAGGAACCTATGAGTTAACTCTACGTAGTGGGCTAATAATAGAGTTGAAGAACTGCTATTATGTACCTGCCATAAATAGGAATATTATTTCTGTCTCTTGTTTGGACAAAGATGGATTTGAATTTCTTATTAAGAATGGAAGGTGTTCCATTTCTAAAGATGGGATCTTTTATGGCAGTGCCCCAATGTCTTATGGTCTATACTTGATAGACTTGGAAACAAGAGTATACAACGTAAACACCAAAAAGCAAAAACTTAACGACTCAAACAAAACATATCTTTGGCATTCTCGTCTAGGGCACATAAATGAGAAGCACATTTCTAGACTCCATAAAGATGGTTATCTAGACTCTTTTGATTATGAATCAATAGAGACATGTGAATCTTGTTTGTTGGGCAAGATGACCAAGACTCCCTTTTCAGGTAAAGGTGAGAGAGCTAGTGATCTATTAGGATTCATACATACTGATGTATGTGGGCCTTTTAGAACTAATGCCAGAGGTGGGTATCAGTACTTCATTACCTTTACTGATGACTTCAGTAGGTATGGATATGTGTACCTGATGAAACATAAGTCAGAAACCCTTGAAAGGTTCAAGGATTTCATGAATGAAGTACAGAACCAGCTTGGTAAAAGTATTAAGGCACTTCGTTCCGATCGAGGTGGAGAATACTTGAGCCAGGAGTTTGAGGACCTTCTGCGAGCCCGTGGTATTGTATCACAGTGGACTCCGCCTAGAACACCACAACATAATGGTGTGTCTGAAAGAAGGAATCACACATTGTTAGATATGGTGCAATCAATGATGAGTTTTGCTGATCTTCGAATTTCTTTCTGGGGTTATGCTCTTGAAACCGCCGTGTTTATGCTTAACCGTGTACCATCTAAATCGGTTCAAAAGACACCATATGAGATATGGTACGGGAAGCGTCCCGATTTGTCTTTTCTGAAGATTTGGGGTTGTGAGGCTTACGTTAAGAAAATGTTTCCTGATAAGCTTGGACCCAAATCAGATAAATGTTATTTTGTTGGATACCCCAAGGAAACGAGGGGATACTATTTATACCACCCTACTGACAACAAAGTGTTTGTTGCCAGGACAGCTGTGTTCCTAGAGAAGGAATTTATTTCCAAAGGAAGCAGTGGGAGGAATATAGAGCTTGAAGAGGTTCAAGCCCAACAAGAAAACATGGAACCGATGGATGCACCAGAGGAAAATACAGATTCACAAGGTGTTATGGAATCTCAGTCTCCTCAGGTAACACAAGGACCTCGTAGATATAGTAGGACTCGCCTTGAACCTGAGAGGTTTGGATACCTTGTAACTCAGGAAGGTGGAGAGTTGATCATAGATGATGATCCAACTACCTACGTAGAGGCTATGGAGGGACCAATTTCTGAGAAATGGCTTGAAGCCAGGAGATCCGAGATGGAATCCATGTACTCCAACAAAGTATGGACTTTGGTGGAACCACCCAAAGGGGTAAAACCCATAGGGTGCAAGTGGGTCTTCAAGAAAAAGACCGACATGGATGGCAATGTGCAAACTTATAAAGGCAGATTGGTTGCGAAGGGTTTTCGACAAGTTTAAGGTGTTGAATATGACGAAACCTTTTCTCCAGTTGCCATGATTAAGTCCATCAGGATCATGCTTGCTATTGTAGCTTACTATGACTATGAGATTTGGCAGATGGATGTTAAAACCGCATTCCTTAACGGGAATATACATGAGGATGTGTACATGACACAACCTAAAGGTTTTGTAGATCCAAAGAGTACCAATAAAGTCTGTAAACTGCAAAGGTCAATCTATGGATTGAAGCAAGCATCTCGGAGTTGGAATCTTTGATTTGATGAGGAAGTCAAAGTGTTTGGCTTTATTCAAAATGAAGATGAACCTTGTGTGTACAAGAAGGTTAGTGGGATCTCGACCACATTCCTCATATTGTATGTGGATGACATACTTTTGATGGGGAATGATGTCTTACCTTAGAGAAGGTAAAGACTTGGCTTGGGAATACTTTCTCAATGAAGGACTTAGGAGAAGCATCCTACATTCTAAGAATTAAGATCTATAGAGATAGATCTAGAAGGCTTCTCGGACTAAGTCAGAGCACGTACATCGACAAAGTCATGAAGCGGTTCAGCATGGAGAACTCAAAGAGAGGCAACGTCCCCATGCTACATGGAGTCACCATCTCTAGAGCTCAATGTCCCCAATCTTGTGAAGAGAGGGAGCGTATGAATGGGATCCCATATGCATCAGCCATCGGATCCATCATGTACGCTATGTTGTGCACATACCCAGATGTCTCGTATGCTCTCAGCATGATGAGAAGGTACCAGTCAGATCCCGGGGATGCTCATTGGACAGCCGTAAAGAACATCCTCAAGTACTTGCGAAGGACTAAGGATCAGTTTCTTGTGTACGGCGGAGAGGAAGAGCTGTTTGTAAATGGTTACACCAATGCAAGCTTCCAAACTGATAAAGATGATTACAAATCGCAATCAGGATTTGTGTTTTGCCTTAATAATGGAGCTGTGAGCTGGAAGAGTTCCAAGCAAGAAACAGTTGCCGATTCTACTACAGAGGCCGAGTATATTGCTGCTTCACATGCAACAAAGGAGGCTGTGTGGATCAGGAAGTTCATTTCTGAACTTGGTGTAGTTCCCAGTAGCTGTGATGCAATTGAGCTTTATTGTGACAATAATGGAGCTATTGCACAAGCTAAGGAGCCCAGATCACATCAGCGGTCCAAGCACATACTACGGCGCTTCCATCTCATACGAGAGATCGTATAGTGAGGAGATGTGAAGATTTGCAAGGTACCAACTGAAGACAACATAGCTGATCCACTGACTAAGGCCCTTTCTCAGCAGAAGCATGATGGCCATGCTAGGTCACAAGGAATGAGATTCCAAGGTGACTGGCTCTAAGTGCAAGTGGGAGTCTGTTGGTATGTATGCCCATAGAGCAAGTCATATGATGATTGTAATGGGATACTTTGTAAATGATTTGAATAATAATAAAGGCAATTTTCAATCTATATGTTTAAACTGTTTCTGAGATGATGGTGTAACATGATAGATGTCTAAAGATTGTTTTACTCATTGACGTATGCTTTTGGGTTGAGGACCTAAATGATGAGATCATACGGATGTTAAGAGTATTCTTTCTTGTTTAGTCCCTAGTCGGTTGTTATTGTGGAAATAACCATAGACATCAATAACACTGAAGACTAGATTGTGTGTTGGTTGATGACAGAATCTCATTAGTCATGATATGGTGATATCAAACCAAGCACATAGGTACTTGTTAGAGAACAAGGTACCGGACAGACCCACCCTGAGAGTGACACATGGAACCATGACTTGGTAGTCACAGTCAGCTCTCACAGTGATGGTGGTGAGTGTGATTCTTAGACCTGAAATCACTACACTCAACACATGTCGTTGGGTACACTTTGACATCATCAAACGCAGTCCTGAAACATGGGTTGTTATAAAGGTGATGATTGGGTGGCTTTGACACATGGGGCTTTTGAGGGGTGAGTGATAGATATGGGATTTGTCCCTCCTGAGGGAGTTTGATATCCTTGGCCACTTGATGAGTAGGATTGAGAAAGGCATGCGCATGCACGTGTGAATCAATATGTGATATTGATGTCATACACATCTCACTCGGTCTACTCTGAGATCAAGGAAATGAATGAACATTGATAGGATGACTGTTCCATGCCTCGAGTTCATTCTGGATATCAATGACAATGGAATTATACATTCACTGTAACACCATTCAGGGATTGTAGGATTGAAAGTTGTTCTCCAACTTTCTACTTTCACTTGGGTAGCACTGATGTGTGACTAGGCACCGCTCTTTGCTTGTGAAGTCATAAGTGTTATGGACTCTCATTGCCAACGTGAAATGGACCTGCAGGGTCACACACATAGGATCTAACCTGGAAGAGGAGTTTTGTCCACAAAGCAATGTTTAGATTGATTACTAAAGGAGTTTAGTAGTTCAATTAAACACTAAATCAATTGATAGCTCATTTTCATATGGTTCAAGGTGTTGGACGCATTGATTAGAGTATCAGATTGATTGAAATCGCAATTGACTGATTTTGCCCAACCTACACTCCCAACCGATTGGCTCATGTGATGAACCGGTCGGCTGAGGCTGCTGAACCGGTCGGCTCATATGATGAACCGATCGGCTCATGCACAGAGTGAAATGATCAGTTCAAGAGTTGAACCGACCGGCTCAACTGGTGCAACTGAGCAGTTGGGAAAGTCATGTCGGCAAGGATTTTCCTTTGGTTTCAAATTGCCCAATTCGATTGGGAATTAAATTGGTATTTGATACCAATTGGGAAAGAAACAAGGAAAGTCTTTTTGATCTGGATCAGGACCGTGAACCGATCGGTTCAGGGCACCAACCGATCGGTTGGAGTGCCCCAAACGATCGGCTCTGGTCCAACCGATCGGCTCAACAGTGAACCGATCGTTTCAGGTGCCGAGCTAGTTGCTTTTTGTGGAAAAATCTCGAACCCTTCTACTCCTGCTTTAGTCCCATATTGTCGGGCACAGAGAACCCTGTCCCATGACCCTCCTATATATAGGGGTATTGGGGGCTTCTCAAAGTACAACTCAGTGCAAGTTGGTTGCTCTGCAAAGTTGTCCTTCTCTCTGGTTTTGGAAACCGAGAGAGAGCCCGAGCAAGTGCTTCCCGCAAAGGGAGGTGCAGCAAGGGAAAGACAGCTATAGTTGCAATTAGCAAGCAGGAGAGTGTGTTGGCGACTAGTACATCAACAGGAGGGTGTGAATCCTTCCACTTCCTTGTGGGACAAGGAGAGTGGAGTTCCAGGTGGTCCGTGTGGACTACTTCAGAGGCGGGAGGTCACTGCCGCTCAGGAGGACAACTGTCATCCGACAGTCCGGTAGGAGGACTCTTCAGTCCTGGTGAGACCAGGAGATGCACAGACACCGTCCAAGACCGGAGGTGAAGACCGCGCAAGGCGCGTGGTACTGTCGCCGAGCAAGCCTCGGGACAAGGTATGATTCACAAACCATCTTTCCTATTATATAGACGTTGACGCGTTTCCTTGTTCTGGGTTTGGGGGAGAAAATTTTTGTTTCCGCTGCCTTCTCTCCTCCCCTAAAACCCTATAGGATCTGCACGGCTCATCCTGGCCCTAGATCTATGATCTGGCGGCCACACCAAATATCCTTTAGATGCCACGGATTGGTCTGGTCTTAGCTGCAATCTGGGATGTACATTAGAAATCGGAGGGATGTGTGCTTGCCCTCAACCTCCAGCAGTTTGGGCAGAAATCGTGGGGACGAATGAGGCCATGACTGCCTCCACCATCTCGCTGATCGTGGGTGTGAGCAAGAGTTCAAACTAGACAGTTGCCTTCGGACTGGGATGAGCTCCCATTTGACCCCTCATTTGGATACGAGGTCACCTAACGTAAGAGCACCACCTTCTTCTCCTACCCATCTCTCCACCGCTTTTTCCAGGTAGTGGCTTAAGGAAAGGGAAGGAGTTAGAGAGGAAATCAGAGGAAGATGCGTATATGAGAAGGAAGGTTATAGGAGAAGGAGACGGCCGATTATCATAAGTTTCATGGTCTGTTGCATGGCCAATGATTCGAGTTCGTCGGATATGATGTTTGGGTTTGAGAATGGACTCACAGACCTCCCCACCACAATCGATGGGCATAGAAGTGTTCCTAGAGGTCTGAAGATCATTCTTGTTGCTTTGATCCTAAGCTCAATCAAGCAGAGGTGAGGTGCCTCTTTCCTCCGCCGCAACAGAGGCCAGGCGGCAGCGAGCTTCAGGTCTCAGTGACTCGGAAGCTCCAGGGTGAACTTGAGCAGCCATGGAGTTCGGGAAGAAGACTCTGAAGCTAATGAAGGGTCAAGAAATCCCTGAGAAGTGCTAGAGGACGACTCATCGCTCACCGTAGTTGGCCCGAGCGGCGGCGCCCTCGCAGAACAGAGCCGCAACCGTCCGCATTACGCGAGCGAGAGAGAGCCCATTTGCCGATCGAAGGGAACCCCGACCCGGGTTAACAGATCAGAGGATCCGTGGATCCAACAGAAGATCTGACTCGGGCACCCAGGGAGAGAAAGAGTTGTGCAACCCAAAGTGACAGGTGCCAGCCTCTGATTGGCCGAATAAGGTAAATCATCTCAAAATCTCAGCAAATCTACAGATCTTCTATAAATCATAGAAAATAGCTCGTTCATCAGAAAAATACAAACAAAGTACCCAAATTCTCAGAAAAATGAGTAGCACACAGTAGAATGATAATATCAGGCTTTTGATGCATTAATAAGAGTGATATCATGTAATATGTGTAATTCTTGTGTAATGGATAATAAATAGAAAATGATGACATAAACTCATGGAAAAATATCAATAAGTCTATAATTATGTATAGAATGCATATGATGTCATATATGATCAGGTTGATATACGAAATCATGTAATTTTCTTAATATGACTAATTAGGGCTTTTAACCCTAAATACAATGCAATTAATGCATACATGCTCAATAAATGGTGAAATTTACAGAGTAATCTCATATCAGTATCTGGAACCTCAGAATTAAATATGAGATCAGGATGATACCCACAATCCATTTTATACAATGATGTTTGCTCTTAATGTGTTATTAAAACCCTAATCTAGGTTAATGATGTAACCTAGGGTTAATATGTGCACCAAAAAGGATATGGAATTTAATGTTCAGATAATGAACCATAATCTGGAAAATGACATAAGTATGATAATTCTAAGACAAGAATGCAAGTGATATGAAAATATCCTAATGAGATAAAGTAAACCCTAAAATGGATACGATTAGGGTTAAGATGAGATGCAAGATGATAAGAACCTGATGATAGTATATGGTCTTGTCTTGATCAGGTTTGATCAAGCTTATAGTTGACATCAGTGGTATGTGATTAGGAATATCTCTTTGGAAGGTACGCCATTACCTCTTACTTGGCTTATTATACATTATGCTTGTGTTATATGGTAGTAAAGACTTGGCATATGGTATTGATTGAAATGATTGTCTTGTATGATATGTTGCTATAATTTCCATATTTATGGCTATGAACACCTACAAACATAATATAGATTTTCCATCATAATATAGCTCATAAACCACTTGGTGGTAGAGCGCATGCATAATGATCACAAACCACTTGGTGGTAGATCATATGATGTTTGTATAATGATCACAAAGCACTTGGTGGTAGATCATAAGGCCTAAAGACGTCAAAGCCACTTGGTGGCAGACGCACGAGATATATGATGGAAATGTGCTTAAAATATATGTGTTCTCTTTTGCTAATGAATATCTTTGTGCAAGTATACACTTTTATTATATTCTTCTGTTACTGCCAAGTATTAGTTTTATCTTATTGCCAAGATATGATGAGAGGTATATAAAAGACACGTAGGCGTACTCAGTACAATATTCATGAAATATTGTGCTGACGTGTACCGCATGTAATCTTTTGTTTAGGTTGTGGTTATGCTCTTGAAGAACCAGGATAGTGAGAGTTGTATGGCGAGATGATGTACAGGTGGACCTGTTGTCTTAAGATCCTGTTGTTTAGCTGTAGCACATGTGTTATGACCCACTCCATGATTAACTAGTAAATATCATGATTAGTGCATAATCAAGTTAATTGACCTAAGCTAAGTGCTTATGTGTGATTAGAGTTTTGATTAGCTGAGACAAGCTAATTAGCATGTTTTTATGCCTTGGGGTTGTAGAGGATCTCGCACATGAAAAGTTGCAAAATAAATCGTGTTAATCGGACCTTCAAGGAAAGAGATGATGTTTTCATGTTCCTTTGGACTTGGATGCAATTTTACCAGAATTTGATTTCCTTGAAGTGGGTCGGTTGTTTTTCTTTCCTTTATCCTTTCTTCCCGATAAAACAGTACAACTGCTTGAAAGCTGCGCACAGACCAGCTGCTAGCCCGATCGGCCACAATAGAGGAGAAATTAGGGGCAATTCTCGAGCCCTTAGCTCTGATTCAGCCTGGCTTGTCCTTCCCCTTCCTTCCTACCTCCTCCACGCCCTAGCGGTGCCCAACTGCGCCCCCATCTGTCCCAACCTCTAGAAGCAGTCGACCGACCACAACAGTGGCAGCAGTAGTCCGATCGAGCAAGATAAGGGGAGGGGCGGGGCGGTTCTTGGCCCCTTAGCTTTGGCCAGTGACCAGCTACTCAACGACACCCTCCTTCCTCACCTTAACCTCCAAGAAGAGACACCCAAGCAAGGGGGGGTGACACCCCTACCTAGCAGCAGCTAGGGTGGTCGACCTGCTGCACAATAGCAGATGTGTATGCGACCAGTAACCAAAGGAAAGAGAAGGGCGGCTCCGGGCCACCTCGAATCAGTAAGCAACACCTCCATCTCCTTCCTCCCTAGCATGCAACCCGACCTCCTTGGCCAAGCGGCCGACTTGCAGCCAGCAAGCTACTGCGGCAGCAGCCAGCCAAGCCGCCCAGAGAGTGCGCAAAGCTCCAGGGAAGGTTTTCCCGAGCTCAGCCAAGAGGATGGAGTAGAAATCTGAAGCCCTAGCTTCGATCTAGCACCCAACCGAGCCTCCCTTTTCACCTGTACGTGAAGGAGCTGCTGCTTGCAGTAGCATGTCTGACTAGGAACAACTTGGGCATAAGAGGCATTAAAGAGAGGTAGCTCTGACTTCGGCTTAAGGTCCCAATCATGAATCCATAGCTAATTAGTGACGAGCGGCGTTGAATCAATTGAACTTCTTCAACATGTTCATGAGAAACTGCTATTGTGTGCAGCAGGTCTGAAATTGGGCTTATTTTGAGGTTGAAGACAACCCCTGGACGCAATTCCAGTCAAATCCAGACATTTCAAACCACGATGAGTAGGATTTCACTCACTATCTAAGTTTAACTCTGCAAATCGGAAATTTTTGGTAAATTACGCATTTTTCGCTGATAACAGGCGTTTGACAGTATTTGGCGTCGCCTGACTTTTTAATTCATAAATTGCTTCTTTACACTTTCATATGATTTAATTTAGCATCTGATCAATGTGGATTGGACCAGTGAATTTACATGATTCATCGGAACATAAATTGCTCAGTGTGAACGTTGAGTTTAGAAATACACGACTGATAATGGTACGGTTTGAGTATAAACCCAGACAATACAAATTTTGTAAATCATCAGGTGCATGATTTCAAAGAAAGTACGATAGTATAAAAATATGCAAATAAATCTAGTTGCATGCTTCCTGTTATTTTAATGTGTGTGAATTAACATTTACATGAATTGGCACATTTCTCTGAGATATTACTAGAAATTCTCAAGTATTGTTAATAATTCGTGTTATGATACGTAACTCTTGATTGTGTTATGAGATGCACAAACCAGGATTAGGGTTAAATGTGCACGTTCTTCGAGAAATTTCAGATAATTGATAAATGCTACAGATGATTTCTTATATGTGAAGTAAATTACTGTTAGCCGTGCACTAAGATGTTTAATTGTATGAATTCAGTATGTATGTGCCAAATTGACATGAGCTTGAGTTATTTATGAATTTTAAATCTGCCTGCATGCATAATATAGGGATTACTTAGTATTTACAATGATTTTGAGTATACTGCTCTATCAGCTCTAGAATAATATCGTATTGTGATTTGAACTGCAATCAAATAGATGAGGTAATTGAAACCCTAAGGGTAGGGTGTTGCCATGTGATAAGTGAATGAGGCAAATGAAACCCTAAGGATAGGGTGTTGCCATGTGATAAGTGAATGAGGTAACTGAAACCCTAAGGATAGGGTGTTCAATGAATCAAGTATTTTGATATCAAAATTCTCAGTATGAGATGTGGTGATGCTTAATAGTTCAATTACATGTTTTTAGTGTATAAAGTGCCAAATTGACATGCATTATGCCTATTTAAGAATTCTAGCTTGCCTGTATGTATGGTATGAAGATTTCTCAGTATACTATAGCGTTTTGAATATACAACTCTATTAAATTTAGAATGTTATTCATGTCGTGTTGTAAAGTTCAAGTAAATAGACTCGGTACCATAGAGACACCAAAGTCCAGAACAAGTAAGAGAGAGATGCAATGTAGTAAGAGCCTTTCTAGAATAATAAAATATTAGATTAAGGGCCCTGACACCGTAGAACCCCTTTGAGAGGTCTGTGCCTTAGGGGTGAAACGACCCAACCCTGGGGATATGCCCAGGTGGTTGGAGACTCGTGTCCAACACTAACCGGACGTCTCGCTGGCACGAGTGTACAGTTTGTAGTGTCCAACACTAACCAGACATCCTGGTGGCACTAGAGAGCAGTTTACAATGTCCAACATTAACCAGACGTCCTGGTGGCACTGTAGTATAGAAAAGCATGTCCAACACTTACCAGACGTCCTGGTGGCACGACTTGACTCTCCGCCTGTGTACTCAGCTTAGTGGAGGAGTCCAGTTTACGACACCATAGGATGCCGAGGCTAGAGAGCCTGAGGTCCTGCAGCAGACCAGGACAGCAGTCAGACTTAGCTATCCCGGGGTGTCGGCTAAGTCTTGTACGGTGGGATCGTAGTTCGCTACGAGTCTTCATATGTAGAGTACACTGCATATGATTAGGGCATAAGATAAAATATGTTTATATAGGTTCACAGAGTTTTATTAAGTTAAAGAGTTAAGAAAGTTATGAGTTAGCTTCACAGTAGTAGTTCTTTAAGTATTTTTCTGTTAAATAATTGTATCTACAGCTTTGCATCAATTGTTATCATAATGAAATGCTGACATCTTCTGTTGCTTAAATTAGATTGCTTATACCTTCTCAGTGTAGTATTTCTTGCATATTATTCCAAATAATAAACATAAATGAGTTATCTGTGATGGTTGGTGAAATTCTACTCACTGAGCCAGTAGCTCACCAACCTAATGAAACATTTTTCAGGTCAGTGTCAGCACGTGGAAGCTGAAGGATCGTATCACCAAGATGTTTAGAAGGTATTGATTAGCTAGGTCTAGAGGTCTCTTGATCCTTTCCCCTCGATCCTTGGGCATGTGGTGGGTTAGAGAGAGAATGTGGTTAAATATGTAGATAGTTTTCAATTATCTGTTGTGTTTTATAGTCTGCATAAGAAATGTAATATGTCATGTAAACTGGTTTTTCTTCTTAGTATAGCTAATGGAAAGTCGCTTCCGTTGTTTTATTATAATTCGATGCTATTCAAGTTTTATGGTTTTCATTTAAGTTAATCCAAGTGATCAAGAAAAGAAAAAGTTAGGAGTGGTTTACCGAGGGTGGCTCCCCGGTCTTTGGGGTCATTAGAGATGGCACGGGGATCGGGGCGTCACAACATGTATATGTTTAGTAGTTTGTTGTTCAATATGTAATATCAAATGTTGTAACAATTCATGTTGTAATTATATGTTGAATGGTGAACATGTGTTGTGGTTTGTTTATTGTTCATGTATATGTGCTACTGATTATTTCCTTCTGACTCCCTCGATTTTCTTCTTCTTAGCCTAGTGTGTGGGGCTCAAATTGGGATTCTCACTGAGGTGAGGTTTCTATTTGGACGTCACACATCAGATTAAGTTTTAGAAAATCTGGGGACGTCACATACTACCTTAAAGTTATTGATGACTCAAACTATAAATTAGCATTATCATCTAAAAAATGAATGAGAAATTCATCTCTAGGTTCCATTGTTGATGGATAAACTAGAATCTCTTGGTTAATGAACCATTAAGAGACATGGATGTCTTGTTTATTGGGCATGATAACAAGTCAATCTTCACTAGATGTAGTGGGAGAATGACTATATGCATACCTATTGGAGTAAATGCTAATGCTTTAGATATGGTATTTAATGAAATACCAATATGAATATCTTGAAATGTTCAAGAATATCATAAATGAAGAACAAACTTGGTAAAAGTATTAATTCTTTGATATGATCAATGAATGAGATACTTAAACCAAATGTTTGAGGAACTTGTGATTAACTATGACAGTGTATCATAGAGAAATCATGATTAAGGCATAATGATGTCTAAATCAAAGAAGGAATCATACTCTACATAGTAAGAGCATGATCATCAAACAAATAACTAATCTTCTAGAATTCTTTTAAAGAACATGTTTTACACTAAATAAAAGCACAGAAGGAGATTAAGAATCACAAGTGTTGTGGAATCTCAAATTCCTTATGTAACAGATACACCTCATATATCTAGTAGAAAACACCCTAAGCTTGATAGATAATGATATCCTAAAAACTCAAAGGTGATGAATTGATCATATAATAATGAGCCAATAATCTATCTAGATGATGTTGAGGAACTAGATTTTGAGTTATGGCTTGAAGCCATAAGATCCAAAATGACTTCCACGTGAACCAAATAAGGTATGAACTTAATGGTAGCACTTATAGGGATAATACCCATAAGTGCAATTGGGTCTTAAGAGTTAAGACTGACATGGATGACATTTGAAGAGCTGATTGGTTGAGATAAATTCAAGTGAGTTCAAGGTGTTGAACCTGATGATTTTATTTAACCAATTGTAGTGGCTATAGGACATAAAGGATCATGCTTGCTATTGGAACTTAAAGACTATGAAATTTGGCATATGGATATTAAAACTGCATTCCTAGTAGGAATAACATGAGGTTGTGTACGTGACACAACCTGAAGGGTTTTATAATTCCATTAATGCAAATACAGTCTATAAGTTGCAAGAGATTAATCAATATGATTGATTAAATACAAGCACCTCAAAGCCGGAGTCTTTACTTTGATTATATAGTCAAAAGGTTTGACTGATATATAGAAATAAAGAAGGGATTTGTGATTACTAAGATTTAGTGGGAGCGTATTCATATTCCACATGATGATGAGGAATAAAATGAACCTGGTGTGGAAATACCTTCTTTAAAGGAATAAAGATAAATGTCCTATGTGATAGGAATAGAGGCCTATAGAAATAGTTCTCGAAAGTCTCTTGACCTGATATAAAGAGAGAGCGTACATTAGCAGTCTATGCTGAAGGGTTCAGTATGCAAAGATTCAGTGGGAGAAAACTTGTCCATATTACGTGGAGTTAGTCTCTCATATGCCTAGTGTCCCAAATTCTTATGAAGAATAGGAACACAAAGATAGATGCCTTATGCATTCACAATTGGATCTATCATGTATGTAATCATCCCATTCTCTTGTATGTATCAGACATGACAAGAAAATATATATGCATTCATCATCTTGTATGTATTGGACATGACAATATGATATGCTCATCCAATTATTTCATATGTAATGGACATGATGAGTGAATGTCTGTCTACTTCCAGTGAGAGTCACTGGAATACCACAAAGAACTTATTTAAGTACTTTTGAAGTGTTAAAGAATTAGTTCTATGGTAATAAAAGGAAGAGTTGAGTGTAAATTAGTTACACTGATGCAAGCTTCCAAAATGACAGAAAAATGATCGCAAAATGCAAAATATAAAAGTTATATTCAATTATAAAGTGAACAAGAGTTGTTAAGTGGAAATGTTCTAAGTAAAATTAAAGGGCCATTTGATTCTAAAAGGAATGCAGAGTATCCTTGTGTTATGAGAACCATAGGATACTATATGGATGTATAAGTTCATATAGATGAGCTTATAGATATTCTAACCATTAATGACAGAGTAGAAATACTAAGTCAAAAAAATGGAGCTAATTGTTAGGAAAGGAATATCAGATAGCATATTATTGCAACTCCTTCTCATACAAAATGTCATACAACAAGGAGATGTGAAACATGCAATGTATCGACTAAAGCAAAGTGTTGCTAACTCAGTGGATTAGCACTAGCGCAACAGAATCATGTGGGACATGTTTAGAGATCACTAAGAATATAATTTGAAGGTGATTGGCTCTAAGTGCAAGTGGGAGTCTGTTGGTATGTATGCCTAGAGAGACAATCATATGATGATTGGGTTGGCATATGTTCTTATTGATTTGATAAATATCAAAGGAAAGCTTCCAATTTATTTTAGCTCAATCAATTATGAGATAAATGATGGAGCAAAATGAATGTCTAAAGAATGAAAATACTCAATGATGTATGTCTTCAGGTTGAGGACCTGAACAATGAGATCATACGGATGCCAAGAGTATGTACATTCTTGTTATGTCCCTAGTCGGATGCCATTGTGGAAGGTTGATAGACAACAATGACACATAAAGACTAGATTGTGTGTTGGTTGATGACAGTGTCTCAATAGTCATTATATATGATATCAAACCAAGCACATAGATACATGTTGAAGAACAGTGTATCGGACAGACCCACCATGAGAGTGATAAATGGAACCATGACATGGTAGTTAGAATCATCTCTCATAGTGATGGTGGTGTTTGTGATTCTTAGACCTAAAATAACAGCACTCGTCAAATGTGATTGGGTACACTTTGACATCATCAAACACAGTCCTGAAACATGGGTTATTATAACTGTGATGATTGGGTGGATTTGACGCATGAGATAGACTATGAGTGATAGATATGGGATTTGTCCCTCCTAAGGGAGTATGATGTCCAGGCCACTTGATAAGAAAAACAAAAAAAGACATGCGCATGCACATGTGAATCAATATATGATATTTGTGACACACCGATCGAACAAACCGTCAGTAACTAAGCGGAAGCGATCATTAACAATGGATTAACAAAAATCACTAAAAATTTAAACCTTTTTGCAAAGAGGTCCAATTCTAGAAAACTCTTACAACAAGAACCAAAGTATTACATATACATTCTGTTTCACAAGTACATACCATGTACCATCTCTTCTCGAGGATTACATACAACAGTTGCTTTGTCAAACTTTACACAAGTAACATAAACCTCAAGACATTCAAGCCAAAATCTCATATTGATGATAAAAGCACTAAATACTATCTCTGAGGATCTGAGAGTATAGAGACGACATATAGGACTTTCTATACAAAACTTGACAACTAGTGCCTCCACCTGAGATATCACTGCTGTCCCTGTTGCTGTTGCTGCTGCTCTTCCCTTGCAATAGGGTTTCTGCTTCTTCTTCTATGTTTACCTAAAAAATTGGATCCCATGGGGGTGAGACAATTGAAAATTGTCCCAGCGAGAGATATAACTCTCCGCCAGAAACATTATTATTGCAGATAAACAGTAATAACTAAGCATGAGTTCTTTTATATCAACAAAAGTATTAATCATTATATGAACAGAATAGGATAATCTCCTTTCTTAAGGAGAACATTGCATCTACCCAAGATAGAATTATATATCATCTATCTACTTTGCAAGGAATCATAAATATATCATTTCTCAACGAAGGATGCATAAAGAAATGCAACATCAGACAATAATTTTCGTATTCCATCCTTAAGAAAACATGCTATCCGGCTGATTACATTTTTCAATCACACTTATGCCCTGAGGAGATGTGGTATACCGCTCATACTCCAACTGACCATTGCAAAGTCGAAATCGATGCCATACAAGGGCAATGGAAGAGCCGGCTACCATGACCTCCCTTATCTCGGTCAGTACGAGATTTATTGCAGGAGATCTTGTGTCTCTGCTAAATATCTTTCCAGGGTATACTGGTAACTTCGCTATAGAGCTACAATGGCGGATGTACTCTCTTCGTAATCGAGAGATTTCATGTTTATCTCACATCGATCCGACATTAAATTATCGGGAGATTCGTGATACATCCATCCTTTTATCGGGGATTAGTGATACATCCACCCCGACATGTATAATGAAGGATTGAGAGATTTAATGATTATCTCATATCAATTCCTTCATTAGGGCGTAAGGATATTTTCACCCATTACCCCCACATATTCAAAAATATGCATTCCGGGTTATGCCGCGGAGCAACCCATTTCACCATCCAACAAATTCTGACACTGATGGTTATATGGCCAGGGCACTACATTATAAGATTCCACTTGATTAATTATGTACATTACTGTATTCTTTTAGCATCAGTCAAGTTCTCAAACATAATATGACAAATGCTACAAGGAAAAGTATAATTCATTTATCAAGTACTTTTCAAAACTTTATAGAGCATTGGGATCTTAATCCCTTATTACATCATGGGCATTCACATCCCTTAACATCTCATCATCATGATTATGGAATATGGGTATTCAAATCTTCAGTTCATCAAAGAACACTTGTTACCACTTATCAGGTAACTAATACCTTCAGGTCATCTGACCAAGGTAAACATGATACTATCTACACAAGCATCTCACATGGCACTCAAAGCCCATTAGTCTCTTGTTACCTCTTAATAGGCAACAATACATATAATGGATCACAAGGCCCATAAAGCATTTAAATAACTAACACATCATAGCTCATACCTGGCTATGCTCATCATCTCATGATCACCTGTATGATCATTACATAATAATAGTTATATCAATTACATATCAACACTATGCAATGTAAGAGTAGCATCACTATTCCCTTATTTAGGGTTAGGATTTCTCTTACATATCATCACCATTCATTAGATTTAGGGTTTTTCCATAATTAACCATTTAGGTTCTCAAGATCATATCATTAATGATCAAGCCCTAATTCATTGCTCCACACAACTAGGAGCCAACATTGATAACATAAATGTCCAAACATGCCTAATTATTCTCATCACTTATCATTAAATGAATTATCAACACAAGATATAAGTTCCTCTCTCAACTTTACCAGAATATGATTACATCATACTTTATTAACTTGGATCAACCTTTTCTTAAGGTATGTTAGCCTACACTTATCAAAGTGCATTACTTCATAATATAACAATTGGCATGACACACTTCATGTGTTACTCATCCAAGTATATTGGATTTAGGATACATCAAGGTGTACCAATCTTGAGGTGCTGGATGTGATATCTATCATGTCTTGATGTATCACTTCCCTCATCGCATTCATCTTAGTTAAGTTCATCAACTTATCTTGTATTAGGGTATTTCTCATCCTAATACCTTATATACCAATTTATCACATTTATCATATAATTCATTAGTCATAAATCACTTATTCAAGATATGCATCCATTATCAATGATATGGAATCATCTTAAGTTAAGGCATTATTGATATAAGGTCATCCAATACCAATCCCTTTAGATATTTCACTTATCAATAACCTAGTCACTATTCCATTATTAGGAATAGGGTTTCCCATCCTTATCAATTAAGGTTTACTTAGCACCATCCTATATTAGGGTTTCACATAGCATTACCTAAAATTAGGGTTTCTCACCCCATAGCCCAAAATTGGGGTTATGTTTTATCATCATATTGCCCAACATTAGGGTTTCATACACTATAACCCAGATTAAGGCTTCACATACCTTTACCCTATATCAGGGTTAGGATTTCATCTCAAGGTTTCACATATCATTACATAGCATCACCTTGGGTTAGAGTTTCACATCACATCATTGCATTATGGTTTCATTTGACATCACCCTTGATTAGGGTTTCACATCACATCTTTGTATTAGGGTTACATTTGACATCACCCTTGATTAGGGTTTCTCATGACATCACCCTTGATTAGGGTTTCACATCACATCATTGCATTATGGTTTCATTTGACATCACCCTTGATTAGGGTTTCACATCACATCTTTGTATTAGGGTTACATTTGACATCACCCCTGATTAGGGTTTCTCATGACATCACCCTTGATTAGGGTTTCACATCACATCTTTGTATTAGGGTTACATTTGACATCACCCTCAATTGGGGTTTCATCATTACCCTAGATTAGGGTTACACCTAGCATTGCCCTAAATTAGGGTTGGGGTTCATCAACCTTCTTAATTAGGGTTTCATGATATCTTTATCAAGGATCATACCCTAATTACATATTTTATTCATGTTGAAGGTGTTGAGGATTAACCACTACATGATTATCATTCATGTAGGAATTCCCCTTTATCTCATCCTCTCTAGGATGTTAATTACTTCAGACTTGATTAGATTAGGTCAACCCCTCATTTAAGTATACAGATTTAGGGTTAGCATAGTGTGTTGGGGTATTGATTCCTTAAGCATCAAAGGTTAACTTCTCAAAAATACTAATTACCCTAGCACCTTAGAGGTACAACCATTGTAATTATATTTTATAACTTCATTAACCATCATAGGGTTGATTAATCTTTCATAGCTTTGAGACTATTAGATCTCCAAAAGGTTTTGTTACTTTTGAACCTTCAAACGGTTTTGACATCCTGGACCTTCAAACGGTTTTGGAGTCACTTGACCTTCAAATGGTCTTGAAGACCAATTGACCTTAAACGGTCTTGGTTCAATTATATCTCCAAACGATCTTGAGGTGCTTGGCCTCCAATCGGTCTTGCCTTAACTTCTTCAATCGGTTTTGAAACCGTTTGTTCAATTTATTATTGAAACCGAATGACCCTTAAACGGTTTGAGAAAGGTTGCCCTTCAAATGATCTGAGGACCTTTTGGCCCCAAACCATTATGAAATCGATTGGATCAAGTAGGGTCTCCTCCAACCAATCAATTGATTTTAGGGTTTGTTCTATTGAATCAATCAACAATTGAACCATTATGAGTACATCCAATTACAGCCCTTAGATCTCCAACTATTCATCATAGCTCTTGAACTCCGAACTATCTTGAGACCGTTTGCCTCCAAACTGTCTTGAGACCGTTTGGACCATCAACCAAGTAATTGATCCAAATCAATTAGGAATTCTTCGATCAATCGATTAGGGTTTCTAATTCATTGATCATTCTTCTAGAGTTAATTATAATCAAATCAATTTGAGACATTGGATCTTCATAAATCACATCAGCAATTAACCTCAATCAGTTTTGCAGTTCAATTTACCCATTCGGTCTTGAGATCCATTACCCATTCGGTTTTGGACTCAATTAACCATTCGATCTTGTAGTTAATTACCCATTTAGTTTGGAAGTAATTTACCCATTCGGTCTTGGGTTCAATTATCCATTTGGCCTTGAGTGAAATACCCATTCGGTCTTGAACTCAATTGCCCATTCGGTCTTGAAACCGAATCAACTCAATCGGTTTTGAAACCGAATAAGCTCAATAGTTTTGGAAACCGATTGCCCCTTCCTTTATTGAGGTGTGTGCTTAAGGTGACATCATCATCTTCAAGCTTCAAACCTTCGAAATCAATTGTGATTCTTATGGTGATTTCAACAACTAATCAAAAGGAAATCGAGAGAGTAGAAAGGTTCAACATAAATTGAACAAATTGCAAGCAAGAATGACATTTAAGGGTTCAAGTTATATAACCCGACTTCAAAACTGAATCCAAGATTAAAGATTCACGTCCTCAATGGTGAATGAATCTCTCTCAACTGTCCAAGGCCCGTTCTCAATTCTTTGAGTGAAATGAATGGCTAAGGTTGAAGATTGAATGAAGAAGAGAAGAAATTATGCATTGAATTTCGATTTCTACCATGAAATCAAGGTTGAAGATGACTATGGAGCTTACCTACAGGTTGGGAAACGTCCTCCTGTTTCTCCTAAGCTCCTTTGTGTTCAGACAAAGCAAGGAAAGAAAGAAGGGTCGAAAAAGCCTTTCATTTGAGTTGGGAATGAGATGTTTATAAGGGAAATTCAATGAGAGAGAAAGTGATATAATAATCCTTCAACTCCCAAAATTTTGTGCCACATGCTCCCCTCACTCCCTTGCATACGAGTCTATCTTCCCAACCTTTTATTTCCTCTTCATTATATATGAATAAAAAGAAAATAAATTAAGCACCTTAACCATTATAATAATAATATCCAAAATTGAGTGGATATTATTTTTCCTTTAACTAATGTGAGTGGGCTCTCCACTCACTTTTAGATATTTCGTTGCCTTTGCATTGCACAAGGACGTCCATGCTTATGTAAATTCAACCATTACATTTTTGGTTGAAGGGCACTTCCATTAATATATTTATTTTTGCATTAAATTGAATTAGGGTTTCAATTATGCTTAAATCTTGATTATTTTAATATCAAGATTCTCTCTCCTCCAAAGAGATTCAAATGAGACGCCCCTCTAATTTTCTTGTATCTAAATAATACCAAGAAACATTAGGGACTCTCTAAAAGTGGTATTTTGCATATTGAACCCTAGGTTTTGGGTAATTTGCACATTACACCAAAACTAGGTTTTAATGCACAAACATTGCTTAATAAGATCTTTCTTGGTGCTCAGGATATCACAAGACATGCCTATGCATCATATTCATGTTTATGATGCTTCAACACTTGAGGAACATTTATCATGTAACATTTGCAAGTTAGCTCCTCAACTTGGGTAATTTGCACTTTAGTCCAAAACAAGTAAAACATTGTTTCAACATTATTCAAAAGGACTAGAATTGAAACATAAGTTCCTATTGAGCCTTAATTACTTTTCAAAAGATAAGAGAAAGCATATAATCATCTTTCTTAAACAAAACACCTAGGGTTAAAGCATAACCCAGGTCAGGCATGTTACAAATTATAACCCCCTAACAAGGATTTCGTCCCCAAAATCCCAGATAAAGGGAGACAAATATTATTCATTCTCTATATCATCAGGTCTCCACATAACATCTTAATGTCGTGGAGATGCCATAGAACTTTGATCAACACAAAGCCCTTCCATACAGGGTTATTATAGAACTTGTCACACAAGACACATACTCTACTGCTTCTTTTCATTATTGACAGTAGAGGCAACTATGTGTCAGATAATGCTTTTCTTAGTCAGAGAAACATCATAATACCTTATTTAATTCAAGTGTCAAACCTTACCGATTTATCACTTTTCTCAATTTATAATTTTTGTGACATGATTCTTGATTCTAGGGAGTCTCAATCAGAAAGTCTCCCATACTCCTCATTTAGTTAAGCATTTCTCTTCCAAGAAAAGACCAGAGTTACATTTTGTCACCCACTTGTGACTACAAGTATTATCATACATCTATTGTGCCATCCAATCTGTTGACACAACACTAAACTCTCATACTGCTTGTACCAACTATCTTATTAGTTGTACATACTTTTGTCATAAGGGGAGGTTACTTACTAGTTAAGAACTTATCTTAGAGGTATCTTTAGAATTATTTTTAACTTGATAAGCTTTTTTTTTTCACAATGATTTTACTATTGTTCTTTCAATTAGTACATTCTTGTCGATGTTATCTTTATGCAGAGCATAAACCCCTAACATGTGATGTCCGTACTATTTTATGTAATTGGACTGATTTCACAGTTGGCCAGTCCAAGTAACCAACATAAGTCATCTAATTAGGAGTTATGCCTTTACTTTTCCATACCACCTGATATTTCTTAGATACCAGAATTTCTTACCTTGGTACCCATCACATGTGTCGAAAACACATCACATTCTCATTATTTTCATCTCTCTGTTGTTTTCACCAAGGACATACCTATACAATTATCTTTCTTTCATCTTTGGAACATTATTTTTTACACTTCTCTTTATCTTGGAAGCAAAATCCAAGATGAACTGATACTTTTATATGCATCCATCATTGGATTATTTCTAATCCATGCACATCAAATGCCATAGTACTCACTTGATTGTCTTATTCCAAAAAGAAGAGAACACAAAGAAACATATTCCTCTTATCACCCCATGATTACCCAGGGTTACATATCAAAGAGAAGGGATTATTATCTCCTCTTAATTATAGCATGAACTTTCAACTGTTCATGAGTCATTTACTCTTGTTTCATCCTAGGTTCCTTGCTAATAGCATAGGAATTATAAGGATGATTATATGTCATTACTCATTCCTTTGTTATTGTCTAACATATTTATGAATATTTTGTGATTTTATCACATTTCCCATTTCCACATCATGGGAAGAAATTTTTACTATACTCACAGGATTTATCAGACAGGGATCATCTCCCTTGTCTCATTTGCTTTATCATGAGGATTATACTTTTATTTCTTCATACACATAGATGGATCTAAGATCATTTCAGATTCCACCTTATTGTACTTAGGAGGTGATAAAAATATCCATGTCATATTTCTAATCTCTTTATACTCACTAGATTGTTTCAGAATGACTACTTGATCAGAGTAATCAGAAAGATAACAATCTAAGAGTTCCATACTTGCCTTATCTCCAGTAATTATATACCTGGCCAGGGTATACAAGTACTGAGATTAGGTAGTATGCACTTTATTTACTATCATGTTCCTTACTTTTCATATCATTATAAACACATGATTTAAAATTCCTGGATTTTCTCAAGGCATTACTTCTATATCTCTTACTTTATCACACAGATAAGAGAAATTATAAAGCATTTAAAGGAATACTGAGTAAAATGTAAGTTCTCATCTTCTTTGTGTCCTTATAGGACTAGTCAAAGGAAACTCAATAACAACTACTTTCTTATAGTTAACACATGGAATTATGAAATGACATATCAGAATGATACCGTTTCATCTGACCTGTCTCATTTCACAGTTTGTTTGCTGCCTCAGGATGATTCTTTTCATAGAATCTTTCCTGGGACGTTTGTCCACGTCCTCGAGTGCCACTAGAAAACTATTTCCCCTGATGACCTTGATGTCTCTGCCTCGGTGGTTGGGTTACCATTGTGTTTCCAAATGGACAATCTCTTACTAGATGTCTTACCTATCTACATTGGTAATAGGTTCTAAGCTCTTGATATGGTCTAAGAGGTCCTTTACCCTTTCTGGGTAGCCCTTTCCCTAGTACACTATACCTTGGTTGTATCAGGGGTACCAAAGACTTCCCCTTTTTGGAACTACTAGGCCTCTGATCCCAAGTTTGGATAGGCCTTTTCTTAATTCTTTCGTCATTATACTTTCATGTACAATCTTTTCTGATATGTCCAAGCTGCCTACACTTGTGGCAAATCCTGGTTTCAGGTTGTAACCTTTTTCTTTCATCATTATTCATTGCTCCAACATGCTTATGTTGAGAAAGAATCCTATTGGAATCCAAAAATTCATCATTGGGGGCTGGTAATCTAGGTTGTATTGCTAATATATGTTCCACTATATGCATCATTGCTGTCCTAGCTTGCCCAATAGTGATATTAAAAGAAGGATTCCTTATCATAGTTGGATCATCTTGGGGGTTCTCAGGCAGTCGTTTTTCTCTCGCCTGGTCCCTTACACCTTCTATTGGTGCAACACTGCTACTCTCAGCAGCATGTTCTTCATGTGATCTAGACATCTTTAAGTTCTTCTTCTCCTATATGAGTAGAAGACACTATTAGATAAACTAGAAGATACTAAAACAGACTCAACAACCTTAATCCTATGTCTTTATAGACTCAGCAAACCTAGAGCTCTGATACCACTAAACTGTGACACACCGATTGAACAAACTGTCATTAACTAAGCAGAAGCGATCATTAACAGCGGATTAACAAAAATCACTAAAAATTTAAACCTTTTTGCAAAGAGGTCCAATTCCAGAAAACTCTTACAACAAGAACCAAAGTATTATATATACAATTTGTTTCACAAGTACATACCATGTACAATCTCTTGTCGAGGATTACATACAACAGTTGCTTTGTCAAACTATACATAAGCAACATAAACCTCGAGGCATTCAAGCCAAAATCTCAGATCGATGATAAAAGCACTAACTAGTGACTCCGAGGACCTGAGAGTACAGAGACAACACATAGGACTTTCGATACAAAACTTGACAGCTAGTGCCTCCACTTGAGATATCACTGCTGTCCATGTTGCTGCTGCTACTGCTCTTCCCTTGCTATAGGGTTTCTGCTTCTTCTTCTACGTTTACCTAAAAAGTTGGAACCTACGGGGGTGAGACAATTGAAAATTGTCCCAGCGAGAGATATAACTCTCCGCCAGAAACATTATTATTGCAGATAAATAGTAATAACTAAGCAGGAGTTCTTTTATATCAACAGTAGTATTAATCATTGTATGAACATAATAGGATAATCTCCTTTCTTAAGGAGAACATTGCATCTACCCATGGTAGAATTATACATCATCTATCTACTTTGTAAGGAATGCAAGGAATCATTAATATATCATTTCTCAACTAAGGATGGATAAAGAAATGCAACATCAGCCAATAATTTTCGTATTCAATCCTTAATCAAACATGCTATCCGGCTGATTACATTTTTCAATCACACTTATGCCTTGAGGAGATGAGGTATACCGCTCATACTCCAACTGACCATTGCGAAGTCGAAATCAGTGCCATACAAGGTCAATGGAAGAGCCAGCTGCAATGACCTCCCTTATCTCGGTTAGTACGAGAATTAATGCAGGACATCTTATGTCTCTGCTAAATAGCTTTCCAGGGTATACTGGTAACTTCAGTATAGAGTTACAGTGGTGGTTGTACTCTCTTTGCAATCGAGAGATTTCATGTTTATCTCACATCGATCTGGCATTAATATTATCGGGAGATTCGTGATACATCCATCCCGTTGTCAGGGGATTAGTGATACATCCACCCTGACATATATAATGAAGGATTGAGAGATTTAATGATCATCTCATATCAATTCCTTCATTAGGGCGTAAGGATATTTTCACCCATTACCCCCACATATTAAAAAATATGCATTCCGATTTATGCCGCGGAGCAACCCGTTTCACAATCCAGCAAATTCTGACACTGATGGTTATATGGCCAGGGCACTACATGATAAGATTCCACTTGATTAATTATGTACATTACTGTATTCTTTTAGCATCAGTCAAGTTCTCAAACATTATTATGACAAATGCTACAAGGAAAAGTATAATTCATGTATCAAGTACTTTTCAAAACTTCATAGAACATTGGGATCGTAATCCCTTGTTACATCATGGGCATTCTCATCCCTTAACATCTCATCATCATGATTATGGAATATGGGTATTCAAACCTTCAGTTCATCAAAGAACACTTGTTACCACTTATCAGGTAACTAATACCTTCAGGTCATTTGACCAAGGTAAACATGATACTAGCTACACAAGCATCTCACTTGGCTCTCAAAGCCCATTAGTCTCTTGTTACCTCTTATTAGGAAACAATACATATAATGGCTCACAAGGCCCATAAAGAATTTAAATATTTAACACATCATAGCTCATACCTAGCTATGCTCATCATCTCATGATCACATGTATGATCATTACATAATAACATTTATATCAATTACATATCAACACTATGCAATGTAAGAGTAGCATCACTATTCCCTTATTTAGGGTTATCATTTCTCTTACATATCATCACCATTCATTAGATTTAGGGTTTTCCATAATTAACGATTTAGGTTCTCAAGATCATATCATTAATGATCAAGCCCTAATTCATGGCTCCACACAACTAGGAGCCAACATTGATAACATAAATGTCCAATCATGTGTAATTATTCTCATCACTTATCATGAAATGAATTATCAACACAAGATATAAGTTCCTCTCTCAACTTTACCGAAATATGATTACATCATACTTTGTTAACTTGGCTCAACCTTTTCTTAAGGTATGTTAGCCTACACTTATCAAAGTGCATTACTTCATAATATAACAATTGACATGACACACTTCATGTGTTACTCATTCAAGTATATTGGATTTAGGATACATCAAGGTGTATCAATCTTGAGGTGTTGGATGTGATATCTATCATGTCTTGATGTATCACTTCCCTCATCGCCTTCATCTTAGTTAAGTTCATCAACTTATCTTGTATTAGGGTATTTCTCATCCTAATACCTTATATACCAATTTATCACATTTATCATATAATGCATTAGTCATAAATGACTTATTCAAGATATGCATCCATTATCAATTATATGGACTCATCTCAAGTTAAGGCATTATTGATATAAGGTCATCCATTACCCATCCCTTTAGATATTTCACTTATCAATAACTTAGTCACTATTCCAATATTAGGAATAGGGTTTCCCATCCTTATCAATTAAGGTTTACTTAGCACCACCCTATATTAGGGTTTCACATAGCATTACTTGAAATTAGGGTTTCTCAACCCATAGGCCAAAATTGGGGTTATGGTTTATCATCATATTGCCCAAAATTAGGGTTTCATACACTATAACCCAGATTAGAGCTTCACATACCTTTACTCTATATCAGGGTTAGGATTTCATCTCAAGGTTTCACATATCATTACATATCATCACCTTGGGTTAGAGTTTCACATCACATCATTGCATTATGGTTTCATTTGACATCACCCTTGATTAGGGTTTCACATCACATCTTTGTATTAGGGTTACATTTGACATCACCCTTGATTAGGGTTTCTCATGAAATCACCCTTGATTAGGGTTTCACATCACATCATTGCATTATGGTTTCATTTGACATCACCCTTGATTAGGGTTTCACATCACATCTTTGTATTAGGGTTACATTTGACATCACCCTTGATTAGGGTTTCTCATGACATCACCCTTGATTAGGGTTTTACATCACATCTTTGTATTAGGGTTACATTTGACATCACCCTTGATTAGGGTTTCTCATGACATCACCCTCAATTGGGGTTAGATCATTACCCTAGATTAGGGTTACACCTAGCATTGCCCTAAATTAGGGTTGGGGTTCATCAACCTTCATAATTAGGGTTTCATGATCTCTTTATCAAGGATCATACCCTAATTACATATTTTATTCATGTTGAAGGTGTTGAGGCTTAACCACTACATGATTATCATTCATGTAGGAATTCCCCTTTCTCTCATCCTCACTAGGATGTTAATTACTTCCGACTTTATTAGATTAGTTCCACCCCTCATTTAAGTATACAAATTTAGGGTTAGCATAGTGTGTTGGGGTATTCCTTCCTTAAGCATCAAAGGTTCAGTTATCAAAAGTACTAATTACCCTAGTACCTTCGAGGTACAACCATTGTAATTATCTTTGATAACTTCATTAACCATCATAGGGTTGATTAATCTTTCATAGCTTTGAGACTATTAGATCTCCAAAAGGTTTTGTTACTTTTGAACCTTCAAACGGTTTTGACCTCCTGGACTTTCAAATGGTCTTGGAGTCACTTGACCATCAAACGGTCTTGAAGACTGATTGACCTTAAACGGTCTTGGTTTAATTATATCTCCAAATGATCTTGAGGTGCTTGGCCTCCAATTGGTCTTGCCTTAACTTCTTCAATCATTTTTGAAACCGGTTGCTCAATTTATTATTGAAACCGAATGACCCTTAAACGGTTTGAGAATGGTTGCCCTTCAAAATGGTCTGAGGACCGTTTGGTCCCAAACCATTATGAAACTGATTGGATCAAGTAGGGTCTCCTCCAACCAATCAATTGATTTTAGGGTTTGTTCTATTGAATCAATCAACAATTGAACCATTGTGAGTACATCCAATTACAGCCCTTAGATCTCCAACTATTCATCATAGCTCTTGAACTCCAAACGATCTTGAGACCATTTGGTCTCAAACGGTCTTGAGACCGTTTGCTTCGAAACGGTCTTGAGACCATTTGGACCATCAACCAAGTAATTGATCCAAATCAATTAGGAATTCTTCAATCAATCGATTAGGGTTTGCAATCCATTGATCATTCTTCTAGAGTTAATTATAATAAAATCAATTTGAGTCATTGGATCTTCATCAATCACATCAGCAATTAACCTCAATTGGTTTTGCAGTTCAGTTTACCCATTCGGTCTTGAGATCCATTACCCATTCAGTTTTGGACTCAATTAACCATTCGATGTTGTAGTTTATTACCCATTCAGTTTTGAAGTAATTTACCCATTCAATCTTGGGTTAAATTATCCATTCAGTCTTGAGTGAAATACCCATTCGATCTTGAGTGAATTACCCATTCAGTTTTGGGTTCAACAACTGATTCGGTCTTGAACTCATTTGCCCATTCGGTCTTGAAACCGAATCAACTCAATCGGTTTTGAAACCGAATAAGCTCAATCATTTTGGAAACCGATTGCCCCTTCCTTTATTGAGGTGTGTGCTTAAGGTGACATCGTCATCTTCAAGCTTCAAACCTTCGAAATCAGTTGTGATTCTTATGGTGATTTCAACAACTAATCAAAATGAAATCGAGAGAGTAGAAAGGTTCAACATAAATTGAATAAATTTCAAGCAATAATGACATTTAAGGGTTCAAGTTATATAAACCGTCTTCAAAACTAAATCCAAGCTTCAGGATTCACGTCCTCAATGGTGAATGAAGCTCTCTCAACTGTCCAAGGCCCATTCTCAAGTCTTTGAGTGAAATGAATGGCTAAGGTTGAAGATTGAATGAAGAAGAGAAGAAATTAAGCATTGAATTTCGATTTCTACCATGAAATCAAGGTTGAAGATGACTATGGAGCTTACCTACAGGTTGGGGCACGTCCTCCTATTTCTCCTAAGCTCCTTTGTGTTCAACCAAAGCAAGGAAAGAAAGAAGGGTCGAAAAAGCCTTTCATTTGAGTTGGAAATGAGATGTTTATAAGGGAAATTCAATGAGAGAGAAAGTGATATAATTATCCTTCAACTCCCAAATTTCGTGCCACATGCTCCCCTCACTCCCTTGCATTCGAGGCTATCTTCCCCACCTTTTAAATCCTCTTCATTATCCATGAATAAAAAGAAAACAAATTAAGCACCTTAACCATTATAATAATAATATCCAAAATTGAGTGGATATTACTTTTCCTTTAACTAATGTGAGTGGGCTCTCCACTAACTTTTAGATATTTCGTTTCCTTTGCAAGGAACAAGGACGTACATGCTTATGTAAATTCAACCATTCCATTTTTGGTTGAAGGGCACTTCCATTAATATATTTATTTTTGCATTAAATTGAATTAGGGTTTCAATTATGCTTAAATCATGATTATTTTAATATCGAGATTCTCTCTCCTCCAATGAGATTCAAATGAGATGCACCTCTAATTTTATTGTCTCTAAATAATACCAAGAAACATTAGGTACTCTCTAAAAGTGGTATTTTGCATATTGAGCCCTAGGTTTTGGGTAATTTGCACATTACACCAAAACTAGGTTTTAATGCACAAACATTGCTTAATAAGCTCGTTCTTGGTGCTCAGGCTGTCACAAGCCATGCCTCTGCATCATATTCATTTTTATGATGCTTCAACACTTGAGGAACATTTATCATGTAACATTTGCAAGTTATCCCCTCAACATGGGTAATTTGCACTTTAGTCCAAAATAAGTAAAACATTGTTTCAACATTATTCAAAAAGGACTAAAATTGAAACATAAGTTCCTCTTGAGCCTTAATTACTTTTCAAAAGATAAGAGCAATCATATACTCATCTGTCTTAAACAAAACACCTAGGGTTAAAGCATAACCCAGGTCAGGGATGTTACAAATTATAAACCCCTAACAAGGATTTCGTCCCTAAAATCCTAGATAAAGGGAGACAAATATTATTCATTCTCTATATCATTAGGTCTCCACATAACATCTTATTGTCATGGAGATGCCATAGAACTTTGATCAACACAAAGCCCTTCCATATAGGGTTATTATAGAACTTGTCACACAAGACACATACTGTACTATTTCTTTTCATTATTGATTGTAGAGTCATCTCTGTGTCAGATAATGCTTTTCTTAGTCAGAGAAACATCATAATACCTTATTTAATTCAAGTGTCAAACCTTATTGATTTATCACTTTTCTCAATTTATACTTTTTGTGACATGATTCTTGATTCTAGGGAGTCTAAACCGAGAAGTCTCCCATACTCCTCATTTAGTTAAGCATTTCTCTTCTAAGAAAATACCAGAGTTACATTTTGTCACCCACTTGTGACTACAAGTATTATCATACATCTGTTGTGCCATCCAATCTGTTGACACAACACTAAACTCTCATACTACTTGTACCAACTATCTTATTAGTTGTACATACTTTTGTCATAAGGGGAGGTTACTTAGTAGTTAAGAACTTATCTTAGAGGTATCTTTAGAATTATTTTTAACTTGATAAGATTTTTTTTCCATAATGATTTTACAATTGTTCTTTAAATTAGTACATTCTTGTCGATGTTATGTTTATGCAGAGCATAAACCCCTAACATGTGATGTCCGTACTATTTTATGTAATTGGACTTTTTTCACAGTTGGCCAGTCCAGGTAACCAACATAAGTCATCTAATTAGGAGTTATGCCTTTACTTTTCCATACCACCTGATATTTCTTAGATACCAGAATTTCTTACCTTGGTACCCATCACATGTGTTGAAAACACATCACATTCTCATTATTTCCATCTCTCTGTTGTTTTCACCAAGGCCATACATATAAAAGGATCTTTCTTTCATCTTTGGAACATTATTTGTTACACATCTCTTTATCTTGGAAGCAAAATCCAAGATGAACTGATACTTTTCTATGCATCCATCATTGGATTATTTCTAATCCATGCACATCAAATTCCATAATACTCACTTGATTGTCTTATTCCATAAAGAAGAGAACACAAAGAAACATAATCCTCTTATCACCCCATGATTACCCAAGGTTACATATCAAAGAGAAGGGATTATCATCTCCTCTTAATTATAGCATGAACTTTCAACTATTCATGAGTCATTTACTCTTATTCCATCCTAGATTCCTTGCTATTAGCATAGGAATTATAAGGATGAATATATGTCATTACTCATTCCTTTGTTATTGTCTAACATATTTATGAATATTTTGTGATTTTATCACATTTCCCATTTCCACATCATGGGAAGAAATTTTTACTATACTCACAGGATTTATCAGACAGGGATCATCTCCCTTGTCTCATTTCCTTTATCATGAGGATTATACTTTTATTTCCCCATACACACAGATGGATCTGAGATCATTTCAGATTCCACCTTATTGTACTTAGGAGGTGATAAAAATATCCATGCCATATTTCTAGTCTCTTTATGCTCACTAGATTGGTTTAGAATGACTACTTGATCAGAGTAATCAGAAAGATAACAATCTAAGAGTTCCATACTTGCCTTATCTACAATAATTATATACCTGACCATGGTATACAAGTACTGAGATTAGGTAGTATGCACTTTATTTACTATCATGTTCCTTACTTTTCATATCATTATAAACAAAGGATTTAACATTCTAGGATTTTCTTCTGGCATTACTTCTATATCTCTTACTTTATCACACAAATAAGAGAAATTATAAAGCATTTAAAGGAATACTGAGTAAAATGTAAGTTCTCATCTTCTTTGTGTCCTTAAAAGACTAGTCAAAGGAAACTCAATAACAACTACTTTCTTATAGTTAACACATAGAATTATGAAATGACATATCAGAATGATACCGTTTCATCTAACCTGTCTCATTTCACAGTTTGTTTGTTGCCTCAGGCTGATTCTTTTCATAGAGTCTTGCCTGGGACGTCTGTCCACGTCCTCGAGTGCCACTAGAAAACTGTTTCCCCTAATGACCTTGATGTCTCTGTCTCGGTGGTTGGGTTATCATTGTGTTTCCAACTGGACAATCTCTTACTAGATGTCCTACCTATCTATACTGGTAATCGGTTCTAAGCTCTTGATATGGTCTAAAAGGTCCTTTACGCTTTCCGGGTAGCCCTTTCCCTAGTGCACTAGACCTTAGTTGTATCAGGGGTACCAAAGACTTCCCCTTTTTGGAACTACTAGGCCTCTGATCCCAAGTTTGGATGGGCCTTTCTTAATTCTTTCCTCATTATACTTTCCTAGACAATCTTTTCTAATATGTCCAGGCTGCCTACACTTGTGGCAAATCCTGGTTCCAGGTTGTAACCTATTTCTTTCATCATTATTCATTTCTCCAACATGCTGATGTTGAGCAAGAATCCTATTGCAATCCAAAACTTCATCATTGGGGGCTGTTAATCTAGGTTGTATTGCTAATATATGTTCCAATATATGCATCATTACTGTCCTAGTTTGCCCAACAGTGATATTAAAAGAAGGATTCCTTATCATAGTTGGATCATCTTGGGGGTTCTCAGGCAGTCATTCTTCTCTCGCCTGGTCCCTTACACCTTCTGTTGGTGCAACACTACTACTCTCAGCAGCATGTTCTTCATGTGATCTAGACATCTTTAAGTTCTTCTTCTACTATATGAGTAGAAGACACTATCAAATAAACTGGAAGACACTAGAACAGACTCAACAACCTTAATCCTATGTCTCTGTAGACTTTGCAAAGAGGTCCAATTCCCGAAAACTCTTACAACAAGAACCAAAGTATTACATATACATTCTGTTTCACAAGTACATATCATGTACCATCTCTTCTCGAGGATTACATACATCAGTTGCTTTGTCAAACTATACATAAGCAACATAAACCTCGAGGTATTCAAGACAAAATCTCAGATCGATGATAAAATCACTAACTACTAACTCTGAGGACCTGAGAGTATAAAGACGACACATAGAACTTTCTATACAAAACTTGACAGCCAGTGCCTCCACCTGATATATCACTGTTGTCCCTGTTGCTGTTGCTATTCCCTTGCTATAGGGTTTCTGCTTCGTCTTCTGCGTTTACTTAAAAAGTTAGATCCCACTATGGTGAGACAATTGAAAATTGTCCCAGCGAGAGATAAAACTCTCCACCAGAAACATTATTATTGTAGATAAACAGTAATAACTAAGCAGGAGTTCTTTTATATCAATAGTAGTATTAATCAATGTATGAACATAATAGGATAATCTCCTTTCTTAAGGAGAACATTGCATCTACCCATGGTAGAATTATAAATCATCTATCTACTTTGCAAGGAATGCAAGGAATCATAAATATATCATTTCTCAACTAAGGATGCATAAAGAAATGCAACATCAACCAATAATTTTCGTATTCAATCCTTAATCAAACATGCTATCCGGCTGATTACATTTTTCAATCACACTTATGCCCTGAGGAGATGAGGTATACCACTCATACTCCAACCGACCATTGCGAACTCAAAATCGGTGCCATACAAGGTCAATGGAAGAGTCGACTGCCATGACCTCCCTTATCTCGGTCAGTACGAGATTTAATGCAGGACATCTTGTGTCTCTACTAAATAGCTTTCCAGGGTATACTGGTAACTTTGCTATAGAGTTACAGTGGCGGCTGTACTCTCTTCGCAATCGAGAGATTTCATGTTTATCTCACATCAATCCGAGATTAATATTATCGGGAGATTCATGATACATCCATCCCGTTATCGGGGGATTAGTGATACATCCACCCCAACATATATAATGAAGGATTGAGAGATTTAATGATTATCTCATATCAATTCCTTCATTAGGGCGTAAGGATTTTGTTCACCCATTACCCCCACATATTCAAAAATATGCATTCTGGGTAATGCCGCGGAGCAACCCGTTTCACCATCCAACAAATTCTGACACTGATGGTTATATGGCCAGGGTACTACATGATAAGATTCCACTTGATTAATTATGTACATTACTTTATTCTTTTAGCACCAGTCAAGTTTTAAAACATTATTATGACAAATGCTACAAGGAAAAGTATAATTCATCTATCAAGTACTTTTCAAAACTGTATATAACATTGTGATCTTAATCCCTTATTACATCATGGGCATTCTCATCCCTTAACATATCATCATCATGATTATGGAATATGGGTATTCAAACCATCAGTTCATCAAAGAACACTTGTTACCACTTATTAGGTAACTAATACCTTCAGGTCATCTGACCAAGGTAAACATGATACTAGATACACAAGCATCTCACATGGCTCTCAAAGCCCATTAGTCTCATGTTACCTCTTATTAGGAAACAATACATATAATGTCTCACAAGGCCCATAAAGCATTTAAATAATTAACACATCATAGCTCATACCTGGCTATGCTCATCATCTCATGATCACCTGTATGATCATTACATAATAATAGTTATATCAATCACATATCAACACTATGCAATGTAAGAGTAGCATCACTATTCCCTTATTTAGGGTTAGGATTTCGCTTACATATCATCACCATTCATTAGGTTTAGGGTTGTCCATAATTAACCATTTAGGTTCTCAAGATCATATCATTAATGATCAAGCCCTAATTCATTGCTCCACACAACTAGGAGCCAACATTGATAACATAAATGTCCAATCATGCCTAATTATTCTCATAACTTATCATTAAATGAATTATCAACACAAGATATAAGTTCCTCTCTCAACTTTACCAGAATATGATTACATCATACTTTATTAACTTGGCTCAACCTTTTCTTAAGGTATGTTAGCCTACACTTATCAAAGTGCATTACTTCATAATATAACAATTGGCATGACACACTTCATGTGTTACTCATTCAAGTATATTGGATTTAGGATACATCAAGGTGTATCAATCTTGAGGTGCTGGATGTGATATCTATCATGTATTGATGTATCACTTCCCTCATCGCCTTCATCTTAGTTAAGTTCATAAACTTATCTTTTATTAGGGTATTTCTCATCCTAATAACTTATATACCAATTTATCACATTTATCATATAATGCATTAGTCAAAAATCACTTATTCAAGATATGCATCCATTATCAATGATATGGACTCATCTCAAGTTAAGGCATTATTGAAATAAGGTCATCCATTACCAATCCCTTTAGATATTTCACTTATCAATAACTTAGTCACTATTTCATTATTAGGAATAGGGTTTCCCATCCTTATCAATTAAGGTTTACTTACCACCGCCCTATATTAGGGTTTCACATAGCATTACCTGAAATTAGGGTTTCTTAACCCATAGCCCAAAATTGGGGTTATGGTTTATCATCATATTTCCAAAGATTAGGGTTTCATACACTATAACCCAGATTAGGGCTTCACATACCTTTACCCTATATCAGGGTTAGGATTTTATCTCAAGGTTTCCCAAATCATTACTTAGCATCACCTTGGGTTAGAGTTTCACATCACATCATTGCATTATGGTTTCATTTGACATCACCCTTGATAAGGGTTTCACATCACATCTTTGTATTAGGGTTACATTTGACATCACCCTTCATTAGGGTTTCACATCACATCATTGCATTATGGTTTCATTTGACATCACCCTTGATTAGGGTTTCACATCACATCTTTGTATTAGGGTTACATTTGACATCACCCTTGATTAGGATTTCTCATGAAATCACCCTTGATTAGGGTTTCACATCACATCTTTGTATTAGGGTTAAATTTGACATCACCCTCGATTAGGGTTTCTCATGACATCACCCTCAATTGGGGCTGTATCATTACCCTAGATTAGGGTTACACCTAGGATTGCCCTAAATTAGGGTTGGGGTTCATCAACCTTCTTAATCAGGGTTTCACGACCTCTTTATCAAGGATCATACCCTAATTACATATTTTATTCATATTGAAGGTGTTGAGGCTTAACCACTACATGATTATCATGCATGTAGGAATTACCCTTTCTCTCATCCTCTCTAGGATGTTAATTACTTCAGACTTGATTAGATTAGGTCAACACCTCATTTAACTATACACATTTAGGGTTAGCATAGTGTGTTGCGGTATTGCTTCCTTAAGCATCAAAGGTTAACTTCTCAAAAGTACTAATTACCCTAGTACCTTAGAGGTACAACCATTGTAATTATCTTTGATAACTTCATTAACCATCATAGGGTTGATTAATCTTTCATAGCTTTGAGACTATTAGATCTCCAAAAGGTTTTGTTACTTTTGAACCTTCAAACGGTTTTGACCTCCTGGACTTTCAAATGGTCTTGGAGTCACTTGACCATCAAACGGTCTTGAAGACTGATTGACCTTAAACGGTCTTGGTTCAATTATATCTCCAAATGATCTTGAGGTGCTTGGCCTCCAATTGGTCTTGCCTTAACTTCTTCAATCATTTTTGAAACCGGTTGCTCAATTTATTATTGAAACCGAATGACCCTTAAACGGTTTGAGAATGGTTGCCCTTCAAAATGGTCTGAGGACCGTTTGGTCCCAAACCATTATGAAACTGATTGGATCAAGTAGGGTCTCCTCCAACCAATCAATTGATTTTAGGGTTTGTTCTATTGAATCAATCAACAATTGAACCATTGTGAGTACATCCAATTACAACCCTTAGATCTCCAACTATTCATCATAGATCTTGAACTCCAAACGGTCTTGAGACCATTTGCCTCCAAACGGTCTTGAGACCGTTTGGACCATAACCAAGTAATTGATCCAAATCAATTAGGAATTCTTCAATCAATTGATTAGTGTTTGCAATCAATTGATCATTCTTCTAGAGTTAATTATAATCAAATCAATTTGAGTCATTGGATCTTTGTCAATCACATCAGAAATTAACCTCAATTGGTTTTGCAGTTCAATTTACCCATTCGGTCTTGAGATCCATTACCCATTCAATTTTGGACTGAATTAACCATTCGATCTTGTAGTTAATTACCCATTCGGTTTTGAAGTAATTTACCCATTCGGTCTTGGGTTCAATTATCCATTCGGTCTTGAGTGAAATACCCATTTGGTCTTGATTGAATTACCCATTCGGTCTTGGGTTCAACAACCCATTAGGTCTTGAACTCAATTGCCCATTCGGTCTTGAAACCGAATCAACTCAATCGGTTTTGAAACCGAATAAGATCAATCATTTTGGAAACCGATTGCCCCTTTCTTTATTGAGGTGTGTGCTTAAGGTGACATCATCATCTTCAAGCTTCAAACCTTTGAAATCAGTTGTGATTCTTATGGTGATTTCAACAACTAATCAAAAGGAAATCGAGAGAGTAGAAAGGTTCAACATAAATTGAATAAATTGCAAGAAATAATGACATTTAAGGGTTCAAGTTATATAACCCGCCTTCAAAACCAAATCCAAGCTTCAAGCTTCACTTCCTCAATGTTGATTGAAGCTCCCTCAACTTTCCAAGGCTTGTTCTCAAGTCTTTGAGTGAAATGAATGGCTAAGGTTGAAGATTGAATGAAGAAGAGAAGAAATTAAGCATTGAATTTCGATTTCTACCATGAAATCAACGTTGAAGATGACTATGGAGCTTACCTACAGGTTGGGGCACGTCCACCTATTGCTCCTAAGATCCTTTGTGTTCAACCAAAGCAAGGAAAGAAAGAAGGGTCGAAAATGCATTTCATTTGAGTTGGAAATGAGATGTTTATAAGGGAAATTCAAAGAGAGAGAAAGTGATATAATAATCCTTCAACTCCCAAATTTTGTGCCGAATTCCCCCCTCACACCCTTTCATACGAGGCTATATTCCTCACCTTTTAATTCCTCTTCATTATCCATGAATAAAGATAAAACAAATTAAGCACCTTAACCATTATAATAATAATATCCAAAATTGAGTGGATATTACTTTTCCTTTAACTAATGTGAGTGGGCTCTCCACTCACTTTTAGATATTTCGTTGCCTTTGCAAGGAACAAGTACGTCCATGCTTATGTAAATTCAACCATTCCATTTTTGATTGAAGGGCACTTCCATTGGTATATTTATTTTTGCATTAAATTAAATTAGGGTTTCAATTATGCTTAAATCTTGATTATTTTAATATCAAGATTCTCTCTCCTCCAAAGATATTTAAATGAGAAGCCCCTCTGATTTTCTTGTCTCTAAATAATACCAAGAAACATTAGGGACTCTCTAAAAGTGGTATTTTTCGTATTGAACCCTAGGTTTTAGGTAATTTGCACATTACACCAAAACTAGGTTTTAATGCACAAACATTGCTTAATAAACTCTTTCTTGGTGCTTAGGCTGTCACAAGCCATGCCTCTGAATGATATTCATTTTTATGATGCTTCAACACTTGAGGAACATTTATCATGTAACATTTGCAAATTAGCCCCTCAATTTGGGTAATTTGCACTTTAGTCCAAAACAAGTAAAACATTGTTTCAACATTATTAAAAAAGGACTAAAATTGAAACATAAGTTCCTCTTGAGCCTTAATTACTTTTCAAAAGATAAGAGAAAGCATATAATCATCTTTCTTAAACAAAACACCTAGGGTTAAAGCATAACCCAGGTCAGGGATGTTACAATATTGATGTCACACATATCTCAAACAGTCTGCTCTAGTTCAAGAAATATGAATGAACGTTGAAAGGATGAAGACTCCATGCCTTGAGTTCATTTAGGATATAAGAGACAAAGGAATTATACATTCACTAGAACACCAATCACAGACATATGATTGAAAGTTGTTCTCCAACTTTCCTTTTCACTTGGGTAGCATTGATGTGCGACTAAGTACCGCTCTTTGCTTGCGATGTCATGAGCTAGTTATGGACATTCACTACCAATGTGAAATGGGACCCGATAGGGTCACACACAAAGGATTAACCTAGAAGAGGAGTTTATCCATGAATGATGTTTAGATTGATTAATAAAGTGTATATATACTCAATTAAACATTCAATCAATAGACTTGCCTCAGAATCATCAAGTTCAAGTGTTGAACCAACTGATTAGAGTGTCAGATTGATTGAGAACTGCATTAACTGAGTTTTGCACAACCTGGACCACCCACCGACCAGTTCACTGAGTGAACCGATCGGCTCATGGTCAGTGAGACAATCGGTTCACACTGGTGAACCGATCGGCTCACATTGGTGAACCCATCGGCTCACATGGACCAAATGAGCATGTGTTGGGTTTCCCGGTTTGTGAGAAAAGATCCTCGTTTCACTTGTTCAATTCGATTGGGACAAGAACTAATCTTTGCATTAATTAGAAACGAACAAGGAAAGTCAATTGTGGGCATGTCTGGGAAGTGAAACAACCGGTTCACTGGGTGAAACAACCGGTTCACTGGGTGAAACGACCAGTTCACTGGGTGAACTGATTGGCTCACACTCCCAATCAACTGGTTCACTTGTGAACCGATCGTCTCACCTTTCCAAATGACCATTTCAGTTATGAAATGACTGATTCGCCTACCGCAGTGCAAATTGTTCATGGAAATTATGGACCCTTCTACTTTCGCACATACTGGGAACCCTGACCCTACCCTCTACTATAAATAGAGGGGTATAGGGGGCTTCTCTAGAGACACAACTCAAAACATCAGTTGCTCTACAAAGTTGTTGTCCGCTCTGGTTGTGGTAACCGAGAGAGCCCAAGCAAGTACTACCCGTCCAGGGAGGAACAACGAGGGAAAGTGTTATAACCCCATTTTCCTAGCTATGTAATGAAATTGTATTTCTCCTTTTAATGTTAAATGAAATCAATAATTGTTTTATTTGTTTAAATTGAATGGATTTCATTTACAATAGTCTTGTTTGGTTGCTTCATGGGCTTTATTGACTATTGGGCCCAATTACCAGAAAAAGATAAAGAAATTCAAACAATGAATGAATAAATAAGAAAAGGAAAAAAGATAAAGAAAAAGGCTAGGTAATATCCTCCAAGAGGGGATTTCGTGCCTTTAGGGTTCCTTGAGGTCCAAGGAGTCCAAGATACCAAGATAATGGCATAAGAAAGAGAAAACACCAATTAAATTGACTTTATTTAAAGGATAACTTGCTTATGAAGGAAATACCCTTTTCCTTTAGAATTAGGGTTCTAATATTTGTATACAAGTACATAATGTTGACCCAAAGCTTCCTTTAAAATTTGGTTGAAAAAGAATAAGGGAATAATGAGTTATGATTTTTTAAGTTATCCTAAAGTAGGAAGGAAATCATGTCACAATTTAATTTGGATAAAAATCCCGAAATTCAATTCTTGGATGCACACTCACGACCGTTGGATCAACGATCCATGACTTGGGTTAAGTCCCGCTCTTGTGAGGACTGGGACACAGAGTCCCTGTGGCGTGGAATTTTGATCTGAGATTCCTCATATTTGAAGCAACCTGCAAGGATGTGGAGGAGTCCATCTCCTTCAGGAGATTGTTCCGACTCTACCTAACCCAAATTTCTTGGGGTTTCATCGCGATATGGAAAAGTCCCCAATATATTGGGAAACTGTGATGAGCCCTATATATAGGGTAGAGCGGGTGGCCGCACGGGCAACCCTACAAACCCTTCCCTGAAGTTCGGAGCATTGCGGTGATCACTTCCATGCTCTAAATTTGGCCATCCACCCCAATCTTCCCATTCGACTAGCAACAGGTAGCGCCGGAGGTGCCAAGGTGTGTTAGCGGTGAAGGAATAATGCAATCGGACAATTGAGGTTACCCTCGAGTCTGCAAGGAGCAGACAAAGCTACCAGACCTATTGGTTTGTGTGCAGGTGGTCGGATGCTCGAGGTCAACGAGCAAGTTGACTCGCACGAGGTTGAAGAAGACAACCAGGCAAATTAATAAAACACCCTCCTGCGTCTTCAGCCCAGGTAAGGGCATTCTCACCCTTTTCGTTAGTTTGATCATGAGAGAGGTGCGCGATCATGGACCATTGGATCCCGCATGGTCCAGTGGACCACAGATCGAACGACCGACAATTTTCTAAAAATAATAGATAATCCAATGAAATGATTTTCTTTGCAAAATTCATAGAAATTGCTAGGAAACTCTGATGGATAAACTTAATATATGAAAATTGATCAGAAAAATACGAGGAACCTGATAAAAATAGTTTTAGAACCTGCTTTCATTCCTAAGTGCAAAGGTATATTAGGTTGATGAAAAGTGCATTAAACTTAAGTTAGAAACCCTAATTGTGATTAAAGATTGAGTCTAAGATGTATAATGGGTTAATTTGAGTACTAATAATCTATTGGATGATGATGAAAGATTTGAATCTGACCTAGATGAGAAATTGCATGTTTTAGGGTTTTAAACCAAGAATTCATGTTAATGCATGTAGAAACCCTAATTTAGGGTAAAGGATGAGATTGAAATGTTTAATTTGAAATATTTAAAAATAAGTTGATAATTGTTGATCCTAAGCGTGTTAGGAGAGATAGGACAAGATAATTAGGGTTTATGACTAGTTTTACTTATTCAGGGTTTGTAGTGACAAAAGTGATAACGAAACCCTAATAGCAATTGAAACCTTAAAAGAAAGTAGAAATCCTAGGAAGCAAGTTAGAGTGAATAGATCTTGATAACATGAGTAGTGAAGGAAATTGTATGGTTATTTCAGGATCCTGGTTGTGTGAATTTCTTGCTTGGATTTTATACTTGCTTGGAATATTACTATCTTGATTCGGCTGAACATGTATGTGGTTATTTATGAATAATCGATATAGTTTCATGAAGTTTTCTTGAACATTTGATCGATTGGATGCAACCTAAACTGTTGAGTGTTTATTTATGCAATACTATAAAGTCACTATGATTATCACAATTAAGTATTTATCTGCACTCTCGAACCTACATGCCACCCTGATGTATGATGCATGACCAAGCCATGGAGGGAAGGTCTATTCAGTCAAGCCCCAGAGGGGAGACCATTGGGCACCATGAGAGGTGACCCCAGACACCAAGCTCAGGATGGAGAAGGTGTCCTTATGTCCCTTACAAGGACAAAACTGTAAGAGAGGGTAATCTAGGGTTTAGGGAAAAAGCGGTTGAGAGTGTCACATCAAAAACATAACTTTGGATTGTTAATAACGTATTTGTGATAATTAGGTTGTTAGCAATTATTTGTGAAATTTGATTGTCCCCCCACATACCGGTATAGAAATATACTGACTGACATTTTTATTGTCAGCATTTTAGGTACAATCATTGAAAAGGACAAATAGAAAATTAAAACATTGTGAAAGTATGAATAATCAGTTCAAGAAGGATTAGATAGATAGACTCTATCTATGGATAGAAGTTTAGAAATCTGAAATCTTTACAAGGTATGCAAGTGATTTATTTTATTCCAGCTTTCCAGTTTAGTTTTAGTAGAATTTTATGATTATTATTACTTAAATGTAGAACCACTGATCCTGAATTATTGGGATAACGTCTCTGACCTTCTGGTCTCCCTTAAGTGGGGGTTATCGGGAGGCAGGGTCGTTACATTTGGTATCAGAGTCATGGTTTCTCAATTAATCCTTAGTAATTATTAAATTTTACGAACTTTGTAGAACCAAGGGAGTTATTAGAGGATTTTCTAAAAGACGTAGGTGTCTAGAAAATGATCACAGTCCGGGGGCAGGCAATATTTTCCTCTGCTCCTCTAATCAGTCACGAGGACTCCCGGATGTAGTGTGACTGCCTGGCCAATGTATGAGGTTCTGACTCGAAATAAGATACCTTTAGGATTCTCTCATCTATTTCGTCCCTTTTCAACCCTAATTCAATTAAGGATTCTAGGATTTAGGGTTTTTCTCTCTCTTCCCCACCCTCTTGAGGTAAGGGTAAGTATGATAAGGATTAAGCAATCCTCCAACAAATTCATAAAAGATACATAAACAAGATGTCATCGCATAAGTATAATTAGTTTAAATGTAAACAAAAGTTTGTTTGTATGCTTATGTAGATGGCTCATGTGAAGACCGTAGCTATCCCCGAGGCCACCGAGAACCTTGCTAAGGGTTGGCCTCCCCGCAAGAGGAGGGGATCTTCCGAGAAGAGGAAGAGGGACCATGGTGATGGGTCCTCAAAGAAGAGAAAGAGACCCGAGGGAGCTTCAGAAGAAGGCCCTGATCCTAAGCCAGTACCCTTTGACAACCCCGAGATGGACCAGGAAAAGGAACACATGTCTGAGGATGAGGTCAAGTTCGAGGAGAACCAAACCGGTGGTTCAGGATCGGCAATGTGGTTCACACCCTTGATGCCCTATGGATGGAACAACAGAAGAGGCTAACTGAGGGCATTTGTGCTCTGGCCCTTAGGGATATAGCCAGAGATGAGAATGGTGAGTCACTTTCCGTTCATCCCCGACTCAGAGTCACCATTCTGGACTTCGTCAAGATGAACATCAAGAGATTTTGGGGAGAGGATAAGACCAAAGTACTCGACAAAGCGGATGCTTGGCTGCTGGCAGTCAAGAATGGTTTATGCATGCTTGAGGTACATCCAAACAAGAAGGTTCTTTTTGCTACTCATCTCTTGGAAGGAGCAGCCAAGATCTGGTGGGAAAACCACATCATGGGATGAGATCTAAGTGAATAACCGATGGCATGGACTGACTTTAGGACTATCTTCACCGCTAAATTCATCCCCACCTCAGCTAAGAAGGAGAAGGAAAGAGAGTTCACCAACATGACCCGGGGTAACTTATCTGTTATGGACTTTGGCCGCAAGTTTTGCATCCTGGAGCATTTTGGACACATGATGGATGAGGAAAGAAAAGTGGACCATTTTGTGGAGCATCTTCACCCCGCAATCAAACCACATGTGATGGCGAGTAAACCAACAACTTTCTCTGAAGCCTACAACACCGCCTTAGACATGGAGAGGACAGTGATGCCTGCTCAGAACCCACCCAAAGGATATCTGGGTTTTACTGAAGGTACTCAAGGACCGAAGAATGATCACTAGAAAGGACAAGGGCATAACTACAACAAGGGCAAGCATGGACACAAAGGAAAGCCACATAGTGAGGGTCGCTTTCAAAAGTTCCGTACCTATGGATGGACACATCCTGGGAAGTGCCGATTCGAGAAGAGGGTGTGCTACCATTGCCAGCAGGAGGGACACTTCATCGCCAACTGCCCTCTTCCTGATCTGAGAGGTCCAGTGGAAGTAGCACCCCCAGTAGGAGGAGGAGTACCAGCTGGCGGTCCAATTGTTGGAGAGAAAAGGCAAGTCAGAGTGTTCACCATTGACAATGAAGAAGCCCAAGCAAATGCGAATAGGTTGATCGAGGGTAATAACCCATAGAGTTTTTTTTTTCAGTTTAGTTTGATCATGTAATAGCAGTATGATACCGTATGAAACTATGTAGGCATGCTTGAAGTCATGGGACAGAATGTAAAAGCTCTTTTTTATTCTGGTTCTACTAATACTTTTATTTTGAGAAATCTGGCAACTATGCTTTGTTTGGACATCAAGGATTTAGGCTATGTTTTGGATGTCATAACCCCATATACCTCTCTTTTAAAAACCCTTATCTTGCCATTTAAGTACCTGAACCACGAGCTTCCCACTGACTTCATCCTCTACAATATGAATGATTTTGATGTAATCATTGGCATGGATTGGCTTTACACCTATACAACACAAACTGACTATAGAGAAAAGAAGATCCTCATTAGGAAACTTGGTCATCCACACTTTACCATTCAAGGAAGGAGAAATGCGACTACAAGCCTTTATGTGTCGTCTTTGAAGGCTGAGCAGATGATATCCAAAGGATGTTGAGCATACCTAGCCATAATCACTGAGCCTGAGGCCAAGGTGCGACCCTTAGAGGAGATAAAGGTTGTCCGGGAGTATGCAGATGTATTTCCAAATGATCTACCAGGGATTCCCACTAAGAGGGAGGTAGATTTCTCCATTGAGTTAGCTCCCAGGACTAACCCTATATCTAAGGAACCCTATAGAATGGTCCCAGCTGAGTTGCTTGAGTTGAAAACTCAGCTGCAGAAGTTGTTAGATAAAGGTTTTATTTGACCTAGTACATCACCATGGGGAGCACCAATCCTTTTTGTGAAGAAGAAGGATGGATCACTATGGATGTGTGTTGATTACCGGATGATCAACCAGGTGACTGTTAAGAACAAATACCCCTTACCTAGGATAGATGACCTTTTTGACCAACTCAAATCAGCCAGAGTCTTTTCCAAGATCGATTTGAGGTCAGGATACCATCAGGTGAGAGTAAAAATGAGGATATACCTAAGACGGCTTTTCAAACCCGATATGGCCATTATGAGTTTGTGGTCATGCTGTTTGGGTTGTCCAATGCACCCAGTGTCTTTTTGAACCTTATGAATAGTGTGTTCCAACCCTTCCTAGACTCCTTTGTGATCGTGTTCATAGACGACATCTTGGTGTATTCCGATGACCTGGTTCAACACTGTGACCATCTGGGTAGAGTCCTTGATATCCTGAGAAAGTAGAAGTTCTATAGAAAGTTTTCAAAATGTGAGTTTTAGTAGACAAAGTCATGTTTCTCGAACACATCATCTCAGGAGGAACGATCGCTGTAGATCCAACTAAAGTGTCAGCAGCTTGAGATTGTCCTGCACCGAAGAACCCCTCTGAGATTTGTAGCTTCTTGGGGTTGGCCGGATACTATCGACGCTTCATCAAGGATTTCTCAAAGACTACCTTGCCGCTTACCATGTTAACTCGGAAGGATGTGAACTTCGTGTGGTCCGATACATGTGAGGCTCATTTTCAAGAGCTAAAGGAGAAGATGAACACCACCCTAGTATTGGCCCTACCTTCCGGCAATGAGGGTTTTATGATATTCACCGACGCTTCAAAGATGGGACTTGGTTGTGTGTTGGAACATAATTGGCATGTGGTTGCATATGCCTCCTAACAACTCAAGCCCAACGAGGTGAACTACCCAACACATGACTTAAAGCTGGCTTTTATCATCCATGCATTGAAGATATGGTGGCATTACCTGTACGGTGCTACCTTTGAGATCCTCACCAAACATAAGAGCCTGAAGTACCTCCTAACACAGAGAAACCTAAACCTCGGATTCAGTCAGAGTTGTTAAGAGAGATAGTAGCAACACAATTGACCAGTTCAGAACTCAGCAGGATGAAGGGCTTGATGAAGAAGCCACAGACCCATCTCACGGTGGGAATAGATGGAGGGATCATATTTAAGAATCGTATATGGGTTCCTGAAGATTCTCCATTGAAGGAATATATCTTGCAAGAGTCTCATGGTTCTAAGTATATGGTACACCCAGGCACTACAAAGATGTTTAAAGACCTGTAGAGGTATTTCTAGTGGCCAGGAATGAAGAGAGACATTGTGGCATATGTGGCCAGCTGTCTTACATGCTAGATGGTAAAGGCTAAACACCAACGACCCGATGGACTTTTACAGTCAATAGAGATTCCAGAGTGGAAATTGGAGCAGATCACCATGGATTTCGTGGTGGGTCTACCCCAGATCAAGAAAGGTCATGATGCGATATGGGTTGTGGTAGATCGCCTTACCAAGTCAGCACACTTCCTTGTCCTGAAGACCACTGCCAAAGTGTCAGACCTAGCTGAGCTATATATCAGGGAGATAGTATGTTTGCATGGCATACCTGGTTCCATCATCTCTGATAGAGACTCGAAGTTCACTTCCTAGTTGTGGAAGTAGGTACAAGAAGAACTTGGTACAAGGTTGAAGTTCATCACTGCTTATCATCCCGAGACAGATGGTCAGTCAAAGAGGAGGATCTAGAAATTAGAAGATTTGTTGATGGCTTATGTGCTTGATTGGGGTGGATCATGGGAGCAATACTTACCTTTAGCTGAGTTTTCCTATAACAACAGCTACCAAGCCAGTATCAGGATGCCTCCATATGAAGCTCTTTATGGGAGACCATGTCGGTCACCTCTTCACTGGGATGATGTCAGTGAGAGGACCTTGTTGAGGTCAGATGAGCTCCAAGTGTATGCAGATAAAGTTGCTTTGATAAAGCAGAGGATGAAGAGAGCACATGATCGACAGAAGTCGTATGCTGATGCAAAGCGGACTGACATGCAGTTCACTATGGGAGAGCATGTATTCTTGAAAATCCGACCGCTCTGAGCTATAGCCAAGAACAGAGGAAAGTTGATTCCCCGATACATGGGTCCGTTTGAGGTGTTAGAACGGATTGGTGAATATGTATACCGTTTGGCATTACCCCCTTAGTATAGTATGATGCACGATGTGTTTCACGTGTCCAATCTGAAGCGATATGTGCAAGATACAAGCCATGAGATGAGCATTGAGCCTATTGAGCTTCAAGGGAAGCTGACCTATCCTGAGTCACCTTTGCGGATTCTAGATACCAAGGTGAAACAACTCAGATGTAAGAATATAGAGATGGTAAAGGTTCTTTGGAAGCACCATGGAGAGGATGATCCCACATGGGAGCTGAAGACGGACATGGAAAAAGCATATCCTGACTTGTTTGATTGATCATTGAATTTTGAGGGAAAAATTCCTATAAGGAGGGAAGGATGTCATAACCCCATTTTTCCTTTTTCTTTGAAGTCAGGAGACTATTTTATTCATCCCACTCTCCTCGCGTGGGTAAAAACCAATTATTACAAGGTATGCATACTAGAAACAAAAATATGGTAGGACTCCTACCATTACAAATAAGAAAGGGGAGAGGATGACCCACTGGGTCGAGGGGAGGATCGATGTAAATGCGATCATCTTGGTAGTTTTTGAAGTGGTGTTTGGCTAGGCCATCCACCAAGTGAAGGTTTCTTCTATTGACTTGCTTGATAACGACATCCTCAATATCCACCATGATTCTTTGGTATCTTGCTATCAAATGTCTAACAACAGGTGCGTATTCAACATTGTTCTCTAGTACTCTAATAGCCATGGTGCTATCTGAGATTAATGTGATATGTGTGTGGGTGTTTGTTTTATAGGCTTCAGCAGCAAGCTGTAGAGCTTGGATTTCAGCTTCAACCACTGAGTTTACCCTGATCTTCCTCACACATCCTCCAATCCACTTTCCATTCTGATCGATAGCTACTGCTGCTATAGCTGCAAGGTTCCCATGCACAGAGGAATCTGTCATCCAAATAATTCTACAGTCTTCAGTAACTGGTTGAGCACAGTCTTGTGAAGTATCTTCCTGGTGGACCCATGTTTTGTTTTCCCAAGCTTTAATGATTGATTTGTGAAGCTCAACTATTTGAATTATTTGGCGGCTCATGGAGGTTTGCATCTTTTCAAACACAAAATCATTTTGTGCTTTCTAGATCGTCCAGCATGTCGTGGCAAACTTGATTTGTGTAGGGAAGTCCTCTTGCATGATCTTCGATAACCAACTTATGAAACCCATGTCTGGGCTGTTTAGAAGGTCGTGTTGGAAATCATAATGGATCCATACCTCCACAGCTTGTGTTCAGTCATGTAAGGCATGTAGCGTTGTCTCCTCGCAACCATTGCATCTGGGGCATGTTGTAGAGTCAGTAAATGTGCGTTGTTTCCTTCACACATTTGTCATGATAGCTTCATGCGTTGCTAGCCACAGAAATATACGCATTTTAGATGGGGCTAGGATATTCCAGATTTTAGTCCAGACCTCATTCGATGGTGAAGTCTCTTTAGAATGGATGATGCCATAAGCTGTGCTTGTAGAGAATCTTCTAGTAGGGTTATGCTTCCAACTCCAAAGGTCTTTTCCATTGTTCCGATGAGGGGCAGGTATGCTTGTTCTACTTTCAACGTATTGTGGTGGTAGATAGGTCTTCAGACAGTCAGTGTCCTAGCTATTATCAAGATTGATCATACTAGAGACTGTCATGTCTTTAATGTCCTCCGGTATGGGTCGGGTTGTGATGTTTACAAGCTTGTCATGGTTTGGAACCCAATAGTCGTACCACACAGATGTGTCCCGACCATCCCCAATAACTCTGAAGTTGTTTACAGTAATGAATTCTTCTCCTTTGCTGATGGATTTCCAGAAAGGAGTAGCTCTATAGCCCTTCTGATTTCTGTAGCTCTTGTACTTGTTCTGTAGTCCCTCCTTCCATAAGGTGTGTTTGGCATTCAGAAAGTTCCAAATATTTTTCCAAAGGAGCGCTTTGTTCCAGTCGGACATAGCCTTGATGCGTAGTCCTCCCTTATCCAGACTTTTAGTAAATGTTTCCCAAGAGACGAGAGAGATAGGACGCTCCTTGTATCCTCCACCCCAGAGAAATTGACGTATGCTTTTGTCTAGCTTGTTGTAGATAGATGCAGGGAGAATAGATGTCTGCATAGTGTATGTTGGTATAGTGGAAAGTACTGACTTTACTAGACAAATCCTACCCACAAGAGATAGAGTCTTTGCTGCCCAACCATTAACCTTCCAGGTGATGTTATCTGTAAGGTATGCATAAGTCCCCTTATCGACCTTCTTATGTAAGAGAGGTACTCCAAGGTACCTTCCAAGGTCCTCCGTTTCCGCTATACCACTAGCCGAGTAGATTTGGGTACGTAGCGCCCGACTAATAGACTTTGAAAAGAATATTTTCGATTTGTCTATAGAAATTCTCTGTCCTGAGGCCGCCTCGAACATTTTGAAATAGTTGTGGATAGTAGTGACTTGTTTCATAGAAGCCTGTGCGAATATGTAACGACCGATTCGCAAAAACAACATTAACTAATGCGGAAGCGTTCATCAAGCAGCGGATTAGCGAAAATCACTAAAAATTAAAACTTTTTGCAAAGAGATCCACACATAGGAAATCTTTTCCAACAAATTCCATTGTATATCATATACATTCTGTTTCAAATGTACATATCCTGTACCATCTCTTTCCATAGACTACATCATCAGCTGCCTTATAAACATATGTGCAGGAAACATACAAATCTTGAGGCATCAAGCCAAAACCTCAGACTGATATATCAAAAACACTGACTAAAAACTCCGAGGACCTGAGAGTACAGAGACGACACATAGGACTACTATCTATATGACTAGACAGACAATATCTCCACCTGAGATCTTATTGTTGTCCCTACTGTTGCTGTTGCTGCTGCTCTTTCCCTGTTCTAGGGTTTCTGCTCTGCCTTTCATGCATACCTAAAAATGTTTCCCACGGGGGTGAGACAATTGTAAATTGTCCCAACAAGAGATATAACACTCCGCCAGAAACATTATTATTGCAGATTATTAAATTAAACTGAGCAGGGGTTACTTTTTCATTATCAGGCAGAATTAATCATCATAGAAAAGAATAAGAAAATCTCCATTTTCAATGGGAGCATTGCATCTACCCATGGTAGACTCATAGTTCATCCATCTACTTATAATGAATACAACATATATGAATAATCATCAATGAACTATAGATATATAACAGAAATGTAACATCATCCAAGTTCTCTAGCATAACTTATTAACACAAATGCTACAAAGAAACATGATACTTGTTACCGAAGCATCACACATGGCTCACAAGGCCATTCACATCTTGTCACCTCTCACTAGGCAACAACTTATTCACATGGCTCACAAGGCCATTCACATCTTGTCACCTCTCACTAGGCAACAACTTATTCACATGGCTCACAAGGCCATCCACATCTTGTCACCTCTCACTAGGCAACAACTTATTCACATGGTTCATAAGGCCATTCAAATCTTGTCACCTCTCACTAGGCAACACCTTATTCACATGGCTCACAAGGCCATTCACATCTTGTCATCTCTCACTAGGCAACAACTTATTCACATGACTCATAAAATCCGTACACATTGTTACTTTTATTAAGCAACAACAACATCAACGCACAAAAAGCCAATCAACATTTATTATATAAATGTCACAGCCCAAACCTGGCTATATTCATCATCTCATCATACCTGCATGGTTATTAGGCATGATAACAGTCATACAAGATATTCATCACATCATGTGATACAATAGTAACACCATCATTCCTTAACCGGGAATTAGGGTTCACTATCAAACAGGGCTTATCATTCCCTTTTCCCCAAATTAGGGTTAGGGTTCCCCATTTCTCATTAATTCAGACCCTCTTGAGTTAACCAACTTTGTCTTGTATTAAGGTATTTCCCCTCTTAATACATTCCATCACAATATACTCACCCTTAGCATATAATGCATAGGCCACACATTAGAATTGTCCAGCTATCTCACATGATATGGACTTATCTTAGTTTAAGGCATAACTTTATTATAAAATTGCCTATAAACAATCACAATGATACACCCTCAACTAGGGTTTCACAAGGATACACCCTCAACTAGGGTTCACAAGGATACACCCTCAACTAGGGTTTCACAAGGATACACCCTCAGTTAGGGTTTCACATGTAGACAACCTCTTATTAGGGTTATACATGGAATCAGCCTCAATTAGGGTTTACATCATGTATTGGATCCATGCATTTGTTATGCATTATTGATTAGTACCATTAAGGGTATCTCTCACCTAATTACATTAGGTTTCCAAAAAGGTTTGATCAATTGGACCTTCAATAACATGAGGTATCCGATTGAATTAGGGTTTCCAATGTTGATTCCTTCAATTATTGAATTCATGGAACCAATCATCAATTGGACCTATGCTCATACTTTAATTGAGTTAAATAGGTCAACCTTCAACTGATTTGACCCTCAATTGACCCTCAATTGGTCATCAATTAGGGTTTGAATCAATTGACTTAGGGTTTGGAATCGATGATCCTTCAATACTAATCAATGTAAGACTAGTTGCTTTGAAACCATTGAACCATCAACCAAATTGGGTATGACCTGACCCCAAACGGTCTTGTGGTCGTTTGGATGACCTACAAACGGTCTTGAGACCGTTTTCCCATCATATCACTCAAATCCAAGCCATCCAATTAAGGTTTGGATCATTGAATTGATCACCAAATCAGCAATTGATTACACTTCAACTTAGTGACATTGGATCTTCAATTGCTTAACCATACTCAACCCTAGACCTCCAAACGGTCTTGGGTGACCCCCAAACGGTCTTGACACTTTTTGGATGAGCTCCAAACGGTCTTGAGACCGTTTTGCCCATCCATCCTTTGGATTCTAGTGAAAAATCATCAAGGATTGGTCTATCGAGTTGATCAACAATTCAGCACTTAACTGCAATATGATTGGTACCTTTGGACCTTCAATTGATCAACTATACTTGACCCCAGACCTCCAAACGGTCTTGGGGTGACCCCCAAACGGTCTTGAGACCGTTTGGGTGATCCCCAAACGGTCTTGAAACCGTTTGGGCTAATCAACCCAAAATCTCCAATTAACTCATTGGAATTGCAGCACTGTTTTCAATTAGGGTTTTCCCAATTGAATAGCCCTCAACTCACGATTCCTTGGGAGTTAATCCCTCAATTTTGGTGAGTCATTATATCACATCATTAGGAACAGTAATATAAAACGTTCAACCCTTGTTCAATGCACTCAAACGGTCTTGAGACCGTTTGACCAAAACGTTCAATTAAATCAGATTGATAATCAGCACTTAATCCAATTAGGTTTCCCTAATTGATTAGCCTTCAACTCACGATTCCTTGGGAGTTAATCCCTCAAATTTGGAGGGTCATCAACCAAAATAATTATGAACAGGAATCCCAAACTGGAAATGCTTGGTAAACCATCTCAAACGGTTTTCAAACCGTTTTCCCAAACAGGTCAATTTGATCAGGTTGAAAATCAGCACTTAATCCAATTTGATTTTCCTAATTGATTTGCCTTCAACCTATGATTCCTTTGGAGTTAACCCCTCAAATTTGGTGGGTTAACAGCCTACATAATTAGGAACAAAATTCTCAAACGGTCAATGCTTGGTCAACCATCTCAAACGGTTTTGAAACCGTTTTCTCCCAAACGGTTTCAAACTGTTTGCCCTTAAACGGTTTGCTGAAACCGCATAGCCAATCAAATTAAAACGATTTGGAGTAGCTATCAAAACCGTTTGGCTTGGTACTTTTATTTGGATAAGCATCTAGGATGATGTCATCATCCCCTTCCTTCTAACAACCAAGAACAGCAACCGTTTTTGATGGAAATTGCAGCAAGAAACAAGAGTGCATCAAATTGAAGAAATCAATCAACAAAGCATAGAGAATTGATGCAATAGCAATGTTTAAGGGTTTAAGTTATAAAACCCGCCTCCAATTGAGCTCCAAAGCTCCAAGCTCACGCCATTAATGTTGGATGAAGCTCTTGAAACTCCCCCTAGGCTCGTCCTCAAGCTTTTGATTGTAAAAGTTGGCTAGGGTTGAAGAGGAGATCAAAATAAGAAGGAATCCATAATTTATTTTCGATTTCCACCATGGAATCAAGGAGAAATGAATCACGAACCTTACCAACAGGTTGGGAGTCGTCCTCCTGCTCCTCCCTAGCTCCTTGTTCGGTTTTGCAAGCAAGGGAAAGAAAGAAATCCGAAAAGGCCTTGGTTTGGGCTTGGACATGGCACTTTTATAAGGAAATTGATGAGAGAGAAAATGCTTTATTAAAATGCATTTAATCCCAAAAATAGTACCACCTCTTCCTCCTTGGTTTGCTTTTATGCAAAGGAAACTCAAAGACACCGAACTCCCTTCCATTATCCATGGATTAAGGGAAAACAAAATAAGCACCTTAATCCATTATAATACTAATATATCTTTTTGAGTGGGAATTCTTTAACGTATAATAAGGTGAGTGGAATTTCACCTCCTTTAGATATTTTCGTTCCTTATCTTGGCAAAGGAACGTCCATCCTTATTCAAAATCAACCAATAACATTTTGGTTGAAGGTCCTTTAATTAATACATTCATTTTTGCCCTAAATTGAATTAGGGTTTCACTTATGATTAAATCTTGATTATTTTAATATCAAGATTCTCTCTCCTCCAACTTAATTCAAATGAGATGCCCCTCTCATTTTATTTACTCTACATGATGCCAAGAAACATTAAAGACCTAATTGAAGTGGTAATTTTCATATTGAACCCCAGGTTTTGGGTAAATTGCACATTACTCCAAAACTAGGTTTTAATGCACAAACATTGCTTTATCAGCTCTTTCTTGGTATTCAGGCTTCCATAAGCCATACCTCAACATCATATTCACTCTCATGATGCTTCAACACATGAGGAACATATTATCATGCACAATTTGCACATAAACCCCTCAACTTGGGTAATTTGCACATTAGTCCAAAATAAGCAAACATTGCTTCAACATTGTCCAAACAGGACCAAAATTGAAACATAAGTTTCTCATGGGCCCTAATTAATTTTCCCAAGATAAGATTAAGAATCTACTCAACCTTATTAGACAAAACATCTAGGGTTAACACGTAACCCAGGTCAGGGATGTTACAAATTATAAACCCCTAACAAGGATTTCGTCCTCGAAATCCCAGGAAAAGGAGGAACAGATTATTCATTAATCATGCCATCAAGTCTCCACATATCATCTTAATATCCTGGAGATATTATGAACTATGTGATTCCACACAAAGATCCGTTCATTAGTTCAACCTCATCAATGTTTATGCAGAGCATAAACCCCTAACATATGATGTCCATATCATTGAAAGGAACAAGCATAAAAGAGCATACTTCTATCATCACCCAGGAATATTTATCAAAAGAAAAACATATATATCTAACAGAGATAGTTCATTCAGCAATCCTTTATTTATAAAGTTCACTTAGCAAACTCTATGTAATTGGGAATGTTCATATAGCTTTTCCTTTTTGAGTTGGGGATGTCACACAGCTTTCCCCTATTAGTTGGGAATGTCACATAGATTTTCCCTTTAAGTTGGGGATGTCACAAAGCTTTACCCTTTAAGTTGGGGATGTCACACAGCTTTCCCCTATTAATTGGGAATGTCACACAGCTTTTCCCTTTAAGTTGGGGATGTCACACAGCTTTCCCCTATTAATTGGGAATGTCACATAGCTTTTCCCTTTTTGTTGGGGATGTCACATACCTTTCCCCTATTGGTTGGGAATGTCACATAGCTCTTCCCTTTTTGTTGGGGATGTCACATAGATTTCCCCTATTGGTTGGGAATGTCACATAGCTCTTCCCTTTTTGTTGGGGATGTCACATAGCTTTCCCCTATTGGTTGGGAATGTCACATAGCTCTTCCCTTTTTGTTGGGGATGTCACATAGCTTTCCCCTATTGGTTGGGAATGTCACATAGCTCTTCCCTTTTTGTTGGGGATGTCACATAGCTTTCCCCTATTAGTTGGGAATATCACATAGCTCTTCCCTTTTTGTTGGGGATGTCACATAGCTTTCCCCTATTGGTTGGGAATGTCACATAGCTCTTCCCTTTTTGTTGGGGATGTCACATAGCTTTCCCCTATTGGTTGGGAATGTCACATAGCTCTTCCCTTTTTGTTGGGGATGTCACATAGCTTTCCCCTATTGGTTGGGAATGTCACATAGCTCTTCCCTTTTCTTGGGGATGTCACATAGCTTTCCCCTATTGGTTGCATTATACTCTCTAAATTGTTTTAAAATGACTACTTGACTAGAGTAATCAGAAGGATAACAATCTAAGAGTTCCATACTTGCCTTATCTTCAATAATCATATACCTGGCCAGGGTATATAAGTATTGAGATTAGGTAGTATTCACTTTATTTACTTTCATATTCCTCACTTTTCATATCTTTAACACATAGAATCATGAAATGAAGTATCAGGGTGAATATACTTTATTTAAGTATCACCTCTCAAGGTCACCTACCACATTAGGTTGATTTCAACACATAGTGTCCAATTATCTCATGTTGCTACTTTTGCCTTTACTTAGTGGCTACTGCCCTGGTGTACTAGGCATTTATTGCACTGGTAACACCAAAAACTTTGGTTTTTCAGAATATCTAGGCAAATGTCTCTAAAATTATAGAGACCTTACCTTAATTCATAGCTTATTGCCCCTCCTTGGGCACTACCATCACAGATGTATTGTTTGTCCAAACTTATGGCAGAGTCTACATTCTTGCCATATGATAATCTTTCCCACATTTCCACTGTTCTATCATGACCATGTCACTCAGGAATCCTTTCAAAGCCCAAAGTTTCTGCATTGAGGACTGGTAACCTAGGTTGTAATACCAGTATCCAGTCTTCTTTATGCATCACTTTTGTCCTAACCTGCTCTTCAAGAGCACAACATAGGATTCTGTATCCTGATTAGGTCAAGATGGGAATTCTCAGGCACTTGTTCTCCTCTTGCCTGGTCCCATGCACCCCCTCCTGGTGCAACAACATTGCCCTCAGCAATGTGTTCCTCATGTTTTCCAGTCATTTTCAAGTTCTTCTTCTCCTATGTGAGTAGAAGATACTATCAGATAAACTGGAAGACACTTAGAACAGACTCTACAACCTTAGTCCTATGTCCCTGTAGACTCAGCGAACCTAGAGCTCTGATACCACTATTGTAACAACCGATTCGCAAAAACAAGATCAACTAATGCGGAAGCGTTCATCAAGCAGCGGATTAGCGAAAATCACTAAAAAATAAAACTTTTTGCAAAGAGATCCACACATAGGAAATCTTTTCCAACAAATGCCATTGTATATCATATACATTCTATTTCAAATGTACATATCCTGTACCATCTCTTTCCAGAGACTACATCATCAGCTGCCTTATAAACATATGTGCAGGCAACATACAAATCTCGAGGCATCAAGCCAAAACCTTAGACTGATATATCAAAAACACTGACTAAAAACTTCAAGGACCTGATAGTACAGAGACGACACATAGGACTACTATGTATATGACTAGACAGACAATATCTCCACCTGAGATCTTATTGTTGTCCCTGCTGTTGCTGTTGCTGCTGCTCTTTCCCTATTCTAGGGTTTCTGCTCTACCTTTCATGCATACCTAAAAATGTTTCCCACGGGGGTGAGACAATTGTAAATTGTCCCAGCGAGAGATATAACTCTCCACCAGAAACATTATTATTGCAGATTATTAAATTAAACTGAGCAGGGGTTACTTTTTCATTATCGAGCAGAATTAATCATCATAGAACAGAATAAGAAAATCTCCATTTTCAATGGGAGCATTGCAACTACCCATGGTAGACTCATAGTTCATCCATCTACTTATAATGAATACAACATATATGAATAATCATCAATGAACTATAGATATATAACAGAAATGTAACATCATCCAAGTTCTCTAGCATAACTTATTAACACAAATGCTACAAAGAAACATGATACTTGTTACCGAAGCATCACACATGGCTCACAAGGCCATTCACATCTTGTCACCTCTCACTAGGCAACAACTTATTCACATGGCTCACAAGGCCATTCACATCTTGTCACCTCTCACTAGGCAACAACTTATTCACATGGCTCACAAGGCCATTCACATCTTGTCACCTCTCACTAGGCAACAACTTATTCACATGGTTCATAAGGTCATTCACATCTTGTCACCTCTCACTAGGCAACAACTTATTCACATGGCTCACAAGGCCATTCACATATTGTCACCTCTCACTAGGCAACAACTTATTCACATGACTCATAAAATCCGTACACATTGTTACTTTTATTAAGCAATAACAACATCAACGCACAAAAAGCCAATCAACATTTATTATATAAATGTCACAGCCCAAACCTGGCTATATTCATCATCTCATCATACCTGCATGGTTATTAGGCATGATAACAGTCATACAAGATATTCATCACATCATGTGATACAATAGTAACACCATCATTCCTTAACCAGGAATTAGGGTTCACTATCAAACAGGGCTTATCATTCCCTTTTCCCCAAATTAGGGTTAGGGTTCCCCATTTCTCATTAATTTAGACCCTCTTGTGTTAACCAACTTTGTCTTGTATTAAGGTATTTCCCCTCTTAATACATTCCATCACAAAATATTCACCCATAGCATATAATGCATAGGCCACACATTAGAATTGTCCAGCTATCTCACATGATATGGACTTATCTTAGTTTAAGGCATAACTTTATTATAAAATTGCCTATAAACAATCACAATGATACACCCTCAACTAGGGTTTCACAAGGATACACCCTCAACTAGGGTTCACAAGGATACACCCTCAACTAGGGTTTCACAAGGATACACCCTCAGTTAGGGTTTCACATGTAGACAACCTCTTATTAGGGTTATACATGGAATCAACCTCAATTAGGGTTTACATCATGTATTGGATCCATGCATTTGTTATGCATTATTGATTAGTACCATTAAGGGTATCTCTCACCTAATTACATTAGGTTTCCAAAAAGGTTTGATCAATTGGACCTTCAATAACATGAGGTATCCGATTGAATTAGGGTTTCCAATGTTGATTCCTTCAATTATTGAATTCATGGAACCAATCATCAATTGGACCTATGCTCATACTTTAATTGAGTTAAATAGGTCAACCTTAAACTGATTTGACCCTCAATTGACCCTCAATTGGTCATCAATTAGGGTTTGAATCAATTGACTTAGGGTTTGGAATCGATGATCCTTCAATACTAATCAATGTAAGACTAGTTGCTTTGAAACCATTGAACCATCAACCAAATTGGGTATGAACTGACCCCAAACGGTCTTGAGGTCGTTTGGATGACCTCCAAACGGTCTTGAGACCGTTTGCCCATCATATCACTCAAATCCAAGCCATCCAATTAAGGTTTGGATCATTGAATTGATCACCAAATCAGCAATTGATTACACTTCAACTTAGTGACATTGGATCTTCAATTGCTTAACCATACTCAACCCTAGACCTCCAAACGGTCTTGGGTGACCCCCAAACGGTCTTGAAACCGTTTTGATGAGCTCCAAACGGTCTTGAGACCGTTTTGCCCATCCATCCTTTGGATTCTAGTGAAAAATCATCAAGGATTGGTCTATCGAGTTAATCAACAATTCAACACTTAACTGCAATATGATTGGTACCTTTGGACCTTCAATTGATCAACTATACTTGACCCCAGACCTACAAACGGTCTTGGGATGACCCCCAAACGGTCTTGAGACCGTTTGGGTGATCCCCAAACGGTCTTGAAACCGTTTGGGCTAATCAACCCAAAATCTCCAATTAACTCATTGGAATTGCAGCACTGTTTTCAATTAGGGTTTTCCCAATTGAATAGCCTTCAACTCACGATTCCTTGGGAGTTAATCCCTCAATTTTGGTGATTCGTTAGACCACATCATTATGAACAGTAATCCCAAACGGTCAACCCTTGGTCAACGCACTCAAACGGTCTTGAGACCGTTTGCCCAAAAAGTTAAATTAAATCAGATTGATAATCAGCACTTAATCCAATTAGGTTTCCCTAATTGATTAGCCGTCAACTCACAATTCCTTGAGAGTTAATCCCTCAAAGTTGGAGGGTCATCAACCAACATAATTATGAACAGGAATACCAAACGGTCAACGCTTGGTCAACCATCTCAAACGGTTTTGAAACCGTTTTTCCAAACAGGTCAATTTGATCAGGTTGAAAATCAGCACTTAATCCAATTCGATTTGCCTAATTGATTTGCCTTCAACCTATGATTCCTTTGGAGTTAACCCCTCAAATTTGTTGGGTTAACAACATACATAATTAGAAATACAATTCCCAAACGGTAAATGCTTGGTCAACCATCTCAAATGGTTTTGAAACCGTTTTCTCCCAAACGGTTTCAAACTGTTTGCCCTTAAACGGTTTGCTGAAACCGCATAGCCAATCAAATTAAAACGATTTGGAGTAGCTATCAAAACCGTTTGGCTTGGTACTTATCTTTGGATAAGCATATAGGATGATGTAATCATCCCCTTCCTTCGAACAACCAATAACAGCAACCGTTCTTGATGGAAATTGCAGCAAGAAACAAGAGTGCATCAAATTGAAGAAATCAATCAACAAAGCATAGAGAATTGATGCAATAGCAATGTTTAAGGGTTTAAGTTATAAAACCCACCTCCAATTGATCTCCAAAGCTCCAAGCTCACGCCATTAATGGTGGATGAATCTCTTGAAACTCCCCCTAGGCTTGTCCTCAAGCTTTTGATTGTAAAAGTTGGCTAGGGTTGAAGAGGAGATCAAAATAAGAAGGAATCCATAATTTATTTTCGATTTCCACCATGGAATCAAGGAAAAATGAATCAAGAACCTTACCAACAGGTTGGGAGTCGTCCTCCTGCTCCTCCCTATCTCCTTGGTCGGTTTTGCAAGCAAGAGAAAGAAAGAAATCCGAAAAGGCCTTGGTTTGGGCTTGGAAATGGCACTTTTATAAGGAAATTGATGAGAGAGAAAATGCTTTATTAAAATGCATTTAATCCCAAAAATAGTACCACCTCTTCCTCCGTGGTTTGATTGTATGCAAAGGAAACTCAAAGCCACCGAACTCCCTTCCATTATCCATAGATTAAGGGAAAAGAAAATAAGCACCTTAATCCATTATAATACTAATATATCTTTTTGAGTGAGAATTCTTTAACTTATAATAAGGTGAGTGGAATTTCACCTCCTTTAGATATTTTCGTTCCTTATCTTGGCAAAGGAACGTCCATCCTTATTCAAAATCAACCAATAACATTTTGGTTGAAGGCCCTTTAATTAATACATTCATTTTTGCCCTAAATTGAATTAGGGTTTCACTTATGATTAAATCTTGATTATTTTAATATCAAGATTCTCTCTCCTCCAACTTAATTCAAATGAGATGCCCCTCTCATTTTATTTACTCTACATGATGCCAAGAAACATTAAGGACCTAATTGAAGTGGTAATTTTCATATTGAACCCCAGGTTTTGGGTAAATTGCACATTACTCCAAAACTAGGTTTTGATGCACAAACATTGCTTTATCAGCTCTTTCTTGGTATTCAGGCTTCCATAAGCCATACATCAACATCATGTTCACTCTCATGATGATTCAACACATGAGGAACATATTATCATGCACAATTTGCACATAAACCCCTCAACTTGGGTAATTTGCACATTAGTCCAAAATAAGCAAACATTGCTTCAACATTGTCCAAACAGGACCAAAATTGAAACATAAGTTTCTCATGGGCCCTAATTACTTTTCCCAAGATAAGATTAAGCATCTACTCAACCTTATTAGACAAAACATATAGGGTTAACACATAACCCAGTTCAGGGATGTTACAGAATAGAACTATATCATCTGTGAAGATCACATGGGAGAAGGCTGGACCCATCTGGGACATCTTCACTGGTTTCCAGAGTTTATCCTTAACATAGTTGTTAATTAGTTGTGTGATTCTTTCCATACAGATCACAAAAAGGTAAGGTGATAATGGGTCTCCCTGACGAAGACCCCTAATCGCTTTGAAGGTGGGTAGAGAGGCTCCATTCAGATTAATGCTCGTCTAACCCGTCTGTAGGGAGTTCTTGATGTATTTATGAATGTTTTGGGGCCATTCCATATGTTCCAGAGTATTGTCAATAAAGTCCTAGGACAACCTATCATAGGCTTTGGAGTGATCGACTTTGATCGCCATGTAAGGTGCGCTGGATTTCCTCCTCATATTATGTAGAATTTCTTGGACCACAATGATGTTATCGGTTATGCTTCTTCCTGGGACAAAACTGGTTTGAACTTGGGAAATCCAAGTGGGTATGTGTTGTTTCACCTGTTCTACTATTACTTTAGAAGCAAGTTTCATAATAGTGTTGTTAAGAGAGATGGGTTGAAGTTGGGTGCCATTTATAGGGTTCCTGGTCTTTGGAATCAGCACTATCCATGAGTTAGCCAGCGAATCTTCAATATGGTGCCCATTTAGCATTCTCCGTATCATTCCGACCACTGAATGCCTAATAACTTTCCATTGTTTTTTAAAGAAAAGATTATCTATTCCATCCGGCCCCGCCACTTTGTAAGGATTAGAATCTTTAATCAGTTTCCATATTTCATATTCCGTGGGAATTGCAGCAAGCTTCCTATTTTGGTTGTGGTTTAGCTTCTTGAAAACAACCAGCATAACGTTCATGTTGATCGTGGTTGTGTTTATGGGGGCTGTGAACATTTCTTTGAAATGCTTTTGAACCAGGCTGCTAAGTTCTGCTTGATCGGTGATCCAAATTGACTCACCATTTTGTAGTGTGGAGATACGGTTTAGTCGTTGTCTGTTATTGATAAAGGCATGATAGTATTTGCTGTTATTGTCGCCGTATCGGAGCCAATTGATGTGGATGTGTTGTTTCCAAGCTTCCTCTTCCTCAAGCATGATATTCTCGAGCTCCATCTTGATCCAGACGCTATGTCTGTCTGCCTCCAAACTGTACTGCGCTTCTACTTTTCTCTGGGCTGTAGTAAGTTTTTGGATGAGCTCTTCTTTCTTCTTGTGTTGCTTCCTAGTGAACTTTTTATCCCAACTAATGACTTGTTACTGCACATCATGCATCGCTGATTGAAAATGTTTTTCAGGGTCCCAGGACTTTCTCATTAAATATTGGAATTCAGGTTGATCATGCCATGAAGCTTTTGCTTTGAACCAAGCCTTCCGAGGAAGATTATACTTACGGAGGATAGCAATAGGATTATGGTCTGAGCCTATGCGAGGTAAGGTCTCACATATATAATTAGGAAAGTGCTGAATCCAGAATGCATTTGTGACAGCTATGTCCAGGCGTTCATTAAGGATACCCTTCTTGTAAGTAAACATGTACCCGGTGCTACCTATATCAGTAAGGCCCGCCTGGGTGAGTGAGTTGTTAAAGTTCGCTGCCTCACAAAGGTTAAATAACTTGCTGCCAATTTTCTCATCCGGGTTTAGCATACAATTAAAATCACCCAGTGTGATCCAAGGTTTGTTAATGGAGGTGCTGATTCGGATTAGATGGTCCCATAGGACGGGGCGATGAGTGGGGGATGGAGAAGCATAAACAAACGTGGCATAGTAGTTGTTATTGATAAGGCAGTGAATGAAGTATTTGTTGCTTTTGATGATATGGACGTCACACTCCTCTTCATTCTAAAGCACCCAAATTCTTCCTGAGAAACATGTGGCTTCCACTCTATGCGAACTCGAGAGGCCGATCTTTCTTATAGCTTTAGCAGCCTGCTCTCCTGAGATGCGAGGCTCATAGATGGCTATGATCTTAATAGCATACTTTCGATATTGTTTTTTAGGGATTGTCGGGTTTTCTTCTTGTCAGAACCCCTAATATTCCATGCTATTGTATTAATCATAAAGATAAGATGGGGGGGTAATTACTAACCGGAAGCAGTAGTTGTACCTTCCTTCTCCTCTCCTACTCTCTTCATTCCACTACGGGTATTGTAGGTATGTTGTTGATTGGGCTACCTGAGTGTACACGGTCTCCCTTCTCCTTTTCTTTCCTTCCATCCATCTCTGATTTCTTGTTGACTATTTTTCTAGCGTTGGATGAGCTATCTTCTGCCACTTTCGAGTTGTCAGGCTCCACAATGTTGATGTTAACATTAGACTCAATTTCCTGTACTGGTCTGCCCATTATAATCTCATCCCCCTCCGGTATAACTAATGTATGTCTTGGCTTGTCATTAGAACCTCCATTAGCTTGCTCCTCCTTATCCTTACTTGATCGTGTAGCTTCTATTGCCATTTCCTCTGTATTCTTGGAAGATACATCAGTATCTGTGTCCCTTCTTTGTTTTTTGCGCCATACATTCGGGCTGCTCTCTTGGGGTTGATTCTGTTCAGTGGCCACATGTTCCTCATCTCCTGGGGCTACCTCAACTTCTTCTTCATCTTCAAATACATGGAACTTGTTTTTATTATCTTTCCCTTGATTGTTCCCTTTTTGACCCAGTTCCTTTACTTTTTTCCTTGGTGGTCTGCTGGCTATGGTTTTTTTCCCATAGTACACCTTCCATTTGTCTTCTTCATCCACCCATCTCACCCCGGCCTCTTCTTCCACAGGGTCAGGATCTGTTGTTGCCGGAGCTTCGGATAGGCCTCTACAACATTGTGCATCATGTCCCAATCTCCCACACCTAGTGCAGAATGTGGGCAAAGATTCATACTCCAACTTATACTCTCTCCCACTAATCAGAATCGCCGGGTGTATAGGAATACTGGTATCCAGTTCGAGAGCTGATCTGGCAAATCATCTTCTAGTTCAGTTTATTGAGTGCTCATCGACTTTGATCAACTGTCCCACAGCTTCCCCAATCTTGTTGAAGATTTCCATGTTGTAGTAATGGATGGGCAGGCCTATGACACGAACCCATGTGACTATGTGGTCTGGGATACCTTTAGAAGGTTCAAAGTACCCGTTCCAGGGCCATACCATCAGACATCCTCCGAACAATGACCACATACCTCTTATTAAGACATTGTCATGGTCGTTCTTGTTAAAGAACTTGACCACATAGTATTGATATGTGAGTTCAAAGAGTTCAAATCTTCCTGTCGGCCTCCAAAGGAGTTTTAATCTTTCTAACGTGGTGAGGAAACCCACCGATCTGTCCAGAAGTTTGACAATTACAGAGTATTTGAACGGCCTGCTGAGAATCTCCTCTGCCTCTGATAAAATGTATATTTCAAGGTAGCCATGCACATTGATGAGTTCTATGTCCTCAGGGTTAACTATTTCCTTCGGTTCATCATCGATGAATACAAGATTATTTGCAGCCCTGTTTCCTCCTCCTGTATATGCTAGCTTGAAGTTTAGGGTTTTCTTCAGTGGTGGATTGTCTGGAAGAAAAGGATTACCGTCATCTTCGTAAGGTAGATTTGTATCCATGCCGATTGTGTTTGCCTCTGGTGTTGGATCTTCGTTGTTGTTTGGGCCCCCCTCATATTTCTATAGGTGATATTAATGCATGTTTCCTGTACTAAGCGTTGCATCCCTATCACCCTCTGTGTCAGACTCTTTCTTCCGTCTTTACCACTGTAGGCCGATCTTCCATCACCTTCGAGGGTTTCTCTAGTATCTCCTGTGCCGCCTTTCCCCAAGACCCCCAAAATTCCCCCTATAACCCCATTTTTCTTAGCTACGTAATGAAATTATATTTCTCCTTTTAATCTTAAATGAAACCAACAATTGTTTTATTTGTTTGAATTGAATGGATTTCATTTACAATAGCCTTGTTTGGTTGCTTCATGGGCTTTATTAGCTATTGGGCTCAATAACAAGAAAAAGATAAAGAAATTCAAACAATGAATGAATAAATAAGAAAAGGAGAAAAGATAAAGAAAAATTCTAGGGAATATCCTCCAAGAGGGGATTTCGTGCCTTTAGGGTTCCTTGAGGTCCAAGGAGTCCAAGATACCAAGATAATGGCATAAGAAAGAGAAAACACCAATTAAATTGACTTTAATTAAAGGATAACTTTATTATTAAGGAAATACCCTTTTCCTTTGGAATTTGGGTACCAATTTTGGTATACAAGTAGATAATGTCAACCCAAAGCTTCCTTTAAAATTTGGTTGAAAAAGGATAAATGAATAATGAGTTATGATTTTTTAAGTTATCCTAAAGTAGGAAGGAAATCATGTCACAATTTAATTTGGATTAAAATCTCAAAATTCAGTTCTTGGATGCACACTCACGACCGTTCGATCAACAATCCACGACTTGGGTTAAGTCCCGCTCTCACGAGGACTGGGACACAAAGTCCCTGTGGCGTGGACTATTGATATGAGATTCCTCTGATTTGAAGCAACTTGCGAGGATGTGGAGGAGTCCATCTCCTTCAGGAGATTTTTTCGACTCTACCTAACCCAAATTTCTTGTGGTTTCATCACGATCTAGAAAAGTCCCCAATTCATTGGGAACCTATGATGAGCCCTATATATAGGGTAGAGTGGGTGGCCACACGGGCAACCCTACAAACCCTGCCCTCGAGTTCGGAGCACTGCGGCGATCAGTTCCGTGCTCTTAATTTGGCCATCCACCCCGATCTTCCCCTTTGACTAGCAGCAGGTAGTGGTGGAGGTGCCAATCGCAAATATTACTTCTTGTCCAAATCGAATTGAACAAGTGAAATGAAAAACTTTTCTCACAAATTAAGACAACTCAACACTACTCGTTTGGACCAGTTCAACCGATCGGTTCACCAGAGTGAACCAGTCATCTCACTGACCATGAGCCAATCGGTTCACCCAGTGAACCGGTCGGTTGGTGGTCCAGATTGTGCAAAACACTGTCAATTCAGTTCTCAATCAATCTGACATTCTAATCATTTGGTTCAACACTTAAACTTGATGATTCCGAGTCAATTCTATCGATTGAATGTTTAATTGAGTACCTAAACAATTTAGTAATCAATCCAAATATCATTCATGGATAAACTCCTCTTTTAGTTTAATCCTTTGTGTGTGACCCCTATAGGTCCCAGTTCACATTGGCAATGAATGCCCATAACTAGCTTATGACATCACAAGCAAAGAGCGGTACCTAGTCGCACATCATTGCTACCCAAGTGAAAAGGAAAGTTGGAGAACAAATTTCAATCCTACAGTCTATGATTGGTGTTCTAGTGAATGTATAATTCCTTTGTCTTTGATATCATGAATGATCTCAAGGCATGGAGTTGTCATCCTTTCAATGTTCATTCATGTTTCTTGAACTAGAGCAGACTGTCTGAGATATGTGTGACATCAATATCATATATTGATTCACATATGCATGCACATGCCTTTCTTAGTCTCACTTATCAAGTGTCCTGGACATCATACTCCCTTAGGAGGGAAAATCCCATATCTATTACTCACATTCTATCTCATGCGTCAAAGCCACCCAATCATCACCGTTATAACAAGCCATGTTTCAGGACTGCGTTTGAGTGTATCCAATCACATTCGATGAGTTCAATTATTTCAGGTCTAAGAATCACAATCACCACCATCACTATGAGAGATGATTCTGACTACCATTTCATGGTTCCATGTGTCACTCTCATGGTGGGTCTGTCTGATACATTGTTCTCTAACATGTATCTATGTGCTTGGTTTGATATCATATATCATGAATAATGAGTCACTGTCACCAACCAACACACACTCTAGTCTTGATGCGTCATTGTTGTCTATCAACCTTCCATAATGACATCCGACTAGGGACATAACAAGAATGTACATACTCTTAGCATCTGTATGATCTCATTGTTCAGGTCCTCAACCTAAAGACATACTTCATTGAGTGTTGTCATTCTTTAGACATTCATTGTGCTCCATCATTTATATCATAATCGATTGAGCTAGAATAAATTGGAAGCTTGCCTTTGATATTAATCAAATCGATTAGAACATATGCCAATCCAATCATCATATGATCGGCTCTTTGGGTATACATACCAATAGACTCCCACTTGCACTTAGAGCCAATCACCTGCAAATTGTATTCTTAGTGATCTGTAAACATGCCCCACATGTTTCTACTGCACTAGTGCTAATCCAGTGAGTTAGCAACATATTTCTTTAGTCGGTATATTGCATGTTTCACATCTCCTCGCTGTACGATATTTCATATGAGATGGAGTTGCTATAATATGCTATATGATATTCCTTGCCTAACAATTAGCTCCATTGTTTGACTTAGTATTTCTACTATGTCATCAATGGTTAGAATATCTATGAGCTCATATGTATGAACTTCTAGATCCATATAGTATCCTCTCATGTTCATAACACAAGGATACTCGACATTCCTTTTAGAATTAAATAGCCTTTTAATTTTACTCGGAACATTTCCACTTAACAACTCTTGTTCACTTTACAATGGAATATAACTTTTACATTTTGTATTTTGCGATCATTTTTCTGTCATTTTGGAAGCTTGCATCAGTATAACTTATTTACACTCAACTCCTCCATTTATTACCGTAGAACTAATCCTTTAATACTTCACAAGTAATTAAATGAGTTCTTTATGGTATTCCAGTGACTCTCAATGGAAGTAGATGGACATCCACTTGTCATGTCCATTACATACGAGATAACTGGATGAGTATATCAATTGTCATGTCCAATACATACAAGATGATGAATGCATATATATTTTCTTGTCATGTCCGATACATACAAGATAATGGGATGATTACATACATGATAGATCCAATTTCGAATGCATAAGGCATCTATCTATGTGTTCCTATTCTTCTCAAGAATTTGGGACACTAGGCATCTGAGAGACTAACTCCATGTAATATGGATAAGTTTTTTCCCATTGAATCTCTACATACTAAACCCTTCAGCATAGACTGCCAATGTATGCTCTCTCTTTACCAGGTCAAGAGACTTTCTAGAACTATCTCTATAGATCTCTATTCCTATTACATAGGACATTTCTCTTTATTCCCTTAAACAAGGTATTTCCACACTAATTTCTATTCTTAGAATGTTTCATTCCTTATCATCATGTGGAATATGAATATGCTTCCATGAAATCTTTGTAATCATAGATCCCTTCTTTATTTTGATATATCATTCAAACCTTTTGACTATATAATCAAAGTAAAGACTCTAGTTCTGAGGTACTTGTTTTTAATCAATCATATTGATTAAACTCTTGTAACTTATAGACTGCATTTGCATTATCAGAATTATAAAATCCTTTGGGTTGTGTCACATACACAACCTCATGTTATTCCTACTAGGAATGCGGTTTTAATATCCATATGCAAACTTTCATAGTCTTTAAGTTCCAATATCAAGCATGATACTCTATGGCCTATAACCACTACAATTGGTTAAATAAAATCATCAGGGTCAACACCTTGAACTCACTTGAATTTATCTCAACCAATCATCTCTTCAAATGTCATCCATGTCAATCTTAACTCTTACGACCCAATTCCACTTATCGGTTTTATCCCTATAAGTGCTACCATTAAGGACATACCTAATTTGGTTCACATGGAAGTCATTTTGGATCTTATGGCTTCAAGCCATAACTCAAAATCTTATTCCTCAACATCATGCACTACTACAGAAGTGCCTTTTAGTGTCGGTTGTTTAACCCCCTTTGGCGTCGGTTTCTGAACGACGCCTATGTGGGCGCCGCTAAAAGGTTGGACACTTCAGCGTCGGTTAAAAAACCGACGCCTATTTAACATAAAGGCGTCGGTTTATTATAAAACACCGACGCCAAAAGGGTTCGCGCCACAGAAAATGGCGTCATCTAGGACGCTTTCTGCGTCGGTTATATACTAAAAAACTGACGCAGAAAAGTGTCCTAGATGACTCCCATTTCCTGTAGCGCGAACACTTTTGGCGTCGGTGTTCAACAAAAAACCGATGCTGTAAGTCTGTGCTGACGGTTATCGGTAAATAACCGACGCCTATATATATATTTTTTTTTTATAAATCTGTTTGCAGGCCTGCTGTGGCTGGTCAGCAGGATGAGAACCTGCAGTTCAGTTTTCTGAACTGCAGGTTTACGACATCCATTGATATCAGCCTACAAACAGGCCACAAACCTGCAAAATTAACATAAAAAGATTCACACAAGTAGATACATTCAGACATCAATTCAATTGTCACGTTCACACATATAGAATCATTCAAATACATGTTTTAACATTCAGAAACATTCATTTACAAAGTATCATTCATCATCACTATCAACATCCCAATTATATCTTACAGTTGCCACTGTTTGTACAACTATTGCCCATTCTTCTCTTACTTCATCTAATGCTTCCCTCGTATATGGAGCATGTACATTTTTTAAGTGTTTGCCTATAGTGTGGTCAGTTTTAAACACCTGAAAAGAGAATGATGTATATAAGTAATAATATAAAAATAAGATTGATATATTTTATACTAACTAATGAGACTATATATAATACCTCATGTATGGTATCGATGTCTTTCTTCGCCTGTGTATGGTATAGAACTCTCCTCCAGTATCTCCCTCACAGACTCCTGTGCGGAGAGGGACATTCCAACTCGAGATATCATCTTCCGTTGCCTCCTCCGCAGCAATATCCTTATCTCTGAACGTTTCTCGTAGGATTCTGAACCCCTCCTTCCCTCTACTACATCGAAGCCATGCCACAGTTGAACCCTTTCACCGAGCCCTACCCGGCCAAACAGACGTCGCCTGAAGTACCACCGTCGTCGTCGTCTCCACCTCCATCGCAACTTGCTGTGCTAGTCCTGGCAGTTTATCACCCCACATGCTTTCCTCACCAGTTCCTGCCGCTAGACGACCACACAATGGAATCCAAGAGGATATGCAGGCGTTCGCCACAGACTATAGGATGAGTATACTCAGCTTATAGTCTTTGGCGAACTCCTGCATATCCTCTTGGATCCATTGTGTGGTCGTCTAGCGGCAGGAACTGGGGAGGAAGGCATGTGGGGTGATAAACTGCCAGGACTAGCACAGCAAGTTGCGATGGAGGTGGAGACGACGACGACAGTGGTGCTTCAGGCGACGCCTACTTGGCCGGGTAGGGCTCGGCGAAAGGGTTCAACTACAGCATGGCTTCGATGCAGTAGAGGGAAGGAAGGGGTTCGGAATCCTACGAGAAACGTTTAGAGATGAGGATATTACTGCGGAGGAGGAGGAAACGGTAGACGATATCTTGAGTTGGAATGTCCCTCTCCGCACATCAAGTTGCTCCAGTGCTTCAGTGGGTACATGTGCATCATCAACCTAAAATTTGACAAAAATAAACACACTAAATTAGCATTTGTATTAAAAAAGCAAACATTACTCTAAACGTTTGTATTTTACCATTTTTGCAGCCGCCTCCGCGCATCTGAAAATGTCATTAAAAAGGCAAACATTTAGCATTTGTATTAACTAGAAAAAGGAAAACATTTAGCATTTGTATAAACTAGAAAAAGGAAAACATTTACCATTTGTATAAACATACATGTCTCTAAAATTGTGATCTTTTATCAATTAACAATCCTTCATTGTGATCTCCGCGCACATATAAGTCATCATTAGCTTCAATATTTTGTAGAGTTGGCAACCCAACTGAGAATGGACTGGAGTCATCATACTTATCATAGTACTCTTCTTCATCTATAGGATCTTCAATGAACTGTCTTTTACCATGAAGAACAACCGACCATTTATCATTTGCAGGATCATCGATATAGAATATTTGTTTTGCCTGTTATGCCAATATGAATGGTTCAGCCTTCTCGCCAATCATTTCAAAGTTCACCAAAGTGAAACCCAATTCATCCACTATAACTCCTTTGGTGTTATCAACCCAATTACATTTAAAGAGTGGAATATTGAAATCTATGTAGTCAAACTCCCAAATGTCTTCAATGACACCGTAATATGACATTTTAGCTTCACGTGGACTCTTATCCTTTGCACTTGCAAAGTACATAGTTGACGCTTGAAGAGTGACCCCACTATTTTGGACGACACTCTTATCATCTTGGCGCTTTGTGTAATATGTGAATCCATTAATGTCAAACCCTTCATAAGACATAACATTCGGTTTTGGTTTAAAGGCGAGACATTTGATAGTTTCTGTAATATCATTTGGTGTTTGAGATAGTTGATGTAAGACTTTATCTTCAAACCACTTAGTAAAAGTCTTATTATGCTCTCTAGCAAGCCACATTGAACTTGCTCGAGGATGTTGTCTCTTTATGAAATTGGTATGTTCCTCGATATAAACACTCACTTCGTCTATATTATGTAAAATATACAAGTGAGCTTGTTCCAACTGCTCACGGCTGATTACTTTCACCCGTGATCCCAAAATTTCTTTTCCCTCCTCAATATTCGTGTCATTATCAGGAGTGTCATTACCACTGAGAAAGTCATTGCAGAAATCCATAACCTCTCTCGCCACATAACCTTCAATAATACTCCCTTCAGGACGATAACGGTTTCGAACATCACCTTTAAAAACGCTCATGTATCGTTCAAAGGGATACATCCAATGCAAGAAAACCGGTCCCAAGATTTTCACTTCCCTAGTCAAGTGGACAACAAGATGTACCATGATATCAAAGAATGAAGGAGGGAAATACATCTCAAGCTGACATAGGGTAACAACCACTTCTCTTTGCAAATTATCGAGAGTATCAGGGTCAATAACTTTGCTGCATAGACTGTTGAAAAAGAAACAAAGTCTGGTAATTGCAAACCTTACATGCTTCGGCAATATAGATCGAATTGCCACGGGCAATATTTGTTGCATTAGAGTGTGACAATCATGAGATTTAAGACCTATCAACTTCAGATCTTTCATTGATACCAATCTACGGATGTTGGATGAGTAACCATGTGGCACCTTAACATTTACCAAGCATTCAAAAAAAGTTTTCTTCTCCTTTCTAGACAACGTGTAACAAGCGGGAGGTAAGTATGTTCTTTTATTACCCATTTCATGTAATTCTGTTAATTCTGACCTTATTCCCATTTCACGTAGGTCCAGTCTGGATTTTATCCCATCTTTAGTCTTACCTGGTATATTTAATAGAGTACCAATGATGCTATCACAGACATTTTTCTCAACGTGCATTACATCGATACAATGCCTGACTGACAAAGAACTCCAATAAGGAAGATCCCAAAATATTGACTTCTTTTTGAATGAAGAATTGTCACTCCGTGTGGCCATACTACATTGTGATTTCTTACCAAATTCATTGACAATGTCTTTTACTCTTTCATAAACAACATCCCCTGGTATAGGTTTAGGTGCACTCCGTTCATCATTCCATCCATTGAATGCTTTGCGCTTCCTACGATACGGATGGAATTTTGAAAGAAACCTTCGATGACCAAGATATACAGTCTTGCCGCCATATTTTAGTCTTATTGAATCAGTGTTTTCTTCACATATAGGACACGCTTTAGCTCCTTTGACACTATATCCAGACAAATTCCCATATGCCGGAAAGTCATTAATAGTGCAAAACAACATAGCATGCAAACGAAATGTCTCTCTTGCAGAAGCATCATAGGTCATCACACCTTCAGCCCAAAGTTTCTTTAAGTCATCAATCAAAGGTTCAAGATAAACATCGATATCATTTCCGGGTTGTTTAGGGCCCGATATCAACAATGACAACATAACGTACTTATTTTTCATACACAGCCAGGGAGGAAGATTGTATATAACAAGCATGACTGGCCAAGTGCTATGTTGGCTGCTCAATGTCCCGTACGGATTCATCCCGTCTGTACAAAGCCCAAGTCTTAGATTCCTGACTTCTTCACCAAATTCAGGGAACAATACATCAATCTTCTTCCACTGTGGGGAATCAGACGCATGTCGTAGGATCCCATCATTATTTTTCTTAACATCTGCATGCCACCTCAAATTCTTCGCATCTTTCGGATTTGCAAACAAGCGTTGAAACCGTGATGTTATAGGTAGATACCACAACACCTTGGCAGGAGAACCAGTTTTGGACTCCCCCGAAGTCGTCAATTTATATCGTGACGCACCACATTTTGGACAATCTTTCAAATCTACATAGTCCTTTTGAAATAATACACAATCATTCGGGCATGCGTGTATCTTTTTGGCCTCCATTCCCATTGGGCACAACATTTTCTTTACCTGGTATGTTGAGATTGGCAGCTCGTTTCCTTCAGGAAGAATTTCTTTCAACAAAGTCAACAATTCAGTGAAGCTTTTGTCGCTCCATCTATTGTTAGCTTTCAACTTATACAATCTCAGCACAGCGCTAAGCTTCGTAAACTTAGCACAGCCTGTGTATAACGGTATCTTAGCATCATGCACAATGTTTGTAAAGATAGGAGGTGGATCGGTGTGCTCTACCCTACAACTATCCAGCATCGCATCAACAATGTCTGCTGGAACTGGTTTGTTCACATTTACGTCATCGGAGGCAATTTCTTCTTCCACCCAAGCACTTCTATTGACATCTACTGGATTCGATTTTGAAATCTCTCCATGCCAGTGCCATTCAGTATAGCCTTGTACAATCCCGTTGCACATGACATGACTTTTGATTTCCTCACCAGTGTTGAGTTTCAAGTTGTTACCGCAATGCCTACATGGACAGTAGAACCTATCTGTAGGTTTTTTCCTATGTTCCTCGGCAAATCTAATAAACTGATCAAGACCAGATATAAACTCTGGGGTGCAACGATTACGAATGGACATCCATGATCTATCCATTCTATGATCAGAGAAAGCAAGTATATATTAGGAAAGCAAGTATATATTAGGAAACAAGTATATAAGCAAGTATGTCGTATTACAGTTCATCATTAAGAAAGATATAAGCAAGTATGTCGTATTAAAATAGACTAAACAATAAAAGAATTTTTTTTTGAGGCAAGACAATATGAGAAAATAGTAGTGTAATCATGTAAATGGGAACATTCATGGGAACACACACTTCAGTTATAAGCATTCATGTAGCAACTTACAGTTCCATTCATGGGAACACACACTTTAGTTATAACAATAACTAAACAAAGGGGTTGGTGTACCCCTAAACATGCGCATAATTAAAAAAACTATTACTACAGACAAGTCTAGATAGATAGACAACTAAATACTACACCAACATGGTCCCGCATGCATCAGTAACTTCTTTTTGATGATGAAGCTGTGTCACGAAGCTCCTCACTGTATTTAGACGAATCTGAACTGATAGGGGCCTCAGATTCAGATTTGTCTGAGCTGATATGCGACGCCGTGTGCTCATACCGCAGAAGATGATCGGGGGTCTCGCAGTTGTTGTTGGTTATCCAAACTTTGATGGAATTATCGCCAACTGGACGGAGAAAAAGCCTATTCCAACGGACCACATGCAGCTCTCCAATCCAATCACGCCAATCGGATTTTGATACAAGATTTCCCGCCAAATCATACTCAACCTCGATTACATGTGAATAATTTCCAAAAGTTAGGGTCACTTTACCAGGCATGTAGTGTCTTCCTTTTAGAAAATGCCAATGTTTGGGTATGACCAATTGATTTAAGGAACGATCATCTAGGATGATGTCCAATTGTTCTTCAATAGGGAACGTTAACATTGACATAGAGGCCCAATTCATAGTCATTGTTATGGGAAGACAGAGACTGCACAATATTAGTATTAACAAAGTGTAAGTACATATAACGATGTTATATATTTTCAGAAAAAGTTGTATAACATCAGTTAACCTTTTAAACAAGTATATATTAGGAAACAAGTATATATTAGTCAATCTTGGACGGGTTTCTAGGCCAACAAACACATTTGATGTCAATCTTATATATAATAAATGTGTACCACCTATCCCATCCTTGAACACCTAATCTCACTTAGGATGTAAGTGTATAATGTGTATTTGGTTTTCAAGAAAATTTCGGCAGCATTTCCCCGTTGTTCTCTAAGTACATATGTACTTAGAGAACAAACGGGGAAATGCTACCGAAATTTTCTCGAAAACCCAATACACATTATACACTTACATCCTAAGTGAGATTAGATGTTCAAGAACAGTCCCAAACTGGGGACTATCCAAGATTTACTCCTACTGAGTAAATCTTGGACGGGTTTCTAGGCCAACAAATACATGTGTTGTCATTCTTATATAAACCCTATAATTCATGAAATCATTCTTATTCAATTTAATATGTTGGGATCACATAATTATATAATGACATCAGAATATATAGAAGAATCATAATTAACATGATTAACAACATGCTCATCAAACTAGGGTAATCTTGAATATCATCTAATAAATCAAGAATTTCATAGTTTCAAACATGCAATAATTCACAATGCAATGTTATAAACTATAGGCAACATGGATAGATGAAATAAATAAACATCCAGCATCTATCACTTATTCAATCTTCAAGAAACCTTGACAAACATCCAACATCTATCACTTATATAATTTGCATGTATATACACCCTAAAGTGCCACAAATCATATAATAAAACTATCATGTTATGATATTAGGACCACTTAAAGCAGATTAGGCACATTAAGCAAGCAGAGTAGGGAGCCAATTTCGTGCAAACAGATTAGGCAACAGATTAGGTCAGCACATAAAGAACCAATTTCGCGCCTGGGTAGGTCTGCAGGTACCTGGGCAAGAAGAGTAGGGTGAGGTCGAGCTGGTTGAGTACGTGGGTGGCGGCCGACGAGCTCCAGAACCAGCGGCAGTGACTCCGACGAGCAGGAGCGTCAGCCGCAGCAGGCAGGCAGGCGGCCAGGCGGCGGCAGGCAGGCAGCGGCCAGGCGGAGGAGAAGGAGAAGGGGGTATGGCGGCGCCGGTTCTCAGGCGTGGCAGGCAGGTGGGCACCAGGCGTTGCGGCGGCGCCGGTTGTCAGGCGTGGCGGCGGCGCAGGCGGTTGGAGCAGGGGCGTCGGTTGTCAGGCGTGGCGGCGGCGCAGGGGTGCCAGAGAAGAAACGCGTCGGAGAGGGGCGCCGGAGAGGGAACGCCGGAGATGGGGCACCGGAGAGAAGCGCCGGAGAAAAACTAGTACCAGCAGCAGAGAAATCGCCGGAGAAATCGCCGCAATAGGGAAATAGGGTAGCAATGAGGGGAAGAGTCGGGCGATCGAAGGTTATGAAGTTCCCCAATAGCGTCGGTTGTTTACAACAACCGACGCCTAAACATATTTACCGTCGGTCGTTCGCAACATCCGACGTCCATTTGGACGATATTTTCGTGAAAATGTTTGGCGGGAACCACATTCAGCGTCGGTTATTAAAGGACGACCGACGCGGAAAAGGACACTTTTAGCGCAAATTTCCATCGCACATAAGCGTCGGTGTTTTAACTACAGACGCGACACCGAAAGTGACATTATTTTTTTCGCTCGAAAATTGGATGAAATAATGCGTCAGTTTTGTATAAACAACCGACGCTGTATACAAAGCGGTACCCTTGTTTGGCTGGTCTTTGAATATAGACGTCGGTTCTTCTAAATAACCGACGCCTTTAATATAAGGCGTCCGTGTTCCTTAAAAACCGACGCCCAGAAAAGCGACACTGAATGCTATTTCTGTAGTAGTGATGGATTGTTGACTCATCATATGACCAATTAATCACCTTTGAGTTTGTAGGTCATAATTATCCATCAAGCTCAAGGTGTTTTCTACTAGATATATGAGGTGTATCTGTTACATAAGGAATTTGAGATTCCACAACGTTGTGATTCTTAATCTCCTTTTGTACCTTTATTTAGTGTAAAGCATGTTGTTTAGAAGAATTTTAGAAGATTAGTTATTTGTTTGATGATCATAATCTTATTATTTAGAGTATAATTCCTTCTTTGATTTAGACATCATTATGCCTTAATCATGAGTTCTCTATGATACACTATCATAGTTATTCACAAGGTTCTCAAACATTTGGTTTAAGTATCTCATTCATTGATCATATCAAAGAGTTAATACTTTTACCAAGTTTGCTCTTCATTTATGATATTCTTGAACATTTCAAGATATTCATATTGGTATTTCATTAAATACCATATATGAAGTATTATCATTTATTCCAATAGGTACATATATACATCAATATGTATTATACCTAATAGAATAGTCATTCTCCCACTACATCTAGTGAAGATTGACTTGTTATCATGCCCAATAAACAAGACACTCATATCTCTTAATGGTTCATTAACCAAGAGGGTCTAGTTTATCCATCAACTTGGAACCTAGAGATGAATTACTCATTCACTTGTTTAGATGATAATGCTTATCTATTGTTTGAGTCATCAATAACTTTTAGGTATAATTATTTTATCTCATGCATACCAAGTACCACAAGATAAATAAGGCATTGCCATAAAAGATCATATATTTGAAATTGAAACATGAATTTTATTGATAGACATCCTTGTCATTACAAGATGCAGAAATAAAATTGTTTATATTTATTGGCAAAATGAAATAGCAGTTCATAACTCTATTACATGCCCTTTGGGCTGAAATAAACTAAAAGGTACTTTTATCTATGGCAGAAGTGTTCCTTCTTGGTCCTTTCATAAAGGCCATCACTTCTTTTCAGATCATGCACATCATATATGTCATATCTATATCTTGGTATCATATACCTAAGATAAAGAAAAATGTTAAGTTTATTTCATAATACCTGAGATGGTGACTTCCATCCCCTCCTTCTTCTATAGTTCATCTATGTAGAGAGGGCAATTTCTCTTCCAATGTCTTGTCTCTTGAAAGGTGACATTTGCCTCCCTTGTTCACTCCTCCCTTGGCTTTGAGAGTTGAAGATGACTTGGGTTGTTGGCTAGCATAAGAACCTTTCTTTGCTTTTCCCTTGCCCTTACCTTTATTCTTTCCCTTCTTTCTGCTGATTATCATAACATATTTGGGTTTGTCTTTCTTCATCTATGCCTCGGCTATCCTCAACATGCCCAACAATTCTGTCAGTGGCCTGTAAAAGTTGTTCATGTTGTAGTTCATCACAAACTGATTGTAGGATTCTAAAAATGATTGCAGTATCACATCTGTATCCAACTCTTGGCTCAAAGGGAATCCTGATTGAGTTAGGTTCTCCACATACCCAATCATCTTGAGTGTGTGAGGGCCTACTGGATATCCTTCTGTCATGACACACTTGAATAATACCTTGGAGACATCATATCTCTCTTGTCGTCTTGGTCTTGATACATGTTCTTGAGATGTTGAACCATCTCAATGACATCCATGTTCTCATGTTGTCTCTCCAACTCATAGTTCATTGAGCACAACATCAAACACTTCACATCAATGGCATCCTCAGTATGCTTCTTGTAAGCATCCCTTTCAACCTTTGGTGTGGTGGGAGCGGGTTTATATGGATCTGGTGTATCTAGGACATAGAGATTTCACTCTTGAGTGAGAACAATTCTCAACGTCCTAAACCAGTCATGGAAATTATTCCCATTTAGCTTGTCCTTCTGAAGGACCGATCGCAATGAAAAGTGATTGTTGTTGGTAGCCATTTATTCTACAAAAAGGAAATTTGCAATTTTAGTCCAAAACTCTTTTAATTTGATTTGATATGAAAATGATGATATTAATTAGGTCTTTAGTTATTTATCGCTTCCAATATTTTGATCAAATTGATAACCCTCATGTATCAATTTAGAAGATTGCAGTGTACAACCTTCTAGTGAGCAAGATCTTGATTTCCTCTAAGTCATGGACCAGCTAGGGCTGTCACCCACAACTAGATTCTTTCAGGTAGACAACCTTTGCCAATTGCATCATATGAAACTCTTGATAGATGTCATGTACAACTCTTTGCCATGCTCATCTTTATGCCTCAAGGTGCTTGATCTGATCAAGGTCACTGAGTTAAGTCTGACCCAAAAGAAAACACAATGAATATGCACCCTACGAAGGCAGACCCACATATTCACCATCACACTTCAATGAGATAGATAGTGAACCACGCGAAGGCATGCCCACACTTAGTCGATCAAGCTTTTCATGTGTGCTACTTTTGGAAGGCATGCCCACACTTAGTGAGCAAGATCCTAATTTCCTCTAAGTCATGGACCAGCTAGGGCTGTCACCCACAACTAGATTCTTTTAGGTAGACAACATTTTCCAATTGCATCATATGCAACTCTTGATAGATGTCATGTACAACTCCTTACCATGTTCATCTTTATGCCTCAATGTGCTTGATATGATCAAGGTCACCGAGTTAAGTCCGACCCAAAAGGCAACACGATGAATATGCACCATATGAAGGCAGCCCCACATATTCACCATCACACTTCCACGAGATAGACAGTGCACCACACGAAGGCATGCCCACACTTAGTCGATCAAGCTTTTCATGTGTGCTACTTTTGGAAGGCATCTTCAACTTAATATGTATATTTGAGGGGTCTTAAAATGCTTATATATGCATATATGTATCGAATCACCAAAAATATAGTATGTATTATATACATGCTATATCCCAAAAATGAAAACATGCAATAATGATAAAGCGATGATTATGGCCATCCTATTGTAGTTCCTTGGAGCCACAAGGAACTACGGTCATCTAAGGTCTACATCATATGCAACCTATTATTGATGAAGATCTGTGCTTGCCAATCCGAGTTGACTGGTTCAACCTTTGAACTGATCGACTCACCTCTTGGATGGTCAGTTGGTCTCCTCCATCTGATCGTCTGGATCCTCCAGATGGTCAGTTCATCTAATTGTCTAGTCTTCTCGTCGGTCCACCAACTTCTCCTCCGTCGGTCGTCTCGGTCCATCAAGCGGTCATCTTCAGTCTTTGTCATAATAAGAAATAAAGCTACTCATATTTTACATAATCTTTATGAAAGCTCGAGTTATATTTGAGGGGAGGAAAGGTAGAAGAGAATCTCGAGTTATCTCAAGTTACATTCAGAATAGAAGAAGGGGGCTCGGTGCATAGACCGAGATGCAAACAACCATAACCAACCACACACATGCACATAGGGTTTATAGGCCATAACCATGCTACACATCCACCATCAAAACCATTTTAGGGTGATGCATATCGATGACATATATACCATATCTTATATGTATATATTAGTTTGGGATCATGTAGTATTTATTGAATATTCACATTAGTCATTTAAATATTCGAATCATATGCAATAAATAAAAGATGGTAAAACCAAAATCCAATCATATCAATTATCCCAAAATAGAGAGTATTGACATGGCTTTGATACCACTGTTGGGCTTTACGTGATCGAAGTAGGAAGCGGAAACAATATTTTACTTGACCATAAATCCATGACCAGCAGATCGCATCAACATCTATGTAATGGGAAGGATGGTTTTAGCGAGATATACCTAGTCTTGAGGCTTGCTTGATGACTATACCTCATAGCAAGTGTGGTCTTCAACCATCTATCTTGGATGGCGTCTATGCAACTCCTGGTCTTGACTCGGACTTTGGTTGGCTGTCGTCCTCCTGAGCAGAAGAAGTCTCGCACCTCTATAGATAGTCCACACAAACTACGAAGAACTCTAATCATCCTGAACTAGTCACCAACACACTCTCCACCACCAGTTGCTTTTCTATAGTTGTCTTTCCCTCGCTGTTCCTCCCTGGATGGGTAGAACTTACTTGGGCTCTCTCAGTTACCACAACCAGAGAGGACAACAACTTTGTAGAGCAACTGGTGTTCTGAGTTGTGTCTCTAGAGAAGCCCCCTGTACCCCTCTATTTATAGTAGAGGGCAGGGTCAGGATTCCTAGTCTGTGCGGGAGTAGAAGGGTCTGAAATTTCCATGAACAATTTGCACTACGGCAGGAAAGCCGGTCATTTCATAACTGAAACAGTCATTTAGCAAGGTGGGCTGACCGATTCAGTAGTGAACCAGTCAGTTGGGAGTGTTAGTCGATCGGTTCACCCAGTGAACCGGTCGTTTCACTTCCCAGACCTACATACAATTGACTTTCCTTATTTATTTCTAATAAATGCAAATATTAATTCTTGTCCCAATCGAATTGAACAAGTGAAACAAAAAACTTTTCTCACAAATTGAGACAACTCAACACTACTCATTTGAACTAGTTGAACCAATCGGTTCACCGGAGTGAACCGGTCATCTCACTGACCATGAGCAGATTGGTTCACCCAGTGAATCGTTCGGTTGGAGGTCCAGATTTTGCAGAACACAGTCAATTCAGTTCTCCATCAATCTGACACTCTAATCATTTGGTTCAATACTTGAACTTGATGATTCTAAGTCAAGTCTATTGATTGAATCTTTGATTGAGTACCTAAACACTTTAATAATCAATCCAAACATCATTCATGGATAAACTCCTCTTCTGGGTTAATCCTTTGTGTGTGAACCTATAGGCCCAATTTCACATTGGCATTGAATGTCCATAACTAGCTTATGACATCACAGGTAAAGAGTGGTACCTAGTCGCACATCAGTGCTACCCAAGTAAAAAGGAAAGTTGGAGAACAACTTTCAATCTTACAGTCCGTGATTGGTGTTCCAATGAATTTATAATTCCTTTGTTTCTGATATCCTGAATGAACTAAAGGCATGGAGTTGTCATCCTTTCAATGTTCATTCATGTTTCCTGAACTAGAGCAGACTGTATGAGATATGTGTCACATCAATATCATATATTGATTCACATGTGCATGTGCATGCCTTTCTCAGTCTCGCTTATCAAGTGGCCTGGACATCATACTCCCTTAGGAGGGGTAAATCCCATATCTATCACTCACAGTCTATCTCATGCGTCAAAGCCACCCAATCATCACCGTTATAACAACCCATGTTTCAAGACTGTGTTTGATGATGTCAAAGTGTACCCAATCACATTCAACGAGTGTAGTGATTTCATGTCTAAGAATCACAATTACCACCATCACTATGAGAGATGATTTTGACTACCATTTCATGGTTCCATGTGTCACTCTCATGGTGGGCCTGTCCGATTCACTATTCTCTAACATGTGTCTAGGTGCTTTGTTTGATATCATATATCATGACTAATGAGACAATGTCATCAACCAACACACACTCTAGTCTTGATATGTCATTGTTGTCTATCAACCTTCCACAATGACATCTGACTAGGGACATAATAAGAATGTACATACTCTTAGCATCCATATGATCTCATTGTTCAGGTCCTCAACCTGAAGACATACATCATTGAGTATTGTCATTCTTTAGACATTCATTTTGCTCCATCATTTATCTCATAATCAATTGAGCTAGAATAAGTTCGAAGCTTGCCTTTGATATATATCAAATCAATCAGAACATATTCCAATCCAATCATCATATGATTGGATCTCTGGGCATACATACCAACACTCCTTACCTAAAGAAGGAGTAGGGTATGCGACCCTAAGTAAGGAAAGGTTGCTCCTTAGGTAAGAATATTGGATCCTTTTTAGATAAGGAATCTAGTTACACTTGACATGAAAATAGATATCTTGTTGGTGTATGATTTGCACAATTTATATAAAGTAGTACTCCTTGTTTGAAAATACCAGAGGTTGACCCCTCGTGGTAGTGGAGCTAGAAAATTTCAAGCTAGTATCACTCCAAATGCCTGCCTTCAAATTGTGTTTGCTCAATCAATCTCTTGCTTACTTTAGATACTTGTTTCACTTATCTTTTGATATGATATGAAGATATAACAAATATTCTTTAAGTTTTGTTTTCTTAATTAACACATTAGTGAACCAGTAGATCCCACACAACCTTTTCTTATTAATTGCACTTTTCTCAATCAAAATAAAACCCAATAATCTTAAAAACATTATCTCCTAGGTTCTACTCCTAAGCTATATTTGTATAATATTCATCTTTGTTTTAGGTGTATTGTCATCCTATTTTGAGGTTAAAGTTATTATTTAATCTACTTAGCATTGGGTACTATAAAACACACATCAGGGTTATGATAGTAAGAGTAGATTTTATACCATAATGCAAATTGTGTAGTTAAGGTTATTAGCTGATAGATTAAGGCACAATGTTGACATCGAGTAATGTTCATAGGAAGGGTCCACGAGAACCCTTTGATCCACCACCAATATCCCTTTAGATAGTTTACTAATACTTTAGTTTGTTGATGAACATTCCAACCTAGAAACACCATAGATAGTGATATGAGGCAAGATATACTCTAATCAGGACCTAATGTCTGGCTAATCAATGCACAAGATGGTCAACTAGGATACCATAATTAGTCAACATCTAAGCTAAGTGCTGCTAGTGTCCCCAATTGTTTCAGAACCCTATCTAAGGGCCAAAGCACTTCAGATCAGTTCCAAACCATCATAGAAAAATGTTGGATTTTTGTTAGAATATTTTCATCAAATAACACATGTATAAAGATGAAAATATCTTTAGAACCTTGATTTATACGAATCAAGGTTTGAACTATACCAAACCCAAACTAATCCATCTTAGGATGCATCATCATGCATTTTAACTATCTAATAAGTTAAATGTCGATCAAGTATTGATCAGAGATAAATCACATACTTAAGCGGTAAAGCATAATTTTGACTAAAATAGAAAGCATGGTATCACATATAATGTTAAGAAAAATTTCACATTGTCATCTCTAGTAGTTGAAAATTCACTAAAAATATTGGGTCATAAAGATTCCGTTTTCCTTTTCTTGTTTAATCATTTTCCAGAAAGATCCAAGAATATGTACATGAAAAGAAAGAAATTGTTAAAATCACATGGCAACTAAAATTAAGATGTTACATGTACATTGAATTTCTTGATTACTGATGGAGATTGCTATCTTTTTGGATATTAGATTCTTTCTTATACTATATAGTCTCTTCTCAAGTGTTGTAGTCATAATCTTCAGACTTCTATTAGATTGACAAGTCTATAGCCATTTATTTATTAAAAGTGTTAGTATATGAGCATGCCGAGTAATTGGATGCTATTCAGTAGAGTTTTGGGGTTTCCTGTCATGTGAAATTCACTAAAAATTATCAAGATCTCTATTGGAAAACCATCTGTCCCTTTGGAATTATTTTCATTGAGGATAGTTTGGAAGGAATTCTCGACATCAAATAAAGTTCATACCATTATCCAGTTTACTAATACTTTAGTTTGTCGACGAACATCCCAACCTGGCAACATTGTATATAGTGATATGATACAAGATATAATCTAATTAGGACTTAGTGTTCAGCTAACCAATGTCAAACATGGTTAACTAGGATATAATACTTAGCCAACATCTAATCTAACGATTGCTAGTGATCCCAATGGTTTCATAACACTATCTATTATTCGAAACACTTCAGGTTGGTTCCAAATCATCAAGGAAACATGTTGGATTTTCCTTAGAATATTTTTCATCAAATAATACATGCATAAAGAGGAAAATACCCTTAGAACCCTAATCTATCTGAATCATGGTTTCAAGTATACTAAACCCAAACCATCTTAGCATGCATCAAGTATGCATTTTAACTATTCAACAAGTTAAATGTTCATCAAGTATTGGTCAGAGATAAATAAAATACTTAAGTAGTAAAACACAATTTTGGCTAGTCAAAAGGTATGGTCTCATATATAACGTTACCAAAAATTTCCCATGTCCTCTTCTTGTAATGAATATTCACTCAAAAATTATTGGGTCATAAAGTAGTTCTCCTTTTCTTGTATACCAATTTTCCATAAATCTCTGTGAATATGTACAGGAAACAAAATTAATTGGTAAAATCACCTAATAACAAAAACTAAGATGTTACATGTACATTGAATTTCTCGACTGTTGATGAAGGCTAGTTATTCTTTGTGGAGACTAGATTCTTTCGTATACTATATAGTCTCATTTCAAGTGTTGTAGTCATAATCTTGAGACTTGTATTAGATTGACGGGTCTATAGCCCTTTGTTTAAAATGAAATGTCTATAAGAGCATGTTGAGTAATTTGGATGCTATTAAGTAGAGCTTTGGGGTTTCTCGTCGTGTGCAATCCGCTAAAAAATTCTCAAGATCTCTATTGGAAAACTAGATGGCCCTTTGGAATTATCTTGAGGATAGTCTGGAAGGCTTCCTCTTCAAAGAAAGGGACAATCACCTGAAGATGGTTGTGGAAAAGACCGCAAGAAGGATGGTACCCCTGGTGGGGAAAATTAGAGTTGTAGTTAGCTCTTGTTTAATTGTTGTTATTGTAGTATTAGCAGGAGTCCCAAACTCTATACCGATACAAATAGCCCTTGTAACGTGAGCCAGTGGACATCACATGTGTGAGGTGAGATCTACAAGTGGAAGCAAGAAACAAAAATGAAGATATGGCGGTCGGATTATCAGATAGTGTCAAAATATGATATACCATCAACTCTCAAGTAGTGGTATTGATTCATGAAATAATTTTTTAGCAGCACATGTATGTACAACTTGGATGACTGCTCTTGGTCGGGTCCCACAATGTTCCCCCAGTCTAATGCTTCTGTTAGATTATTTGATATTGAATAAATACTCCCCATATGTACCAAATCAAAAACCCTAGAAATAGAGAAATCAAGTCAAGTCATCCTGAAAGTTCTAAGATTCAAAAATAGATAGAACTTTTTGTAGATATTTCTTGTAAATTGTTAGTATTGATTGTATGACTTGTTAATTAAGATCAAACATGTATTACATTTGTGTGTGTTAAACAATTCATGCACCTTAGGTTATGTAGAAGTAACCAAAATAGATAGTACCATAGTGGTGAGTCTTCTGTGATGAAACTCAGCTTACCAGTCCTTACATGCAATCCTATATAGATACATTGAAAGAAGTTAGTTATGGTGAGACTTGGTCAACAGTCAAAAGAGCTAAGGCCCAAGAAGTTTCGTCACCTGCGATATTCAAGGGATAAACGCAGCTTACCGACCTACAGAGGAACCTCTATGTCTAATCATCGGTTGAGTATTTTCTGAGGTAATGCCATACTATACTATAGTTCTAGATTTGTGAGAGTGCTCAATTAGCCTTTAGAGGGGGCTAAAAAGTAAAACACATATATTGTATTTCTACCTAACCTCCCCCAAAATTAGCTAGAATTAGTACCAATCAAGATACTAGACAGAAGTCACCCTCATCTATAAATAGAAACGATGTGGGAGATTCCAATGGTTGCCAAGTTTACCCTACTCGATAGTTGAGAGAAAGTGCCTCAAAGACCCCTTAGTCATTTACTTGAGGTTGATCACTTGCTTAAATCAATTTGAGTTTGATACTTGTAGGAGAGCTATCCCTAATTGTAAATTTTGAAGCTCTCCTCTTTCTTCTAAAAAGGTTGATTAAACATACTCCTTACCTAAGGAAGAAGTAGGGTATGCAACCCTAGGTAAGGCAAGGTTGATCCTTTGGTAAGAATATTGGCTCCTTTCTTGAAAAAGGAAGCTAGTTACACTTGATATGAAAATAGATATCTTATTGGTGTATGCTCTACACAATTGGTATAAGGTGGTACTCCATGTTTGAAACTCCTAGAGGTTGACCTCTTGTAGTAGTGGAGCTAGAGGATTTCAAGTTGATGTCACTCTAAATACATGACTTCAAATTGTGTTTTCTCAATCTATCTCTCACTTACTTTAGATACTTGTTTCACTTATCTTTTGATATGATTTGACGTTATAACAAATATGCTTTATGTTTTATTTTCTTAGTTAACACCTTAGTGAACCAGTAGATCCCACACTACCTTTTCTTATTAATTTCACTTTTCTCAATCCAAATAAAACTCAACATTCTTGAAAATATTATCTTCTAGGTTCTACTCCTAAGCTATATTTGGATAATATTCATCTTCTTTTCGGTGTATTGTCATCCTATTTTGAGGTTAAAGCTATTATTTAATCCGCTTATTGTTGGGTACTATAAATACACATCAGGGTTACAATGGTAAGAGTTGATTTTATACCATCATGTAAATTGTGTGGTCAAGTTTATTAGCCGGTAGACTAAGAAGGTTATTAGCCAGTAGACTAAGAAGGTTATTAGCCGGTAGACTAAGGCACATTGGTGACATCGAGTACCGTTCATAAGAAGGGTCCACTGGAACCCTTTGACCCACAACCAACATCCCATTAGCCAGTTTACTAATACCTTAGTTTGTCGATGAGCATTCCAACCTAGCAACACCATAGATAGTGATATGAGGCAAGATCTACTCTAATTAAGACCTAATGTCCGACTAATCAATGCCCAAGATGGTCAACTAGGATACAATACTTAGCCAAACATCTAAGCTAAGTGTTGCTAGTAACACCAATTGTTTTAGAACCCTATCTAAGGACCGAAGCACTTCAGATTGGTTCCAAACCATCAAGGTAACATGTTGGATTTTTCTTAGAATATTTTCATCAAATAATACATGTATAAAGATGAAAATATCCCTAGAACCCTAATTTATACGAATCAAGGTTTCAACTATACCAAACCCAAACTAATCCATCTTAGGATGCATCAATCATGCATTTTAACTATCTAATCAGTTAAATGTTGATCAAATATTAATCACACATAAATCACATACTTCAGTTGTAAAGTGTAATTTTAGCTAAAACAGAAAGCATGGTTTCACATGTAATGTTAAGAAAAATTTGACATTATCCTCTTCTAGTAATTGAAAAATCACTGAAAGATTATTGGGTCATAAAAATTCAATTTTCCTTTTCTTGTCAACTCATTTTCTAGAAAGCTCCATGAATATGTAAATGAAAAGAAATTAATTGGTAAAATCGCTAGGTAATAAAAATTAAGATGTTACGTGTACATTGGATTTGTTGATTGTTGATGAAGATTGGTTTCTTTATGGAGATTAGATTCTCTCTTATACTATGTAGCCTCTTTTCGAGTGTTGTAGTCATAATCTTCAGATTTCTATTAGATTGACAGGTATGTAGCTCTTTGTTTTGAAAAAAGTGTTAGTATATGAGCATTTTGAGTAATTTGTATGCTATTAAGTAGAGCTTTGGGGTTTCTCAAGATATGAGTAATTTGTATGCTATAATCAAGCATGTTGAGTAATTTGTATGCTATTAAGTATATGAGTAATTTGTTGAAAAAAGTGTTAGTATATGAGCATGTTGCAATTCGCTAAAAAGTCTCAAGATCTCTATTGGAAAACCAGCTGGCCCTTTGGAATTATCTGCATTGAGGATAGTCTGGAAGGCTTCCTCTTCAAAGAAAGGGGCTATCAGCTGAAGATGGTTGTGGAAAAGACCGCAAGAAGGATGGTACCCCTGGTGGGGCAAATTAGAGTGGTTGTCAACTCTTGTTTTCAATTGTTGTGATTGCAGTATTAGCAGGGGTCCCAAACTCTATACCAATACAAATAACCCTTGTAACGTGAGCCAGTGGACGTCACGTGGGTGAGGCGAGATCTACAAGTGGAAGCAAGAAACAAGACTAAAGATATGGTGGTCGGGTTATCAGATAGTGTCAAAATATGATATAGCGCCAACTCTCAAGTAGTGGTATTAATTCATGAAATAAAATTTTGGGCAGCACATGTATGCACAACTCGGCGACCGCTCTTGGTCGGGTCCCACAATGTTCCCCCAGTCATCTTCAACCATATCCTCGTCTTGTAGGCAGACCGGAGACTGGAGTGCGACCGCGGATGCGTGAAGGTTGAGGGAGAGAGTGAGAGTGGATGAATGAGATGAGTGGTGCCGCGGTAGGGTGTGGAAAACGCGTTAAGCCGCGTAATAGTACAGACGACCATACCGCATAGGTTCGACCGTTGAAATCATAGCTTGATGTGCCTAGGAGTGCATGCAACCATGTCATTCTAATCAGAGAGCAAAACTAATAAACAGAAAGGCCATTGTGTTAGGATATAGAAAAATGCAGCATGAAAGAACATCACCATCAAGGTCTTCCACGGTTCGGTACTACTTGGATGGTTGATAGACATTAGATAATCTACTTGGCAGGAAGAAATGATTTCATGAGATCGATGGACGCGGAAACTTTGGCCCCAAGCCTGCCTCGGCAAAATAATTAAATAACACACGGATTGTTGTCATAAGATAATGGTTATCGGTTTGTTTGGATGTACTAACGACACTGACGCATTTGATGTTGTTGCAGAAGCGTGCTGGCAGCGATCAGCAGCAGGTTAGTACTGTTTATTCGTTTTGATCAATAATAAAAGAAAAAGAAATAACATATACATAGTTGACCAACGAGCAGACGGCCACGTTTAGTAGCCTGTAGGTTGGTTTTGTCAGTCCATTTCCACTTGTGTAGTCTCCAACAGCCTTGCTCTAGTGAGTTGCACCGGAGGCTGCGGAAATGTTGCTGCTGTTAAGTTGAGAACGCAATCTCATATCTCATATGTGGTTGTACAGTAAGACCCTATTTGGATATAGATTCGGTTCGGTCATTAAGGTAGGGCTGCTATAGAAGAGAGGTCGCTTCTTCTTAACCCGTTTAGATTCATTACTTCTACTGTCGTTCTGATGTGGATTGCAATTGACGAACTGCAGAATTGTGAGAAGACATGTTCCAACCGGGGTTAAGGTTTCAATACATGATTGGGCTACAACAGACGGCCACCCCCTTTCAACCCAATTCACTCCAAAAGCATCTCTTCGTTACCCAAGAAAAATCACAGCGAGATGGCGCAAAATAAAACAAGCCAAAATCCGATCTAAAACCGGTTCCTCTCCTTCCTAAACAAGCATCAAATGCTAATGGTTTCGGACCACGTTCAACTCAACATACACGTTCACATTCAGACGATTTGATTAGGCAGACAGTGACAATTTTGCCCTGCAGTTTTTATCAACCAATACCCCCCCCCCCCCCGCCCAAATCAGAAAAGAAATATCTTAGAACCACCGAAATAAAAAATCAACCCACAAGTACACATAACAAATATAGCCAAAATCAATTTACGTATACAAAACAAAGAAACAAGAAAGTCCCCCCACCACAAGGAATCAGGGATGCTCGGAACTTAATTGAGGTTTGATTGGCACGGCTAGGAGTAGGGCGGGCTAGGATCCGTTTCAATTTCCCAACTTGGTCGTTAAGTACTCATATTCACTTACTTGCTTCTCTATTACATTCGTCAGTGGCGTCCGTGCATGAACGTACAGAACAAACGCTAGGAGCTTGGTAAATTACTATGATGAATTAGAAGCCAAGATAAAATCAGACGATGAAGAAACCGATAATGGCGGCGTTTACAAACAGCACCCTACAATCTAATTGATGCTTTCATCGGTGGTCACGTTTTGTCATTTTGCGATTTATGCCAAGAAGTGGGAAACACAGGGACCAACAATTGAAACCACCACATTGTATGTGTTGGGACCGAGTAGGCCAACGCTCGCAAGTAGATATTAACGACAAACAGCAAGCCGGTTTTGCTTGAGGCTAGAAGCCCCATAACCACCAACCGGGCCAAACGTCATGATGGATCAATAAGTTGCTATAGGGTTAATTTGGTTGGGTGCAGTGAGGTATAGTTTAGTGAGTTCACAATATAAAAATATACATTAAACATGTACTTTGTTGTCCGACTACATCTTACCAAACTGACCCTAAAACGCAAAAGAAATCATCACTGAATCACAAGAAACCAATAAATATGGAAGCACCTGCAAGATTATACCAGGCAAACGTAGCAGTTGTAGGTATGCAGTTGGATGTTCTTCAAGAACAAAATCCTAGTCAGCGTCCGTACTTTTTAATACGAATCGGATTGGCCGGTCCAACTAGTACGACCAATGAATCGTTTTCTACCCGATCTAAAAGGTCTGTAAATCAGTCTATTCATTTTGTTACTGAACCACTGGGAACGAAAGTCACACTGTGGTTGGACTGTAAAACCAGACCACATTCGACTGGATCGAACTAACTTACAAGACTACTTACATAATTCTAAAGAACATATACATATATCTAAACAAGAATACTTGAACACATGTCTAGTCTTAACAATCGTGGAAACCTTAACGTCGCACTAGAAACAAATTACGTAATTTTAGAGTGCACTTATATACATAATGTATTAGTTAGATAATTACATATAATCAATAAATGAAACAATTAATAGTGAGTTCCATAAAAATAAGATTCTCAAATATGCTTGATCTTGCAAATATTGATTTTTTAAATCGGCACAAATTGTCTTGGTGATTCTAAATCATGTAAATATATAATTTATTATATTAACAAATATATTATTATGTGTACATATCATTCATGACCTATCTTATATACAAAATAGTGAATGAGTTAGTCAATTCCCAATTGTTCTTTACCATTTCCACAAAAAATGTCAAACCAATCATTTTCTCTCTATTCTCCCACAATTTACTATTCTCCTTGACTCTCTCTCCTACAAATTTTATTTCTTATCCTCTATCATTTAGTTGTTTCTCTCACCACTCCAACCACTGTAGAAGTTTCTAATCCCATGACAAAGTTAAAGCTTTCCATTGCGCTCCTTGAATAGAGCTCGCTCTCATCTTCCAATTAATATCTCTTTGTGAAAAAATATATTCTTTATAAAGCCAATATCTGTAGAAATTGATTCTTGCAAAACTAAACCACGTCTTCATCTCATTTCAGTTTGAAGATAAAAAATACAACATGTTTAATTGTAGAGAAAGAATTCACATTTATAGTGAAAAATATGATATGAATGAAAGGGGTTATCCCACTTTTATTCACTTTCTAAAATCAAACAAGCCACGATCTTCATTTTCATGCAAAGTGTCAAGTACAACTTGGTCAATTTGCAAACTAACCAATGTATCCCTTTGTAATTTTCTTCTCAATATCAATAACTACTTCTCACCACTGAGCATATATCTTTATAATGGAATGCATCCCACATTTATCCATCACCACAACTCTTAACTAACCCATTATCTCTTCCGCTCTTATCAATCTAACTTGTCACCTTGAGAGATATGTTGTAATTACAACTATCTACACTCACCCTTCCATTTAATTTCCCAATTTTTCTCAAGTAGCTCGACACTAGATCATCACATAGTGACGGTGATTTCTGATGTCCATACAAATGAATAGCGTAACAACCCTATAACGTCCTTGAAATCTTAATCATATCAATGATCCTTAATCCCAAACCCTATTTTTTTACAAATTAAAGATTTTATCTATCAAATAGAACGTATTGTGACCTTTAAGTCCAAAATATAATGAAATATTCTCTTAATCTCAAATTTTGGCTCAACCAACTCACTGAAGAAAGGATAATTCCAATAATCTAACATTTTAATAATATATGCCTTAAAATAGTAATCTATATGAGTTTAATGAACAGAATTTAATGAAAACCAAAATATATTTGGATAGGGAGATTCTAGACGTCCTATTTAGCTTGTGGTTCAAATTTTAAGTCAATAGGGATTCAATTGACCCTTCAAATCAATTAGGGAAGTTAGCATATGGTTTTGATTAAATATGAATCATATATATATATATATATATATACTGGTTTAACCTAAGATCCAACACTATTTAATTATCACAGCTATGATTTCTTTGTTTTCACCTATAGTTAGGTGTCACAAGCGCCTATTTTAAGTTGAGTGCTCCCAACCATTGGATATCTCATCGGACGACTCTGAACTTGTCTCCTGCCTTGAGTAGGAGACCAAGAATAGGAAACCAGGTCGTGTGTTCCTTCTCCGACCTAGATCGCCCCTTACAATGTCACGTTTCCTTAGATATCTTCACCAATGGGACCATGATAGTCATACGATCTTAGACATCTCAACTTCTTTAGGACTTCATGCCCTATCCGCAAAATGCCCAAGTGGGCATGGACTCTCGTCGCTTTACTAAAATCACAGAGCTTTTTGACGACTTTGGACCTATAAATAAGGGTTCAGAAATGAGCATCAGACCCCATAGATTCGACCTCTCCTTTCAATTTGATCTCCTGATCCCTAAGTCAATGCCGTCGTTCTGGTTTGCTTCTCTGGTGGCCACCGCCGCACCATATATGCCAACATCTTCTTTGGTGAAATTGGGATCCAAGTAAGCAACTATGAACTCCTTTTTCTCTTTCCCTTTTCCCAGTTTGTCTTATGAGTGCCCCGATCAGCATGACCTATAGCGCGCCATTGGTCCATCTCTGACGTTCAGTGACATGGAGACAGAGTGCTCAAACGACCGTCGTGAGGGATCATACGAGGTCTCTAAAGGTCTGTGAATGATTTGCAAACCTTAGTTGAAGCTTTCTTGCTTCAGTGTTACAACTTCAAATTTCAACTTCTTCCCTTATTTTCATTTCTCTGACAACCTATTTTAGGGCCACAAGGGTCCTTCCACCCTCACGATTGTAATTTTGGCTTTGTCGGTGTCCTGCAAAGTGGAAGCGCTTGAGGGTTTCTCTATTTCTAGAGAGCACTCATTAATTTGGATCTTAGTAAAAGATCTAGGCTCCTGAGGATGTTCCTCGAGCTGTTACAGTGAAGGAGAAGGAGTCCAAGGGTATTTTACGTTGTTGCCCTCTCCTTATTTTATTTTGGTAATGCTTTGTCCTAGGCATTATCGACCATAGATTTTCTTTGGGTGATCCATGTCAGTAGTCTTGGCTATCTATGTGGCATCAGGCCATTGGGCCAGGTAAGTAAGGGCCCACGAGTTATATTTCCTCTCTAAAGTATCAAATTAATTTCTCTATTTTTCCTATTGGTCATATTTTCTTAAAATCATAGAAATTACATCCATGGTCATAAAATTTCGAATAAATAGCCGTTGGAATGGATTTTCAAATAGGAACCTATTTTTATGGTTTTTAAACCCTAAATCTGTCATCTCTAAACTATTTTCCTTAAAAGACCCAAATTAGGGTTTAGGATGTACTAATGATGAAAATCAATAAAAATCATGTACTTTCATGAAACCAAGGATTGACTCAAGGATAGGGATACTAAGTTAGGATTTGCCTTCATCCAGGTAAGTGGGTCATGTCACTATGCATAAGTATTTTTGTTGAATTGCATGCTAAGTATGATTTTAAGATTATGGTTTAACTTTTCAAGTTAATGAATGAAATTAAGATAATTATGATGCCTCAGATTATATTATTGCTTGTTGATTTTTATATTCATAAAGTCTTATGCTTATCACTGATGTTCAACAACTTAGTGCTATGATCTTATAATGGTTAAGAAATTGAAGAAAGACTCATGTAATGATAATTTCAAGAGTAAGAGGGAGAAGTCCCATGATGATGAAGATAATGTACTTAAGTTGTGAATTCTTCCTGTTTATGTTATTTCATCTTTGTGAAACTAATGAGCACTTTGGTGCAACTAAGATGAGCCTTAACTGACTTGATGAACACTTGGTGCAATTATTGGATGAGGACAATTTACATTGATGGCAAGATAAGAACAATGATGTTAATGATTAAGTTAAGAGAATTGAGTAACTTATTATATGTTTCTCACAATGATGAACCTTTATGGTCGTTATGGGCTTCCTAGAAATGATGGGCTTCCGAGCATGATGTGCCACATGTGGACAGTGATGGAGAGAATGCATATAATAATGTTTCTTAATCCATTGATGTAATGAAAGATAAAGAGTAATTCATAATGTTAAGCTGTCATGTTTACTTCAGTTAAAGTATATATGCTTACTTTTTAGTTCTTATAACATGCATAGTGCTGCTTACTTATGTTTTTGCTTTGTTTAACATGGACATGGGATGAAATGTCCCTAGATCAAGGAGCAAGAGGGATTTGAAGTGTGCCCTTCAAATGTATCTAACATTAAGGAGACTTTAGCTTGGTGGGGTTCTATCTACCACTCCATAGATTACCTAGTCTACTTTATTTTTTGTTTTAGAATATCTTAGATTACATGTATTAGGTTTGGAATCAAGACGATATAGTTTATATTTTTCCCTTTCAAAGGACAATGTTTGAATCTATATTTTGGGTCAATGCATGGTGTGTCACTTATCTTGTTGCAATGCTTATCATGTTTTGTAATGTTCATCCAAGTAAGTGACCCATGTTATGGACAACATAGTGTTTGCTTCTGCTGCCATGTATCTTCTTGCAGGGGAGTTACAATATGGTATCAAAACAATGAGTAGATGGTCACTAAGCTAAATGTTTACATGTTCTAACCCTAGGCAAACCTTGTTTTTCTAGATGGATCCTAAGAAGTCTGATAAGGGAAAGGATGGGGAAGATGGTGCTAGATCTTCTAGTGAGGGAAGTGGACTAAGAAGGAACCCTAAAGCAACTTTGGAGGACTTATTCCAACTGCTCACCAATGCCCTAGGACAAGGACAACGTCAACCCAGACACCATGTGCTGACCTTGGTGGACTTCTTGAAGATCAGGCCTGATTCCTTTGCTGGAGAAGGAGAGGATTTTATCATCACCAAGGGAGATGAATGGATTATGAGCATGTTTTCATGACATGGATTTCCCTCAGCAGTCTAGGGTTCTCTTTACAACCACATGCTAAAGGGAGCACCCGTACATGGTGGGAGAATTTCCTCAACTCAAGAGCAGCTAATGCACCTACACTCACACAGGAAGGATTTGTTGAATACTTCCTAGAGCAATACTTGTTTGAAGCTATGATAGAGAAGAAGGAGCTATATTTTGCCAATCTAGCTCAGGTGGGTGACATGACAGTGACCCAGTATGCCATGAAGTTTAGGATACTACATAAGTACAATTATGATTGTGATGAGCGATGTAGAACAAAAAAGTTCATCCGAGGACTGAAGCCCGACCTAAGATTTCCCTATCAGGAAGAGACCATAGAACCTTTTAGCCTACTATGGATGTAGCCTTAGAGATAGAAGACCACCCCAGAAGGTCCTATAAGAAGTAATCTCCTCAGAAGAACAACCAACATCAACATCAACCTCCCAACAATAAGAGGAAGTCTCCTGAGGTTGAAGCCCCTACTACCCAAGAGAAAACATAGTGCCCGACTTGTAAGAGGGTCCATGGAGGGTCGTGTAGGTTTGGTATTGGATTATGCTATTATTGTGGAGATCCTGGACACATAAAGCTAGATTCCCTAAGATATAGAGGAAGGAAGCCAAAAACCAGAACCCAACTCCTAAGAGATAGGAAAGAATCTTTGCAATGAACATGGAGGATGAAAATGACCAAGGTATGGTTTAAGATCATTACTTTTAGATTATGACAATATCCTTAGATCATCTATGTGTGTAGTCATGAGATTTTGAATAGTATGTTATGATGTAATGGGAATATGGAAAACCCTAAGGTGGGTAGTGGTCTGAGAAAAATTTCGAGGATGAAATTTATTTAAGGTGGGTAGTATTGTAACATCATCAAAATCTTAAACCTATTAATGATCCTTAATCAAAAATCGTATTTTTTTAGCAAATTAAATATTTTATCTATCAAATAGAATGTAATATGATCTTTAAGTCCCAAATATAATGAAATATCCTCTTAACCTCAAATTTTGGCTCAACCAACTCATTGAAGAAATGATAATTCCATTATTCTTACCTTTTAATAATATATGCATTAAAATAGTGACCTATATGAGTTTGATGAACAAAATCTAATGAAAGCCTAAATCTAATTGGATAGGGAGATTCTGGACACCCTATTTAACTTGTGGTTCAAATTTTAAGTCAAGAGGGCTTCATTTGACACTTGAAATCAATTAGGGAAGTTGGCATATGGTTTTGATTAAATATTAATCATATATACTAGTTTAACCTAAGATCTAAAAATTTTAATTGTCACGCCTATGATTTTTTTTGCCTATAGTAAGGTGTCACATGCGCCTATTTTAAGTCGAGTAACTCCCAACCGTTGGATATCTCATCATATGGCTCTAAACTCGTCTCCTACCTTGAGTAGGAGACCAAAAATAGGCAACCAGGACATGTGTTCCTTCTCTGACCCCGATCACCCCATACAATGTCCCATTTCCTTAGATCTCTTCTCCAATGGGACCATGATAGTCACACAATCTTAGCTATTCAGACTTCTTTATGACTTTCTGCCCTATCCACAAAATGCCCAAAAAGGGCATGGGCTCTCGTCACTGCCCCAAAGTCATAGAGCTTTCCGCTGACTTTTGAACCTATAAATAAGGGTCTAGAATGAGCATCGAACCCCATAGATTCAACCTCTCCTTTCAATTTGATCTTAGAGACCTAAGTCAACATTGTCGATCCAGTTTGCTTCTCCAGTGGCCACCGTCGCACCACATACGCCTACATCTTCTTCAGTATACTTGGGATCCATGTAAGAAAGCTCCTTTCGCTCTTTCCCATTTCCCATTTTGTCTCGTGAGTGCCCCGATCAACATGACCTGTAGCGCGCCATTGATCCATCTCTAGGGTTTACTAACATGGTGACAGAGTGCTCAAATGAATGTCACAAGGCATTAGACGAGGTCTCTAGAGGTCCATGAACGTTTTGCAAACCTTAGTTGAAGCTTTCTTGCTTTGGTGTTATGACTTAAAATTTCAAATTCTTCCCCTGTTTTATTTCTCTGATGACCTATTTTAGGGCCACATGGTCCTTCCACCCCCACGATTATAGTTTTGTCTTTGTCAGTGTCCTGCAAAATGGAAGCTCTTCAGGGTTTCTTTGTTTCTCATGAGAACTCATTAATTTGGATCTTGGTCGAAGATGTATGGTCCTAAGGATGTTCCTCGTGCTTCCACAATGAAGGAGAAGGAGTTTGAGGGTATTTTATGTCTCTACCCTCTCCTTATTTTATTGTGGTAAGACTTTGTCACGGGCATTATCGTCCATAGGTTTTATTTGGGTGACCTTGTCAGCAGTGGCTATCTATGCGGCATCAGGCCATTGGGCTAGGTAAGAAAGGGCCCACGAGTTAGATTTCCTCTCTAAAGTATTAAATCAATTTCTCTATTTTTCCTATTGGTCAAATTTTCCTAAAATCGTTGAAATTACATACATGGTTGGAACATTTTGCATAAATAGCCATTGGAATGGATTTTCAAAGAGGAACCTATTTTTTTGGTTTTTAAACCCTAAATATATTGTCTCTACACAATTTTCCTTAAAAGACACAAATTAGGGTTTAGGATGTACTAATGATGAAAATTAATAAAAATCATGTAATTTTAGGAAACCTAGGATTGACTCAAGGACATGGAGATTAAGTTAGGATCTACCTTGATCCAGATAAGCAAGTCATGCCACTATGCATAAGTATTTTGGATGAATTGCATGTTAAGTATGATTTTAAGATTATGGTTTAACTTTCCAAGTTAAGGAACACAATTAAGATAATGATGATGCCTCAGATTATATTATTGCTTGCTGATTCTTATATTCATAACGTCTTATGCTTATCATTGATGTTCATTAGTTTAATGCTATGATCATGTAATGGTTAAGAAATTGAATAAATACACATGTAAATCTTGTAATGATAATTTCAAGAGTAGGAGGGAGAAGTCCTATGATGATTAAGATAATGTACTTAAGTTGTGAATTGTTCCTCTTTATGTTATTTTATCTTTATGACATTGAGGAGCACTTTGGTGCAACTAATATGAGCCTTAACCAACCTAATGAGCACTTTGATGCAATTATTGGATGAGGACAATATAAATTGATGCCATGATAAGAGAAATGATGTTAATGATTAAGTTAAGAGAATTAAGTATCTTATTATATGTTTCTTACAATGATGGACCTTTATGGTCGTTATGGGCTTCCAAGCAATGATGGGCTTTTTGAGCATGATGTGCCCTATGTGGGAAGTGATGGAGAGAATGCATACAATAATGTTTCTTAATTCATTGATGTAATGAAAGCTAAATTGTAATGGTAATTCATAATGTTAAGCCATGTCATGGTTACTTAGTTCAAGTATATATGCTTACTTTTCAGTTCTTATAACATGCATAGTGTTTCTTAATTATGTTGTTTCTTTGTTTCGCATGGCCTTGGGATGAGATGTCCCTAGATCAAGGAGCAAGAGGGATTTGAAGCAGTCCCTTCAAGTGTAGCTGACATTAAGGAGACTTTAGCTTATTGGGGTGCCATCTACCACTCCATAGATTACCTACTCTAGTTTATTTTTTGTTTTAGATTTGCTTAGCCTACATGTATTAGGTTTGGAATCAAATGAGACAGTTTGTGTTTTTCCCTTTCAAAGAACAATGTATGAATCGATATTTGGAGTTAATGCATGATGTTTAATTTATCTTGTTGCAATGCTTATCATGTTTTGTAATGTTCATCCAAGCCAAGTGACCCATGTTGTGGACAACATAGGGTTTGCTTCCGCTTTCATGTATGTGCTTGGAGGGTCGTTACAAACCCCCTCCCTATATTATCCTCAATTAAGGTGGACCAAGAGGGATAGGGCCATTATCATAATACATGATCGATGGCTAATTAAATAACTAGAAAAAATTATAAAATTGTCATTAAATGGTAAAGAGTTTGAAAAATATAAAAGATAGACTCTCCACTAAGGAGTTACATTGAAAAGGAAAACTACTATTTGTAATTGGAAATAAAAGTTATCTATGTATATCCTCTAGAATTACATTAAATCTTTTCTTTTGCTGTCTATCTTCTCTGGATGACCATGTTTCATCATTTTTGTAGAATAACATCTGATTAACCTAAAACACCCTGAAACAAAAACACGACCAATATAACAAGTTATATTGGTATGTGGGAAAAATATTCGCATATAGGTGTAACAATATAATCATACATAGAAACAATTATGATTGCATAATTGAATAAGAATTCTCTGGTTTAAATTTCACCACCCTTATCCTTTTATCCCAATGGTGTGCCATCTCTAAGGGGAGCCTCTTTTTAGGGAACCTTCCCTAAATTTTTTGGTCCCTATAGTGGACAATTCACAACCTTCCCTCACCTGATATAGGTCTCATACATAGGCCTACCTTTTTAGGCCTAGCCTATGGTGATCTTCCTCTCCCAACTTAATCACTAATCATCCCCATTATGACATTAACCACCTCATGCTCTTTAACTCACCATAGATGATACGGGGTTTAAGCAGGTTACATTTATATACTGTGATATCCATAATGAATTTGTAGATTGTAGGGATTAAATAAACAAGCAACAATTTATTTGAAATCAATCTGACAAACCTCAGAAAACCACACAATTCATTTAAGTTGGGCAGACATTGGCGTAACCACATGCCTTTCTTAGGAGTAACTTGATGTCCAAGGAGAAAGGCAATAAAAGCAACCAATCAAGCAACTACCCTAAAAATAAAGCATAACACCCAAATATTACTAATTTGTTCACAATCTATCATTAAGACTGACTTGGATCCCAAGTTAGTGTATTGGTATCAACTTAGGGTTTCATTAGGGTTTTGGCTTCCTGAACCCTAATTATCATTTTTAATGCCTTTTTAACTTATAAACCCTAAACTTTATGTTTTATGCATCATTAAACCCTCATTAAGTCAAAGATGTTTCTTTATTCCAAAAAGACCCAATCCATTTAAGTCTTTTAAATATGATATAATCATTAAATTCAAGAAATTAGGGTTTTTACATATTGAACACATTAAAGTTAGAAACTTTAGGCACTTTTATAACTAGATACAAATTTAGGTATTGAAATTATTCTCATTGCATTCCTCACATTTTTTTGATAATTTTTATATATGATATGCCACGATTGGACCATCCTACTAATCATTGTGATTTGGAGAAGATTAATATATTCAGACCAATGATAGGATGCCACTTAGGAAGTGAGTCCTGGGTCCCACCTTGCCAACTCGATTAGGCCGACCAATGCACCTGTGCCACCCGATGGTTCATGCCTGCGTAGCCTCGCTTAGTCAGGCGAAAGAAAATGATGGGAGAAGGCCAGAAATATCCTCACCTATGTGAAGGGATGCCGAGGGCAAGTTGGTCTTTTCGTAGCAAGTCTTCTTCTACCTCTACTCTATGACCCCTCCTTCACAAAGTAGCTGGTCAACTGAGATGTTAACTTTATGATCTAGCCCTCTTTGGAAATGATCGAAGGTACCAATACATATGCATATCCACGAAGAACTCACCAAGGATTTCAATTTCCTCGGTGATGGTCGGAGTCGTAGGGATGGAGGATAGGTTCTCTGGCGAGATGGAAGGGACATGTTAGTGGTGAAAGGCAAGGCTAAGAGGGAAATTGAGAGTAGAGAAAGAGGCGTGAGATCAAGTAAAATATCAGGAGCAAATTTGTGAATTCATAGAGGGTCCTTAGGCCCCTATTTATACTTTACCATGGCGATAGAGTTGTTCCTAGAATCATGAATTGGGAAATCCTTCTTCAACCCTCAAGGTTAGGAAAAACCTAGGGTAGGTGAGTTCATCTTGGCCTCATGAATCCAACAGAGAGGTTTCCCAACTTGCTCGTGCATTGAATTATGAAGAAAATGTTTTGGAAATCTTGGTTTAAATGCCCTTCTTTCCCTTATTCATTGCAAGCTAGGTGACAATCTCTTGACCGTCAGATCTAGATCTAATGGTTGGTGAGGTGAGTGAAAAATTGAATTATCCTAAGAAAATTCAAGTTTAAAAATAATTTCTGACATTTAATACACATTTTCCATTATTCTTTCACTTTAGGATTTCTAGAAAAATCCATATTTCCTATTCTATTAATCCTTTTAATCCCAAAATTTTAGTGAAAGTTCTTAATGACTTTATTTAAGAATGGGTAAGGTTTGAAACTAAAAATCGAAGATAAAAGTTACTTTTATTAGTATCCAAGTCTTCCTTTTATAATGCACATTTTAGGCAGAAAAATAATCCTTTTCTCTCTCCACCTTTTCCATATCTCCTGTTATGATGACTATTTCTTATTACAAATAATGTGGAAAAAAACTAATATATGAGTGGCCTTTAACACCACTTTTCTAGAGAATTCTGTAAGAAGTGGGATCCCAGAGGGGAACCACTCCCTACTAAAATAATAAGGCAACATCCCAAACCAAACACCAACCTAATTTTTTTTCTCAAAAGGGATGATAACCAATTTATTAAACATGAATGTATCAAAATAACAAAGTAGTAGTGGAATTTAAAGATGCATCTAACCATTACAAAGCTTGTTATCAGCATTATCCTTCACCACACATGGTGATATAAAAGGAAAAACTAACTAAACATAGGAATAGCAGAGGATCACCTAACAACTTCAAGAAATGTCTCCCACAAGGTCAACTACACTTATTGTAGTCTAGGTCCACCTTGATCACCCTCTCCTTGTCCAACACCTAGGGTTGGAAGAGTATCCCACAAAAGGAAAGGAAAAGAGAACATCATAAAAAAGCTGGTATGTGCATACTAAAATAAAATTGAGAAGTTATGGAATAAATGGTTATCAAGTAGAGAAGGCTTCCCATATAAAAGTAAAGGATTACCCAATCAGGCATAAAAGAAAGAACAACAACAAAAGAGATACTTGCCATAACCAAAAAAATAAAATCATGCCATACTAGCACATATAAAGAATTAGGGAACACACCCCATAATCATCAACCTGCATGCATGTGAGATAAGCATAACACTAGAACAATATAAAAAAAAGAAGATGCCCAATCCTCACAAACTTGAAACCTGATAGAGATGACATACTGCCAACTCCCAATATATATAAAAATTGGGCCAAGCCTCACAAACTTGAAACTAGGGTATGGGGCACCACCACCTCCATCCCAATAATAATAGGGGCACACTTCCCAAAAACTAATGCAATTACACTACTCTAGTGCTACTGAATCACATAGCATGTTTAATGTAGAGGCTAGTAGAAAGTATAGTTAGATTATACAAAAGTTGCCATCATACTAATGGTCAACATAAACTCCACCATACAAGTGGGCAAAAGATATCACATATCCTGAAATAGTATTCCAACATAAAAAATGTATAAGAAAGAGACCAAGAGAATTCCCAAATAGGATAATATGATCACAAGATCAGTAACAAATTAAATAGTTCACATGAACCATAATTTTCAAAAGAAAGAATATTGTCTAGGATATTGTCCATTGGACCAAGAGAATGATAGAGATAGGTTATTGCTCAAAAAGAATAATAGGAGATGCAAACATACCTTACTCAGGAATCTAAACAGCCCAAAGTCAGTCCGAGATCCAAGCCTAGGTCTTCAAAACACCTATGATGCATATATGTAGAATTAGGGTTAGGTTTTCATTAATTATTCACAACCCTAAAAATCAACTTTTTAATATTAGTGAATTAGGTTATCAAAACCATGCCATATTTTAGATATATTTTTCTAAGTTCAAAACACATTTTATTATACTTTTATGACTTATAAATTATTAGTTATAAATTTTGCAAGTTATTATCTACTTAGATTAATCCATTAAAAACCACCCCTTCTAAAACATTGAATTTAGGCGATAAATCCAACACCATTGGATACGTCTTATTTTTCTAAATTTATTGACTATTTATTTATATTTTTCTTATCACTAAATAATTAGTTATGAATTTTATAAAATACAGTCAATCGGGAAATTCCACGTTAGTAAAAGCGTTGGGAGAGGAAAAGAGAGAGAGGGAGTGAGCTGCATGGTCCGAGTTGGCCCAATCAGGGCTGGCCAACTCGGTTGGCCACTCAAACACAGCAGCAAACTACAGACACAAAAACAAGAAACAAAACCACGGTGAAAAGTCCAACATACCCTTCTTTGAAAACAAAATCAAGGAGGGAAAATAGGAGGGCATACATGGGAAAAGACATCGGCGATTCTTCTCCTTGAAACACTCCTCACACCATGGATGTTGAGTAGCATCAGGTGAAGGAACAACAATGTTTAAGACTGCAAATCAACTAGGAAACGACCCCAACACCTTCACCAAAGCACTAAGAAGGCAACGAGCCCATGAACAGGAAACTGCCATGACCAGAGCCCCAAAAGCAAACCCCCACCATGACCAGGTCAGAGGTTAAGATTTATTTCCCAAAAATGACGACCATCCAACAATGAAAGGATACAAAACCAAACACTCGAACTCAATGAAGATAACTACCCAGTCCCCATGATCGTAGGGTCACTGAGTAGCCAAAACTCAGACCATCGATGGAAACTTAACTTCGGTTACATAATACATTGACCCAGGGCAAACCAAGGCAAAATGAAACAAGGAAAATGGTGACGGAGGCCCCAAAAATATTACCATGGTGCTAATTGTAGAGGAGATAGAGGAGAAGGATAGGACGACACCAAGGTCGCTAGAGAAGAAAAGCGACTAGGTCCAGGGTTTTAGGGGAAGCAACGCTCCAATTGGAGATGGAGGAGAGTTCCAAGGTGACAGGGGGTGGTTTTTGTGCTCTCACATGAGGACGGGTTGCGAAGGATGCTTGTCTGCAGAAATCCATGGAGAAAGCCAATTTGAGCATTTCCTAGCTATAGAGCTCTAGGGCACTAACAAGAGATCAATGTGTGCGGAATTGGACAAGGAATCCAATGGAGAAAAGATCTTGAAGAACTGTCGAGAGAGGAGGGAGAAATCCCATAAACAAATTACATGCTATTTCCAAAACATGCATAGTGTAGAAGACAACCCCAGGACCGTCAGATCTAAGATCAAATGGATGAGGATAAATCATGCAGAAAAAAGAAAGCATGTGTGACACATACGGATTTCCATTCTGATTCGAATAAATTGTATTCACATTAATTTTTCATTTTCTCTTTCTTCAAAAAATGGCCCAAACAAACTCCAAATTAGATGAGAGTTTGTATAGAGGCCAATTAAGGCATGAAGATTTTGATTATACAATTAGATTTTCATTTTGAAGACTTTTGTTTCATTAAATTAACAAGTCTAATTTTCTCTTTCCTCATGCATTAATGACATTAGGATTATCCAAAATCAATGAAACTTCACCTACAAGTCATATTAAATGCCTTGGATACAAATTTGTAATCAATTTTACATGTTGAAGTTGTTTATACATTTATTTAATATTAAAGTTTTAAACACTTTCTCTCTCCTGATTTCACCTTTCAAGCAAATATTCTCCAAATTGGGTGAAAATTCACCCAAAGGAAAATTTTAATGTGTAGATTACGAATCTAAGATTATTTTCCACTTTTGGAGTGATTAAGTATTTTATTTCCTATTTTTGAAGAAAAAATACCTCTTGTTTTCTAAATAAAATAGACGTGATTATTATTATCATAAATTTGTGAAACTTGGACTTCAAGCCAAAACATATCCAAAGAAAATGAATCTCAGGTTATTCTTATTCGATTACAACCCCTTTTATATATTTTAGCCCATCATCCATTATTTCCACTATTTCACATGTTAAATTAATCAATATCTCATTAACATGTTTAAAGCATTATTATTCATCCCTTATTGTTTTCCTTGCTCCAAAAAGGTTAAGGAATGATCTAAAACAAATCATTATCTCATATAAGTTAATTTATTTCATATTATATATCATTGTTCTCAACTATGGTCCTCTTATGCTCATTATTACCCCAAGTGACATATCCTATGCATACTAATCAATATTATCACATGTGACTTATTCTTTGTATCCTTTATTGATCCCACGGTTAATATGAAGGTATTATGTCATGTTTATATGTCTACATGTTAGGATGATTTATTTATACATTAACATATTAAGGTTTCAATTATCCACTAATCTGTATATCTTTTACCCTTGTTTGGCTAAGCCCAAAGACTAAGCTCTGTAACCTCTTAACCTTGGAATAGGATTAGGTTCTAGGTTTTGGTATGTTACAAATGCCATGTTGGGAAATATGGGCACAGAGTATGGCAGTAGAAACACAAAAAAATATCTATCCGTACTCCCATAACAGCAAGATCGTGTCAACTACTATGAAATAGGAAGGATGGTTTTAGCGAGTTATACCTGGCCTTGGAGAAAGTGCAGTGACAAAACTCACTTCTTTGCAATTGTTGAGAAGTTTCTCTTAGATGGTGGCTATGCAACTCCTTCTCTTCACCATGAACAACTATCTACGCAACATCTACATTGACTATGGTGGTCTCTCCATGAACTATAGGTTGACTTTGCTCTTTGAGCAGCAGCCAAAGGGTTCCTGCCTCTAGAGTAGTCCACACAGACCAACTAGAACTCCTCTCATTCACCATGAACGGATAGGAAGGAGTTGTCCCTCCTGTTGGTATACTAGTCACCAACCTTCTCTCCCATAATGACAACTTCTCAGTTGTTCTCTCCTGTTGGCTATCCCTCCCTATCAGGTAGGACTTGCCTAGGCTCTCTTAGTTGCCACAATTAAAGAGGACAACAATTGTTAAAGGAAATGATTCTCAATTGTCTGTGTTGTGTCTTGGTAAGCCCTTAGTACCCCTACTTTTGTAGATTAGGTTAGGGCTATGGTTACCAATCTGTATGGGATTGTGCGGGAGTGGAAAGGACTAGAAGAACTTGAACTTTCCCAACCTACGACAGCCGAAACAACCATTTCACATGACAGTTATCTCGCACTACCAAAAGGCTATTTGACAATTTCCCAATCGCACACGAAAATGGCAATTTTGATTCTAATTAATATACATATTAATGTTACTTGCTTTCCAAGTATATGAAATCAAAACTATTTGGGAAACATCCCAAACCTTCATTCAGAACCAATCGAGATGTCTCACCCAGGAGAGACGAAAGTCTCACTCACCCCGATGACCATCTGATGAGTTGAGATGATCTGATTGGTTCAAGGGTAGAACTAAGACAATTCAAACTTCGATTAGCTTGACCCCCAAATGGCTGTCTCAACTACTTGAGACGTCCGTTTGGCTGCTCAAACAACCGTCTCACCCAATGAGATGGTCATTTGGCAGACTTGGTCATCCAATCGAGTGATGAGTTTCATGAATTGAATACCTAAATACTTTAGTAATCAATCCAATAGTTATTCAAGATCAAACTCATCTTCTAGATGATTTCCTATGTGTGTGACGCTATAGGTCCCATATCACATTGGTAGTGAGTGTCCATAACTAGCTTATGACATCATAAGCATAGAGTGATGCCTAGTCGCACATCATTTGTACTCAAGTGAATGGAAAGTTAGAGAACAACTTCAACCTACAATTTGTGTAAGGTGTTGCAATGATTGTATAATTCCCTTAGTGTTATAACCCCAATTTTGGTTGTATTATTATGCATTGTTTGATGAAAAGGGGTTTTCTTGACAATTTGTGTGCATTGTTTTACAACTTGGGTTTCTTTACAAAATTGTCTTGAATTATGAATTTTGTACTTCCCCTATTTTAATAAGTCAAATGGAAGGATAAATAACAAAGAAAAACCCATGATAAGGGAAAATGCAAAAAGGAAGTAAATAACTTATGTTTTATTTAAGAAAAATATGGAATTCTCTAGAAGGTGGCATAAGTGGCCACAATAGGATGGTTTTAGTACCACTTGCCTTCTAATATCTAGAAAAGTTGAAATTAAGAGAATGGAAAAGAAAGAAAGAGAAAATATGAGTTCTAATGCATTATATATGCCTTTTTGGTGCATGACTTGCATATGAAGAAAAAGAGTTATTCTTTTCAAGTTTTGATCCCAAATTGTATCCAATGGTAGTTTAAGTCATCAAGAACTTTCCCTTAATTTGTTTGATTAAAAATCTTAATGGATTAGGAGATATGCATTTTACAAAAATCCATAAAGTTTGGAGATAATTTGGAAAAGTATTAAATGTCACCTTTTTCAGATCAAATTAGGAATACTTATTTTGGGCATGTGATTCATGGGCCGTTGGATCCAGGATCCAACAGTGTGTGTTTGTCTCCTACCTTTAGACGTATAGGGAAATAGGAATAGGGACCTTTAGTTTTGATCCCATTTTCTCCATGCCTGGTTCATATCCAAGATTGGGAACTTGTTCAACGTATTTGTAGTAAGAAATTGATCTGATTCGTTGTAGATTTTCTAGGGTTTTGAAGGCCCAAGATGCTTTGCCCTAAACCTCCATGGAGGTAGAACTACCTGAGGGATCCCACCTATAAAGGGGGGACTAGAGACCCTCTGTGTGTGCACCATTACCCTCACAATCACGCCCGTGGCTTTGTGATCTCAACCCTGCTCTGAATTCCACCCTAGACCCCTGTTCTCGGCCTCTCTCGTCCACCTTGGACCTTGCTAGAAAATTGCTACTCATCCCTATTGCTCTAACTTCTCCACATCCAATTGGCACCGTGAATGAGTTCGTCCAAGCACGGCAGTGCTCTGTGCACCTTCATCTGCCGCTCAGAGGCCCCGAGGTCCAGAGTCAACCTTAGTGTAGATTCATTGGGACTGCTTCTCATGAGAAGGGCCAAGCGGAGGTTGAAGACAACCAACCATGAAAAGATGACCTTGCCCCAGATCCACTTGAACAAAGATAAGGCCTTTTGGTCATTTTTCCTTTTCTCCTCGTGAGATTAATCAATTTTCCACGCGAGCGGGCTGCCTACATGGAGGCCTGTGATTGGTCAAAAAGGGTTTTATTTTGCAAAAATATTAATAAATCGTAGGATTGTCCAAAAGTAGAAAATAATATATGCATTTTGATCAGAAAAATGCAAGCTACATGGTAAAAATATAATCTTGATCAATATCGGCTTCCAATTCGAAATATGTTCAAAGTTAACGACTTTAATACTTTAAGTAATCTAGAACCCTAATTTGTGACTATTGATGAGTCTAATAGACTTAGTCAATGTTGTAAATCAAAGTTTGATCTTTTATGAATGAAAAGAAAACCTTGGACTCATATGGATATTGTAGTCCAAGTTTTGTAGAATTAGGGATTCTTTATTCGTAAAGGTGTATTAAATGATGGAATTAGGGTTTGTCAACTCAATAAACATAAAAGTGTCAAGTATTCATCTTTTCACCTCTCTAACCCTAATTTGACTTTAAAAGGATAAAATTGGGACTTTTGCATAAAAGATACTTTTTGTAGTACAATTGTGTATATGGAACCTAAAGTAGGGTTTGTGGATTTAGGAAGTGGAAAGGAGTAATAATTGGACTAAAAGGGTAATATGGATAAAGACATAAGAAAGTGGACATAAAAACCTAACTTGAGAATCAAAGCAGTCCTTTTATAGGATTTAGAGTCATGTAGCAACACATTGGTGTATGCATTGAATTTTAGGTTGACTTGCTTGATTGTGTGATTAATTCTACTATTCCTATTTGTACTGCACATTCTCCTGAGACATGTATGTGGTTACACCTAAAATTATCCATTGTAGTTACATGCAATTTCTTAGAGGTTTTCCATGCATCATTGAAATCATATGCTTGCTTGTTTATTTCATTCCATGCACACTTTAAAGTGAATATGATTACCACATTATATATGAACATGACTAGCCCAAATCTATGCCACCTATGGATCTATAGAAATGCCATCCGCCTGGATAGGGGAAGGCATGTTTTGGTACCAGCCTGAATAGGGGGTACATGAGAAGTCACCCGCCTGGATAGGGGGAGACATGAGGAGTCAACCACATGGATAGGGGGAGACATGAAAAAGTCACCCGCCTGGATAGGGGAAAATAGTGAATACTTCAGTATGAGGCGTTGAGGTGTTATGACAGTGGGTGGAGAAACCTAGATTGGGTAGTCATGGTGAAACTATTAAATTTGATTTATTAAACATTAATTGTTGAATATGTTGTTAGCACTATTTGTGAAATTTTTCTTTCCCCCACATGCCGGTATGACTTGTCATACTGACTGACATTTTGATTGTCAGCATTTTTAGGATAATCTTGCTGGAAATCAGATATTCAAAGAAAGAAGGCATTGAAAGCAAATAAATGAAGTAAGGCCCAGAGGATATAGATGGATGGTTTATTTCTCAGTAAATTCTAGAACCCATATTTTGTAAGCTTTGAAAAAGAATTTTTTTATCCTATATCAAGTTTAGTTAGTAGAATTTACTAATCATTTTTTATTATGTGTGAAACAATTTCATCCTATTTATGGGATAACATCTCTAGTTTCTTGCCCTTCCTTAATTAGAGGTTGCTAGGGAATGGGGTCATAACATTTGGTATTAGATCCTAGTTTTCCACATAATCCTTAATAATTATTAAATTTTACAAAGTCTTTAGAGCCCAAAGAGAGTTATTAGAGGATTTTTCAAAGCTGGAGGTGTCTAGAAAAGGATCACGATCCGATGACTGGAAAGATTTTCCTCCACCCCGCTAGTCATTTTATGAGGACTCCCAGAATCTGCGTGATTTCCTAGACAAAATTTGAGTATTTGACTTGAAATAAGATACCTCTAGGATTTCTCATCTACTCTCATCACTTCTTTGCCCCTTTCTGTTGACAAACTCTTATTACCTAGGGTTTCTCTCTATCCACCTCCTCTTGTGTATTGGAGTTATGGATGATAAGGGTTAAGATATCCTCCACCAAACAATAAAATGCATGTAAACAAGATGTCACAGATATAAGACAATGATAAGTTATAAAACTATGGTTAATTGTGTTATTTGTGTTACAACACGGCCTGTGTCAAAATAGTTGTCATCCCTAACAACACCACCAATGAGTACCATGCGCCGAGAACAAGAAGAGACCCTCCTCCAGAAAGAGAAGGCACCCGGAAGGCGAATCCTCCAAGAAAAGGAAGACAGAAGGTGAAGCCTCTGGAGAGAAAGGCCATGAGTCTAAACCCATCCCCTACCACATCGATAACCCTAAAGAAAGCCCTAAGTCTGAGGAAGAACCCATTTCTGAAGATGAAGTGAAGGATGTTGATGATTCTGGACCGGTAATCGGACCGATAGTGACACCTTCTACTGATATGCTCTGGCTCAAGCAGTAGAAGAAGTTGACTGAAGCTATCAGCACCCTCGCTCTCATAGATGTTCCCCGTAATGAGAACGATGGACTTGTGCCCATCTGTCCCCCCCTCGGTGCCACCATCATGGATTTCATGAAGCTAAATATTGAGCATTTATGGGGGGAAGACAAGAATGAAGTGGTAGACAAGGCCGGCGCTTGGCTTTTGGCTGTGGAAAATGGGTTCTGCATTTTGGAGGTACATCCAAGAAAGAAGGTTTTGTTCATCACTCAACTTTTGGAGGGAGCAGAAAATATATGGTGGGAGAGCCATATCATCGGACAAAACCTAAGTGAAGAGCCCATGGCCTAGCTAGATTTTCATGATCATTTCACTATAAAATTCATACCTCTCACATCCAAGAAGGAAAAGGAAAAATAGTTCACTTTCCTGGTGCAATGGAAATTGTATGTGGCCGGTTATGCTCACCGATTTTGCCTCTTGGAGCGTTTTGGCTACATGCTGATAGAAAAAAGGAGGATGGAACATTTCATGGACAGACTTCACCCTGTCATTAAGCCCCATGTTATGGCAAGTAAGCCTAAAACTCTCTCTGAAGCTCTCAACTTCACCCTGGACATGGATAAGACAATCATGCTCTAGCAGAACCCACCTAAGGGATATCTCATCTTCAACAAAGGATGCTTCAGATCAAGGAATGAAAATAAGAAGAACTAGGGTCACCACCACATCAATGGAGGAAAGGGAAAGCCCCGCAACGAGCATGACGACAAGGGGCGTCATCCAAATGCCACAAATGTGAGAGATACCATCCTGGAAAGTGTCACTTTGAAAGGAGGGTGTGTTTATGATGCCAACAAGAAGGACACTTCTAGGATAAATGCCCCCTTCCTGATCCCAAAGGACAAGCCCGAGTGGTAGCCCAACCAGTGGCAGTAGCACCACCAATGGCCCAACCAACACTAGAAGCCCCACCAGTCCCGCCTATAGGAGATCGCTGACAGGCTTGAGTGTTCGCCATTGACAATGAGGAAGCCCAAACTAATGCCAATCATGTAATAGATGGTAATAACACTTAGAGTAGTTTTTCCATCTTTGATTATGCAATGTAATGGAAGTTGACTATCATGAAAACTATGTAGGCACACTTGAAATTATGGGAAAAAGTGTGAAAGCTCTTTATGATTTTGGATCAACAAATACTTTTATTTTGAGAAATCTTGCAACTATGCTCTGTTTGGATTTCAAGGATTTATTATATGTGTTGGATGTCACTACCCTGAGCAGTAAGATTCTTACATATCTTGTGAAAACCCCTATTTTACCTATTAAATATCTAAGTCATGATTTCCCTGCCAATTTTATTTTGTTGGACATGAATGACTTTGATGTGATAATTGCCATTGATTGGCTTTATACCTATAGAGCCCATATTGACTATAGGGAGAAAAATATTTTAATAAAGAGACATGGTCACCCACCTTTAACCATCAGAGGGAGCAAGGATGCAACCACTATTCTGTATGTGTCGGTCTTAAAAGAAGAACAAATGAGGATTTCCTCGCAGTTGTCATAGAACCTGAACCTAAGGTTAAATGCTTAGAAGATAGAGAGGTAGTTCGAGACAATGCAGATGTGTTCCCAGATGTTTTACCTAGCATGCCTCTAGAGAGAGAGAGGTGGGTTTTACCATAGAGTTAGGTCCCAGAATGAACCCTATCTCTAGGGCACCTTGTAGGATGGCCACTACTAAGTTGTTAGAGTTGAATAAGCCATTGTAGGGATTTCTAGACAAAGGTTTCATTAGGCCTAGTACCTCATCCTGGGGAGCTCCAATTCTCTTTGTTAAGAAGAAGGATGGATTAGTTTGCATGTGAATTGAGTATCGCATGATAAACCAAGCTACCATAAAAAATAAGTACCCTCTACCCAAAATCTACGACCTATATGGCCAACTTAAGTCAACCCGAGTCTTTTCTAAAATTGACCTAATGTTCGGGTACCATCAATTATGAGTTAAGAATGAAGGCATATTGAAAACCTCTTTCCGTTCTCGTTATAGCCATTATGAGTTCTTAGTCATGCTGCTTGGATTGTCTAATGCCCAAGTGTTTTTATGAACCTCATGAACACTATGTTCCAACCATTCCTTAACTCTTTTTTCATAGTGTTCATAGAAGATGTCTTAGTCTACTCAGATGACCTAGACCAACACCAAGACCACCTGGTTGGAGTCCTTGAAATCCTGAGGAAGCAGAATTTGTATGGGCAGTTCTCAAAATATGAGTTTTAGATTGATCATCTCGGACACATCATATCCAGAGGGATGATCTTAGTAGATCCTACCAAGGTGTGTGTTGTATGTGATTGGCCAACGCTGAAGAATCCTTATGAAATTTGTAGCTTCCTAGGATTGGCAGGGTATTATCAATGGTTCATTCAATATTTCTCAAGGACCACCCTACCCCTTACCAAGATCACTCAAAAGGATGAGAAGTTCATATGGTCTGAGTTTTGCAAAGCCCATTTCCTAGAGTTGAAGGAGAAATTGACCACAACACCTGTGTTGACTCTTCCATCTGGCAATAAGGGTTTTATGATCTTCATGGATGCGTCCAAGATGGGACTAGGGTGTGTGTTAGAGAAGAATAAGCATGATGTTGCTTATGCATCCCAACAACTCAATCCAAATGAAGTAAACTATCTGACACATGACATAGAGTTGGTTGCAATCATACATGCTCTGAAGATCTGGCGACACTACTTGTATGGTGCTACCTTTGAAATGCTCACTGATCACAAGAGCTTGAAGTATCTCCTGACTCAAAAGGACCTCAACCTAAGATAGAGAAAATGGATGGAATATATGAAAGACTATGATTTCACCATCGTGTATCACCTAGGAAAGGCTAATGTGGTGGCAGATTCTCTTAGTCAGAAACAATTTAGGTGTGCAGCTGCATTATCCACTCAGTGGAGGGAGTTGGAGGAGTATGCCAGATGGCCCCCACAACTATTAGAATACTGGATTTGTTTAGCTAACATTCAGATAAAACCTGACTTGTTGAATGAGTTAGTAGCTTCCCAATTGGTGAGCCCAGAACATGAGAAGATGAGAGGTTTATTGGAGGAACCATAGACACACTTGTACTTGGGTTTGGATGGAGGGATCTGATACAAGAATTATATTTGGGTTCTAAAGGAGTCACCTTTGAAGACTCGTATCCTATAAGAAGCTCATGGCTCTAAGTATATTGTACACCCTGGACTTATAGTGGTATTTCTAGTGGCTTGGAATGAAGAGGGACATAGCGACATATGTGGCCAGTTGTCTCATGTGTCAAATGGTGAAGGTTGAACACCAGCGACCCGGAGGATTACTACATTCGATTGAGATTCCTTAGTGGAAATGGGACCAGATCACCATGGACTTTGTGGTGGGTCTCCCCAAGACCAAGAAAGGTCATGATACTATAGGGATTGTGGTGGACCACTCAACCAACTCGACACACTTCCTTTCCTTAAAGATTACTACCAAAGTGTCAGACTTAGCCGAGTTGTATATCCAAGAGATAGTCTGTATGCATGGTATTCTGATCTCGACTATTTCTGGCCGTGACCCCAAGTTCTCCTCAAAGCTATGGAAGTAGGTGCATGACGAACTTGGGACAAGGCTGAAATTTAGTACCTCCGACCACCCCCAGACTGATGGATAGCCAGAGAGAATGATTCAGACTTTACAAGACCTATTGAGAGCTTGTGTGCTCGATTGGGGTAGATCATGGGAGCAATACTTGCCTTTAGCTGAGTTTCCCTATAATAATAGCTACCAAGCCAGTATCGAGATGCCTCCATAGAAAGCGCTATATGGGAGGCCATGTCGGTCACCACTTCACTGGGATGAGGTTGGTGAGAGAACCTTGTTGAGGTCAGAGGAACTTCAAATTTATGCTAAGTCGCTTTGATCAGGCAGAGGAAAAAGAAATCCCATGATCGACAGAAGTCATATGTGGATGCAAAGAGGACTGATTTACATTTCACTATGGATTAACATGAGTTTCTGAAGATCTGGCCCCTCCAAGCTATATCCAAGAATAGAGGAAAATTGAGTCCCTGATATGTGGGTTCGTTTGAAGTTCTAGAATGAATTGGGGAAGCAACATACCATGTAGCCCTACCCCCACAGTATATCATGATGCATGATGTGTTCCATGTGTCCAATCTGAAGTAATATATAGGTGAAAGATTCAAGCCATGTGCTGAGCATTGAACCTATTGAGCTCTATGGGAGCCTGACATATCTTGAGTCACATGTGAGATTACTGGATACTAAGGTGAAAGAACTCATAAACAAAAAGATAGATATGGTAAAGGTTCTTTGGAATAACCATGAAGAGGATGAAGCCACATGGGTGTTGAAGACAGACATGGAAAGATCATATCCTGAGTTGTTTGTATGATTAGCTGAATTTTGAGGACAAAATTCTTATAAGTGGGAAAGGATGTTATAACCCCAATTTTGGTTGTATTATTATGCATATTTGATAAAAGGGGTTTGCTTGACAATTTTTGTGCATTATTTTACAACTTGGGTTTCTTTGCAAAATTGTCTTGAATTATGAATTTCATGCTTTCCATGTTTAATAAGTCAATGGAAGGATAAAGAACAAAAGAAAAACCCATGATAAGGGTAAAGGTAAGAAGGAAGTAAATAACTCATGATTTATTTAAGAAAAATATGGAATTCTTTAGAAGGTGGCATAAGTGGCCACAATAGGATGGTTTTAGTACCACTTGCATTCTAATATCTAGAAAAGTCAAAATTAAGAGAATGGAAAAGGAAGAAAGAGAAAATATGAGTTTTAATGCATTATATATGCCTTTTTGGTGCATGACTTGCATATGAAGAATAAGAGTTATTCTTTTCTACTTTTGATCCCAAATTGTGTCCAATGGTAGATTAGTCATCAAGAACTTTCCCTTAAATTTGGGATTAAAAAGCTTAATGGATTAGGAGATATGGATTTTTCAAAAATTCATAAAGTTTGGAGATAATTTGGAAAAGTATTAAATGTCACCTTTTTCAGATCAAATTAGGAATACTTATTTTGGTGTCATGATTTGTGGGCCGTTGGATCCAAGATCCAAAGGTGGGTGTTTGTCTGCTACCTTCAGCCGTATAGGGAAATAGGAATAGGGAACCTTTAGTTCCAATCTGATTTTCTCCACTCCTGGTTCATATGCGAGATTGGGAACTTGTTCAACATATTCACAATTAGAAACTGAATTCATTCCTTCTACATTTTCTAGGATTTTAAAGGCCCTAGAAGCTTCACCCTAAACCTTAATGGAGGCAGAACTACTAGAGGGATCCCACTTATAAAAGGTGGGACTAGAGACCCTCTCTGTGTGCACCATTACCCATGCAAGCACGCTCGTGGCTCTGTGATCTCATCCCTTCCCTCAATTCCACCCTAGACCCCTATTCTCATCCTCCGTCGTCCACCTAGGACCTCATTGGAAAATGGCTACTCATCCCGACTGCTCTGACTTTTCTGCGGCCAATTGGCATCGTGAGCGAGTTGGTCTAGGCATAGTGGTGCTCTGTGCACATATATCTACCTCTCAGAGGCCCCGAGGTCTTGAGTAAACCTTGGTGTTGACTCTCTGGGACTGCTGCTCACGAGAAGGGCCAGGCGGAGGTTGAAGACAACCAACCGTGAAAAGACCACCTTGCCTCCGATCCACTTCAACCGTGAAAATGACTTTCTGGCCATTTTGCCTTTTCTCCTCATGAGATTAATCGATTTGCCAAGCGAGCAAGCTGCCTAGGTGGCGGCCTATGATTGGTCAAAAAGGGTTTTATTTTGCAAAATTCTTAATAAATCATAAGATTGTCCAAAAGTAGCAAGTAATATATGCATTTTGATCAGAAAAATGTAACCTACATGATAAAAATATAATCTTGATCAATATCTTCTTCCAATTCGAAAGATGTTCAAAGTTGATGACTTTAATACTTTAAGGAATCCAAAACCCTAATTTGTGACCATTGATGATTCTAATAGACTTAGTCAATGTTGTAAATCAAAGTTTGATCTTTTATGAATGAAAAGAAAACCTTGGACTCATATGGATATTAAAGTCCAAGTTTTGTAGAATTAGGGATTCTTTATGCATAAAGGTGTATTAAATGATGGAATTAGGGTTTTTCTACCCAATAAACATAAAAGTGTCATCTTTTCACATTTCTAACCCTAATTTGACTTAAAAAGGATAACATTGGGACTTTTGCATAAAAGCTACTTTTTGTAGTACAATTGTGTATATGTAACCTAAAGTAGGGTTTGTGGATTTAGGAAGTGGAAAGGAGTAATAATTGGACTAGAAGGGTAATATGGATAAAGACATAAGAAGGTGGGCATAAAAACCTAACTTGAGAATCAAATCATTTCTTTGATAGGATTTAGAGTCATGTAGAAACACATGGGTGTATGCATTGAATTTCAGATTGACTTGCTTGATTGTGTGATTAATTCTACTATTCCTATTTGGCCTGCACATTCTCTTGAGACATGCATGTGATGAGGCCTAAGATTATACATTGTAGTTACATGCAGTTTCTCGAAGGTTTTCCACACATCGTTGAAATAATATGCTTGCTTTTTTATTTCATTCCATGCAAACTTTAAAGTGACTACGATTGTCAAATTATATATGAACATGACTAACCCAAATCTAGGCCACCCTAGATATATGGAAAGTCCATCTGCCTGGATAGGGGAAGGCATGTTTGGTACCATCCGGAATAGGGGGTACATGAGAAGTTACCCGCATGGATAGGGGGATACATGAGGAGTTACCCACCTGGATAGGGGGAGACATGAGAAGTCACCCACCTAGATAGAGGGAGACATGATGAAGTCATCTGCTTGGATAGGGGAAGACAGTGAATACTATAGCATGTGGCCCTGAGGAGTTATGACAAAGGGTGGAGAAACCTAGATTGGGCAGTCATGGTGAAAATGTTAAATTTGGTTTGTTAAACATTAATTTTTGAATTATGTTGTTAGCATTATCTATGAAATTTTGCTTTCCCCCACATACCGGTATGACTTGTCATACTAACCGATGTTTTGATTGTAAGCATTTTTAGGATAATCTTGCTGGAAATTAGATATTCAAAGAAAGAGGGCATTGAAAGCAAATAAATGAAGTAAGTCCTAGAGGATTTTGATAGATGTTTATTTCTCAGTAAATTTTAGAACCCATGTTTTGTAAACTTTGGAAAAGAATTTTTTTTTATATTGTATCAAGTTTAGTTAGTAAAATGTATTAATTATTTTTTATTATGTGCAAAACTGTTTGAATTTTTGGGATAACAACTCTAGTTTCTTGGCCTTCCTTAATTGGGGGTTGCCGAGGAGTGGGGTCGTTACACTTAGTCTCTGATATCCATGATGAACTTGAGGCATGGAAGGTCATCTTCTCAATGTTCAATCCATGTTCCTTGAACCATGAGTAGACTGTCAGAGATAATGTGAACTCAATATCATATATTGATTCACATGTGCATGCGCATGTGCTTCTCTATCTCACTTATCAAGTGGCCAGGATATCATACTCCAATAGGAGGAACAAATCCCATATCTATCACTCATAGTCTATCCCCATGTGTTAAAGTCACCCAATCATCATCGTTATAACAACCCATATTTTAGGACTGCATTTGATGATGTCAAAGCATAACCAATGACATGTGACGAGTGTAGTGATTTCAGGTCTATGAATCACAATCACCACCTTCACTATGAGAGATGATTGTGATAAAAAAACCATGTGTCACTCTCAAGATGGGTCTGTCTGATACATTGTTCCCTAACATGTATATGTGTTCTTGGTTTGATATTTCCATATCATAACTAATGAGGTTTAGTCACCAACCAACTCACACTCTGATCTTATGTGTTATTGTTTTCTATCAACCTTCCACTATAACAACTGATCAGGGACATAATGAGAATATGTATATGTACTCATAACATATGTATGATCTCATCCACAAGGTTAGTAACTTGACAACATATGTCATTGAGTAATATAATTTTCCAGGCCTTCACTCTATATCCTCATTATCTCATAACTGAGTGAAACAGATGAATTGGATGCTCGCCTTTATATATGTTATTATTAATCATATCCTTTTAGATAATTATGTCATGTGAATCATCATATGATTGGCTCTATGGGCATACCTTACCAACAAACTCCCACTTGCATTTAGAGCCAATCACCCATGGATATTATCCTTAGTGATCTAAACATGTCCAACATGCTTATGTTGTGCTAGTGCCTATTTAAAGGGTTATCAACACTTTGCTTATAGTCATGATATTGCATGTTTATTATCTCTTCGCTCTGAGATGAAACCAATGTAATATGGTATTTGATTTTCCTTACTAATAATTAGTTCAATTGTTGTTATAATACCTCTACTGAGTCATCAATGGTCGAAACATCTATAAATTCATCATATGAACTTTTAGATCCATATAGCATCACTCTGTGTTCATAACACAAGCATACTCAGATTATATTTTAGAATAATTAATGGCTATTATTTTGGAACCTTTCAAACTAATCAACACTTCTTCTTTTTAAATCAAAACTATTTTAATTTGTGACAACTTTTGTCATTATGGAAGCTTGCATCAATGTAATCCTTTACATCCAACTCTTCCTTTTGTTGCTATCCTTATTGACTAGAAATTTATCCTTAAGTACTTCACAAGTACTAATGGATGTCTTGAATGACTTTCCAATACCCCTTATTGGATTTTACTGTCATCTTGTCATGTCCAATACATACAAGATTATATGGGATAAGTACATATATAGCATTCATCTTAGATTCACTATTGGGGTGGCCCATAGAATCCTATTCATGATATTTCCAATCTTCACAAGAATAGGAATATAGGGTTCATTAGAGACTAATCTGAATTCTCTCTCATTGAATCCATTCATGTTGAACTCTTTCAACACTTTTGTATTGTATGTGCTTAAAACTTCCATTGTGAAACCTTAAAGAACTATCCCATAGGTCTTGATCCTTATCTCATAAGATGCCTCACCTTATCCTTCATTATTGAAGGTGTTTTCATGCTACATCTCAATATTCACAATATTGAGATGTTATTCCTCATCATATGTGGAATATTCATATATGCTCCCACTAAATCTTTTGTAAAGACATATCTCATCTTTTATCTAGATTCAAGTCATACTCTTTGACTATCTTATCAAATCAAAAGATCCCATTTCTAATTTGCTTGTCTCAATCACAGATTAAATTTTGTAGTTTATAGTCTTTATTTGCATTCTTGAAGTTGTAAAACCTTTTAGGATGTGTCATGTACACATACTATGATGTATTCCCTTTAAGGAATACAGTTTCAATCTTCACATGCTAAAACTTTTAGTCTATTTTAATTACAATAACAAGCCTGACAATTGGTATAGGAATTTCTATCAAGTTCAACAACTTGAATTGATTTGAAAAATCTCATCCTACCAATTTGTCCTTTTATGTTATCCATGTAGGTCTTGATCATAAGACCCTATTAAACATGTGGAACTATCAAGGTCCTACCTTGTTAGCTTACATGAATCCCATATAGCTCAAAAATAGACTAGTTGGCTCATCATGTATGACCAGCCCATCTGATTTGTTGGATTCACAATCCTCCAATCTTAGATTTGTTCTACTAGAATATTTTGTTCTGTATTATATGATGAGCTTGAGACTCCACAAGAGCTTGTGATTCTCATTGTTCTAATTGTACCTCTGTGTTGGCATCAAACACTTTGAGTATTACTTTTACTCCCATTGATTCTTTAGGAACTCATTTGTCCTATTAACAAAACAATTTTGGTATTGGATAGGGATTAATAGTAACGTTCAACTATCATGGTTTATGGATACACCTTCTCAATAAACTACTTTCTCAAGGTGGGTTTCAATCCTTTAGACCTATTGGGACAATCCCAAATCATATCATATATGATGTCTTACAAACCATTCATGTGGTATATTATTTAGTGATATATATATATATATGTATATATATATATATATATATATATATATGAGGATATAAGAAGATTAGATTAATTAATAATTATAGCATGACTCATCATGGTATAGTTCCTTCATTCTAACACATCATCATGTTCAGATGGATTCTACTTGTGATATATTATCACAGTTTATTCATGAATATTGTCAAGTTATTGATGCAAAGTATTTCAACATTTGATCTCATCAAAGTTTCTTAATACTTTCATCAACGTCATACTTCATTTATAATCTCCTTGAACACTTCAAGAGATTTATGTTTCTTCTTTATTGAGTACATATCATCATATTACTAGTTAATGAAACGAAGTATAAGTAATCATCCATAGCATTCATTCCATAAGATCTCCATGCATCATATACATGAGGTCTGATGGAAGACTTATCCTCCCACTACGTTTAGTGAAGGACGTCATGTCATATTGTGTGTGAATAATACTTACATGTTTCCTTAGGTTCAATAACCAAGGGAATCTAGATCAACATCGATATGTATTCTAGGCATGCACTTCTCATATTCATACCAGATGACTAATGCTAGTTATGGCCTTGAGTTATGAATTATCATCCTTTGGTATAAACATTATAAACATTCAACTTTGGATCATTTTCACATAAATATCGCAAGATGTTTTAGGGCCAATTCTATGAAAGATTATATATTTGAATCAAAAACAATAATCTCATACTTTATTGATATATTATCTGTGTCATACAAGATGCTCTAAAGTAAATTTTAAATAGTAGTTCAACTAACTCTATTACATGCCCATTGGGCTAAGATAAATTTAAATCTAGACTATAGCTTCTGCAACTCTTACTTTACATTGTCCATCTTGTCCTTCAATGAAGGCCTTTACTTCTTGTCAGATCCTGCACACCAACATGTCAGATATTTGTTTGGTATCACATATCAAAACTAAGAAGTAATCAAATTTATCTTATAAAATTTATACCTAAAGTGGATGCCTCAGTTCCATCCTTCTTCTTCTTTAATTCCTCTAACCAGAGTGGGCAATTTCTTCTCCAATGTCTAGGCTGGTGAGAATGGTGACAATCGTCTCTTTGTTTCTTTACTCCACCTTTTTCCTTGAGATCTGAAGGCTTAAGCTTCTAGATAGCTTTAGAGCCTTTCTTAGATTTGCATTTGCCTTTAGACTTACCCTTTGTCTTGCTTATCATCATCACAAACTTGGGCTTGTATTTCTTCATTGTGTCTCAATTGTGCTCAACATGCCCATCAACTCTGTCAACGACTTGTCAAAGTCGTTCATATTGTAGTTCATTACAAACTGACTATATGACTCTGGCAGAGACTACATAGTCATGTCAGTATCCAACTCTTGACCCAAGGGGAATCCCAGTCTAGCTAGGTTCTCCACATACCCAATAAGCTTGAGCACATGGGGACCTATTGGGTCACCTTCTTCCATGGTACATTTGAACAACGCCTTGGAGATATCATATATCTCTTGTCTTGCCTAATCTTGGAACATCTTCTTGAGATATGTGACCATCTCAATCACATCCATGTTCTCATGCTGCCTCTACAACTCATAGATGATGGATCATAGTATCAGACACTTGACATCCATGATGTGATGATCCTGATTTTAGGGTTTTGATACTCAATCTAGTATTTGAGACTTAATTGGTGTAAAATGATTTATTATGGAACTTGAGGTCTTGAATGGTCAATTTGAGTAAGTCAATCTTCCATAGATAATGTGATAGGTTATTTTGAGGCATACTTTGAGTCGAATATCCTTTAAAAAAACATGTTGGGATAGTTAGGACTTCACATGTAATTTAAGGAAGTACATGGACCCCAATGGTTGAATAATGAATCTTGGTATGCATCATAATTGAAGAAAGTGGATTGAACATGATTCATTGTAGTTTGATGATTAAATTGAATTTTAGTCGAGGTTTATATAATGATTAGTAAGGTTGTTTGGATATTCATTTACATGACTAGATAATGGAGTTTTGATCTCAAACTTTTTGGAAGAAAAAATTATATGATAGAAGAGTTGTATCTCATATTTTAGGATGATTGGTGGTACTTATAAATAAATACAATTATTTGAAGTTGAAGAGATTCATAATATGCATATCAGTAAATTGTGGTCTTTAATCATTTAGTATCTAGGCTGTATGGAGGTGTCACGTTGGCTAATTCCCTGTTTTCCTGGGCGCAACCTTCAATTGCAGCGTGACCTGATCCTATCTGTTAGTTGGAGATCTGATGGAGAGTCCATCATCACCAAACTCCTAAAAGTGAGGAGCAGGTGGACATTTTCCTTGGATTTAGAAGGGGAGACCTCGCTAGAAATCTAGGAGCATTTGTGAGATCAGTTGAATCCCCCATGCTTTTAGGATCACAATGACCACTCGTTGGTGGTGTGTGGTAACTAGGACTAGAGGTTGACTCCCCCTCTTTTCCGCTCGTCTCCACTGCATTTTACAATACCCAAACAAAGACAACAGGAAAACTAGGAGGGACACAGAAAAGCTATAGAGCTCCACCCATATGAAGCCATGGCGAGCAGGTGCCTTGGTCTATACCTCCCCACTATATGGTCGTCGACTTCTCCCAACTGTCAATGGAGGAGCTTGGACGGAAGGTTTTCACCTGCTCAAAACATTCTTGGGCAAACGAACTTCTCGTTGGAGTGGAGGAGCCGGAGAGCGGGTTGCCTGAGGCGAGGGTGTCACAGAATGAAACCCCTGATTTCCATGTCACCCAGCTCCATCTCCATGATCCAGGGATATCACCACCATGGGGGAAGGAGCCGATCTCTCTCCCTTCATCAAGACGATAACACAGGACCGAACGAGCAAAGTCAGAGCTTGACGCCAGCAAGGTTCCTCACCGGAGAACTCACGTACAACGAAACTAGGCTACAGAAGACCTGAGGCTGGCACGACACTGGAGCCTGATCGCAAGGTTCCTCACTGAGAACCTAGGCCACAACAACACATCCACATCGAATGATTCTGGTACAGGAGCCAGACCTATTAGCTCGGGATACAAGTACTCCTCTTGCGGCCATGATTCCTCACCTGAGGACTTGTTTGTGGTGGCACCCAGATCAGAGGATGGGACCTCACGCTGGAGCAGGAGTCATGTCTTTTTCATGAGGGCGAAGCCATCCAGAACACCCTCAAACCAGCCAGCTCACCAGTTAAAGCAAGCAGTCTAGACAGAAAGCCAACTAGCTCATTAAGGCAACACTGGTGGATTTCTCACAAGGCCCACATGGAGAGATCTAAGGTCTCTGTCCTATAATCTGACGGCCATAGAAATTACAGACAAAGTAAATCTCTTTTGATACTCTAGAAATAGATCTCACCTTAGAAAATGCACTATAAAAAGAACCAGTATCAAATAAATCCCCCCCCAAAAAAAAACCCCTGGATTCAGAAAAATACCCTACTTATGATGAAACCCTTAGATCAGACCTTTGAAGTAGTAAGTTTTTAATTTACAAGATGACACCTCTGTTAGGATATATTAAATGTAATAAATGATATTTATTGACATAAATTTTGAGAAACTTTATTCTAGACCCTAATATCATGTAGAGACAATATGTTGAACATGATCAGAACTATATGGTCAAAATATTAGGTCTTTCTCCATTAATGACTTATAAGATGCTTTTCGTCTCATATTAATCATAGAAAATATACCAATCATCAGAAAAATATGAAATCTGAACCAGAACCTTAGAATGACATATGGATCACTATATAAATACCAGAGTCATATAAATCAGGATCAGTAACACCTAGATTTGACCTAAATCCTAAACTGGATCAAAATACCATTAATAACGGTGAACCTTGTATTAATGATGAATATTTGTTATTAATCAGGTGATGACCAGAGATGTAGATGATCCAAAATATAAGTATGAATCTCTGAACTCAGGTACATGGATATAAGTATAAGACTAGTTTTTGCTGGATGATAATTATGAGTAATTGCTTGCATGCATTTGAATATCCTGTTGGATGTACATCTATATGTATTGTCATTTCCACCTTGAACAATAAGAACACTAAAGAAAGAAAATGGAATGTAGTTACTGATGGTTCATTAATCTCCCTATTAGAGAGGGAAAGTATTAATGTTGACTAGCACCTCCCTAATGGTACAAGGTATGTGGGGAGATCCCTAATGGTACAAGGTACGCGGGGATAGGGCCCAATAATATATGTTTGTGCTAAGTCCACCATAGTAATACATGTCCATTGGAATATGGTTAATAACTTGGGTTTACCTGATTTTCTACCTTAAATAATGCTTTCATTTTTCTTTCTTCTTTTTCAAGTATTTTAAATATGCCAACATAGTATAGTGTCTTTCAACCACATACCAACTTTATGTTGATTTGCTGTTTCACGTATGTTTTAGGTTCAGAGCTAGCATGGGATAAAAGAATAGGATGTGAGAAAGTTGTACAGGTTGTACCTATTGTATAGATCATGATTAGCATACATGTTCATAGACTTGTAAATCTTCTTTTAATATATAAATGTAATTTATTTTGTAATATACATGTTGAATGCTGAGAAATGTTATGGTGTATGTTATGTTGTATGTTCATGTATGCGCAAATTTCTTCCACAATGCACTCTGATACAATTGCCTAATGTTTTTGGATTTTGTCTTCTCATCTCCATGGGTTTTGAGAAGGTGAAAATCCGGGGATGTTACAGTTGGTATCAGAGCATGAACAATAGCTACACCTAACAATTGCTCACCATGAAACATAAAAATAAATTTCACCTTTCATTTTAAAACCTAGAAACTTAATAAGTGGTTATACATGGACTAGGTTTGACTTAGCCTCTAGGTTAGAACCTAGATGTTCGAGAACTAGGTTTAGACAAGTGTCTGAAACCCTTTGCATATAGAGCTCATATGTATTGGGTAGCTACACTAGTCTACATCTCGTTCTCACCATTTCACTAGGTTACATGACACTAGACTAGCTACTATGTGTGGGACACTCGATTTTTTTGATTTGGATTTGTTTTCCAATCGGCTCGAGCCTCGACAATTTTCTCTGACGTCTTATTTCTTAGAGAGAAACTATATAATATTTTATTATATATATTTAAATATAAAAATGTGTCCCTCACGCTGGAGAGTAGTTAGTGTTCATGCAACCTAAGTGAAAGGGAGTGACATCTGTCTAGAAAAGAGACTACATCTAGATTAAATGTCTAGAGCCTTATCAAGATATGTGATATGTAGAGTAGATGATAGAATTATAGTCGATATAAGTATGGATGATTGTATCGTAGGTTGATCCCTGAGGTATAAGTTTCTTTATAAATATCTAAGTTGTATATGAGGTCTGAATACAGTTTTGAATAATCTAAGACAAGTCTAGGTGATGAAAGTACATACTTTTTTCTTACATAAGATAAGCTAAATTTAGACAAGGTTGAATATGCATGAGCCTCAAGCTCTTTACAAAGGAGGACCCCCAGTGTTAGGACAAGATACATGGTAAACTCCAGGGAGAGTGAGACCAACAGGGAGAGGGTCATAGGACCTACCCCACAATATATGAAAATTATGAGATATATGTGAAATGATGTGTCCTAAGCTGGGTTACTCCTAAGTAGATGAGTTGAGTCCTTTTGTATGATTTAATTCTTTATATGAGAGTTGGGTAAAAAAATTGATGGGCAGGTGACTCATAATGAGAAAGTCAATCCTTTTGTTTGAGTTAGGTCTTATCTTGAGTGACATATGTTTGTGAATCTCATCATTAGCAGTAAGTGGGGTGATATGTGAACTCTGATTTTGAGAGTAAAATGCCTTGTGCATAAGATACTTGTAAATGTTGTTCCCTCCACTTCTCTTTCTTAATATATGCTGCAAGAAACCTCACTTGAGCTATATAGATGATTTATACCCTGAGGAGTCACTCATATAAGCTTGACATATTCTACATTCCCTTCTTATATCATGCACGTAACATTCAAGTTTGAAATCATGATAAGATTGACTTAGTATATTCCCTTCCTTATCACATCATACATGAAAGATAGATATCTGAAAACTTGTTCTTGAAATAAAGGAATCTTCTAATCATAGATTACAAGATCATTGAATATAATTCTGAACATCACCTTCCTAAATCTAAGTTTTTAGTCTGATGATAAAACTCACCCTATAGGTTGAGACCCTGATTTACAAATAAGAAGAGAAATCCACCTCTATTGATGAAATCCTAGTATGATGGTGATCATAAATAACAATAATGATGTAAAATGAAAAACTTTCATAATAGATGACATGAAATTGTGGTATGACCCTACATGGTTTAGTAGGGGTGAAATATGAAAGCTTGACTATAACCTTCTCAGCATAATGAGCATCAATAAACCCTTATTCCTAGGGTATTAAGGGGATGTAAATCCTATAACAATACTTTGCCATTAAATGACTCAATTATTCATGAGGCTTCATTTATATAAGGTAGGTGGGTACCGCTACAATCTTGAAATCCTGAAGAAGACAATTTAGGGTGTGATCATATCAGCACCAATGCACATGCGGAATTATTTGTCATATTCTTGTCACCTAGAAGTGGTCACCTTTATGCAGTTTGGATCGTTGATAACACCTAAAGTATGATGTTAATTGAATTTCGAGGATGAAATTCCACCTAAGGTGGGGTGAATATGATGATCATGATTTTAGGGTTTTGATACTCAATCTAGTATTTGAGACTTAATTGGTGTAAAATGCTTTATTATGGAACTTGAGGTCTTGTATGGTCAATTTGAGTAAGTCGATCTTCCATAGATAATGTGATAGGTTATTTTGAGGCATACTTTGAGTCGAATATCCTTTAAAAAAAACATGTTGGGATAGTTAGGACTTCACATGTCAATTAAGGATGTACATGGACCCCAGTGGTTGAATAATGAATCTTGGTATGAATCATAATTGAAGAAAGTGGATTGAACATGATTCATTGTAGTTTGATGATTAAATTGAATTTTAGTGGAGGTTTATATAATGATTAGTAAGGTTGTTTGGATATTCATTTACATGACAATGGAGTTTTGATCTCAAACTTTTTGGAAGAAAAAATTATATGATAGAAGAGTTGTATCTCATATTTCAGGATGATTAGTGGTACTTATAAATAAATACAATTATTTGAAGTTGAAGACATTCTTAATATGCATATCGGTAAATTGTGGTCTTTAATCATTTAGTATCTAGGCTGTATGGAGGTGTCACATTGGCTAATTCCCTCTTTTTCTGGGCGCAACCTTCAATTGCAGTGTGACCTGATCCTATCTGTTAGTTGGAGATCTGATGGAGAGTCCATCATCACCTAACTCCTAAAAGTGAGGAGCAGGTGGACGTTTTCCTTGGATTTAGAAGGACAGACCTCGCTAGAAATCTGGGAGCATCGGTGAGATTAGTTGAATATGCCATGCTTTTAGGATCACAATGACCACTCACCGGTGGTGTGTGGTAACTAGGACTAGAGGTTGACTCCCCCTCTTTTCTGCTCGTCTCCACTGCATTTTATAGTACCCAAACAAAGACAATAGGAAAACTAGGAGGGGAAAAGAAAAGATATAGAGCTCCACCCATCTGAAGCCATGACGAGCAGGTGCCTTGGTCCATACCCTCCTCACTATATGGTCATTGACTTCTTCCAACCGTCAATGGAGGAGCTTGGATGGAAGGTTTTCACCTACTCAAAACATTCTTTGGCAAATGAACTTCTTGTTGGAGTGGAGGAGCCGGAGAGTGGGTTTCCTGAGGCGAGGGTGTCACAGAATGAAACCCCTAATTTCCATGCCACCCAGCTCCGTCTCCATGTTCCAGGGATATCACCACCATGGGGGAAGGAGCCGATCTCTCTTCCTCCATCAAGATGATAACATGGGGCCGAACGAGCAAAGTCAGAGCTTGACGCCAGCAAGGTTCCTCACCGGAGAACTCACGTACAACGACACTAGGCAACGGAAGACCTGAGGCTGAAACGACACTGGAGCCTGATCGCAAGGTTCCTCACCGAGAACCCAGGCCACAGCGGCACATCCATAGCGAATGATTCCGGTACAGGAGCCATACCTATTAGCTCGGGAGACAAGTACTCCTCTTGCGGCCATGATTCCTCACCTGAGGACTTGTCTGTGGTGGTGCCTAGGTCGGAGGATGGGACCTCACGCAGGAGCAGGAGTCCTATCTTTTTTGTGAGGGTGAAGCCATCCAGAACACCCCCAAACCAGCTGGCTCACCAGTTAAAGCAAGCGGTCTAGACAGAAAGCCAACAAGCTCATCAAGTCAACACTGGTGGATTTCTCGCAAGGCCCACATGGCAAGATCTAAGGTATCTGTCCTACAATCTGACGGCCATAGAAATTATAGACAAGGTAAATATCTTTTGATACTCCAGAAATAGATATCATCTTAGAAATTGCACTATAAATAGAACCGGTATCAAATAAATCCCCCCAAAAATAACCCTGGATTTAGAAAAATACCCTACTTATGATGAAACCCTTAGATCAGACCTTTGAAGTAGTAGTATTGCTAGTTTTTAATTTACACGATGACACCTCTATTAGGATATATTAAATGTAATAAATGATATTTATTGACATTAATTTTGAGAAACTTTATTCCAGACCCTAATATCATGTAGATACAATACGTTGAACCTGATCAGAACTATATTGTCAAAATATTCGGTCTTTCTCCATTAATGACTTATAAGATGCTTTTCATCTCATATTAATCATAGAAAATAGACCAATCATCAAAAAATATGAAATCTGAACCAGACCCTTAGAATGACATCTGGATCACTATAAAATTACCAGAGACACATTTTAGATCGGTAACACCTAGATTTGACCTAAATCCTAAACTGGACCAAAATACCATTAATAACGGTGAACCTTGTATTAATGATGAATATTTGTTATTAATCAGGTGCTGACTAGAGATGTAGATGATCCAGAATATAAGTATGAATCTCTGAACTCAGGTACGTGGATATAAGTATAAGACTAGTTTTTGCTGGATGATAATTATGAGTAATTGCTTGCATGTATTTGAATATCTTGTTGTATGTACATCTATATGTATTGTCATTTCCACCTTGAACAATAAGAACACTAAAGAAAAAAATGGAATGTAGTTATTGATGGTTCATTAATTTCCCTATTAGAGAGAGAAAGTATTAATGTTGACTAGTACCTCCCTAATGGTACAAGGTACACGGGGATATTCCTAATGGTACAAGGTACACGGGGATAGGGCCCAATAATATATGTTTGTGAGAAGTCCACCATAGTAATACATGTCCATTGAAATATGGTTAATAACTTGGGTTTACCTGATTTTCTACCTTAAAGAATGCTTTTATTTTTCTTTCTTCTTTTTCAAGTATTTTAAATATGCCAGCATAGTATAGTATCTTTCAACCACGTACTAACTTTATGTTGATTCGCTGTTTCACGTATGTTTTAGGTTCAGAGCTAGCATGGGATAAAAGAACATGATGTGAGCAAGTTGTAAAGGCTGTACCTATTGTGTAGATCTTGATTAGCATACATGTTCATAGACTTGTAAATCTTCTTTTAATATATAAATGTAATTCATTTTGTAATATACATGTTGAATGCTGAGAAATGTTATGGTGTATGTTATGTTGTATGTTCGTGTATGCGCGTATTGCTTCCGCAACACACTCTGATACAATTGCCTAACATTTTTGGATTTTGTCTTCTCATCTCCATGGGTTTTGAGAAGGTGAAAATCCGGGGACGTTACACATGACATCTTTAGTATGCTTCTTGTAAGCATCTTTGTCAACCTTTGGCACATTTTGAGGTGGTTCATCTAGTTTTGGCATTTCCAGGACATAGAGCTTTTGCTGATATGTGAGAACAATTCTTAGCGTCCTGAACCAGTCATGGAAGTTGTTCCCAATTAATTTTGTCCTTCTGAAGGACCGATCATAGAGAAAAGTGATTGTTTGCTGTTTCATTTCGTTCTACAAAAAAATTGCAATTTTACCAAAAACTAATTTTGATTTTTTTTATTTGATTAAAATTTGGGACATAATAATTAGGTATTTAATTAATTATAATTCTCATTATTTTGTTCAAATTGACAACCCTCAAGTATCAATTCGGAAAATTGCAACGAATGATTTTCTAATGAGCTAAGATCTAAAATGATTCAATTATTATCCGACCTTCACCAGTGTCCATAATCAACCATTAAGGTAGGCAATCATGATAATTGCATCATATGCAACTCTTGTATAGATGATATGTGTAATTCCTTGTCATAATCATGTGTATGCTTCATGGCTTAGACTCTCTAAGAATCACCAGTTATGCCTGACCCACTAGCTAATACGATAATACTACAACTGACTTTGGAGGTACTTGCATTACTACCATCACACTTCCATGAGGTAGACGACGCACCACACTTTGTTGTAACCTATGCTTGGTCGAACAAGCTTTTTATGTATATTGCAATTGGAAAGCATCTTAGACTTAATATGTTTTATTGAGGGGTTTTATATATCATATATATACATATACTGTATCCAATCACCACATATAGTATGTACCATATACATGCTATATCCCGCAATGTAAACATGCAATATCAACAAAAAGTGATGGTTATGGCCATGTCTACATGTAATTCCTTAGAGCCACAAGGAATTACTACCACCTAGGTCAATCATCACATCACATGTATGAACTTGCGATTGATGTAGATCTCTGCTTGCCCATCTGGGTAGATTAGTTCAACCCTTGAATTGGTCGTCTCGTCTCTTGGTCGGTCAGTTGGTCCTCCTATCCAACCGATGTTTGGATTCCTTCCAAATGTTTGGTTGGGCCTCCAAGGATGGTCATCTGGTCTCCTATCCAACTGATTTCTGGACTCCTTCCAGACAGTCAGTTGGATCCACCATGAGGTCGTTTGGTTCCATCACTTTGTCGTCCTTTATCCTCCAGACAGTTTGTCATGTCTCGCGAACTGGTCATCTCAACTGGCGATGAACATATTAAATGTCATTGTATGAAAAGAAACTATCCTATTGCTACTTTATTACATTGAATAAGAGAAACCTTGAATTACATTCAAGGGGAGCAAAGGTAGGAAAGCATTAACTTTACAATTGGAAGAGAGAGGTAGAGACTCGGTGCACAAATCGAGATAAATAAGAACCAAACCATCCAACCACACACAGATAAAGCATATTGGCCATAACATACCATACATCCACCATCAAAACCGCTTTTAGGGTGATGTGAGTAAATTGCATATATATATATATATATATATATATATATATATATATATATATATATATATATATATATATATATATATATATATATATATATATATATATATATATATATATATACACACAATACATATATATATAACCAAACCATCCAACCACACACAGATAAAGCATATTGTCCATAAACACACCACACATCCACCATCAAATCCGCTTTTAGGGTGATGTGAATAAATTGCATATATATATATATATATATATATATATATATATATATATATCATCAACTAATACTCAATCCCAACTATGTTGGGGTCAGCTACATGGATCCTTCTTTTAAATTCAGTTCTATCATGGGTCATATTCGGGTTGATATGTAGAGATTTAAAATCTCTCTTTATAATCTCTTCCCATGTTAATTTAGGCCTTCCTCTTATTCTATTAATTATGCTTGCCTCAATAGTATTGCTTTGTATAGTTGCATTAGTCGGTCTGTGTTGCACATGTTCATACCATCTAAGTTGGCCCTCGCGCAACTTGTCCCCAATGCTCGCCACCCCCACTTTATTCCTGATATATTCATTTCTCAAGTGATGTTTTCTTGTCTTCCCACACGGCTATCTCAACATACACATTTCAGCCACGTTCATCTTGTTGAGTCCTTGTTTCTTCACCGTCCAACATTTACTCCCATAGAGCATGGTTGGCCATATAGAAGTTTTATAAGACTTGCTTTTTACTATGGGAGGGATCTTCCAATCACATAATACTCCAGTTGCACTCCTCCATTTCAACCATCCTACAGTGATCCTATGACAAACGTCATTTTGGACATCCCCATCTATTTGAATGATAGATCCCAAGTAATGAAATTTATCACATTTTGGTATATCTACTCCGTCCAACTTGGCTCCACCATTCACACTGTGAGATTGGCTAAAATTGCAATTCATATACTTAGTTTTTCTCCTATTAATCATCAATCCATTTGATTCCAGTGCCTTTCTCCAAAGTTCAACTTTATCATTCAAACCATCTTTAGTTTCATCAATCAATACAATATGATCAACAAATAACATACATCAAGGAACATCATCTTGAATAGTCTTTGTCAACTCATCCAAAATAAGAACGAACATATATGGACTGAGTGTGGATCCTTGGTGTACCCCAACTATGATGGAAAATGTTGGTGTCTCCTCCAGGATTCTTCACACTTGCAGTAGAGCTACCATACATGTCTTTAATCAAGTTAATGTACTGGATTGGCAAACCCTTTTTCCTCAAAACCATCCACAACACTTCTCTGGGTACTCGATCATAAGACTTTTCTAAATCGTTAAAAACCATGTGAAGATCTCTTTTCTTTCCCTATACTTCTCCATAAGCCTCCTTATAAAAAAAAATAGCATCTGTTGTTGATCTACCAGACATGAAACCTAATTTGTTGTTTGATATCTATGTTATAGATGCTAGCTTCTGCTCAATAATCCTCTCCCAAAGCTTCATAGTGTGTCTCATAAACTTGATACCTCTATAGTTTGTGCATCTCTGAACATCGCCTTTGTTCTTGTAGATGGGGACTATAGTACTATTTCTCCACTCATCTGACATCTTCTTTGTCTTCATGATCTTGTTAAATAAATTTCCTAACCACATAACTCCTTCATCTCCCATACTCTTCCATACATCAATGGGAATATGGTCCACATGCCTTTATCATTTTCATCTTTTTAAGGCATTCTTGACCTCAAAATGTGAAACTCATCGTGTATAAATGATATCTCTTGTGTCCCTGTCACATGAGTCTCTAACATTATTTATAGTATCTCCATTGAAAAGCTTATGGAAGTAATTTCTCCATTGGTTCTTTATATCATTGTCCTTTACCAACACTCTACCATCTTTATTCTTGATGCATTTTACTTGATTCAAGTCTCTTCCTTTCCTTTCTCTTATACGAGCCATTTTATATATATCTTTTCCCCCTTCTCTAGTGTCCAACTTCTTATAAATATCATCAAAGTATCTAGACTTTGCCTCCTGAACAACCTTTTTTGCTTCTTTCTTTGCTTGCTTATCTCTTTGGAATGTTGCATCATCTCGAGATTTTGGCAAGCTCCTATAGATCTCCCTTTTTCAGTTTAATAGCCTTATGTACTTCATCATTCCATAACCAAGTCTCTCTTTGTGGAGGCCCACAACCCTTGGACTCCCCCAAAACATCTCCGTCAATTTTTGTTATGTAGGAGCCCATGTTATGCCACATAGTGTTGACATCATACTCTAAATTCCAAGTTCAGTCCTTAATGAGTTTATCATGAAAGGTCAATTTCTTTTCTCCTTTAAGATTCCACCACTTGAACCTGCTATCTTGAGTTTTGTTATGCTTGTCTTTATTGATCTTCATGTTAATATCCAAAACCACCAACCTATGTTGTGTCATGAGTTCTTCACTAGGTATCACTTTATAGTCCTTGCATACTGTACGATCCTCCCACCTTGTAAGGTGGTAATCAATTTGGCTACAATTGTGTCCACTCTTGAAAGTAATCTTATGAGATTCTCTTTTCTTAAAATGGGTGTTTGCCACAATCATATCATATGCAACTACAAAATCTAATATACTCTCTCCTTCTCCGTTTCTTCTACCATATACAAAACCCCCATGAACTCTCTCATATCCATCATTGCTACTCCCCAAATGTCCATTTAAATCACGCTCAATAATGATATTCGCTTTTGTTGGTATTCCTTGCATCAATTCATCCGTGTTATGCCAAAAATCGTTCTTAGCCTCCAAGCTAAGACCAACTTGGGAGGCATAAGTGCTAATAATTTTGAAATCTTCCCCCCAAGAACGACCTTGATAGCTATGATTCTATCACCCATCCTAGTGATCTTGACAACATCATCCTTCAACATCTTATCAACAATAATACCTATTCCATTTCTATGTTTATCAATGCCTGTATACCGAATTTTGTATCTTGTGTCTCCTATATCTCTACAACATTCCCCTATCCTCTTAGTTTCCTGCAAGAAAGCTATATTGACTTTTCTTCTCATAATGGTATCTACTATCTCCAAAGATTTTCCTATCAAAGAGCCAATATTCCAATATCCAACTCTAATCCTTTTTTCTTGGACTTGATTCTTTTCATGCCTTCATCGCAAATGTTTCCCTTGCACATTTTTACCTACATCCAGACAATGATGCGATAGGACTTGCTTGTTTACCCACACCCGTCCAAGATGTAGAAACCCTTGCACATTTTTCACTACATCTGGGTGAGGATGCAGCGGGACTAGCTCTTTACCCACACCCATCCAAGATGTGGAAACCCTTACTTGTCCTTCAACACAACCAGGCATCGTTGTGTCGAAACCCCTTGAATATTTATCATTGCACGTGGGTGTTAATGCAGCGCGTTTCTAGGTAGGGATGCTCCAACAAATGTTTTATAAGGATCCATGTCATAGAAAGAGTGAAGAAGTTTTTATGGCTGGCTATAAACCTACCACCAACCCTTCTCCTTTACTCGAGCTTGGGACCGAATACATTTGCAAAAAATATGAAAACATAGGCAGAGTTACACACACACACACAGACACACACACACACACACACACACACACACACATATATATATATATATATATATATATATATATATATATATATATATATATATATATTAGTTTGGGATTATGTGGTCTTTGATCGGATATGCATATGAGAGAAGTTCAAATATTCACATTTTATGCAATAAATAAACAATAAAAGAAAAAATCTAATCATATCAATTATCCTAAAATATAGTAAATTAACTTGGCTCTGATACCACTATAGGGAAATATGGGCACAGAGTATAGCAATGGAAACAAAAATTCTATCTATCCGTATTTCTATAACTGTAAGATCGCGTCAACTACTATGAAATAGGAAGGATGGTTTAAGAGAGTTATACATGGCCATGTAGCAAGTCCAGCGAATAAACTCACTTCTTTGCAACTGTTGACAAGTTGCTCTTGGACGGTGGTTGTGCAACTCCTGGTCTTCACCACAAATAGTTGTCTGCGAACCTCTGCAGTGACTCCGATGGTCTCACCATAGACTCTAGGTTGACTTTGCTCTTCGAGCATCATCCAAAGGACTCCTGCCTCTAGATTAGTCCACACAGACCAACTAGAACTCCTATCGTTCACCAAGAACAGATAGGAAGGAGTTGTCCCTCCCGTTGGTGTACTAGTCACCAACCTACTCTCCCACATCGAAAACTTCTTAGTTGTTCTCTATCGTTGGCTATCCCTCCCTGTCGGGTAGGACTTGTGTCACGAAACCATTTGTTACCCTCCTCCTACCCCCACTAACTACAAAGGCTGAAACAGATGCTTACAAGAAGCACCTTGATGATGTTGTGGATGTCAAGTGACTGATGTTGTGCTCAATGAACTATGAGTTGCAAGAGCAGCATGAGAACATGAATGGCATGGAGATGGTAACACATCTCAAGAACATGTATCAACATCAAGCAAGACAGGAGATATATGATGTCTCAAATGCTTTGTTCAAAAGCAAGATGAAAGAGGGAGACTCAGTTGGCACCCATATACTCACTTTAATTGGGTATGTGGAAAGCTTATCCAAGCTGAGTTTTCCCCTAGGTCAAGAGTTGGCCACTAATGTGATTCTACAATCGTTGCCTGAATCATATAATCATTTTTTCATGAACTACAACATGAACAATTTTGACAAGCCGTTGTCAGAATTGTTGGGCATGTTGAGGACAGATGAAGAAAGACAAGCCCAAGTCTATGATGGTGATCAGCAAGGCAAAGGGAAAGTCAAAAGGAAAAGGCAAGGCTAAGAAAGGTTCTAAAGCCAGGCACAAGCCAAAGTCATCCGTGCTCAAAGCTAAAGGTGGGATCTCCAAAGAAGGGAGTTGTCACCATTGTCACCATCCTGGACATTGGAAAAGAAACTGCCCACTCTACCTGGAGGAACTGAGGAAGACGAAGTAGGGGACAGAGATCTCCACTTTAGGTATATAAATTATTGAGATAAACTTCAATACTTCTTCATCATGGGTACTAGATACCGGATGTGTATCTCACATATGTTCTAATATGCAGGATCTGATAAGAAGTAAGCCTTTACGAAAGGGCCAAGTCGAGCTGCGGGTTGCTAATGGAGCAAGAGTTGCTGCCACCACAGTTGGATTTATTAGTTTATCTTTGCCTACAGACCTTGTAATAGAATTAGAGAATTGCTATTATGTACCTGCCATTAATAGAAATATTATTTCTATATCTTGTATGGATAAGAGTGGATTTGAATTTCACATTAAGAATGGAATTATTTCTATATCCAAAGATGAGATCTTTTATGGCAATGCCCCTATGTCTTATGGTATCTACTTGTTAGAACTTGAGACTAGCATATATAACGTAAATACTAAAAGGTTAAAACTTGACAACTCAAACAAAACATTCTTATGACATTGTCATCTTGGGCACCTAAACGAGAAGCACATATCTAGACTCCATAAGGATGGTTATCTAGACTCTTTTGATTTTGAATCATTAGAGACATGTGAGGCATGTTTATTAGGGAAGATGACCAAAACTCCTTTCACTAGACACAGTGAGAGAGCCAGTGATCTTCTAGGGCTCATACATACTGATGTATGTGGACCTTTTAGATCAAATGCTAGAGGAGGCTATCAAGTTTTATGGTTTCAATGCTTTATCTCAAAAAGTTTTAATTTCCGCTGATTTTTGGTATTCCACTGCTAATCGAATCGCTTCCGCTAAGTTTAAATCGTGTTTATATCGTTGTTTGGAGATCAGAGCCCACAATTGAGTGGTATCAGAGCTCCAGGTTCGCTGAGTCTACATAGGCATAGGACTTAGGATGTCGAGTCTATCCTTAGTATCTCTCCCTTATCTAATAGAATCTTCTGCTCCTCAGGAGAAGAAGATACATAAGGATGGCAGAGCCACATGATGAGTATGTGGCAGAGAGTAGTGCTAGTGCACCTCGAGACGGTGCAGGGGTTCCAGAAATAGAACATCCTGCACCTGAACCACCCCAGTTTGACCCAGCTAATATGGGTAACCCAGCAGTTCAGACGATTTTTGGGCAGTTTATGACTGCCATGACACACATAACTGACAGGATGCCCATGCCTGCACCTAGGGCACCTGCCCAGCCTAAAGGACACACATAACTGACAGGATGCCTAAGACGTTCGAGCGATTTCGTCGTGTCGGAGCTACCGAGTACTTTGGGACTGCCGACCCCGCAGATGCTGACCTGTGGTTAACAGAGTTGGAGAAGGCTTTCAGGATTCTTAATATCCTAGAGGCTGAGAAGGTTAGACATGCTGTCTATCTTCTCAAAGGCAGTGCTGGTCACTGGTGGAACATGAAAGAGCAGAAGAGACCTGGGATAGAGTTCTCGTGGGAAGAGTTTCGTCGGGAATTTATCAATAGATATTTTCCAAAGACCTTCCTAGATGAGAAGATCTCTCAGTTTGAGAGATTAAGGCAGGGCATGATGAACATTAGCGAGTATGAAGCTAAGTTCATGGAGTTGCTACGATTCTGTCCGCACATGGCTGCCACAGAAGAGGAAAGAATCAGGAGATTCGAGAAGGGTTTGAATGCTGATATATCAACCCCTGTGTCTGCCTTAGAAAACCGAGAGAGATTCTCTACCTTCGTTGAGTCAGTCCGAAGGATAGAGAGATCTGTGGTTGAGAAGAGGCAAACCCAGAAAAGATATCCACAGTTCCAGGGTTCTTCATCTAGGGATTTCAAGAAACCGAGATTCTCTGCACCTAACCCTCCACCACCCAGATCAAGTTCCCAAACTCAGTGGTCACCAAGTAGAGGCAGGGGACGAAGCCTACCTCAACAAGAGACTTACAGTTCTGCATCAATGTCAGTTACTGGACCACCAAGACCACAACAACTGGAAAGAAGTTGCTACAATTGTGGGAAGGTGGGGCATTTAATGAAGGACTGCCGATCTAGGCCTGTCAGTGTGACACAACCTCAGAGGCAGAGTCAACAGGGATCTCAGAGAAGGAAATCTCAAGGAGGAACTCGAGGACGCGGGCAAACGTCTCAAGCTGGATCATCATCACCACCTCAACACCAGGCGACAACGAGGTTCTATGCGATGAACCCACCAGATGCAGTGGTCAATCCACGGGTAGTGGCAGGTCAGATGGAACTTTTATATTCTGATATGTCTACATCCTGTGTTGTATCTGTTCTGATTGACCCGAGTGCTACACACTCTTTTATCACTCGGAGAGTGATTCGTAACTGCAATATGACGGTTAGTCATAGGACAGATAGTTTGTTGTTGGAGACTCCGCTGAGTGGGTTTGTCGTTTTGCAGGAGGTATGTTCTCCCTGCATCCTCTTCTTTTCTGATCATCGCATTCAAGTGGACCTTATACCACTTGATATGCAAGGATTTGATATAATCCTTGGGATGGATACCTTAGAAAGGTATAGAGTTGTCTTGGATTGCGAATCCAAGTTGGCTGTGTTTGCTGATGAAGGCAACACATGGATCTTTCAAGGTGAAAGAAAGATTCTGCCCACCTGTCTTGTATCAGCTATGGTTGCTGATAAGCTGTTGAGGCAAGGATGTTATGCTTTCTTGGCCCATGTGGTAGATGTTACCAAGGAAAGTTCTAATCCTGCTGAAGTTCCCATAGTCAGGGAATTTGAGGATGTGTTTCCTGAAGAACTTCCTGGTATACCACCACCTCGGGAGATTGATTTTGAGATCAATTTGGTCCCAGATACGAAACCCATAGCCCATACACCATATAGGATGGCGCCTTCCGAGATGGCAGAACTCAAGAAACAGCTTCAAGAGTTACTTGAGAAGGGTTTTATCCGACCGAGCACTTCACCTTGGGGTGCTCCGGTCTTGTTTGTTAAAAAGAAAGATGGGTCAATGCGGTTGTGCATTGACTACAAACAACTTAATAAAGTAACAATAAAGAACAAGTACCCTTTGCCGAGGATCGATGATCTTTTTGACCAGTTGCGTGGTGCAACAGTCTTCTCAAAGATAGATTTGAGATCTGGATATCATCAACTCCGCATTAAGGATAGTGACATATCCAAGTCTGCTTTTAGGACAAGATATGGTCACTATGAGTTCACGGTTATGTCGTTTGGACTAACCAATGCACCAACTACATTTATGGAACTCATGAATAGAGTTTTTCGACCCTTCCTTGATCAGTGTGCTGTCGTCTTCATAGATGACATTTTGATCTATAGTAAGGATGCTCAGCAGCATGAACAACATCTTCGCCAAGCTTTGACCTTGCTAAGAGAACATAAGCTGTATGCTAAGTTTAGCAAGTGTGAGTTCTGGCTACCGGAGGTATCTTTTCTTGGACATGTAATATCTGCCTCGGGAATTCGTGTTGACCCTGCAAAGGTAGAATCTGTTCTATAATGGGAACAACCGAAGATACCGACGGAGATTCGAAGCTTCTTGGGGTTAGCTGGTTACTATCAAAGGTTTATTAAAAACTTTAGCTCTATAGCCTTACCTTTGACCAAGTTAACCCGGAAAGATGCTCCTTTTTCTTGGAGTGATAAGTGTCAACAGTCCTTTCAGTTGTTGAAGGAGAGGTTGACAAGTGCACCTGTGCTTGTGCTACCTGAGCAAGGAAAAGGATATGTAGTCTTCTGTGATGCCTCTAAGAATGGACTCAGATGTGTGTTGATGCAGAATAAACAAGTGATTTCTTTTGCTTCCCGACAGCTTAAGAAACACGAAGAGAATTATCCGACACACGATCTAGAGTTATCTGATGTGGTTCATGCCCTGAAGATCTGGAAACATTATCTTTATGGAGAGACGTTTCAGATTTTCACTGATCATAAGAACCTTAAGTATATCTTCTCTCAACATGAGCTTAACATGAGGCAACGTCGCTGGATGGAGTTAATCAAGGACTACGATTGTACAATTGGTTACCATCCAAGGAAGGCCAATGTTGTTGCAGATGCCTTGAGTAGGAAATCAGCAACATCAACCATGGATAGAGCACAACTAAACTCTTTAGTATGCTCTAAGAGAGATATGCTTATCTCTTTAAGGCAAGACAATGTACAGTTGAAGGTGTCATTGTTAGCCGGGTTGATGGCTGAGATGCATATTAAACCTACCCTAAGAGAGCAAATTAAGGAGGCACAACATGTTGATGCTGCAGTTCAGCAGATTAGATCAGAGTATGGAAATGAGAAGCGAGATAGTTTCCATGATTCAGATGATCATGTAGCATGTTATCATGGGAGGATGATAGTGCCGGATATGGATAACTTGAGGAAGTTAGTCCTGGAAGAAGCTCATTCTTCAATGTATGCTATGCATCCAGGAAGCACCAAGATGTATCATAATTTAAAAGATCTGTATTGGTGGCCTGGAATGAAGAAGGATGTTGCAGAATTTGTTCTGAGGTGTCCTGTGTGTCAGCAAGTTAAAGATGAACACCAGAAACCTGCAGGAACAATGCAACCTTTACCCATACCACAGTGGAAGTGGGACCATGTGACCATGGACTTTGTTGTTGGCCTACCCAGGACAAGCAAAGGACATGATTCCATTTGGGTAGTTGTAGATAGGTTGACTAAGACAGCACATTTCTTACCTGTCAAAACAACCTATTCTGCTGAAAGGTTATCACAGTTGTATGTTCAAGAGATAGTGCGTTTGCACAGAGTTCCTATCACTATAGTTTCTGACAGAGGTCCCCAGTTTATAAGTCGTTTTTGGGAACGACTTCATAATGCTTTAGGCACCCAGTTAAGGTTTAGTACGGCCTTTCATCCACAGACTGATGGACAGTCGGAAAGGACCATACAGACCTTGGAAGACCTGTTGAGAACATGTGTTCTCCAGTTTACCGGAAGTTGGGATCTACACCTAAGCTTGATAGAGTTTGCCTATAACAATAGCTATCAACATAGTATTGATATAGCACCTTATGAAGCCTTTTATGGTAGACGTTGTAGATCACCCTTGTGTTGGTATTAGACGGTTGAGCATCAGTTGTTAGGACCTGATCTTGTGTAGCAAACTACACAAAAGATTAAGGTAATACAGCAACACATTAAGACTGCACAAGATAGGTAGAAATCTTATGCTGACAAGCGTCGTAGACCCTTAGAGTTCGAGGTTGGAGACAAAGTGTATCTCAAGGTCTCGCCTTGGAAAGGAGTCCTTCGTTTTGGAAAGAAAGGGAAGTTAGCTCCTAGATTTATGGGACCTTATCCAATCATTGAACGGATTGGAAAAGTATCCTACAAACTAGAGCTGCCACCAGAGTTACAGAGGTTACACCCTGTGTTTCACATTTCTATGCTGAGGAAATGTCATCCAGATACTGAGTCAGTTCTACAACCTATGGAGGTAGAATTGAATGATGATATATCTTATGAGGAAGGACCAGTGTCAATCCTTGATAACAAAATTAAAAAGTTAAAGAAGAAAGATTTAAGCCTTGTGAAAGTCCTCTGGAACCACCGTGGTATTGAAGAAGCCACTTGGGAATTAGAGGATGAGATGAGAAGGAAATACCCTGCCCTTTTCTCTTAATATGTTTTATCGATTTTGGGGACGAAATCCTTGTAAGGGGTGGATAATTTGTAACATCCCTAACCTGGGTTATGAACTAACCCTAGATGTTTTACCTAAATGTGTAATTAAATCCTTGTGATTAACTTTGGGCATGTAATTAAGTTCCTATGAAACATATATTTCAATTTTGCTCCTTTATATATAAAGTTGTAGCATTGTTTTGTAATACAGGGATCTATGTGCAAATTACCCAGTTAAGGGATTAACTTGCAAATTGCACATGTTGAGATGTTCCTCTGATGTTGAGACATCATGAGGATGTTTATGATGAAGTTTGAGGGATTTCCCAAGCTTGAGCACCAAGGTGCAGCTGTGGAAGCAACCCCTGTACTTGAAAACCCTAAATTGGTGTAAAGTGCAATTTACCCAATTTGAGGGGTGCAACTTGTAAAATACATCATCTAAAATATCTTTTATGACTCTTGGCATCATTTAGAAGAGAAATGATGAAAATGTCACTTTATTTGAATAATCATATAATAAAGAACACCTTTGTGATTGAATAATCAAGGTGTATGTATAATAGCCCTTTTATGTGTATACTTTAGTGATGGGTTGATCCTCTTTGCCTTCAATTCTTGACCTTAGAAGGAGTTTGTCCTTAGAAATAAGATGTGGGGATGTGCAAGGAAGAAAGGAAGGACTTAGATGAGAAATGAGGAAAACATATGTTCTTATGTTGAAATTTCACCTAAGTATATATACTACCTTCCCCACTTAGCAAGGGAACGATCCTCTTCTTTTCATTTCTTTTCCCCTTGCTCAAAAACGACTAAGGCTAAGCTCTGGAGCAGAGAAGGACAACCAAGGGTCCTAGGTAAGTTTGGATCATCCCCTTTTCTTGAATTCATGGAGGAAACTCGATTTCAAGGTTGAATTCATGGCTAGCTCACCTAGCTTTATCTTCCTAGCCATTCCTTTCCAACTTTTCCTTGGAGAATTCACCTTGGCCGTCCTGTGGAGCTCAAAGACGCCATTAAATACCTGAAGCTTGGAAGCTTGGAGCTCAAGGAACAACCTTTAGGCGGGTTTTATAACTCTAAACCTTATGCTTGATTATACATCTTTTTCTATGCATATAGTTGCTAGTTCTTCTTCTTCCCTATCTTCCCTTGCATCCTTGCAAGCAAAATCGTGAAGAACTGCTACTGTTCTTAAGGTAGAAGATAAGGGCGTTAATTCCTATGCTTATCCATGGATTTCCACTTTACCAAACGACCTTCACCAATTGCCCATACGGTTTACACAACCGTTTGGTGGGCAAACGGTTTCAGGGTCGTATGAAGGCAAACGGTCTTCAAGACCATTTGGTCGCATTGACCAAGAGAAGACCGTATGGGAATATTGTTTATAATTATGTAGGTTAATCACCCACAAAATTTGAGAAGTTAACTCCAAAGCAATCGTGAGATATAAGAAAATCAATTAGCAAATCCAATTGAATTAAGTTCTGATTTTCAATCTGCTTAATTTGCTCTTTTTGGGAAAACGGTCTCAAGACCATTTGGGGAATCATCCAAACGGTCTCAAGACCATTTGGGGATCACCCAAGACCGTTTAGAGGTCTGGGGTCAAGTATAGTTGACCAATTGAAGGTCCAAAGGTACCAAATCATATTGCAATTAAGTATTGATGTGATGATCAACTCAATAGATCAAACCTTGATGAATTTTCACTAGAGTCCAAAGGATGGATGGGAAAACGGTCTCAAGACCATTTATAACTCATCAAAACGGTCTCAAGACCGTTTGGTGTCAACCCAAGACCGTTTGGAGGTCTAGGGTTAAGGTAATTGGATCAATTGAGGGCCCAATTATAGTGGGTTATTGAAATAATTAAATTGCTGATTTATGACTTAATGAAGGTACAACCCCTATCAAATCAACTTAGATTTTGATGAATTCATGGGAAAACAGTCTCAAGACCGTTTGGAGATTATCCAAACGATCCCAAGACCGTTTGGGACAAGTTTGGGCCCAATTGGAGGTCAATTGATAGGTTCAACCTTGTATTGATTCACATTGTTGAATATTGATGACCATCCGATTTGAAACCCTAATTGAGATGGACTTAACCCTAATTGGCTTTCAATTGAGGGTTAATTTGATGTCCAATTGATTGAGGCTCATCCTAATTAACTCAATTTATAAGTGGTTAACATGGCTTTGGCCAATTGAGGGCTTCAACATACTTAATCATAAACAATTGTAACTTTTGAACCATGTTGGAGGTCCAAACGGTTTGAGCCCATTTGGACCAAACGGTCTCAAGACCGTTTGGATCCAAACGGTCTCAAGACCGTTTGGGTCCAATCCAAATGGTCTCAAGACCGTTTGGGCTCAAACGATCTCAAGGTCGTTTGGACCAATCGATCTCAAGACAAGTTGATCAAACAGTTTCAAACCGTATAAGCTCAAACGGTTTGGAAAGTCAAACCTAGCATATGGTCAACGCACCCAAAAGGTTTGGGCAAACGAACTTGAGGTCATACGGTCTTGGAGTCAAACCTAGCAAACGGTCAACGCACCCAAACGGTTTCAAACCGTTTGGTGGTTGAAGGTCGAAACCGTTTGAAGGTTTTCAAGGTTATTTATACATAATCACTTGAAGTTGTAATTGGTTCAATGGTGATCTAATCTAAACCCTAATGGTAACTTAGAACATTAAGGGACTAAGTGATTAATGAATTGACCCATGATGGTGATCATGAGGTAAATTACCAAAATACCCTTGAGGGGTTTAATTGAGTAATACCTTTTTCTAATAAAACCCTAATCACACGATAATGATGTTTTGGCTTATGCTAGTCAATGAGGACTTAACCCAACCTGATCTAGAGTGGTGTTATCACCATCTACTAGTAAGAGGAGAGAGAAAGTATCATAAGAGAGAGAAAGTACCCTTTTATAGTGGAAACTTAAGTAAAGTACCTTCAATACACATGAATGTGCATGATTAGGGTATGATCCACCTATGTGAGATCATGGAAACCCTAATTATGATGTTAAGTGAATCTTAATCTTATCTAGGAGCTTTAATGATGATGTTTCTCATACATGATGATGTTATGAGTTCAATTCGCCATGAGGTGAATAGTAAACCCTAATTCTAGGGTGAGGTCATGTATTGTGAATAGTAAACCCTGATTGATGAATATTTGGGAAACTTGACTCTTCTAAGAGTTTGAAAGTGTAACTTCTAGAATGAATTGTTTAATGTTATCAGTTGAATTAACCATGCAGGTTGTCATGAGATGATGATCATAACCAGGTATGGATTATGAAACTATATTCATTGAAAGCATGCTTTAGCTTTATGAATAGTGATATATCCTGATGCATTGTCAAAAGCAACCTATGGATTAAAATGGGCTGTGAGAGCCATAAATACCATCAAGGTCATGCTTTAGAGATGACTTGTGATGAATGTATTGAGAAATGATGATTGATGAGAGTTAGGCTTGTTACATTTAGTATTCTCATTTCATAGCTGTTATGCTAATGTTATTGTTTGAAGAACAATGTATGATGTTAAAAGAATACTGAATGTACCTAACTAATCAAGTGTAATGTAGGGCCCTGATCATAGATCCATCATTGTCTGAGATCAAATGATGGTGAAACAGGTTTTCCTAAGGGAACTCCTGGATCACATACTTTTGAGTATGTGGGGTATATGGATGTGTAGAACCTTACATCCTAGTGTAGGTGTTTGATGTAGATGTGTAATCCATCAATCCTTCACTACAATCCCATACCGTATCAGTGGATGGTAAACATGAAACCTCCTGATGACGAAGAAAGCACAGATATCCGTATCAGTGGAAGATAAACATGAAATCTCCTGATGACGAAGAGAGTACAGAACGCCACTATAACTCTAAAATAGCGAAGGACATATTACCCTGGCAAGCTATTATAGTAGAGGCACGAGATGTCCTACAAGTAATCCTCTTACTGACTGAGGAAGGTGAAGGTCATGAGAATCCGGCTCTTTCGATGACCTAGTATGATACTGAGGTACTTAGCAGTGATTGGTTGGAGTATGAGTGGTAAACCTCATCTCCAAAGGGCATAAAAGTAATGTTTGAAAAACATAATCCACATCGTAGCATACCTGTTAGAGATAACTATGAGTTGATTGATTGATGTTACACTGTATAGTGCAAATGTCTTCATGTTTCATAACTGTTGAACTCATGCTTACTATTATATCCGATGTTGAATACTTTGAAGCTTTTACTGCTTAAGTTATTCTTTGAGATGTTATTATAAAGCTTCTGGCGGAGAGTTATAACTCTCGCTGGGACAATTATGTAAAATTGTCTCACCCCGTAGACTTCAACTTTTTAGGTGGACGTCGAGGATGGAGGAACAGGTCTACAGGTGACCAGTCTCAGCAGCAGTAGCACCAGGGGCAGCAGTAAAATCTCAGGTGGAGATTTAGCCTGCCATGTGGTGTAGTTAGAGTCAGTCTTATGTGTCCTCTGTACTCTCAGGTCTTGGAGTCTTTTGGTCTGATATTTTGGTTATGGGTTCTTGAGATTTTGTATCATGTTGTATATATAATTACTCAAGAAGTAATTATCTGAGATGTAAACATTTTATCTCCTTTTATGAAGGAAGTTTTATGGTTTCAATGCTTTATCTCAAAAAGTTTTAATTTCCGCTGATTTTTGGTATTCCGCTGCTAATCGAATCACTTCCTCTAAGTTTAAATCGTGTTTATATTGTGGTTTGGAGATCAGAGCCCACACCAATGTGCATAATAGTATATTTGATATATCTTCTATCTTTACATATTGATGTTTTATGGCTACGGCAAAATATTTGACTAAAATTCTTGTTGTTAAATTTTTTTTCCATTCTGCACCCATCCCTTAAAAACATATAGTGTAGGGTAGGTGGCCCTAGGTAAGGGAATTTTGTCTCATAAGTAATGTTATTGACTCCTATTCTGGAAAAAGGAAACTACTTACTCTTAATAGGAAAAGAGAGGTCTTGTTGGTGTATGTTCTTGAAGTGATTCTTACAAGGTGGTACCCAAGTTTTGAAAATCATAAACATTGGCATCTCTAGGTCGTAGAGCTACAACATTTTGCTAAACCTCTTTAAAAACTTCACTTCAATTATGATTTTCTATATCTCTCCTACCCTTCCTTTCATTACTTGATTCACTTTTCTTGTGATATAATTTGAAGGTCTAACAAGTTTGATTAAAGTTTTTCATAGAGCAGTTCACCCCCTTGAGCTAGATCATACAATAGATTTCTCTAATTCAAAGATAGAAAACAAAATCTACATTTCTTTTGCACTTTTGTATTTTTATTGTGTTTTTCATTTACAACGAGATTTTATTATTTTTAAATGCTTCTAGAAATTTCTTTCTGAATCTATTGACATGTTTTGTAATATGTGTAGAAAGTTTTTTTATTTTAAGGGGGGGTGAAAGGGAGAAGATGGGTATAATATTCTCTCTACATTACTACTATAGTATCTATTCTAATCTCCATCTCCAGATCACAAGTGACAATGAAGAGGTCACCTAGTGTTAGGATTTTGTCTCTTATCCTAATTGGATAAGAAATAATATCTAACAATATTAGGGAAGTGCAATTAATGTTAGATTTGGAGTCCAATACATTATTTCCTTATCTTTTTGTATTGTCATTCCTAATCCCTATAGAATTGTCATATCCTCTTGTATTCTCTAACCGGGAGTCCCTATCTATAAATAGGGATAGACATCGATGGATATTGTGTACCAAAGGAGCACCGATATGTGGGGGTGCCAATGTGTGGTAATTTCGGGTGTGCCAATGTAGGACAACATCGTGTGTCAAAATGGGAAACCACAAAGGATAGCCAAATGGGAGAGAGAATGAGAGCGGGTTACAAAATTCTATTGTGGGCACGGGATTGTGAGGGAGTGACAATTCTTGTAATCTTCTTGAAGTTGCTTAATAGAATTTTGCGGTCTTCTTCGTCAATCATGTTCTCTGCTTGGTTATTAATTTGGTAGTTGTTGGCTTTGTCGACGTTGGCGGTCGTGACTTTTATTGTGCATGCTTGGGCTGTATCTCGTGTGGGGTGTTTCTTGGGCTTGAAGTTTCTGCTAATCCCTTCAAGTTGTATCAGAGCAGGATTCATGAGAGACGATCATAAAGCATTGGAGGCACAGAGACGATGTCGACAACTACCGTTGGAGGTCATCCGGTAGTAAATCTTGATGGCAACATCGGTATGCAACCAGAGGGGAGAGAATCCACATGTTATGAAATATAAACGCGAGGTGGAGTCATGCAATTCACTTGCAAGGGGCAAGCGACAATGGAGGCTAACTGGTTCTATGGACTGGTTGGATTCTTTCTAACCAAAAGAAAGGAGCGGCTGATGAGAGGTCTACCGACTCGGAAGGTGTAGATGAAACAGTAGCATGGGTGGCGGGTGTCATGAACCCAAAGTTTGCTATATGTATTCAACTCTCACGGGCAGTCTGGTCTGAGATTGCAAACTCGGTTGCAAATTTCAACAGATGCAGAGGCGAAGCTATTAACTGTTGGAAAGAAGAATTCGTGGTTGGACCGACCACGCAGTGTCTTCAAGTGGGTGTCACTAAAAGAAGACACAACCCTATGGCATGGGGGCCAAAGGTACGAAGGATGCAGTTCTTCCAACCGCAGGTGGAGGTATTACAGTTTCTCAAGTTGTACAATACGAGGAGCTCTCACATGAAGGGTATGGATAGTCATGTCTGGACACACACTCCATGCAGGCGTGCATGGTGATACACTTCTGGGAATAGGAGCAGCTTCTGAGGGCGGAAGCACAGAAGAAGAACGGGAGCAGAGTTCTTGGAGGAGCAAATTCAGTGGATAAGATTCAAATTGGAGATTGTTAGGATTTTGTCTCTTATCCTAATTGGATAAGAAATAATATCTAACAATATTAGGGAAGTGCTATCAATGTTAGACTTGGAGTCCAAGACATTATTCCCTTATCCTTTTGTATTGTCGTTTCCTAATCCCTATAGAATTGTCGTATCCTCTCGTATTGTCTAACCGGAAATCCCTATCTATAAATAGGGGTAGATGTCGATGGATATTGGGGGGGCCAAAGCGCACCGATATGTGGGGTTCTAACGTGTGGTAACTTCGGGTGTGCCAACGTAGGACAACATCGTGTGTCAAAACGGAAAGCCACAAAGGATAGCCAAAGAGGGAGAGAACGAGAGTGGGTTATAAGATTCTATTGTGGGTACATGATTGTGAGGGAGCGACAATCCTTGTAATCTTCTTGGAGTTGCTTAATAGAATTATGCGGTCTTCTTCGCCAATCATGTTCTCTGTTTGGTTATTTATTTGGTGGTTATTGGCTTTGTTGACGTGGGCGGTCGTAACTTTTGTTGTGCATACTTGGACTGTGTCTCGTGTGGGGTTTTTCTTGGGCTTGAAACTTCTGCAAATCTCGTCACCTAGGGACCCAAGTTCATGTAATAGAGCATTTTGTGGCCAAGGGTGCTCGATTGAAAGTAGTGATTCAGATACAATGCCCATCATTTTCTGGCGCTGAGGAAGCTCATTTCTAGGCAGGTTCAAGCAATTTTCCAATTTTGTCACCTCCATAAAGGTGTACTCAATTTTTTTAAGTCTTTGATTTTTTCATTTTAATTATTTTAAATTTTTGACTTCCCAATATTCTTCGCATTATGGAGGTTCAAGATGAACACGCTTGTGTTCAAGTTTGTGATCTATCTACCTAGGTTGTCTTAACATATTGGTGAGCGCATTTTGTTACTTCAACTTACAATATGAAATTGATGTGGATGCTGATTTGATTTGTGGCTTTCTGATGTTCTATCCCTATAAGTGACCTAGGTGTTTGCGTGCGATAGTAAATTCAACCGGTGACAATCAAAATAACATCCGGGAATTGAACCAACTACCGGTCTTACTCAAAGAAGCATACATTGGTGAGTAGTATGTAGGTTTCATGTTCGATGATTTCTTTTTCTTCACAAATGAAATAAGTGTCCCTCCAAAAGAAAAATAGGACAAAATTAAGAGGAAAGAAAAACAGACAAGTTGACATTACATAGTGATTCTCGAAGGAACTTGAGTTGATCCGCCGCGTTAAACATTTCCCTTTTTCGTTCAGGATCAACTCAAAGAACAATATAACTATATCATTACATACGGAGTTAGACGACATCCCTCGTCTCTAGGGATGTACGAAGCCTGCGTACGGTAAACCTTTCTGTGGAATTATCATTCCAACAGAAACCGCGTGGAAAACCGAGCTCCAGGGCAGCAACTTGGCCTGTTGGGTGTTGTTTTGTTTTGGCTTGTTGGTCGTCAACTTGTCCGTTGATCAGAGCAGACAAATCTATTCTCTCCCATGTATCTTTTCATTAAGGACACGTTTGCTTTGTTGGATTTTTAAGAATCATGTATTTATGCTATCATGTATTTGCAAAATACTGGATTGTCAAAATCCCACAAACACAAATTTTATGTTTAATTTTTTGGATTTGTAAAATACATGATTTAATTTTTTTTTTAGTCCACCGGCTAGCCACAGATGGATTTTGGCGTCTGAGAAAATTTTGATGGAAACTAAAATGCGGGATTCCTATTATGTTCAGAAATCTCGAAATTAGACCCGTTTTCTGAATTATGTAAACCAAACATAAATTTTATGCAAATAGATGCCAAAATACAATCCAATAAGACAAAATCCAAGAAACCAACATGCCCTAAACATCATTTAGTCGTTGCAATCTCACCCCTTATTCTAGTGGCGTTTATCGCATCCTCTTTTCAGATCTTCCTCATCAATGGGACAATGAGAATCTCCTCAGGCCGTCACCCAACAGATTCCTGAATGGCGTCGTGGCCGTGTTACCCAAAAGAAAGCCAGATGAGAGCCGGCCGCATGCGCTGGCAGATGAAACCGAACTTGCCATACTCCATGCACTAATCCAGTTCAATTAGATTCGAAGCCTCGTTGACACGAGACAAAGTGCCGAGCTGGAATTGTTTTATTTTCTTTTTTTATGTTGGGTTGTGGTGTGCGTGATAGTTGGTTGGGGTTGAAGTAACAAGTCGGAAATTTTGAACTTAAAAAATTTGATGTGCAAAGTATACTCCAAGTGTATAAAAGAATACAAACAGCGATAGAACTGGCAGGGTCAAGAACTACTAAGAGAATACCCAATGACAAACATGATCTAATGAGAACCACAAATTCTTCAAGTATAAATAAGGAGTTATCGTTCTATCACAATCACGGAGCCTTATAATAGAGATGCTTAACTCTGAAGTTTTCATCCTTTCTACTCTTTGCTAACTACTTCTGTTGTACCTACATGACTCCTCTTAAAAATCACGTTTTCCTGCAACAAGCAAAAGGGGAAGATTTACATTACTATGGACCAAAGCTGAGTCATCCTATAACAGGCTGGACGCAAACTTGGGGCATTGTGTCCACTTACTAGACTTAACCGACTGCTTGGTTGCCCATCTAGCTAGTATATCAAGAACCTTATTACATTGTCTACTACAAAAGGCTTAACTAGCTACTGCCTCATTTTCCTTTCAATGTTATTGCATATTGGTTTGCACTCAGGGGATATTCCTATATCACCCTTAAGCATTTTGTAGGCTTGTTGACTATCTGTGGCTACTATAACAAGTTCATTGCTCGGTATGCACTCTTGAAGGCCATGGTCAATGGCCCTCAGTTTCCCCTCCAAAATGTCCTTACCGATGTCTTGTTCGGAATCCCATGTGATCCTTTGGCCTTTCCAGTCCCTGAGCATAAAGCTAGTTGCCCATCTCCTTTTGGCACTCCATATAACATGACACTAGTCTTTATATAGGGCCCAAGTAGAAGTACAATAAGATCTAAGGCCAAACTAGAAGAGAAGCAAAAACCAAACTACAAGATAATATGAAACGAAAATAGGGCTAAAGTATGAGATATGGCTATACATAAAGACAACCAAACTATAATATCAAGTCTAAACAAGAAGATAAGAGTAAATCACTCTTAAACTCCAAGTATAGCAATAGTATGGACATCCAACTATAAAATATAATATACATTATCATAAAAGAATGATCAGATACATTATTCCAAAAATCAACATCTTGGATCTCATGTACTTATGCACTCCTTCAAGAAATTGATCCCGTTGTTATATGCTTCCACCTTCAAAAGCTCATTTCATCCCATAAGAACTATATCTATGCGCATATAAATGGAGTTTGTGTCTTGGTTTGGTTGCATAAACCCACCACGTGAAAGCTCCTCAAGATGTATAAAATTGATAAATTGCTTACACTTGTGATTAGTATAACCACATCCTTCATATTTTTTACTATCAGATCAAGATCTCTGTCTAATTCATGCCACATCTAATCTATATCAGTTAGATCCTAGATTTACTGGTACTTCTATGACTATAATAATTCTAACATCTTTTTATGACTTTGTTCGTTATTTTCAAAATACTTGTGTTTATTCATGAATGAGTAACCTCAGACAAAAATATGATTAATGTATACATTAAATTTAAGCTTACACGAAGGTAAAATGATATATAAAATTTTATATATAAATATTGGAAAAAATATTGACACTTTGAATATTAGTATATGGTCACCTTGATCAATTATATTAACAGGCTGCCTCGATCGAAGACATGCCACTTTAGTCAGATCCCTTTGACTAGGTACTTTGACTGGCCACATTGACCGCCACTAGAACCATATCTAGTATATTGTACATTGGGTGCTTTGACCCAACATTTTGACCCGTCGCTTCGACCTGAAACTTTGACAGCCAGTAGTTGGGCTGCTCAATCACAAAAGTTATAATAACCGAATGAAATATGAGACATTGGTATGTAACAATAGTTGTTAGATATCCTAAGCCTAAACCCGTACTTTGGTTATTAAAGGGGCAAATTGAGTCACAAATGAGGAAATGGAAAAGAGGAGACTGAAAACTAAAAAACCTACCTAAATTCTTATAAATAAACCTAGTTGTTTATTCTTCCCTTATTTACCTTTCATGGATGACGTTTGGATAGGAGAAGTTGAATTCAGGGATATTCTTTTTTATTTGGGTTGGGTTAGTCTAAATTTCATCACAACATCTAGAAGTGAAAAATCATCAAACAAGCAAAACTTTTAGAATTCTAAGAAAATCCCAAAGAATAATTGTTTTTTCATATTTTCCCTATATTAATGTTATATAACTATTTAACTTCGAATTCAATTTATAGTTGTATGACTTAGTGAAATCATTTCTTTCTGAGAACTCTTACTGTGACAGTCCAAAAATGTTTATATTCATGATAATATGATACAAGAATGTTCTAGGCAGCAATGTATTCGTATTACCAAAACTATAATATTATGACAATTTATCTCAGAAGGTTATTATGATATGCATTTTATTCCTATTTATGAAATTGAAACAAAATGAAAAAAATCATAGTAATTAGAGATATAATCATATTATTTAGCCCAAGACATGTACAATACAAAATCTCAACAATTCAGTAATCGCTTAAGTTTTTCTAGTTTTCTAGAAATATTCATATTATTATGTATGATTGATATAAATTATTAATCCCAATAGACTAGATCTAGTATAGATCCTTCCAGCTATTTTAGTTATAGAAAATCTCTAAATCCAAAATAGAATATAAAATGTGCTGAAATATTTAAATACATTCTTAATCTAAGAAAAGGCTAGTAGGTAATTTTGTAGCAAAATTAAAGAATAAGTTAAACATTAGATGTCCCAAATACTATAGATTACATGTGAATCTATACGCTACAATGTAGGAAGATTTTTACCTAGCAACACATGTCATAATAGGTAACCAAAGTGTGTACAAAGTGGTTGGGTCTACAAGGTGGATTTATTTAGAGATATGGCCTTGCTAATTGCCCATAATACTCATTCAATTAAGTATTAAAAGAGTGTGTAATTCCATTCCATATTTTTCTCAATTGTATAACTATGTCAATTAGAAACTATTTTCATTGAGATGCAGATTTCCTAATCCTTGTGAGTAAAATACCATGATGTTCAAATTCTATAAAAAAGATATTAGAATAATCCATTGAACCGATATGTCAAGATAAGTTATATACAACATCATGTGGTTGTATTGAGAATACATACCTTTCCATTATGAAGATATACAATAGCAGAGTTTTTGTAGTAGTGTTGTAGAATCATGGAATTTCTAGACTTTTTTATCCTTTGTATTGAAATCAAGTCAACTTCATTACTAGCATTGCCTTTAAATTGCTTGATTTCTAATTTCTTTTTTGCATTTGTATTCATGATGTGAGAATCTGTGAAATCTATATTTTGTAAATTCAAAAAATGCTAAGGACATACTAGTTGATAAATAAATGAATTGTAAAATTATGGACTAGATTCCATAAGAGTCTATGTTGATTAGTTACGTTGATAAATATATATTAAAGCATCTCTCTTTTAGCTTGAGGATCTTGTTTTGAATATCAAACATAGTCATTTTGGTTTGATTTTTTTTTCTTAGGATAAAAAACTGAGAAATAAAGAGTATCCTAAAATTTGATCAAAATAGTGTTATGATAAGTTCTGGGAAAATATTTTCTTAAAGTGGAGTTTTATTTGAAAAATAAATAAAAAATGAGAGGGATGAAGAGCATTATAGAGTGGAATAAGGCCGTATTGCTTAAAAATACTCGGTATATGAGTACCAATAGGGATACACATTGGTGTCAAGACCTAAAGAAGAAATATGATGTGTTCAATGGTACACGGTACGTCAATACATCAAGAATAAGAAGAGCTACACTTCAATGTAAAGAACTTATCAATGATACATCATATCATGTGTATATGAATGGGAAATGAACCCTATTATGGACTGACATGTGGTAGATGCATGAATAAATCTTGAAGAAAAATAAACACACAGGCCATACCACAAAATATGTTAGAGTTACAAGTTGGAAGCATCATTGACTCCAAAGAGGATTCATTACCAAACATGATTGTTCAAACCATTCTAAAGTTGAAAATGCCTAGTACTGGTTGTGAGGATTCTATTAGAGCTTGCAACGATTATGAGAATGGGGGTTTCTCTATTAAATGTATCTATACACACTTGAAAATCTAAATACATAAATAGTGAGGGAAAATGGAGGAATATAATGAGATAAGGCATTAGCTAAAGTGAAATTCTACATGTGGATTGTATGTCATAATGTAATCTTAACAAATCAAAGAAGAGTAGTCAGACATTTATCTATTGATGGCACAAGTGGAAGATGAAACAGAAAAGAGGAGATGACATTACATGCCCTATGAGATTGTCACCATGTTTAGATGGTCTGGGAAAGCTTCATACCAGAAATCAACTTATCTCAATTAAATTACACAGAACTATGACCAGGGTTTAAATTTAACCTATTATAAATGAACAACACAACTCCATTTTAATGATTGCCTATTCCTACATGTGGAAGTACATGAGTAGTCACTTTTTTTAGATATAAATCAAGACATTTAGCCACCAAGTCCACTATATCATCAAAGAGAAGGAGATTACTACTAAAGACTGGAAAAAATATAAAATGAGACCAAAACTAATAAGTGAATACCATTGGCATATACCAAAAATAGGATAGCTTAAACTTAATAATAATTATGATATTCATAAGAACACTGCATCTATAGTTGTTTTAATATGGGACAAATGTGGAATATGGATAGACAGTCTACAAGTCCCCTAAACTTGCTTAGTGGTTTAACACGTTTGCTTATCCTAATTATTAGCTTAAAACCTTAATCTAATCCTTTTAGGTGCTTTTACATCATGTGACTAGCTTAAGTTTCAAGTTTGGTCCAATTTGAAAAATTTTTTAATGGGCGATTCATTCATCCCATTCCCTGGGTTTGAACTTATGACTTCTTGGTCTTACATAATCACTTTTACTACTGGGGTGCCACTTCATTGGCGGTCCAGTTTGGAAATTGTTTGAGCAAGTTATGCAATTATATTCTTATTTTGGACTTTTTTCCAATTTACCCATATATGATATTCTTCTTGCAATTTTTTCACCTTCTTTATGTCCTTTACTTGTATTCATACCATGCTTGAGTTGGTTTTGGACTGTGGCATCTAGATGTACCTTGGTTTGAGGATGTTACCTCTCTATGGTGAGTTAAGGTTTTAGTTCTCATGGATAAGCTACCTTGATAGGCTATCAACTGATGGTTCCCCTGGATCGATGACAACTGATGGTCATCCTTAGGTGGGGACAAGCATGGTGCTCTCTAGAGGTTGTAGGTTGATGGTCCTCTCTCTTGAGGCTCCTTTAGTTGATGGTTTGCTTGGAATGGGTGACCAATTGATAGTTTTCCACTTAGTAACCTAGGGTCTCATCAAATGATGATCACCAAGTGATGAAACTCGATGGCCACACTAAGAGGGCTAAGATCCAGTTCTCTAGAAGACTCCACTACTGATGGATCTGCTTCTTACATGGATTTTATGTCCCTTGGCCCTAGACACTTGGCAAACATGTTAGGACACCTTACCCTTCTCTTGTCTCTCACCCATAGCTTTATAAACCCCCTACCTTCCATGAAAATGAATCATTTGGACTTCTTTCTCTTCATGTCTGTCTAGAGCTTCATCCTCCTTGATCTAGTGGAGAAGAAGGTACCCAAGGTAAAAGAAGGTGGTCGATTTCCTTGCATGTGCAACTAGTATTTAGATCTACCCTCTCTTGAAACTTGTGGAGCTTTCCTTGCTTGCTCTTGACCTAAGTGGGTAATCTCTTCCCCTTTTCTCTTAGTTTCCCTTGATTCCCTACCTTCTTCTTCTTTTTTCTTCATTGTGTCCATGGTATTCCATGGTGGAGCTTGCTCTAGAGCTTATAGAACCTTTCTTTCTTACTTCCTTGACCTAGGGTTTGCTCTCTTTCTTGAAGGAGAAGCTTGCTTGGCTGTGTGGAGAGATAAGTTAGGGTTTCCTTCTTCTTTTGCTCGAGTCACCTTCCTAGTTTGAGCTTGTTCTTCTTCCTAAAGGCGAGTTATATAACTTTCCTCATGTTTATTTCTTACTTATAACTTGCATGTGCTAGATCTTGCCCTAAAACTAAATTTTAAGTACAAAGATCCTACTTTATCTTAGGGTTTGGGCTTAGATGCTAGTTTCTTGGGTGTTTATCTTCTTGGATGTGATCTAAATCTTATTCATGAGCTTCTTATGGTATAGTATTCTTTAGAGTTTTCTTGTATGGAAAATGATGGTTTTTGTATCTCTTAAATGATGGGTTTATTTAAGGTCTAAGTCTGATTTCTATCTTGTATACTAAGTCGATGGTTTGCCTTCTGCAACAACCAATGGACTTGCCTTTGGGTGTTGTTTTTCTGGTGTTTTGCATGCCAACCAATGGTCCTACCTTAGGTTCTATTTTTGTTTCTTTAGTGTCCAAGAATCAATGGTCTAAGTGCCCTAGTGTGGATTCAACCAATGTCTTTCCCTTTCCTTCATCAAACGATGGTTTTCTCTTGTGTTTTGCCTAATTTTCCTACATGTTGATGTAAACTGATGGTTTTCTTTGAGTCAACATCTGATGGCCCTCTTGGTCTATCAACCAATGGATGTTCTGACACCCAAAATCGATGCTCCAGTGACCTATGATCAACAACCGATGGCCCTACTAGTTCAACACTCGATGGTGTCAACCAATGGAGGTTTTGACTCCATGATCTGATTGGTTGTCCCAGACACTACAATCGACGGTTTTCTTTAAGTGAATAAACAATTGTGGTTTTCATGCCCACAACCGATGGACTTACTTGAGTTACCAACTGATGGTGTCTATCATGTCCTTAACTGATGGCTTCTTTGAATGATCAAACGATGGCTTGACTGGGTCTAGTTAATGTTTCTTATTAGGTTACAACTCGATGGTTATCTAAATGGTTGTTCAAGGCATTGCTTGTGTTATATTCAATGGTTTTACTTTCTCTCATCTTAAGGTTTTGTGGTAATTCTCATGTATGATGTTTTGACTCTAATGATTGGGAATCAATGGTGATTTGTCTCATATGATTATAAACCTTATGATCACCATAATGTGTTGATGTATAATGCTAATCTGGTTTACCTTGATACACCTAACCCTAATGCAGCTAAGTGATGGTGTTTAATCATACTTGATCTAGATTGATTGAACCTAACCCTAATATAATCCAATAGTGGTATTTGATTATAGTTATCTCTCATGTGTGACTTAACTGGCGATAGAATATACTATTCTAACCCTAGTGTACTGCGATGTGAACACTTCATTATAATGTTACACTAAACATATGTATCCCAAGTATGGTGAAGTTTTTTTTATCCTCTTGTAAGGCATGGAAAGATAATGATGTTCTTGCAGGTGGTTACTATGTGATGGTCTTATTGACCCTTGGTCATGGTTGAGCCCTAATGGAGGTATAATCCCCTTGCTTATGTGATAAGGGATTTGGTATACCATCGTGATGTGATGATAATAATGGTTTCATGTGTGGCAGTGAAATAGTACCATGTGATGATGTGACAAGTTTATACCTTACATGTTTTATATCTTTTGAAGTTGCAATCTATCCTTATTTTTGTAGAATATTTTTAGGGTTTTCATGTAACTTGATTGATGTATCTTCAAATCACCTAAATGTAATTAACTAATCAAGTGGAACCTTAATCATGTAGTTGCCATGTGCCATAGATCCATTCCAGTGTCAGGACTTGCTAGATGGTGAAATGAGTATTCTTAAGGGAAACTCAGAGCGCATATTGTTGAGTATGTGAGGTGCAAGTGACTATGTGTCCTTGACATCTTGATTCTAGGTGTTTGGAGGTTGTCTACAGTCATACCCCGGTGAGAGAATGGCTATTGTCATATCTCATTGTTTATATATGATATTTTGAGGACATCGATAGATGTAACTCGGTGGTAGGGCTTTGTACCCTGGTCTCTAGTTCTATGGCCTATATACCAAGGTGGGATAGATATTTTGTAGTTTGACTTTACATGTCACTGTGGTGGACTGGTACTAACCAAGTGTGTGGGAGATCTTGGGGTCTAGCTCCCCCACAGATCTTGTATGGCATTTTTTTCACCTTAGCAGTAGACAGTGGGAATTGGGTGGTATACCTCAATTCCTCAGGGAATAATAAAAGATGTAATACATATTTGTCACATATCTATTTAAGGTTAAACATGATTCACATTGGATGTTTACCCTTGACTTGTTCCTTATGATGCTAGTTGCTTATCATGTAATAGTGATTCTTAAACTGCTTAGTTATTATGTAGCGCGGTACTAGAAGTAATATGTTATACATGTTCTTCATATTCCTTCTAGTTACATATGATACTCTTCTTAATGGGTGTAGCCACTCAACCTTCTTTACCTATGTAATTATTTTAAATAATTCATTTTGATGGATCTTCTCATCCTATTTAATAGTAATAATTGTTGGTAACAATAACCATTGTTGAGAGTTATATCTCTTGCTAGGACATGGTTCTCACATCGTGGGTCACCACATCTTTTTAGGTGGTCACTAGAAACATAGGCAGGTGCAAGGTGCTGAGGAGGAGTAGCTTGGACATCAGTGAACTCAGAAGGTTGTATAGGTACTAGTATTGTAGTAGAGTCCTATGTGTCGTCCTTGTACTCTCAGGTCCTGAGAGGGTTGTGTTTTGTATCCAATGTATATCAACATGTGATTCTGGCATTATGCCTTGGTTATATATATATATATATATATATATATATATAAATAATATATATATATATATATATATATATATATTATATGTATATATATCCCATGTACATTTGAACAAGTTCTTTTGTATATAGGTTGTATCTAGCCATGGGACAGATGTAAATACCATATACAATATATGTTTCTATGCAATGTTTATGGACCTTTATGAAACTATTTTTGTTCTTGGTTGTAATGTTTAAATCAGTTTTAATTTACCCTATCTTCTAGTAATTTGTATGTTTAGTAGTTGATCGTGCGCTTGGTTTTTGAGTAATCTTGTTGAGTGTGTCATTGGGTGTCACACTTAAAGGTTGGTATCAGAGCTCTAGGTTCATTGAGTGTACAAGGACATAGGACTAGGATTTGTATCTGTTCTTGTGTTTTCCAACATATCTAATTATAGCTTCTGCTTATACAAATATGTCTGGAGAGAATAAAGAGCATGCTGAGAGAAGCTTTGTTTCACTGGGAGGTGGTGCGAGGAGGAAGGAAAGAGTAGATGGAGTGCATGAAGTGCCTCAACTTGATCTGGAAACCACGGTCAATCCCGCTTTCCAGTCCATGTTTGGATAGTTAATGGCCACAATTAGGAATTTGGTGAACGAGCACCCGTACCTCAACCCCAGACAGTTGTTCCAAATGTGGAATCTCAAGGTTTTGGGAAGACTTTCAAGCGGTTACGATGCATGGGAGTGGTTGAGTATGTGGGTACAGTGGACCCGACGGATGTTGGCATGTGGCTGATGGAGTTTAAGAAGGCATTCAAGATCCTCAATATCCCCGATGAGGACAAGGTGATGCATGTTGTGTACCTACTGAAGGGCAGTGTTGGCCACCGGCGGGCCACAGTGGAGGAGAAGTGGCCAAGAGTTGTGACCAGTTGGGAGGATTTCAAGTGGGAGTTTGTGAGCCGATACTTCCCTGAGGTGTATATGGATGAGAAGATCGCACAATTTGATAATTGACACCAGGGATCCATGACCATCAACAAGTATGGAGCTAAATTTATGGAGCTTCTGAGGTTTTATCCTCACATGGTGGAAATAGATAAGGAGAGGATCTATATGTTTGAGAAGGGTCTGAGCACAGAGTTGACAATGATAGTGTCTGCTTTGGAGAAATCAAAGAGGTTTGCTACCTTTGTGGAGTCTATTAGGAGGATCAAGTGGTCAACAACAGAGAAGTGTGAAGCCAATGCTAAGAAGAGGCAGCTCAGTTCTAGGGGTAGTCTTCTGGTTGCTTTAAGAAGTTGAGGTTTTTGTTACCTCAGTTGTACATTCGTAGTGTTCCCCAAGAAAGGGTAGAGGCCATATTTTTTCCCCGGTTGGAGTGTGCACTACAACATCAATATCTGTGATAGAGATTTCTAGGCCATGGTACGAGGCTAACACCTATTATAGGTGTGGATAGACCAGGCATACAAGGTTGTTTTTCCCAATGAAGGATGAGGAAGTTACCCAGTAGATGAGGTAGGGTCAGTAGGGCTCCCAGCGGTAGTAGTACAATAGTGGTGGTCATAGAGAATGCAGTCAGACATCATAGGCATGATCTTCTGGATAAGAGGGAAGAGGATGTGGATGAAAATAGGTGATGACTCGAACCTACTCTATGAGTCAGCCGGAGGGAGTGGTCAATCCATCGGTCGTGAAAGGTCATATGGAACTCTTTTATTCTAATTTGTCTGCTTCTTCTTATGTATCTATTTTTGTTGAACCAGGTGTGAGGTATTGTTTTATCACCAGAGAGGTGATATGTAGTTGTAATCTACCTATTAGTCATAGATCTGATAGTATCTTGTTAGAAACCCCTTTGGTTGGTTACGCTGAGTTGTAGGAGGTGTGTCCATCCTACGTTATTTATTTCTTAGGACACAACATTCAAGTGGATCTTATGCACTTGACATGCATGGATTTGATGTGATCCTTGGGATGGATACCTTGCATAAGTACATGGTTGTGTTGGACTGTAGTTCCAAGAAAAATTTTGTGATGGGGGTGTTTCGTAGATCTTCCAAGGAGATAGGAAGATCCTTCCTATGTGTTTGACATCAGATATGATAGTGGAGAAGTTGATGAGATAGGGGTGTGAGGATTTTCTAGCTCATGGTGTGGATACCAAGGCAAAGGGTCCTAGTATCCAGGAGGTACCGATGGTGTGAGAGTTTGAGGATGTCTTTCCCAAGGAGTTTCTTGGTTCCCCTCCCCCCCCCAGAGAGATCAATTTTGAGATCAACCTGGTTCCTGGAATGCAGCCCATAGCACAAGCACCATACCAGATGGAACTGGTAGAGATGCAGGAGTTGAAGAAAAAATTACAAGAGTTGATAGATAAGGGCTTCATCAAACCAAAAACTTCCCGTTGGGATGCTCCTGTGCTATTCATGAAGAAGAAGGATGGTTCCATGAGGTTGTGTATAAACTACCGACAGGTGAACGAGGTCACTATCAAGAACAAGTATATGTTTCCAAAGATAGACGGCCTAGTAGATCAGTTGAGAGGTGCCCCAGTGTTCTCAAATATAAATATGAGGTCAGTTACCATCAATTGAGGATTAAAGGATACTACATACCTAAGATAGCTTTTCTGACTAGGTATGGTCACTACGAGTTTGTGGTTATATTGTTTGGGTTGACTAACATGCCCATAGATTTTATGGATCTATTGAACAGAGTGTTCCAGCCTTACCTTGATCAGTTTTTGGTGGTATTTATTGAATACATCTTGATAAACTTCAGAGAGATTTAATAGCATGAGCAGCACCAACGCCAAGCGTTGACAACATTGAGACAACACCGGCTATATGCCAAGTTTAGCAAATGTGAGTTCGGTTTTATAGAGGTGTTCTTCCTTATTCATGTTATATATTCTATGGGTGTCTATGTAGACCTGAAGAAGGTTCAATCAGTGCTAGAGTGGGAACAACCCAAGACACTGATAGAAGTTTGAAGCTTTCTTGGCTTAGAAGGATATTGCAAGAGGTTCATCAAGAACTTCAGTTTTGTAGTGCTACCCCTAACAAATTTGATGAGGAAAGGTGTTTTGTTTATCTGGGATGACAAGTTTCAATGTTATTCCTAGCTGCTGAAGGAGAAATTGACCAGTGCACTCGGGTTAGTGCTTCCAGAACAAGGGAAAGGTTATATCATCTTTTGTGATGCATCAAAGAATGGCTTGGGATGTGTGTTGATGCCGGACAAGAACGTGATTTCTTTTGCTTCATGACAGCTTAAGAAACACGAGGAGAACAACCTAATGCATGATCTAGAGCTTGTAGTAATGGTCCATGTCTTGAATATTTGGAGATTCTATTTGTATGGAGAAAAGTGTCAAACCTTCACCGACCACAACAACTTGTATTACATCTTCTTAATGTAAGAGTTGAACATGCGGTAGAGATGCTGGATGGAGTTGATCAAGGACTATGATTGCACATTAGAATAACATTTGAGCAAGGCAAATGTGGTGGTCGATGCTTTGAGCAGGAATCATTTTTTTTAGCAGGTAAAATGTTACTATAAACCAAAAAAGTTAAGTATAGGGTTTCCCCAAATACTATACAAGTGGGTGTAACTCAACAAAACCCCACTGTCTCATCACCGTACTATCTATCCCCATACCAATCTTAGGCCTGGATTTAACCACCTTGCCCAGATTATTTACAAAATAGTCAAAAGCGCTCAGATTATCACGCTCCCCCATACCATGAACTCTTCGGTTTCTTTCCTCCCAAATAAAGAAGCACAACCCAGCTAGACTAAGACCAGCAAAATGTCTCCCCTTTGTGCTTTTCTCCATGATCCAAAGTATAACCTCCTCCAGGGAGGTGGGGGGATTTCCACCCCAGCCCATCTTCAGGCTCCATCTGCAGTAGAGGTACTTGGTGTAAGGACACTCGAAGAAGAGGTGTTGATGGCTTTCTTCATGTAGATTGCAAAGTCTGCACTCTATCCTTTCATCAAGGCCCCAAGATCTGATTCTATCAAAGGTGGGCAGCTTCTTAAGGTTGCATCGGTACAAGCAACAACTCCATTTCGGTATGTGGTACTTATTACACATCAATTTGAACCAAGGAACATGTGGTGTATGGAAAGATAAATACTACCACGGCTTTCTCCCTTTATCCCTCAGCGTCCACCTCCCCAACTCATGAACATACTCACTAGCTACGGTAATCCATCCTCTAGCCATGGCCCTCCACACTTTGGACTTGTTATTCATTGTTCTCATGTCCAAATTTTCCCTGTATCGCTGTTTCATCCAGATCACCCACAAGGAGGTATCGCTGGTCAGGAAACGATCAATTCTTCTATACGTAGCAAGATCTGCAATGGACAGCAGATCAGAGATATTAAGGCCTCCTTCCTTGTAGCTTCTCGCCATGGTGCTCCAAGCAACGACATGGTGTTTACCCCCCCCCCCCCCCAAATAAAGGAGGAAGCAATAGATCTCATTTTATCTATAATGAACCTCGATATCTCGGCTTGATTGCACTAAAATCTGACTTTGGGAATAATCACCGATCTAACAAGGACCAGCCGCCCCGCGAGTGAAATTCAAATGCCCATCCACTTTGCCACAGTGTCCCGCAGATTATCAACACACATCGCAAAGTCTCTGCCCTTGGCAACGCCACTGCTGATTGGGATCCCCAAATATTTAGTCGGAAGCATGCCAATCGGAAGTCTGACCGCATCCTTTAGTCTGCCTCTTCTCGCATCACAAGATCTAGATAGGAAGACTTTAGATTTCAGCTCGCTTATGAAGAGACCAGTAATCTTCCCATACAAACAGAGCACCTTTCTCAAATGCTTCAAAGACTTCACTGTACCAGAAAGAAAGAAAAGCACGTCATTCACAAAAATGAGGTGCGGTAAAACTCTAATTCCACCTTGCGTAAACGTCATCATTTTCTTGTTATTGATTGCTTCATCCACTAACACCGAGAGTGCCTCCATAACAAGGGTAAACAGAAGCGGGGACAGGGGGTCACCTTGTCTTAAACCATTCGTCACTTTGAACATCCCAAAAGGAACACCATTAACCAACACAGAAAAGGAAGTAGATGAGACACATTCCATAATCAGTCTGACCCATCTGATCGAAAACCCCATCTCGAGCAAAATGCGATTTAGACCATCCCATCTAACATGGTCGTATGCCTTAGCAATGTCAAGTTTCACACAGGCTTTCCGCGAAACATTTTTTTTACCAAAGCCCAATAAGAATTTGAAAGCAAGGAGTGTACTATCAGACAGATTTCTCCCTTTGACAAATGCCGACTGAGAAGGGGATATGATATCAGGCAATATCTTCTTCAGTCTCTGACTAAGAAGTTTGGCAATTACTTTGTAAGTCACATTGCAGCAAGCAATCGGCCTTAGATCCGCGACCGATTCAATCACACTCTTTTTCGGGATGAGCCTAATAAAGGCATGATTGATGCTTCTCACCATCTGTCCTCCCACCATAAACCATCTCACTGCCCTGCAAAGATCTTCTTTAATCGTCTCCCACATCTTTTTAAAGAAATAGGCATTGAAGCCATCCAGACTCGGTGCCTTGGACGAACCAATAGATAAAAACGCCTCTTTAACTTCAGCTTCAGAAACCGGGCCACAAAGGTCGTTGTTCATTTGCTCTGTGACTCGATGAGGGGGCAGCTTGCATTGATGTTCCACGTGACTCCGTGCAGCATTATACAGCTCAGAGAAGAACCCAACCGCTTCTTCAGCTACATCACTAGGGGAGCGGGCAATAGAGCCATATGCTCTATGAAGAGTGTGTATGCAATCTTTCATATCATTCTTTTTTATCGCCGAGTGATAAGTGCGGGTATTTCTGTCCCCGTCCTTATCCATTTAAGTCTACTTTTTTGCCAATAGTAGATTTCCTTTGCTTTCTCAAGTTGGTTTAGTCTTTTTGCAGTGGTCTCTTCATTCTCCATAAGCAAGCTATTCAGAGGATCATATCTAAACTTCGTCGCCGCTTCTTCGTGTTCCTTTTTAGCATTGGCAGCAAGATTCTTGATATTGGACATCCCTTTTGCCCACTTTTTCAGTGCAAGTTTGGTCCTCTTAGTTTTCTCCGCCATCACATACAAAGGGTTTCCACTCACCCCCTCCTTCCACACATCATCTATGATGTTTTTGCAGCTTGGCCAGTCCAGCCAGGCATTGAAGAATCTAAATGGCTTCTTTTTGTGGCTATCATCCTGCAAAAGGTTCAGTAACAGCCACGCATGATCACTATTAATATGCCCCCCAAGCTTCACACACGCATGAGGAAAGATGTCCAACCAAGCTTCATTGACAAGAGCCCGGTCCAAGTGGCTGACTATTCTTCTATGCACCACTTGTTTGTTGTGCCAAGTGACTATTCCCCCATTCATATTGAGTTCTATCAGACCCGCTGCATCCACCACATCATTAAAATGAGCCAAACTAGAATCGGGAACCGGTAGGCCACATTTCTTCTCTCCCACTTTCTTGATATGGTTGAAATCACCCACAAACAGTTGTGGAAGCTCCTTTTGATTTGCTATTGCCATCGTTTCCCACAACCTGCATCTACACGTCTCAGAATTGTGGCCATACACTCCCGAGACAACAATATTGTGGAGACCCCCATTGTTAATAAAGCTAGTCGTCATCAATTGATCCATCTGGAAAATGATTTGAACATCCCACACACTGGGATTCCAACCAAACACAATTCTTCCATTCTCAACTTGGTCGAGATTAGAAGAAGACTTCCATCCTTGAGGGAATAAACCCATCACTCTGTCAGCAGCATATCTTCTTATTCTCGTCTCTAGCCCAATCACCAATGTAGCTTTCATCTCCCCAATGATCTCCCTGAATTTCCTCTGTTTGCCGGGTCGGGAGGCGCCCCACAAATTCCAAGAGAGGTTGCACATTTAAACCTTTCTACTCTGACCACCCCTACTCAGAGTGGTCCCTCCTCTTCTAGTCTTCCTGGGCGAAATGTTCCTGCTCTCAGTCACTAGCTCAGCTCCTTCCATCAACCCCTCCTTATCAAGTTCGTTCAGCAGATCAAACTGATTATAGGTTGTCCCTGTATCAACTTGTTTTCCTTTGTTCCGGGTTGTGGTGTCTCTCCTCAACCCATTTCTAACATCTTGGAACTATCCCACAGTTGTATTCTCACTGTCGGGTATCCTATCTCTGTCACACAAATCCCCCACCACCTGTGGTGCGTCAGTAGCCTTCCCCTGATGCTCTCCTCCTTGACTCAGAGCCTCAAGAACAAACTCAGCAGCCCGGGCAGAAGGGTTCACACGGGGTTGTTCCGCTTCTCTTTGGCCTGCCTCAGATGTATCTGCAGCAACCATGTTCTCCCTATCTCGTTGGATTGGTCTTCTAGAGGCGTTCCTCTTCGGCCTCTGATAGCTGTTCCTGTCAGGTCTCCCTCTAATTTCTGGCGGTTCAGTGTGGAAGGTCCTAGTCCCCGGACAGTGTCCATCCGTATGCCCAAACACTTTGCACTTCTCGCACCTATCCGACAAAGCATCATAGAGAACCTTGATCTCCAGCGCTTTCCCATCAGGCATCTCCACCATAACCAACAGAGGAGGTTTCCTTGCCGCTTCCACTTCAATGCACAGGTGTGCAGCTCCAGCTAGCTCGCCCCTAGTGAGGACATCAATGACCTTTGGTGTACCAATCCCGTAACCGATAATGGATATTGCACGCCTTGTCCAGTGTCTCCCCACATCTGGTAAAGTGACCCAAATGGGTCGGAGCTGAGCGCAGCTCTACAGACATCAGTATCAGGTGTCCATTTCCTCGTCAACACAAGCTGCTGATCGAAGAACCATGGTCCTCTATTGAGTGCCATGTCCAGGTCATCGTCGGAAGAGAACCTAACAAGGAAAAGACCTCCAACTAAAGAAGAAAGTTGGATTTCGCCTTTCACCTTCCAGGTTCTGAGCATCCACCCATACAATTGTTGTGCCGCCTTCACTTTGCCCAACACTTGGACGATGATCAATCTGCGGTGGAAATCCTCCATAGCCTCCACTACAGGCTCCGAGAAGCTCATACAGGGCCTCTCATCACCTTGCTTGAACTTCGGCTCCTTAGGGTCCTCTGGAGGGACCACCGGAAAGAAGCTCCTATGCACCTCCATCGGCTTGGCAAGGGTCGCCGCCCAGCTCTTGCCTAAGGTGACATCCGCACCAGGTTCACACCACGCCGGCAGAGGGGAAGGGGCGGCTTGGGCAGAGGCGGGTTGGGGAGGGGGGTGGTGGTGGTGGGAAAGGGGGAGGAAGAGGGAGTGGTGGTGGACGAAACGAGCGGGTTGACTGAGGAGGTGGAGGTTAGGGCAGTGGGGTCTGCCCCATCTCGATCAGCCCCCGCCATGGAAGCGATTCAATCGCCCCGAAGAGGAGAGGGACGGGGACCTTGCTAGATATAGCAGTACACATGAATCTTCTTCTTCGTCATCCGGTGTAATGGCGCAGTTGTGTTCTTTGGTGTACCATAAGAGAGACATGTTGGTATCTCTTTGTCATATGAATGCAAAGTTGGAGGTTTCCTTGTTGGCAATATTGTTGGCTCATTTTCAAGTTAAGCCTATATTGATGAAGTAGATCAGAGATGCGTAGTGAGATGATGCCATCATACCAAAGATGAGGGTAGAGTTTGGAAATGGGAAGCCTGATGGCTTCCATGATACATAGGATGGGCTAGTGTGTATCCTTGGAAGGACAGTGGTACTCGATGTTGATGGTTTAAGGAACATGGTTCTAGAGGAAGCTCACTCCTCGATGTATGTGATGCACCCTGGAAGTACCAAGATGTACCATAACTTGAAGGATCTATATTGATGGCCTAGCTTGACATGCGATGTGGCAGAGTTTGTGGCTAGATGTCCAATCTATCAATAGGTCAAGATTGAGCATCGGAAATTGGTAGGGACTTTGTAGCCCTTGCCAATATCATTGTGGAAATGGGATCATATCACCGCGGACTTTACGGCTGGTCTTCCTAGGATAGCCAAAGGACATGATTCCATCTAGGTGATCATGGACAGGTTCACCAAGTCATCTCACTTCTTGCTAATTAAGATAATGTATACAAAGGAGAAGTTGGCACATATATATGTTGACGAGATAATCTATTTGCATTGTATCACAGTTACCATAGTGTTTGACATAGGCTTGTAGGTTCACAAATCATTTTGAGAAATGTCTACTTTCAGTCATGGGGACACAGTTGAGGTTCATCACAACTTTCCACCCAGAGACAGATGGTCAGTCAAAGATGACCATTTTGACTCTTGATGATCATTTGAGGGAATTTGTCTTGCAATTTGTTGGGCAGATGGGATGTGCACTGGAGTTTGATAGAGTTTGCCTACAACAACAAAAACTATTAGAGGAGTACATATATGGCACATATGAGGAATTCCTTGTTGTCTAGAGCTTCATCCTTCTTTCTCTAGTGGATAAGAAGGTTCCCAAGGTAGAAAAAGGTGGTCAATCTCCTTATATGTGTAGCTACGGTTCAAATCTACCCTCTCTAGGATCTTGTGGAGCTTTCCTTACTTTCTCTTGACCTAAGTAGGTAATCTCTTCCCCTTTTCTATTCATTTCCTTTGATGCCCTACCTACGTCTCCTTCTTCTTGGTCGTGCCCACGATATTCCATGGTGGAGCTTTCTATAGAGCTTATAGAACCCTTCTTTATTGCTTCCTTGACCTAGGGTTTACTCTATTTCTTGGAGAAGAAGATTTCTTAGCCATGTGGAGAGCTAGGCTAGGGTTTCCTTCTTCTTCTGCTTGAGTCACCTTCCTATTTGGAGCTTGTTCTTCTTTCTATTGGAAAGTTATATAACTTTTTTCACATTTTTTGCCTACTTTTAGCTTTCATGTGCTAGATCTTGCCTTAAACTAAGTTCTTAGTTGAAATATCCTACCTTCGCTTAGGGTTTGAGCTTAAATGCAAGTTTCTTGGGTGTTTATCTTCTTAGATGTCTTTGAAATCTTGTTGCACAACCTTCCTCTGGTATGGCAAATGTTGTCTTTTGGTCTCTTTTGAATGATGGGTTTATTTAAGGTTTTAATGTTGATTTCTAACTTGCATAAAAACTTGATGGTTTGCCTTCTGCAACAACCGATGGACTTGACCTTGGGTGTTGTTTTGTTGGTGTTTTTCATGCCAACTGATGTTCCTACCTTAGGTTCTATTTTGGTTCATTTAGTGCCTAAGAATCAATAGTCTAAGTGCCCTAGTGTGTCTTCAACCGATGGATTTCTCTTCCTTCATCAAATGATGGTTTTCTCTTGTGTTTTGCCTAGTTTTGTCTCCTATTTATTTCAATCGATGGTTTCCTTTGAGTCAACAACCGATGGGCCTCCTTGTCCGTCAATAATGGTTATTCTGACTTACAATCTTAATGGTCCAATGACCTATGATCACCAATTAATGGCCCTATTGGTTCAACATTTGATGGTGTCAACTAATGGAGCATCTGACTCCATCATCATATGGTTGTCCTGGACACTACAACCAATGGTTTTCTTTATGTGAACAAACGATGGTGGGTTGCATGCCCACAACTAATGGCCTACCTTGAGTTAACAACCAATGGTGTCTATCATGTCCTTAACTGATGTCTTATTTGAATGATCAAATGATGGCTTGACTATGTCTAGTTGTTGTCTCTTCTTAGGTCACACTCGATGGTTCTCCAAATGGTTGTTCAAGGTGTTTCTTATGTTAGAGTTAATGGTTTTGCCTTTTATCATCTGATGGTTTTGTGGCAATCCTCATGTATGATGTTTTGTCTTTAATGATTGGGAATCAATGGTGATTTGTCTCATATGATTGTAAACCTTATGTTCACCATAATGAGTTAATGTGTATTGCTAATCTCTTTTAGCTTGATATGAGTAACCCTGATGTAGCTAAGTGTGGTGTTTATTCATACTTGATCTAGCTTGATTGAACCTAACCCTAATATGATACAATAGTGGTAATTGCTTATACTTAGGTCTCTTGTGTGACTTAAGTGGTCATAGAATATACTGTTGTAACCCTAGCATACTACAATGTGAACACTTCATTATAATGTTGTGCTAAACATATGTATCCCAAGTATGGTGATGGTTTGTTCATCCTTTGGTAAGGCATGGGAAGATAATGATGTTCTTACAGGTGGTTACGGTGTGATGGTCTAAATGACCCTTGGGCATGGTTGATCTCTATTGGAGGTATATTCCCCTTGCTTATGTGATAAGGGATTTGGTATACCATGGTAATGTGATGATAATAATGCTTCCATGTGTGGTAGTGAAATAGTACCATGTGATGATGTGACAAGTTTATACCTTACACATTTTATATCTTTTAAAGTTGCAACCTACCCTTATCTTTGTAGAATCTTTTTAGGGTTTGCATGTAACTTGATTGATGAAGCTTCAAATCACCTAAATGTACTTGAATAATCAAGTTGAACCTTAATAATGTAATTTCCATGTACCATAGATCCATTCCAGTGTCAGGACATGTTGGATGGTGAAACGAGTATTCCTATGGGAAACTCAGAACACATACAGTTGAGTATGTGAGGTATAAGTGATTGTGTGTCCTTGACATCTTGATTTTAGATGTTTAGAGGTTGGCTACGGTCATGCCTTGGTGTGTGAATGGCTATGGTCATATCTCAGTGTTTATATATGATATTTTGAGGACATCAAAGGGTGTACCTTGGTGGTAGGGCTTTGTACCCTGGTGTCTAGCGATGTGGCCTATATACCAATGTGGGTTTAGGTGTTTTGCAGTTTGACTTCACATGTCACTATGATGGACTAATACTAATCGATCGTTTGGGAGATCTTGGGGTCAGACTCCCTCACAGATCTTGTATGGCACTGTTTTCAACTTAGCAATAGATAGTGGGAAATGAGTGTTATACCTCAATTCCACAGGCCATAATAAAATACTTAATTTAGCCATGTAACATATTTGTTTAAGGTTAAACACACTTCACATTGGATGTTTACCCTTGCCTTGTTCCTTATGATGCTAGTTGTTTATGATGCAATATTGTTTCTTAAACTACTCAGTTATTATGTAAAGTAGTAATATAAGTAATATGTTATACATGCACTTCATATTCCTTCTAATTACATATGATACTCTTCTTAGTTGTTGTATCCACTCAACCTACTTAACCATGTAATTATTTTAAATAATTCATTTAGCTGAATCTTCTCATATTGTTTAATAGTAATATATGTGTGGGAACAATAACCGTTGTTGAGAGTTATATCTCACATTTGGGCATGGGTCTAACCTCATGGGTCACCACATCATTTTAGGTGGTCTTCAGTGATGTGTAGTAGTGCGAGGTCCTGAGGAGGAGCAACTTTGATATCAATGAATGCATAAGGTTGTACATGTGCTAGTATTGTAGTAGAGTCATGTGTGTTGTCCATGTACTATCGGGTCCTGGGAGGGTTGTGTTTTTAGCTGATGTATATTGACATGTAGTTTAGGCATTATGCCTTGGTTGTGTGTGTGTGTGTGTGTCTATATATATATATATATATATATATATATATATATATATATATATATATATATATATATATATATATATATATATATATATATATATATATATATATAGGGGATTTATTTGTTACCCGCACATCCAAAAGTGTAATTATATGGTATAAAAAAGTGACTCTAAGATCAAAAGAGTAATTGTATTGATAAAAGAGTAACTATATATATGTATATATATACATACATACATACATATATATATATATATATATATATATATATATATATATATATACATATATATATGAGCTCATCTTTAATAACCACGCGGGTAGATACACGCCCACCCTTCCAGTCACTTTTTTTTTTTAAAAAATCACAATTGTAGAGGAGCATTTTATCTAGCTCCGCAAAAAATTTCATTCAAAAATAATATCATTTGCCCCATCAAAATAAAAAAAAACACATCCATATATTTACTGATTGTATATATTTTCTGCGCAGTTACTTTTTTAGTCATATAGTTACTCTTTTATCAATACAGTTACTCTTTTGATCTTAGAGTTACTTTTGTGTACCATATAGTTACACTTTTGGATGTGCGGGTAGCTAAAAAATCAGGTTACTCACGCAAGTAACGAATAAATCCCCTATATATATATATATATATATATATATATATATATATATATATATATATATATATATATATATATATATATATATATATATATATCTGTGTGTGTGTGTGTGTGTGTGTGGAATGTACATGTGAATAGGTTCTTTTGTATGCAGGTTGTGGCTAAGGCCATGGGACAGCTATAAATACCTTATACAGTATATGTTGCTATGCAAATCTTATGGACCTTTATGTAATTGTTTCCACACTTGTAAGTAATGTTTAATCAGTTTAATTTACCCTATTTTCTAATAGCGTAGATGTTTAGTAGTAGATCGTGTGCTTGGTTTTTGAGTAATCTCATTGAGCGTGGATTTGGGTGTCACACATTCATGGCAACATCACCGAGACTGATATTGTTGCTGAAGAACTATTGAAGGATATAGACTTGGATCTAGAATTTCCAAAAGGAGAAGTTATCTGCATTTCACCACGGAGATAGATACTTTTATATCAATAAAGATAATGAAAAGTAGCCCACAATACAAATTGAGATATAACAAATGGATCAACAACATTTAGAGGAAATCACTCACTCACGATGTGTGAAGTCTTCAAAAAGATAGTTCAACATAGTAGGATAATAGTCTAGCCTAGTACCACCAAATTTATCATAAAGATCACTTCAACTACATGAGATCACCAGAAGAGATCGAGAATATGTGGAATCTTGATTATTGTAATGGTAGTACTACTACCAAATTTAGCTTTATAACAAATACTTGTAGATGTAATTCTGATTTGAGTTTTCTTGCAAGAGGAGGGACATATGAATAAAAACCTCTTAACTTCTCTAAAAATAAAAAGAGATACCATCCATACTCAGACACTAAATTTGGGTAAACCAACTAGTGATGAGGTGTCATCCCCATCCTAGACTCTCATTTTCCTACAGATCGGGAAATCCTCCTATCTTCTAGATCCTTCTTCTCCCTCTCTAGACCACCTCATCACATGATTTTGGTTTTAACATCTTTGGTTGATAATAAAAAATCCAACCCACCCCTCACTATCCATAATCATCAAGGAAGAGGGTAATACCTATATCCTTATATTATTAAATGGATTAGGGTTTCCTAAGTGATGTCCCTACACCCTACCCCATGACTACAAAAGGACCCCTCTAGTTGCTTCATGAGAACAAGAGAAAAACACACTCTCTAATAGCTTGTGATAGACCATGTAGGCCTCAATCAACCTCTAGATTCTTCTCTGGTGACCACAACATAGTCACTGATGACTCCCTACGCTCTGTGTCAATTTCCTCATCCTTGAGCATTGCCAAAGGCCATAGAGTGTTCGTCATCCTCTCTTAACCCTTATATCAGGAACATTTCTTGGAATTCCATTTCTTCTTCTATTAATTCAATAACACATACCTAATCTTACCTAACCTAGCTCCACACCCACCTCCTACCATCCTTCTTCTCATGATTTTTCTAGTTGGGACATGTGTAGCCTAGAAAAGGTAATGGAAACATAAATTGTAGTTGTTCAGTCCCATAGTCCAAAGTTAACCATGGATTTGACTCCATGGTTGCTACTTTGTGTGCAGGTTGAGGTGGAACCTAATGATAAATTGAAATATGAAGGGTTATCAATGATGTCTATGTAGGGTTTCCTATTGTAAGGACCCATAAAATTTAGGGTTTTGAAGTGCAAACCTAACCCAACCATAATTTGACCTTGAACCAAACCCTAGGATCAAAACTAGACCTAATCAAAATTATATGAATAAAATGGTGACACCTTAGTGTTGTGTAATAATTTTAGAATGATTAGAGTTAGTCTTGCTTATATCTAAACTTTAAATTTTTGGATTATTATAACTTGAAGAAGCACTACTCATTGAAAAGGTCATTGTTACTTCATGAGTAGTCCTTTATATGGACTTCCGTTGATTTATGATATATCCCACGATTGTCCATATACCTAAACTGCTTGATTGTTTATATCTATTTTGATCAACAGCAATGCCCTATGCGTATCATATATGATAATATCTTAATTTTTGAACCTAACAGATAACATCTTATGGGTAGTTTATGGAAATAAATGCTTCTATAAAATAAGGTAAAGTCTTGGAGGAAATGATTGAAAATCCAATGATGATTTTGTGACAAAGTTCAAAGTTGGATAGTCATCCTGAAATACAATGATGGATAGAAACCCTACAGTCCATGGATGGAACAAGTGAATTGGTATATCCAAGGTTATGTAAAAAACATGGGTTATATAATTAATCAAAAAGTTCAAAGTTTGATTATTGTTAATAATTGATTGAAATGCTTGAGATCTTGTTATCCACATGTGTAGACATTTTTGTATACACCCATGTACTTTGCATTGCAATATGTTGACCTCATTTTTATATATGGGCATTTAAGGTTAGGTCCTTTATTTAAATCTTGAAGATATGGACATCCAGAAGAATGGCATCAAAAAATTATAATGGTAAAAATATACCTTGAGGATTAGTTAGATAATATTGTTGTTTTCCTTCATCTAGAAATTTCCTTGGAAATTTCATATAAATCCTTGCGGAAAATTATATTTCATTCATTTTATCAAACAACATTTATGAATGAATTAATTGAATACTATTTTTTACTTATCAAATCTAGATCCTAGAAAGTAGATTAATGATCCTTGCCTCCTTAGTCTGCCTTTCCTGGGGATAATAGAGAAGGGGTTGTTACAAGTTCTTAGGTGTCTAAGCTTATAGGAAGTCTACATATAATTCATATTGTAAATGTGTTTATGCAAAACAAGCTATTGAGGAAGTTAATGACATACAAACAACATTTCAAGCATTGACACTTCCATCCTGGTGTAAACAACATCAAAGATGCTAACCATATATGAAGAATTGAATGGGCATCTAGGATTTGAGATAAATTTTAGATTAGATAAACACCATTCAAAAAATGAGATCTAACATGATGAATCACACTAATGGTATACATTATAGATCAATAGTTTGGATTTTATCTAGTAGCACAGAGGATCTTTATTGCATCTTAAGGAGGTAGTGCATAATCTCTCAAAAGTGGTACATGCTTTGGTGAATTTTATTTAGTTTCATGTCCTAATATTTTCTTACATCAGTAGACCCCATGTTGCATAAGTTTATAAGTAGTACATAATTTGGTGATTTTCCTCTAGTTTTATGTTCTAATGTTTTCTTACATCAGTAGACCCCATGTTCGATAAGTTCAAATTGGTTTAGTTACTTAAGGTGTTCTAAAGAACAAGATCACACCCATACACTACATAATGAAGATATGCTTGATCCTCATACCCATCACGGAGCAGTAATTTTTTTATCTATATTACATGTATCCTTTCACATTGTTACTATTCATCTGTGGATCTTCTTATCACCTCAATTTTTCTGTGTGGCAATTGCTGCATCCTACTATGATAGTTTCTCTTGGGAAAGTTATAGCTGGTGAATTATGGTGAAACCCATAGAGAAAACATTGCAATGGAGGAATGGTGAGAATTGATGACAAAATATCAAAATGTATGATACCTTTCACACATCATACAACTAACTTTTTGGAAAGTAGGGGTTGATGATAGATGCACATATAAGTAATTATAGAATTGTGGTGGACATGTAGGACATTGATGAACACCTTAATGGGGTCTTAATCTTGTGTCATTTTACTCATTATTCACATTTAGATGTTTCATAATGCATGTTTTCACCCCAATAATTGGTTTTATAGTCAAATGCATTTATGAAGTTCTTCACATATTGTTTTGGTACTTTGACCATGATTTGGATGGAAGGGATAAAAGGACTGAAGGAGGCCAAATACCCCTAGAGCTACCCAACCTACCCCCAAGTGGATAAAGATTGAGCCGAGGAAAAGAACACCATGGAGGATCAAATTGAAGACCAAAGTGCAAGAGACGACCCCCACCATAGTCGTGGCACATCAGAATGGTTGTTCCACCAACATCATTTCACATTGAAAATCAATAGCTGAACTAACTCCAAGAAGCTCCATCAGTTTGATTGTGTCATCTAAAATGGTTGTATCGGTCATCCTATAGAGTGACTCTCCTACCTAGAATGATTGTGTTGCCTCACTCCCAAAATGATCATTCCTCAAGGCATGACCCAACCTCAACCTCTCCAAAATGGTCATGTTAACCATCATGGTCGTTCTAAATAGCAACATGTACGGTTGTGTTGCCCAACACAAGCATGCTACTTGACCCCCAAATTGTAACTTATCATTTTTCATTCCCAACACAACCATTCTCCACCACTACAACCATTCTCCCATCCACCTACAATAGCCATTCTTTCATTGAATTAATAGTCTGCCTACCAAACCCTACTACTTCCCAAGTATCCTTATATTATATTGCCCCCACTTAACCTTGTGCTTCCCAAGCCCCTATATTGGTGGCAGCTAGGAGAAGAAGGTTAACTCTCCTAAGCATTCATTGTGCAACCTACTTTCTCCCAACTACTTTCCATTTCTATTCTACTTTCCCGACCTCAAATTCCTAGTTTTCTAGAGTTCTGACCATTCCACTTCCATTTTCCATGTCATTTCTTCCCCTTGAAGGAGGTCAAGCATGGGGAAGTTGGAGGTGAAGATTGGAGCTCCTTTGTCAACATACATGGGGTTTTTCTTTCTTCCATCAATTCATTTGAATTTTCTTTGAGAATGTCTAGCTAAGCCCCCTTTGTAGGTTGTTTGGGGTGGGAAATGTGACTTTGATACCATGTTGGGGGAAATAACTTTATCAACACTATGGTCTATTTTGTGATTGGGTATCTTCTACTAATATATTGTTTCCCATTGTCTATAATTTGAATGGTTATTGATAACACCTAGGTAGTGGGGCAAATGGGTGATATGTGGAAATTTTGGGATTTTTCTCTGAGATCCAACTAGTGGGTCCCTAACTAGCTACCCTTCTTCATGCATATAAATACAATATCCTACCAATATGTGACAGATCTGAGTAACTAGCTTGTAGAATCTTAGTAAATATGGATTGGAGCTATGCAATGGATGAATAGATAAGGACATGAGGTACAAAATCCCCATTTACATCTTACATTACAACCCTTGCCTCCAATTGTTCTAAGAACTTCCTTTAAAAACCCAGACTTGTTAGGTCATGGTTGAATTTCACCTAAATTGTAGTCAACTAAGACTTGCAAGGTTGGATGTGGGGGTGATAGGGACCAGTTCTCTATACATACACTATTCCATTCATGCCAACTAGTAATGGGAAATTCATTAATACTTTCATTGCTAGTTTGGTTGGATAACTTGAATGAATGAATGATGTTTGCATGTTACAAGCACCCAACCTAGTTTATTCTCACATTAACCCCACACTTTTAGTTTCAAACCCTGCCTACACTTAAATTAAGTCATTAAGAACTTTCTCTTGAAATTTGGGATTCAATGGATTGATAGAATAAGAGATATGGATATTTATAGAAATCCTAAAGTGAAAGAATTATGCCATAATGTGCATAGTCTAAATGTCATATATATGATGTAGGTATGCTTGATATAATGGGTCATAATTTTAAATCTTTGTTTGAATCTAGTTATACAAATACTTTCATTTTAAGAAATCTCACAACTATGCTTTGTTTGGACTTCAATGATTTAGGATATGTCTTAGAAGTCGCTACCCCAAGTGGTTGTATCATTTCATCCCTCCTCAAGACCCCAGTTATACCTATAAATACATGAATAATGAACTCCCTACTGACTTTATCTTGCTTGATATGAATGACTTGTATGTTATTATAGGAACGGGATGGCTGGTTAACTTTGATGGAAAGATAGATAGTAGGGAAATGAAAATAAGAATTGAGAGAGTAAGTCATGTACCCTTTCCCATTAGAGGTAGGAAAGATGATACCACCACTCTGTATGTGTCAAGAGTGGAAGCAGAGAAAATGGTAGGTAAAGGTTGCCAAGCATTCCTAGCAGTAGTCACTGAGATGGAACTGAAGGTGTGGCCCTTAGAGGAAATAGAGATAGTCAAGGATTATGCTGATGTGTTCCTGAACAATTTGCCTAGCATACCTCTGTAAAGAGAAGTGGAATTCTCACTAAAGCTAGTTCTTGGGACAAACCCAATTTCCAAGGCACCATATAGAATGGCTCCCGCTGAATTGTTTTAGTTGAAGAAACAATTACGAGAACTATTTGACAAGGGTTTCTTCCAACCCAGAACATCACCACAGGGAGCACCGGTTCTCTTTGTAAAGAATAAGGATGAATCACTCTAATGGTGCATAGACTATAGAATGATAGAACGGGCTACCATTAAGAATAAGTATCCTCTGACCTATATAGATGACCTATTTGACCTAAACAATATTGCTTGAGTCTTTTCAAAGATCGACCTGAGAACTAGTTACCATCAGTTGTGAGTTAAGAGTGAGGATATCTTAAAAACTTCTTTTCGAACCCGCTATATCCACTATGAGTTTTTGTCTATGCCTTTTGGGTTGTCCAATGCTCCAAGTGTGTTCATGAACCTCATGTATAGTGTGTTTTAGCTCTTCCTTGATACCTTTGTTATTGTATTCATAGATGACATCTTGGTTTACTCTGATGACCTAGACCAACACTATGAGCACCTAGCCAAGGTCCTTGGTATCTTGAGAGAATAGAAGATTTATGTGAAATTCTCAAAGTGCAAATCTTAGATAGATCAAGTTATGTTCCTCGGGCATGTTATATCTGGAGGAACCCTTTCAGTGGACCCTGCCAAGTTGGAAACCATTCACGAATGGCCATCTCTAAAGAATGCATCCGAGATTCATAGCTTTCTGGGATTGGTTGGGTATTACCAGTGATTCATCAAGGATTTTTCCAATATTGCCTTGTGCCTGACCAAGCTCACTTGTAAAGATGAGAAGTTCAACTAGTCTGAATTGTGTGAAGTAGGATTCTAGGAGTTGAAGGAAAAGGATACCTCTGCCCCATCCTGACCATACCTTCAGGAAATGAAGGTTTCATCATATTCACCGACGCATCCAAGATGGTCTTAGGATGTGTGCTAGAGAAAAACAAGCATGTGGTCACGTTTTCTTCCAGATAGCTCAAGCCCAATATGTTGAATTATCCAAACCATGATCTGTAACTTGCAATTATTGTCTATGACTTGAAGATTTGGCGACACTACTTGTATGGGGCTACCTTCAACATCCTCACTGACCATAAGAGGTTGAAGTACATGTTAACTCAGAAGGACCTAAACTTGCGACAAAGACATTGTATGGAATACCTAAAAGACTTTGACTTCACCATAGCTTACCAACCCGGAAAAGCCAATGTGGTTGTTGATGCTCTTAGTAGAAAATGTCTCAATAGTGTAGCTGGATTTGTTAACTAGTGGAAGAAGCTAGAATACTTTACTCGGTGAGCACCACAACCATTGATAGATGGTATGAACCTTGCCAATATCCAGATCAAGTATGATCTATTTATTGATTTATTAGCAACCCAATTAACCAGTTTAGAGTTAGAAAATATGAAGGGTTTGTTGGAGAAACATCAAACTCACCTCTCAGTGGGTGTGGATAGTGGAATCAAATACACGAGTCATATTTGGGTTCTTGAGGATGAACCCTTGAAGACTCGTATCTTGTAAGAGGCTCATCGATCAAAGTATACAGTACACCCTGGAACCACAAAGATGTTTAAGGAGCTACATCGATACTTTTGGTGGTCAGGAATGAAGAGAGACATAACTTTGTATGTGGCTAGTTGTCTCATGTGCCAAATGTTGAAGGCCGAACACCATTGACTTGGTGGATTACTACAATTGATTGAGATTCTAGAGTGGAAGTGGGATCATATGACCATGGATTTTGTGGTAGGTCTTCCCAAGACAAAGAAAGGTCATGATGTGACATGGATTGTGGTACACTGCCTAACCAAGTCAGCACACTTCATTGCCTTACATATTACTTCCAAGGTGTTAGACCTAGTTGAACTATATGTTAGAGAAATTTTTCGATTACATGGTGTTTCGAGTTTGATTATTTCTAATTGTGACCCAAAGTTAACTTCAAATTTATGGAAGCAAGTGCAAGAAAAACTTAGTACGAGGTTGAAATTCAGCATGGCTTATCACCCTCATACTGATGGACAGTCATAAAGGATGATTTAGACCTTAGAGGATTTATTGAGAGCATGTGTGCTCGATTGGGGTGAATCATGGGAGCAATACCTACTGTGAGCTGAGTATGCCTATAATAATAGTTATCAAGCCAGTATTAGGATGCCTCTATATGAAGCTCTTTATGAGAGACCATGTCGGTCATTGCTTCACTGGGATGATTTCAATGAGAGAAGGGGTTATAAGAACTATAGGTGTATGCTCACAAGCTTGCTTTTATCAAGCAAGGGAAAAAGAGAGCTCAAGATAAAAAAACGTCGTACGCTGATGCAAATCAGACAAATTTTCATTTCACTATAGGTGACCATGTGTTCCTAAAAATCTGACCCCTCTAACCTATATCTAAGAACATAGGAAATATGAGTCCCTGATATGTAGGTATGTTTGAGATTCTATAAAGGATCGATGAAGCCCCCTATCGTCTAACTTTACCATCACAGTATAGTATGATGCATGATGTGTTCTATGAGAACCCTTCACACTAAATGAGGTTACTCAAAACATAAAACATGAATGATCATTAATTAATCACATATTAGAAAAAGGGACTAATTAAAACTGATTTCAACATCACCAACATGATCAGAAAATTTACATTGAAGCCCAACATATTTCTTGCATTCATACTATGCCAGAAATCTGATACAATTTCTTCCATGGCATTAGCCACATCATATATATACACAGGAGAACATTATCCATATATGCCACATAAAAAAGAATCAGCATGCTAACAAAAGCCTAATTTGATTAAAACATCATATACAAACTTTCACACAAAGGCATGAGAGTACATGGATGACTGTAGGACACATTAGACAACTAAACAACCTTTCTACGGTCCATCATCACAACTTCTCTTGCTACTACAGGTCTACTACTAATCACCTAAAAAGATGTGGTGACCCATGGGTGAGACCCATGTCCTAGCAAGAGATATGACTCTCAACATCGCTTATTGATTACAATAGGTTAAGTAATTAAACCATTTAAACATATTAAACAAGTATAACAGATAGATATAGCAGAATTGATGATTAATAAGATACATAGAGGAGAATATAACAATTATCATCATTAGCCACATTGTCATCCTTTACCTTATTAACAATATAAGAAGTTCAGTAGCATGTTCATAACTAACACCATAAGCAAGTTTAATTGCATAGCATCTCTAACATCATGAATAAGTCTACAAAAATAAGCATATATGGCAGCATTAGCATGTCTACTAGATTGGGAAGATCTACATCATAAGTAGAGCTAACAACATAATCACAACTATCTACATAATCACTATTATCAGTATAGGCATCTCTAATTATAGAGGCATAGCTAGCAACATAAGCATAGATAACATCATGTGATAACTAATGTCATAATCATAGCCAACATTGGTAGTATATCTATCAACTTAGACATGGATACTGTATATACACATCTACAACATGAGCATATTTACAACATAAGCATATCTATTACCTTTTTAATGTATTAAACATCATCTCAATGTAAAGAGAACAAACAAGGGTATCATCCAATGCAAACGTTGGGTATAATCCTAAACAGATATGTTACAGAGTTGTAATGCATCTTTTATTTTTCTCTGAGGATTTGAGTTATACCACACAAATCCAACTGACCACTGCTAAGATGAAATAAATGCCATACAAGATCTATGGAAGAGCCGGACTCCATGGTCTCACCAACAACTCCCAATCAGTATGAAAGACAAGGAAGTGACATAACACAAACTACCAACAACAATATATAGTTGAGTTGAAAACAACTAGCCCACCTTGGTACAAGTCAGGAGGCTAGAGAACATGCTCATTCATGGACATTCTATAAGATGCATCTTGCATTTATACTGTTTCCTTTCACACATATCACATATTCGAGGCATGACCACGACCATCCTTCACAACCTACAAATTGTAGACACAAGGAGGTACTCAACTTGTGCCCCCACATATTTAAAAATATGTGCTCCGAGTTTCCTATAGGAATTGCTCATTTCATCATCTGGCAAGTTTTGACACTGGAATGGATCTATGGCACAGGGAAACCACATGATTAGAGTTTCACTTGATTAGTTATGCCAATTGGGTGAATTATAGCTGCATCAAACAAGTGGACATACAAACCCTAATTCATCTCTAGCAGGCATTAACATATAATAACATCAGAAGATATAAAACATATGAGACTTATTGTTCCTCATCTCATCATCACATGGTACTACTCATTCCCATTCAATAAACTACATTTGTCATCATACTATCATATGATATAAATCCTTATCACAATATCATAGGGTATCATCCCTTGTCAACATAAGAGGATTACACGTCATTTAGGGCTCAACCATGCCCAAAGGTCATTAAGACCATCATATCATTCCATGAAAGATCATCCTTATCTTTCCATGCCTTATGACAAGCCTCAACAAACATCACCATTCATGTGATACACAGGCTCAACATAATATTTTAGTAAAGAACTATAAGATGTTCAAATGATTACATTGCAGGGTTACCTTAGCATTTGAGAGCATTCCTTTATTATATCAACATATAAGGAAGATAGGTATGATTTTCCATCATCACTCTATAGTGTATAAGTTTTGCATAACAAAGCATAAATCACAAAGCTATGATGGTCACCAGTTAACACATTAGAGTCATAACAACATTGAGAAGAATATTCCATCCTTATATTAATCATTCAAGGAAGCATAGAATATCTAACAGCTATCATCTATTTGCAGAAGGGTTAAGTTCAACAAGAGATATTACATTGAAGCTGTTGTTCAACACTCATACACAACCTAACTCATGGCATCCTCACACAATTGTGGATGCATAAAAGAAAGCATCACCATAACATTCCCTACCTTCCTCAAGTATGAATCCATGCTTAACTCAAGGTATAACCAACAGATTTATTTCATACAAGGGTTTCAACAATAATAAGAGGATACTCAATTATACCACTAATTATTCATGGTAGGCTAATTATGTTTAATAACCATCACCCAATGGTATTAGGGTTAGGAGAAAAAATAAGTCACATTGATGTTATAAATCAACATTCATACCCAAACCCTAACTCATGGTATCCCCATCGGATCATGGATACACAAGGCGAAGCGTCGCCATCAAATTCCATAGTATCCTCAAGTATGGATCCAACCATATCTCAAGGTAAAACCATCCAATTTATAGTATACTAGGGTTTCAATCACCATAAGAGATTACTCCATTATTATATTAACCATTCAAGGGGGCTATTCATAATCAATCACCATCACTTAGATACATTAGGATTAGTGTAACAACCTATACATCATTAGGCTTACCCATTAACTCATTATAGTGATTATCTATTATATCCACCTGAAGGAAAAGGTAAGACTACAAATTTAAGGGTATTGACCATCAAATTCTCATCATTAGAACCAAAGTGTTATACTTTAGACTTTATTCTAAACTGTTGGATGTTGAATCATCCATTCACAACCATTCTATGTTGATGCATTCATCCACAATCATTGGATCATGTTTGACATTTCAAAACTATCGATTGATATGTAGGTTTCACCCTTAGATCTTATAACCAAAGAAACTATCGGTTTAGGGATTAATTGAAGAAACTCATGATACCTAGTTATGCCATCGTATGGTAACCTGAACCACCATAAGTTGTGAAACATTATGTCACCATCGGATGATGGGGTCAATAATACCATCATTGAACACCATCGGATGTTGAAATGAAAATCACCATTGGTTCATGTCATCTTTAGGACACTAAAACATTGATCATTGAGCTTCCAAAAAAGTCTAGAACTGAGCTAAGGTGTGACCATAGTTGACACCATTGGTCATCACCATTGGTTGTCACAAAATCATCTCCATTGGTTTTAATATAAGGTCATCCATCAGTTCATGTGTAAAGTTGAAAATCAGCCTAAAACACTTAGTATAAGCCATCATTTGATAGGTACTTAGTACCAAACGTTGACATGTGGACCTGATATAAACCTTCATCTACATTTGGAAGGTCATGGATATGATTTTAGGTTCATATAGAACTGGAAACTAATCAAGGAACACCATAAAATTGAAATCCTGAGCAAGAATAGCTTTTATATGCATAGATCTTCATTTTAGAGCAAGAACATGAGTAATCAAGATTGTAGTAAGCAATAAAAGTGAAGAGGGTTATAGAACTCGAGGAATAAGATAAGAGTCCAAGAATCAAGAAAACATGACCAGAAAAGGTGAAGAAACCTAGCTTTAGGTCTGAATTCGGCCTAGTAAGCTTCTCTTCCAAGAAAGCGAGTAAGCCCTAGGTGAAGGGAGCAAGAAAGATAAGTTCCTTGAGCTTTAGAGAAAGCTTTGCCATGAAACAGCAAGGTTCCATCTAGGAAGAAGGTATGAAGAAGAGTAACAACAAAATAAATGAAGGAGAGAATGATATACTTACTAGTATAGGTCCAATCACCAAAATGAAGCTTTGCAAACCCTAGATAATGGTAGATTCAAACCCTAGATTCTCCAACAAGAAGGTTGGCTATATTCTTATACCTTGGGCACTCTATTCTCCCCAAGCAGGTGAAAGATGAAGTTATGGATAGGAGGGAAGAGATAAGAGTCGAAAGGTTTCATTTTTGAGCTAAAGGATAAGTATATAAGGCTTATGGATAAAGAAAGAGAAAAGCTTGATGTGTCATAATAGCTCTTCATGTGTCCATGGCCTTAAACTATTATAGATATACAATTAGCCACACAAGAAGCTTCCCCACCATTAATGGACACCCTCTTATCCATATTTTATTGGATTTACAATCCAATCAAATAAACCATTGGTTGATAGCTCCCAAAGGTAGCTCGTCCATAAAGGGGTAAACCCTAAAATACCCTTGAAGAGAAACACCTCCAAACCAAGGTTAAAATAGGCACCCCATGGTCCAAAAAGCTCAATAATGATAATTAAACATATAAGGATCATAATTCATGTGACAAATTGCAAGTAAAGCCTCTTATTTGGGTAAATTGCGTAACATACCAAAATGTGTATAAAATTGCATAACTTGCACAAACAATGTTCAAATTGGACCAAATTTGAAACTTAAGCTTGTCACATGATACCAATACATATAAAAAGTTTATATTAAGGTTATAAGAACTTAATTATGGTAATTAAGCATGTTTAACACTTTAAGAAAGGTCAGGGGTCTTACATCCATAAACCCCTAACAGGAATTTTTCCCCTGAAATCCAAGGCAAATAAAGTCGGGTATATTTTATGCACCTCATACAAAAACATCCACATGGTTATTTCCATATCATGATGATGTCAAATAACTCTCATAGAAGTCTTGTTCTTCCCGCTCAATGCATGCATTTCTCAACTTGGGTCAACATAGAAACCTCCACATAACAAATATCCTCATGCAACTCCACCTCCACTATTGTATCACTTTCCATATACCAAGGTGACACTTCATCAATATGAAATCTAGAAACTTGTTGTGCCACATGTATGAATCTAGTAGTATCTTTCAATTTGGAACTCTAGTTGTCATCCTAAACTATTCTATCTATTGTATCAACACATTACTCAGAACCCATACTTGTTAGCTTTTACAAAACATGGAATACCATGTATCTCTTATCGTTCTATGTTCCTTTGACGGTTGTTGTGGTTAAAAACTCAATCAATTAGGTGGGCATCCCCTAAATGTCCAGAATTATAAGACACATATTCATAGAAGATTATGCAATCATCTCAATGGTGGACTGGCCATCTGTCTGGTTGAAGAATCATATATTGTCCACAACCGCTAAAAAGAGGACTTCCCCATTGACTTTGTTAGGGGTAAAGAATGAAATTGTCTTCATCTTACTAGGATTCACACAACACACTTAGTAGATATATCATAACTCTAATAAGATAATTTCATTAATTCTCAATCTCACTCTTACTGATCTTGACACACAATCATTGTTGTTTTCAACAACCCTAAGGCTTAATGAAGATACTGACCATGTTGTTGACCATCTCTAAACTACATTGAGATGTTACCATTCAAAACTTGTCATAAATTATAAGGACACAACCTGTGCACTCTATCTCTCAGGTTCATAAACATTGTTGATGCATTGGTTAATCTAAGCTACATAATCCTAAACTCACCATTAATATGCAACTTATGTCATCCTCTTGGGTTCTTATTCACCGATATCTAAACCTCAAGTCTATCTCGAAGGATCATTGTAGTACATGTTGACCGGTCAACCAACTATGTATCCTTGATAATGGTCTTATCCAACTGTCAGCATCCCATATACAACATCAAAGGATCACAACTTTGTTTTAAAAGTATGGTTTTCCTTTGCAAATTTCCCTTGCTATGAATTTTGTGGTTTCTTCTATTCCCAATAAACCAATAATGGACATGGGGAAAAGAAAGAGGGAAAATCCCAAAATAAATGAATTGCAAAATTAATGGATAAAAAAAATGGAATTGTGTGGAATGTTGGTAAGGTATGCCCATAGATCCAATCATATGATGAATGACATGGAATAATTACCAAAAAGGATTCAATTAATAATAACATATATAAAGGCAAGCTTCCAATTCATCTGTTTCACTCAGTTATGAGATAATGAGGATACAAAGTGAATGTCTACAGAATTATATTACTCAATGAGGTATGTTGTCAAGCTACTAACCTTGTGGGTGAGATCATATGGATGTTAAGAGTACATATACATATTCTCATTATGTCCCTGATTAGTTGTTATTGTGGAAGGTTGATAGACAATAATAACACATAAGATCAGAGTGTGAGTTGGTTGATGACTAAATCTCATTAGTCATGATATGGCAATATCAAACCAAGCACATAGATACATGTTAGGGAATAGTGTATTGGATAGACCCACCTTGAGAGTGACACATGCTTTTTTGGTCACACTCATCTCTCATAGTGAAGATGATGATTGTGATTCTTAGACCTGAAATCATTGCACTCGCCACATGTCATTGGGTATGCATTGACATCATCAAATGCAGTCCTGAAACATGGGTTCTTATACAGTGATGATTGGGTGAGTTTGAGACATGGGGATAGACTGTGAGTGATAGATATGAGATTTGTCCCTCCTACTAGAGTATGATATCCTAGCCACTTGATAAGGGAGACTGAGAAAGACATGTGCATACACATGTCAATTAATATTTGATATTGAGTTCACATTATTTCAGACAGTCTGCTCTCGGTTCAAGAAACATGGATTGAACATTGAGAGGATGACCTTCCATGCCTAAAGTTCATCCTGGATATCAGAGAGAAAGGAATTATACAATCACTACAACACCTTACACATATTTTAGGTGGAAGTTGTTCTCCAACTTTCCATTCAATTGGGTAGCACTGATGTGTGACTAGACACCACTCTCTGCTTGTGATGTCATAAGCTAGTTATGGACACTCACTGCTAATGTGATACATGACCTATAGGGTCACACACATAGGAACTCATCTAGAAGAGGAGTTTGATATTGAATAACTATTGGATTGGTTGATAAAGTGTTTAGGTATTCAATTCACACAATTTTTCATTTGATTAGCTGACCAAGTCTTCCAAATGACCATCTTGTTGGGATTTGTGGAGAAAACATGCACGGTGGAAGCAATAAAATCCACACAACCCGAAATAGGATCTCGTCGACAACAACATATTTGGAAGGAGTGTTTGCGGGATATACCTTATCGTGGAGCAAGTCCGGCGATGTCCCGCTGCACGACGGTGCAACGTTGTTGACCTAAATGGATGAAACTTCTCTCCCATTCGCTGTCACAGGATGATCCGGCGGCGCTCCGGTGCGATGATGTGCACCGCTCATAATGCGCATGGATGGTCGTCATGTCCATCGAATGCAGGCGTCTCAACGTCTACGTCTCTACTTCGTCCACATGGATGGATTGGAACTCCACGTCGCGCTTCCTAATCCGGTGGGAAGGAGTCGTGTATGTGTGGCAACGTGCTAGCAGAGTGTTGCTCTCCTTCCTCTCCTAAGGACGGTGACAAATAGGGTTTACGTGCGTGAGCATAAACTAAAAGCGTCTCTCTATATCTTATATAGATATCAGTCGTCAATCCTCCTTTAAATAGGATACGAAGGGAAGTAGGGTTTCCTAAACCCATCGATAAATAGAAATGTTGCGTTAATTAAAACGCTCGTGGATTAATTAGAATATTCTGGAATTCATTAATTAACCAAATAATCGTATTAATTGATTAATTAATATACGACTTCATACAATCGCTTGGGATGGATCTATGGGCATATATATACCAACAGACTCCCACTTGTACTTAGAGTCAGTCACTCCAATATTCTAATCCATTACATAAACACTTTAGTAATCAATGTGATTCGGAGGAATTCCAATCAAATCCACAATTATACTCCTATTCCAACACATCCTATGTGTGTGACCCGGTAGGCTCCAAATTATATTGGCAGTGATATCCATAATCATATTATGATTTCACAAGCAATGATTGGTATCTAGCAAGGCTTCATTACCACCCAAGTAATTGGAGAAGTTGGAGAACAACTTGACCTATCATTCATGACTAGTGTTACAGTGATTGTATAGTTCTTTTGTCACTGATATCCGGATTGAACTCGAGTCATGGAATTGTTATCCTTTTCAACGTTCAATCCATGTTCCTTGAACTAGAGTAGACTTTCTGAGATATATGTACGCTCAATATCACATATTGACTCGTATCAGCATGGCCATGCATTTCTCAGTCTTGCTTGTCAAGTGGCCAGAATATCAAACTCCCGTAGGAAGGACAAATTCCATAAACATCACTCATAGTCATCCCCATGTGTCACAGTGCACCCAAGCACCATCTTTATGGAAATCCTTATTCAGGACCACGGTGAATGATGTCAAAGTACACTGAACGACATGTGATAAGTGTAGTGACTTCAGGTCTAAGAACCACAATCACCACCATCATTATGAGATGTGAATCTAACTACCAATCATGGTATCCATGTGTCACTCTCAAGGTGGGTCTATCTAATACATTGTTCTCTAACAAGTATTTATGTATTTGGTTTGATATCTCCATATCATGGATAATGAGATTCTTCCGTCAACCAACATACGTTCTAATCTTATGTGTTATTGATGTCTATGGATATTTCCATAATAACAACTGATTAGGGACAAAATAAGAATACATACTCTTAGCATACATATGATATCATTGTTCAGGTCATCAACCCGAAGACATATGTCATTGAGTATATTATTCTATAGACATCTATAAGTTTTATGGTCATCTCACAATATAAAACACAAACATATAGATTGGAAACTTGCCTTTATTGATATGATCAATGTTGTATTACAAATCGTTTACATTGTATCCCATTACATTCATCGAATGATAGTCTCTATGGGCATACATACCAACAAATTCCCACTTGCACTTATACCCAATCACTCATGAATCTCAATCCAAATGATCGAACATGTCCGTCATGTTTCTGCTATGAAAGTGGTTTTGTGAGCGGGTCAGCCACATTGCTTTCTGTAGGTACTCTACAAATCTTCACATCTCCTCATTATATGATCTCTCGTATGAGATGGAACCGCCGTAGAATATGTTTGGAACGTTGGTGCGATCTTGGTTCTTTAGCTTGTGCAATTGCTCCATTGTTGTCGCAAAACAACTCAATTGCATCACCAGCGCTTGGAACCACTCCAAGTTCAGAAATGAACTTCTTGATCCACACAGCTTCCTTCGCAGCATTAGATGCGGCAATATATTTGGCTTTTGTTGTAGAATCCGCAACCGTCTCTTGCTTGGAACTCTTTCAACTCACAACTCCATTGTTCAGGAAAAACACAAATCTAGATTGCGATTTGTAGTCATCTTTGTCAGTTTGGAAGCTAGCATCGGTGTAACCCTTTACCACGAGCTCTTCCTCACCACCGTATACCAAGTATTGATCCTTAGTCCTTATCAAGTACTTTAGGATGTTCTTTACGGCTGTCCAGTGACATTCACTTGGATCTGACTGATACTGACTCGTCATGCTCAAAGCATACGACACATCAGGATGAGTACATAACATTGCATACATGATAGATCCAATTGCTGATACATATGGAATCTTACTCATGTGTGCCCGTTCATCACACGAACTAGGACACATTATGTTTTTCAAACATTACTTTTATGCCCTGTGGAGATGAGGTTTACCACTCATACTCCAACCAATCACTGCTAAGTGCCTCGGTATCATACTAGGTCATCGAAAGAGCCAGATTCTCATGACCATCACCTTCCTCAGTCAGTAAGAGGATTACTTGTAGGACATCTCGTGCCTCTACTATAATAGCTTGTCATGGTAATCTGGTCCTTCACTATTTTAGAGTTACAGTGGCGTTCTGTACTCTCTTCGTCATCAGGAGATTTCATGTTTATCTTCCACTGATATGGATATCTGTGCTTTCTTCATCATCAGGAGGTTTCATGTTTACCATCCACTGATACGGTATGGGATTGTAGTGAAGGATTGACGGATTACACATCTACATCAAACACCTACACTAGGATGTAAGGTTCTACACATCCATATACCCCACATACTCAAAAGTATGTGATCCAGGAGTTCCCTTAGGAAAACCTGTTTCACCATCATTTGATCTCTGACAATGATGGATCTATGATCAGGGCCCTACATTACACTTGATTAGTTAGGTACATTCAGTATTCTTTTAACATCATACATTGTTCTTCAAACAATAACATTAGCATAACAGCTATGAAATGAGAATACTAAATGTAACAAGCCTAACTCTCATCAATCATCATTTCTCAATACATTCATCACAAGTCATCTCTAAAGCATGACCTTAATGGTATTTATGGCTCTCACAGCCCATTTTAATCCATAGGTTGCTTTTGACAATGCATCATGATATATCACTATTCATAAAGCTAAAGCATGCTTTCAATGAATATAGTTTCATAATCCATACCTGGTTATGATCATCATCTCATGACAACCTGCATGGTTAATTCAACTGATAACAGTAAACAATTCATTCTAGAAGTTACACTTTCAAACTCTTAGAAGAGTCAAGTTTCCCAAATATTCATCAATCAGGGTTTACTATTCACAATACATGTCCTCACCCTAGAATTAGGGTTTACTATTCACCTCATGGCGAATTGAACTCATAACATCATCATGTATGAGAAACATCATCATTAAAGCTCCTAGATAAGATTAAGATTCACTTAAACATCATAATTAGGGTTTCCATGATCTCACATAGGTGGATCATACCCTAATCATGCACATTCATGTGTATTGAAGGTACTTTACTTAAGTTTCCACTATAAAAGGGTACTTTCTCTCTCTTATGATACTTTCTCTCTCCTCTTACTAGTAGATGGTGATAACACCACTCTAGATCAGGTTGGGTTAAGTCCTCATTGACTAGCATAAGCCAAAACATCATTATCATGTGATTAGGGTTTTATTAGAAAAAGGTATTACTCAATTAAACCCCTTAAGGGTATTTTGATAATTTACCTCATGATCACCATCATGGGTCAATTCATTAATCACTTAGTCCCTTAATGTTCTAAGTTACCATTAGGGTTTAGATTAGATCACCATTGAACCAATTACAACTTCAAGTGATTATGTATAAATAACCTTGAAAACCTTCAAACGGTTTCGACCTTCAACCACCAAACGGTTTGAAACCGTTTGGGTGCGTTGACCATTTGCTAGGTTTGACTCCAAGACCGTATGACCTCAAGGTCGTTTGCCCAAACCGTTTGGGTGCGTTGAGCGTATGCTAGGTTTGACTTTCCAAACCGTTTGAGCTTATACGGTTTGAAACTATTTGATCAACTTGTCTTGAGATCGATTGGTCCAAACGACCTTGAGATCGTTTGAGCCCAAACGGTCTTGAGACCGTTTGGTCCAAATGGGCTCAAACCGTTTGGACCTCCAACATGGTTCAAAAGTTACAATTGTTTATAATTAAGTATGTTGAAGCCCTCAATTGGCCAAAGACATGTTAACCACTTATAAATTGAGTTAATTAGGATGAGCCTCAATCAATTGGACATCAAATTAACCCTCAATTGAAAGCCAATTAGGGTTAAGTCCATCTCAATTAGGGTTACAAATCGGATGGTCATCAATATTCAACAATGTGAATCAATACAAGGTTGAACCTATCAATTGACCTCCAATTGGGCCCAAACTTGGCCCAAACGGTCTTGGGATCATTTGGATAACCTCCAAACGGTCTTGAGACCGTTTGCCCATGAATTCATCAAAATCTAAGTTAATTTGATAGGGGTTGAACCTTCATTAAGTCATAAATCAGCAATTTAATTATTTCAATAACCCACTATAATTGGGCCCTCAATTGATCAAATTACCTTAACCCTAGACCTCCAAACGGTCTTGGGTTGACACCAAACGGTCTTGAGACCGTTTGGATGAGTTATAAACGGTCTTGAGACCGTTTTCCCATCCATCCTTTGGACTCTAGTGAAAATTCATCAAGGTTTGATCTATTGAGTTGATCATCACATCAATACTTAATTGCAATATGATTTGGTACCTTTGGACCTTCAATTGGTCAACTATACTTGATCCCAGACCTCTAAACGGTCTTGGGTGATCCCCAAACGGTCTTGAGACCGTTTGGATGATTCCCCAAACGGTCTTGAGACCGTTTGCCCAAAAAGAGCAAATTAAGCAGATTGAAAATCAGAACTTAATTCAATTGGATTTGCTAATTGATTTTCTTATATCTCACGATTCCTTTGGAGTTAACCTCTCAAATTTTGTTGGTGATTAACCTACATAATTATAAACAAGATTCCAATATGTTCTTTGCTTGGTCAATGCGACCAAACGGTCTTGAAGACCGTTTGCCTTCATACGACCCTGAAACCGTTTGCCCACCAAACGGTTGTGTAAACCGTATGGGCAATTGGTGGAGGTCGTTTGGTAAAGTGGAAATCCGTGGATAAGCATAGGAATTAACGCCCTTATCTTCTACCTTAAGAACAGTAGCAGTTCTTCACGATTTTGCTTGCAAGGATGCAAGGGAAGATAGGGAAGAAGAAGAGCTAGCAACTATATGCATAGAAAACGATGTATAATCAAGCATAAGGTTTAGAGTTATAAAACCCGCCTAAAGGTTGTTCCTTGAGCTCCAAGCTTCCAAGCTTCAGGTCTTTAATGGCGTCTTTGAGCTCCACAGGTCGGCCAAGGTGAATTCTCCAAGGAAAAGTTGGAAAGGAATGGCTAGGAAGATAAAGCTAGGTGAGCTAGCCATGAATTCAACCTTGAAATCGAGTTTCCTCCATGAATTCAAGCAAAAGGGATGATCCAAACTTACCTAGGACCCTTGGTCGTCCTTCTCTGCTCCAGAGCTTAGCCTTATTCGGTTTTGAGCAAGGGGAAAAGAAATGAAAAGAAGAGGATCGTTCCCTTGCTAAGTGGGGAAGGTAGTATATATACTTAGGTGAAATTTCAACATAAGAACATATGTTTTCCTCATTTCTCATCTAAGTCCTTCCTTTCTTCCTTGCACGTCCCCACATCTTATTTCTAAGGACAAACTCCTTCTAAGGTCAAGAATTGAAGGCAAAGAGGATCAACCCATCACTAAAGTATACACATAAAAGGGCTATTATACATACACCTTGATTATTCAATCACAAAGGTGTTCTTTATTATATGATTATTCAAATGAAGTGACCTTTTCATCATTTCTCTTCTAAATGATGCCAAGAGTCATAAAAGATATTTTATATGATGTATTTTACAAGTTGCACCCCTCAAATTGGGTAAATTGCACTTTACACCAATTTAGGGTTTTCAAGTACAGGGGTTGCTTCCACAGCTGCACCTTGGTGCTCAAGCTTGGGAAATCCCTCAAACTTCATCATAAACATCCTCATGATGTCTCAACATCAGAGGAACATCTCAACATGTGCAATTTGCAAGTTAATCCCTTAACTGGGTAATTTGCACATAGATCCATGTATTACAAAACAATGCTACAACTTTATATATAAAGGAGCAAAATTGAAATATATGTTTCTGAGGAACTTAATTACATGCCCAAAGTTAATCACAAGGATTTAATTACACATTTAGGTAAAACATCTAGGGTTAGTTCATAACCCAGGTCAGGGATGTTACAATTGGTGTCCAACAACTAGACAATCTTATGTCGGTGTAGAACTTGTACTTTCAGATCCATCTCTGAAGTCATTTTTGTTGTCATCACCTTGTTGACACAACAACAACTTATCTTCTCCTTAGAGAAGTTTCTTGACCTCAAGACTGTGCCCAGGGGTCTCGGCCTCTACGTCATCAATGCATATGTTGAAACTCTTAGTGCACTACCTTGGCCACCAAGAGGAAGCAGAACTTGGATCATTAATGTACTAGTGTTTCTTTCTCTCATTCTCCTCCTATAATAGGTTGTCATCCTTGGATGATTTTTCTCTCCTCAAACGGAAGAACTCTTATAAAACTTGTCTCACAATGTGTGTGACTTCCTTTAGACGTTCATCATTCTATATAGTAGAACCATGGGCTTGGGTTTCCAAAAAAAATTCCTAATCTCAACTCAAAGTAGAATCGAACCAGGAAAACTCAGAAAGACTTGTAGTCTACCAGTTTGTTATATAATCAACTAGTGAGGTCTCCTAGTTATCTAATGGCTTGTCTATTTGATTGGTTCACTGGTTCTTGCCTGATTCCAAATCAAATAGGCATGTAAATCCTTACTTATTCCAGATTTTAGTCCAAAGGACCGATTGGGATACTGATTGGGAACTTTCCAAAAGTAGTTGTCAATTAAAAGATGGACAATCAATCAATCAATTGATCTAAGGCATCATGTTGAATGTTCATCTTGCAAAATCAACTAATTGGCTTACCTAGTCATTTGGTTGGGTAGGAAATCAATATGTGCATGATTCAGAACCATTATAATCATATATTTGATTAAAAACTTCAATACCTTAGGAATATGTATGCATGTGACCCTACAAGTTCCACATTACATTGGTAGTGATGTTATATACCTAACGAGCAAAGATTTGTATCCCACAACATGTCATTTATACCCAAGAAACTGGAATAAACTATCAACAACTCAAACTTATAAGTGACCATTGTTACCATGATCATATAGTCCCTTTGTCACTCATACCAACAATGAAACTGAGGCATGGAGTTCTCATCATAGACATTCAATCTATGTTTCTTGAATTAGAGAAAACTAGATACATCATGTGAGCTCAATATGATATACTGACTCACATGAGCATGGAAATGCATTTCATAGTCTCACTTATAAAGTAGCTGGGATATCACTCCAATGGAGGAGAAAATTCCATCTACATTACTCACTATAATATACAAGTGTTACAGTTCAACCAATCAATACATGTATCATAACCCTTATTTAAAGTTATTTTGGGTAGTGTTAAAGTACACAAAACAACATCTGATCCTTGTATTTACTTTAATTCTAAGGATAACGATCACCATTATCACATTGAGATGTGACTCTGATTTCCATGACATGGTGATGACGCAATAGTTTTGCTCACTCGATAGAAGTACATAACTATTGCTAATTATGTAGCTAATGATGGAATTGATTCCAAATTCCACCCAACTTCCACATTTATCCTTTTGTCATATTTTCCTAAATTTTCCTACACACTTAGTTGACCCATTTTCACTCACTTTTACCTAGTTCCATGCTTTCTAGAAAAATACATTCTTTATAAACCAAACATGCAATTTTCTCCACAATTTTTGACAAGCTCTTTTCCATAAATTTCCTAATTGAATCATCCATTATTTTCCCCACTGATATTCAAGTTTTTGATAAATCTAAGAGATTATTCAAAATTATATTTCTCCATAGTTTGCTTTGATTTTTATACAAAACATTCATGAAATTACTAAAAATTTGAGAAATCAACTCTTATTCAACTAGGCAAGTGGTGGATCCAAGCCATCCTCCACCTGCTATGCAGCGGATCATCTAGATTTGTGCACCCTAGAAACATGACATATTTCGGTGACCTGCTACTTGTTCTAGAAGTTTCTATCCAAAACCTCAAATCCTAATATCCACCTAAATACCCCCATATCCACAATGTTCTAGGACCCTTTCAAACCTCCTCAAGACAGAGGGTTGAACTACATCCATCTTTTATTTCTTCAATACTCATGATCAAAGAATCCTTCCTTTGACACAACCTATCCTTTTAGCATTTGTAAGCCATTTAAATGGTAATCTTCTCTGCTAAATTACCTTTTCTATAACTTTTCTACTAAATATCCTATGTTATTCTACTCTTTTTAAAAGTCAGACCATATTATTTTCCCACATCTAATAATAATGCTCTAATCCTATGCATTGTTCCTAATCACCCACGAGGGATCTCTACTATGGGAGATCCCGATGTGATTAGAATTCCAATTTACCTAAAAATAGGAGTTTAGGGCAATGATGGGAAAGACATGTACATCTCCATCCATAAAATTCTAATCATCGATAATTTTTTTTTACCATTTTCCTATTGATTTTTGCTTCTTTATTGTCCTTGATTGCTCTTTTTTTCACAACCACCTAAAAAGTGAATCGATACCATTTTACTGGAAGAGATGGGAGTACTAATCCTAACCCATTCATAACAAGATCATAGATAATGATTTCTATGGGTTTGTTTTATTTATCTTATTTTCTTCTCTATCTAACTCAAACACTGACTCCACTTTACACTATGGATTCAATGATTTACTATGTTTTTCCTTATTTTCGGTGTAAAATGTGTTGGCACTCCAAACACCTATCTTTACTTTTAATGTGACTGTCGAACAAAGTTTCACTACTAAGAGGATATGAATGTTATTCATATCTTTTATGAGAAGGACTAGGCTGGGAGAAAGTCACCCCTATTTGCTACCTCCATTTTTCTCACTTCATAGAAATTTATGATTGATTCTAATTCTATGGCTAATGATGGAATCTATTCCACATTCACCAAATTTCCACATTGGTTTTTTCTTCACATTTTTCTGTTATATTCACCCACTTTTTCCTAGTCTGGGGCTTTTTGAAAAGTCATTTTTTGGGACCAAAAGTGCAATTCGATTCTCAATTCTACTTTTATAAGCTCCTTTCAATAAATTGCACAATTGAATTATGTAATATGAAAATATTTTTTTTCTAAAAAAATTGAGAAATAATCCCGAATTATCGTTCTCTACAATTTTCTATAATTTTATCTTGAACATTCCTAAAATTAGTAGAAAATGGAGAAACCAATTTTATGCAACCAAGACACTTGATAGTTCTAATCCAACCACCACATGCCACATGTAGGATTGCCTCAATCTGCATGCCCCACGAACATGACATATTGTGGTGATCTTCCGCCTGTGCCAAAAGATTGATCCTGAATCCTAATATCCACCTATAAATAGGTTACCATAGCCCACTTTATTCAGGGCTCATTTAGAACCTCCTGAAGCCAAATGATCAAACTACCTCCATCTTTTATTCTGTGTTACTTGTGATAAGATGATTCTTTTTTTAAATGGTAATATAGTTTGCTATAACTTCTATTTTATTCTACTCTTATAAAAAGTCATATCTTATTAATCGGACACGTCAACCAATAATCCTCTAATCCTATGCATTGGTCCTAATCATCAGTCAAGGATGTCCCTCATGTAATATCCTGAGGTGATTAGTATCCCAATTTACCAAAAAACAGGACTTTCATGGCAATGATAGGAAGGATACATATATGTTCAATCCTAAAAGCCCTCCTGTTGAAAAGTATGTCTTATACCACTTTCTTGTTAGTTTTTGTTTCTTTATTGTCTAGAATCACTCTTTTCTTAGCAGACACCTAAAACTTGGCTCCATGCTGATTCCAGGTGAGAAGGGATGCTAATCCATCCTCACTCATAACAAGATTGGAAAACATGATTTCTCTGGGTTTGTTTTATCTCTGTTATTTTTTATCTATCCAACTCTGATGGAAAATCATCTTTACACAATGGCTTCAACAATATATTATGCTTTTCCTCTTTTTCCATATAAAATGCGGTGGAAACTCTGACGCCTATCTTTTACTTTCATGCAACTTCCAAAGGAAGTTTTACTACCAAGAGGATAGTAATCTTTTTCATATCTTTTTTTGAAAGGGTGAGTCAGTCAAGTGACTTCGCTAGGGAAGCTAAGAGGATCTCATCAAATTCTAGCTATATTTTTTTTTTGAAAATTAGGCGTCTTCAGGACCGCTTAGTTTTTAACCCTTTTTTAGTTGTTTGTTTTCCTGTACTTTTTTCATTATTTCTTTCCTTTTTTTTCTCTGGTGTTTGGATTTGAGTGGTACATCACTCTGATTAACCATCTCATGGTTAATAGATCGAGATGATTCATTGGTCCCACCTCCTTTTTTGCCTTTTTGTCTCTAGCCAATTTTGCCGATTCATTTTTCTATTTTTCTATATTCCCTTCTTTTTTGTCAATTAAGGGCTTTGGACAAGCTTTCCTTTTAGGGTTTCATGTTCTCTTTGCATTGTTTTTTTATTTATTTTTTTAAAATATATATGAAAAATGTAAAATCAAGGAAAGGATTAACATGAAATGTTGGATGAAAACAAGATCTAACCTTTTTCTTTATCTACATATGAATGACTTTAATGTTTTATTGTCATGCTTCTAAAAACACTAAAATTGATCACTTTCACTCTACATTCCTAGAAACCTGTGTCAATGAACGGGTGTCAACCTCATGTTGGATCACAGAAGTGACGTGGGATGTTAGTAAAGGTGTCGATGTAGTGTTAAGTCAGAACTCCACATGCTCTCAAAGTATCTCACACTCTTAACACTCATGAATGATTAAATCTGTCAAAGTCACAAGGTGTATCAAGAGTACTACCCTAATTTGTTACACCTGGGTTACCCCTCTATAAGTGCCATATACCCATTTTGGTTGTAGATCTACAATGGCGAGTCTCCTCACTAGTTTGACAATCCTGATTGGTCCAACTCAAATCCGTCCCATTGGCTTTGGGAGCACATATGGATTTTTATCGATTTTTTATTGGTCAATTTTCAAATATTCACCATAAATCATAGGTAGCTCAGAAAAGTACGAATAAATAGTCTTTGGAAAAGTTGTTTTTAATTGAATCTTATCTAGGGTTTTCAAGCTACAGTTTTCCTTCCCATTTTGATGTTTTATTAGAAACCCTAATTTGACTCATGAAACCCTAATTATGTACTACATATGATTGATGCTACCTAACCTAACCAAGTTTTCCTAATTTAATGATATTGATTAGTAATCCTAATACTAATGCACTCAAACCCTAATTAATTCAACCTAGGATCAATACAAGGTATTGATTTATGATGTTCAATAATCATGTACATGTACTTAGAACCTAATCAAGACAAGAAAGTGTTTGACTTAGATTTAACTCAAATATAATAGAGATTATCTTAGGATCAACTTTGATCCAAGGTAAATGGGTCATGCTTTCAACCATAAGTATTTATGGTTGATTGCATGTTAAGTATAAAATAGACATTATGATTTCAAGTTTAATGCTTTAATCATACTCACTATATCAATTTCTTGATGATTTCTATATGTTATGTCTTATGGTTATAATTTTCACTAAGATTAGATATTATGGTTAATAATTCATGAAATATATGTTCAAGTTCAAGAGGAAGTAATCCCATCATGTTATAGTTCAAGGATCATGTTAATGTTATTGTTATTGTTAATCATGAAGTTAATTGGACTTGAGATAGTCTTTATATGCTCCTGAGTCATGGACCTCAAGGGGTCATCAAGGGCTTTCCTAGAAATCATGTGCTCCTTTGGGGGTGTCATAGAGGGATGCTTACAATTCAATTCTTCATGTTAATAATGATTCAAGAATGAATATAGTTGATTCATGTCAACTTTTTCTTACATGTCAAACATAATTTATTTTTCTTATATTATAAAGTGCCAATATCATTTACTGATGTGTGGATTTTCCCCTTTTCATGGCTGGGGACGTGATGCCCATAGGATTTGGAGGAATTAAGGACTCAAGATGAGAAATCAAGGACTAGAACACCTTCAAGAGCTAACTGGTGGGGTGCCATCCATACTAGGCGATCCAACCAAATAGAGATGTTTACTTTCATGTTTAGTTTTCCATGTTTAGAAATGTTTAAACATATTATGAACTCAACTATAGTTTCCTATTCAAAGAACAATGTATGAATCTCAATGGTGATCTATGTATTTATTTGCAATTATCATATTAATGTGGCATCCTTCTCCAAGACAGATACTTCCTCTCATATTCAAAAGGTGGGGTGTTACAACCTCTATATTTATTATTTAAGAAACATATTGCAAGACAATCACAAACACGTAAGGTTCAAAGGGGCACCATGATGAATCCATTAGATAGTTTGGAAGGATTTGTGGGTTCACCATTAAACAAAATCTCACAAGAGGTAGTATGAAAAAATTTCATTAATTGAAAGATCCATCATTAGGGAAAATTCTTCAAGTCAAGGATCTTGGCAAAGCATCCCAATTACCATATCACAGGCTTTAGTAAGGTCAACTTCAACACACATCTATCATTTATGTCCTTTCTTGTTAAAATTGTCAATGAGATCATTTGAGAAGTGTATACATTCTTGAATGCTTTTCTCTTTTACAAATGCACATTAATTTTTTTTATGATAAAAGGAACAATATTCTACGATATTTTAGTAAGAGTCTAGGAAATGACCTTATAAATGATGGTATAATGTGCAAAGGGCGTATATTTTAACAAAGTGAGTGTCATCACATTTCATAATAAGAGTCACAAAAGTTCTTTTAGCCACTTTAAGAAGTCCCCCTATTTTGAAGAAATAAAAAAAAACCTAAGTAAAATTGGTTTTGATAGTATCCCACCTAGCTTTAAAAGAAATTCCATCAAAACCACCTCGGTCTTAGCTTTTATCAACATTCAAGTTAGTAATAACATCCTAAATCTTATTACTTGAAAAAAACATGTCAAGACAATGTTTTTGAATATTAGAGGTTCTAGAAAATCCATCTTCTCTGAAAGGTCAGTCTAAACAACAATGTTATTATAGAACAAATTTTCATAATAATAAAAAACAAAACATTTTATGGAATTCAAATCATTGATAATATTCCCATCGATTTCCAGAGCCTTAATATATATTATTTGTCTTTGAACTTTAAAGGAAGAGAAAAAATGTTTGGAAGCGTAACCACCTTCCTTCAACAATTGGATTCTATATTTAGTCTAAAGAGGGTTCCTCTTGAAAATGGGCTTGGATAACAAGTTTCTTGCAAGACTATGCTTCATTGTGGAGATCAATTTTAGTGCAGTCTTCGCCAGCTAAGATCTGCAAAATCAATAGCTTATTTTTCAAGAGTATTAGTTAATTTATAGAGATTTCCAACACATTTAATGTTATATTTAGAAAGATCACTTCTAATTATTGTCAACTTTGTATAAAGAATGAACACAAGGAATCTAGTAACTTCTACTTTACAAGCTTTTTAACAATATCAATGAAGTCATCCATATCTCCTTAAGCATGAAATGTCAGTAAAACCTGAAAAGACCAAACAAACTTCATGTGGTAGACACATGTTTTAGATCTTACTAGTCGAGAGCATTAGGAACATTGGTGGAATCAACAAAAATCTTCCCATCAGATATAATGTGCCCAATAACATAACTTTGGAATACATAACATTTGATAGCTTGGCATAAAACTTATGGGTTTTGAGGATATCAAGAACCTTATGAAGCGATCATGGTGGGACTCTTAATCATTTTAATAGATAAAAATATCATCAACGCAGACCACTAAGTAATCATCTAGGAGGGGTTGGAAGACATAATTCATCAAAATCATGAAAACACTTGGGTCGTTTGCCAATCTAAAAGATATGACAAAAACTAATAGTGCCAATAATGAGTTCAAAAGGAATTTTAGGATGTCTTTGTCCTTAACCATGAGTTGATGGTAAAAATTTCATAGATCAAATTTTAGAAAATGTGGGCAGAGTGAATTAAATCAAAAGGGCATCAACTCTAGGTAGATACTTGTTTTTAACTATGGATTGATTATTCATTCAATAGTCAACACACATGCATAGGGGCACATTCTTTTCTTGATTAAAGAGTTTGAGTTCTTCCCAAGGGGAAGAAATAGGGTGTATGAAGCCCTTCTCTAGAAATTATTTTAAGTGCATTTTGGGTTATCTTAACCTGATAGGGTCCATCTTGTACGATTTCTGAGAGACGGGTGTGAATTCCATTCCAAATTCGATGGTAAACTTAAAATCACGACCTAGAGATAGATCTGGGATCTCCTAAAAATCAAGCTTGTATTCATAAGATAAATAGATATTTTCTAGGGAATTCATACTAAGGTTGACTATAATTATAGTTCTTAGGTAGATTTGCACCCTTTAGACATCATGGATTGGTCTTTAATAGACGAAATGACAACATTGATATTTTGAATTTTTCTTTTTGGAATTACAAGAGCAGGGTGATTAGGTATAGATAATGATTCTGGTGGCACAAAATTTATTATATGATGTTAAATAGTCTATCTCAAAGTCTCCATGTCTATAGGGATAAACTCTAACTCAAACTAACAATCAATATAGGAGATTGGGACTTCTTTAACAATATGATAGGTAGTTTGTATTCTCCCATCAAAGATCATTACATCGAGAACATATCCCAAGTGTGTCATTCTTAGTAAAGAATAGAGACATGGTTTTGGAAGTAAATGATTGAATTAGACCAAAAAAGAGTTACTATAGAAGGATCACATACATGCATTGTGCATATATTTACATATACCAGATACAAAATTTTCAAATTCTTGTCATAAAACTTTTCTCCTAATAAGAAATTAAACTAGAAGGTGCATTCCATTAGCTTGTTCCTACATTCATTTACCTTCTCCACATTCAGGTCAAACATGTGGACATTCATGTGTTAAACCTTCTCAGACTAGTTCATAGGATGAAGGGGGTAGTTGACTCTAAAGTGTCACTCAATCTTATAGCAGTGATAGATTGGCACCCTGTACTTGCACACCTGGATACGGTGGTGGTGGCCACAATTGGGATGCTTGGAACCATTAGGAGTTTGTACCTATCATCTATTATACACTTGGTTTTGATATGATATTGATCAAGTTCTCTATTATAGTTCTGGTTGTTTCCATTGTTGTAGTTCTGGTTGGGTCATGATTGTAATTTTGGCTGGGGGTTTACTTTTCATTTCTATGTTGGTTCATGTACTTATTTACATTGTTCTGGGGTTTGCTATATTCTTAGTCTTAGCATGAAAACATCTTATATATTTAGGTAGGCAAGTCTTGAGCATGTTTTCCCATCCCATTACTAGAGTTCTCCTCAAGGAAAAGGCATGGTATTATGTGGCTTGAAAATTTGTAGGTTTGTATAAGGAGAAAAAGGCTTTGAGAATGTAATATGAACCATGTGTATAAAATGGTCAACTCGGTCCTCTTTGGATAGGGTAACAGAACTACATTCCAAAATGCATACATTGTATCCATAGTCAATAATTTACATGTTTTGTTGGGTGAGGGAAAGTAACTAGTATTGTTCCCTTTTTTTTCATGCAAGTTAATGAAGAGGCATAGGAAGGTGTATTAAATGCTTTCCAATTCCTTAGAACAATTAAGCTAAGTGGATATAGTTTTCCTACCACATATTAACTGCATCCTTGGATTGGTAGGTGGAAAAGTTGACCTTGTACTATTTAAGGCATCTAAGAACCCTAAATGTGTTTTCCATTAATATCAAGAAAACATCAACATTATCGAGGACTTAATTGATATCCTATTTTGTTAATGTCTCATTTTCAAAGTTAAGGAAATCAACAGTGGTAATAGTCTTTTGGGTAACAATTAGTTTAGTTATGTGGATGTAGTACCAAACATGTTGTGAGAACTACTAGATTATGCATGGCTTCCATGAGAATTATTATGTGCTCTTCCCAATCTCTAGTATTATTGGATTTACATGGATGTTTGTTGACATTCCCTCAATACATATAGTCCTATTCTTCCTTTGACCTTAACACCCCCATTGTTGTGATCACTATCCTTGGCACCTGTAGGACCAACTCCATTCTTTTTTCCTCAAGTTTTTGTAGGCATTTGCAAGAGTATTTTAAGGATATAAGTTTTCTCATAATACATATTTATAAGAGTACCAATTCATAGAAAATTTGTAATTTTAATGCACATTTAAAAATTAATTTGTTTTTTAGCTATTCCCCTTCCTTAGCCTACCTATATCTAGAGAGTTGAAAAATCAAGTCGACCCAAGTTAAGAAGTTACCCTATTTATTATATGTGGTTAGTTTATGGTATCATCAAAGAAGACACAATATGCATGAGGACTCTCTAGGATATATAGGAGAACCATTGGTCCATTTTGAAATTCACTTAGGCTAGGTAGGGAATGGAGGAAACGCAACACTTTAACTAGTCAGATTGAATATGATTATTTCATAATCCCATGTGTGCATGATCGTAGACACCTGATGTGATAACCTAGAACTTCACCACTTTTATGTAACTATTAAATTGGACCTCACTCTTGTCTTCACCTTAAATTTATATGTTTGAATGTATTTTTATGCACAATTGGTCCACCTAGTATGTATGTACCACCTTGGCGATGCTTAAGTTAACAAAAATCAAGCTTTCATTCATATCAAACCTAATCACTTGTTCCATTGAATTTTGGCCATATCTTTGTAAACCTTTGTATCATATTCTTGTTCTCATTTTGTAGAGATCTTTCTCACATTTCCAAAACATGTCGTTTATCAAAAATAGAGCTCAGATGAAGGAGTTATGCCCCTTGAAAAAACCCTCTTTTATCATACCTTTGTGCCCCTTTATCCTAGAGTTGGGTCGGATTTAGTCTCTTTGGGCTGATGGAGGGCATGGCCTAGGCACCCCTCCCTTGACTTGATACCCATCCAAGTCTCACCTTCTTGGCCAATCACATCCTAAAGTTTTCTTTCCATATTTTTGCAACCATACAATCCTTGTCCCTCAGATAAAGCCTTGATCTAATGGCTTGGGGATTAACTACCTCCCTTGTACAGTGTCCGCACAGATGGCGCTATAGAAGCTTCACCCACTCCCGTAAGCACCCACCTGAGGCCTTGATTTCCTTCCACATTGGCACCCTTTTACTCACTCTTTGCTTATAAAAACTCTCCTCTAACTCGTTCCCCCTCTTTCTGGCTCGTTTTTCTAGCCCTAGCTAGCACCCTCGTTTCTTCCTTCTTCATCCTCCACCATGGACACTACCCACCTCTGAAAAGGTATATCTGGACTCCTCCTCCACCCCATAACATGCCAAGGTTGCCATAAATTCAGAGGTGAGGAGTTGAGCATCGAAGGTTGGTCCTCTTATCCCAGATCCCCTACCCTCCATGGTCTGGCTAAGTTCTGGCAATAAGTTGTGTCGTGCGACGGTGGATTACGTGGGCTGTGTCACACAAGAGGTAGGTGTGAGTGGCAGTTCAGAGCCGTGGGCAAGGTTTATAGATCGTCAGTGGGGGACCATGGGTGGTGGGGAAAACTAGAGAATGGTTTTGGGCCACCTCTGAGTGAGTTCCGGGCCTGGGGCAGTTTAGATCAAAGCCCAAGAAGCCCAAGTCTGTGGGTCTCCATTGCTCAGTCCATCTCAATGTTATGATCAATATTCGACGGTTCAAATTGGATGTTTTTTGAGGTAGCATTCCAAAAATCATATCTCCTTACTCCCTTGCCCTAAAACATTCATATGATATATGTTTTTTTAATCAAAAAATTGTTATCTATCCAATGAAAATAGCTTAAGAACCCAATTGTACATGTAGTTCCTCTATTGTTTTATAAATGTAATGCATTTGCACTCTTGTAATGATTCTTATGATCTACTATGCTACCCTTGGAATTTTAACGATCAAAGGTTTCCCTAATACCTTATATCAATAAATTTGATCTATTATAACTTGTCTTACACCTTGGGTCATCTTGATGTACCTATAATGCCTATCTTGATCTATCATGACTAGCTTTGGTCTTAAAATGTCTCTTTATGTGCTTATGTGATACAACTTGCCCATATGTGCAATCTCTAGCATGTTTTACTATATCATGATCACCTAACCTAGAAATCAGTAAAACTTATGATACTATATGCCATGTTTGACTAGTATCTCATGCCTCTTTGGCTTAAGTATATCTTGTGATATAAAAGGACCCACATTTACACAAATGTGCCCAAAATATGACGTTCAAGTACTTATGTGACTGTATCCTTATTCTTGTGTTAAAGTAGACCCTTGTTATTCAAATATTTATGTTCACTTCTAAATTAGTTAAGTAACTTGTTTCACAAAATTCCACATAACACACACAACTACTCTTTAATTACATATGACATCATTTTGGAACCTATAATGCTTTAAATGTACATGTTAATCTATAGAACTCTAGGCTTGTAAGAATAATGTTATATGTTACCCATGCTATCTTAATTATTCAAATCAATAGACTTATCATGTTGTAGCTCTAAAATCCCCAACTGATCTACTCGATACTCTAATGAATTGGAAATGTGATTCCATTGCATGAAATCAGACCCTAGCCTGGAAGTTGACATTTTAGACTTAGCCAAACAAGGTTGAAGGTTAGACCTAAATAGATGTTTAGTATAACCCCAATGATCTAATGCATGTATAGATCATCTTAATATAATATAATGTTCTAACGTTAATCTTAGGTTTATAATGGATACATAAAATATGCCACATAACTCATTTTGTTGGTAATATGAAGATAAGGAACTTAATTGGATGAATAATTTAGATAATGGGCCGTTAATAGGCCATACAACATATCTCATAAAAATAAGTCTCAAAAGTGGAAAAAAACTTCAAATTCGAAATCTAAATATCAAAATTAGCCTATAAGTCAAATTTCATATAATTTGGACAACCTTGAAATATTAGGATAAGTTTAGGAGAGAGAAAATGAGTAAAAGGCATAAGTAATGAATAATATGATTGTATAACTTCAAAATATGGAAATAATGGAAAATTCATATTCAACACATCAAAGATAACTTGTGGATGAAGTTTGGTCCAATTTGGATGTTGTTTGTGCAAGTTATGCAATTTTAGGTACATTCTGGACGTATCTACAATTTACCCAATTATGAGGTTTTCCTTGCAAACTGTCACATGAATTATAATTCTTATATATTCCCTTACCATTCTCGAGTTTTTGAACCATAGGGAGCCTAGTTACACCTTGGTTTGAAGGTGTTTCTTTCCAAGGGCATTTTAGGGATTACGCTCTTTATAAATGAGCTTATCTTTAAAAGCTATCAACCAATGGGGTGATTTCTTTGATTGGAGGTCGGTTGGGATGTCCTATTAGTGTCCATAAACTGACATTTGATATTTGAGAAGCGTCTATGAGGTGTCCTCTTGCATGGCCATGAAATCCCTAGGCTAAGGACACATGGAAAGCTCCATGGACACGTCATGCTTGACTTTTTCCTTATCCATAAAGGTTTGCATGACCATAGGCACCCTTAGTATTGTACACATGGAAAGTAACTTGACACCTCATGCTTTAATTCTTCCTTATACATAAAGGCTTGCATGTCCATGGACACCCTTATACATGACACATGGAAAGTCTCATTGACACCTCATACTTGACCTCTTTCTTTATATAGCCATATCTACCCCTTCCTAACTCCCAATTTGAAAACTCTTGCTCTCCTTTATTCCCTCTAGATTGAGCATCATTCATATCCTATTTTTCCATGAAGGTGTTGTCCAAAGGTAAAAGTAGGTACCTACCTTGGTGAAGAAGGCTCCTAGGGTTCCAAATTTCTCTATCAAGGATTTCTTAAGCTCCTCCTTGGTGATTTTGACCAAAACTAGCAAGTTTTCTACTCTCCTTCCCAATTTTCATGTTGTTAGTCTTCCTTCCACCTTGATCCAGGCCAGAACCATGGCCTTCCATGGTGAAACCCCACCTATAACCCATAAACACCTCATCTACATATTCTTTTGTTAGGGTTTTCCACCTCTAAAGTGGAGAAGGTGCTACTTGCTCGAGATAGGACCCTTGTTGGAGAAACCAGCCTCTCTAAGATTGGGAAACTTACTTATTGGACCTATCAACCTTCCTTAAAGGTTCTTGGGAGGCCTAGGATTGGATCCAGGATTGACTTGGACTATTTAGACTTTGAAGTTGAGGTATGATGTATCCTCTATTCTTCTATGTTGAGCAATTCACCTATGCTTATTCATTCTCTTTGTCCTATAGACATTAGCCTATACACAATGTATTTTCTTTTGAAAATCATGGTTCATGTGAACTACCTTATTTGATATTGATCATGTAATCATGGACATTCTTTTAAACTCTTATCTTATGCTTTGTTCATGATGGAACTCTAAAAGATGACATGTGATGTCTTTTGCCCACTTATGAGGGGGATGTATATGTTGGTCACTTATGTGGTGACTAGTTTATATATTTAACATGCTATGCAATTCAGTAGCACTAGAGTAGTTTAATTGCATTGGTTTTTATGGCAGATGTGTTATTTCTGCCGAGTAGATGTGATATTTCCTACTCTTTTGGGATGGAAAGGAACCTCATACCCAGGGCAAGATGTGTGATTCTTGGCCCATGTTTTATATATTTGGGAGATTGGTAGTATTCCTTTCTCTATCAGGTTTCAAGTTTTACTTGGCCGCCTTTGTGTTTATATTGTTCTAGGGCTATGTTTATCTCCCATGCATGCAGGTAGATGATATGGGGTGTGTGCCCTAATTCTTTATGTGTGCTTGTGTGGCACAATCTTTATGTTTTTTTCATGACAAGTATTCTTTTGTTATCATATGATTTCAATTCCTTTTCTCTTGATACCCACTTGGGTGGTCCTTATCCTTTCTATGGGAAGCCTTTTATATTTGATGTCCTTTATTCTATATATTGCTCAATTTCCTATTTAGTATGCACATACCATCCTTTGTTGATGTCATCTATTTTCTCTTCTTGCAGGGGTATGCTTGGAACCCTAGGTTAAGGAATTGGATGATAAGGCATGATGTTTTGGACTAGCTTAAGGAGTTAAAGCTTGGAGACAAAGTTGTTATGGTTTAGATTTCCCTCTACTTAGATCCTTATGTTGTATCATATATGTAAACCCTTTGTGGGAGATTATGATGTTCTTTTGTAATCTTTTGTGAAAATTGAATATAGTCATTATTTTTATTCCGCTACTATACTTTGGTTTTTTTTAATACAATTTATTGAAGATTGGAAATTTTGCACCTATTCTAGCATACCTTTGAGTGTGTTTGGAATGGATGTTTTATTATTCAAATTTTTTTAGTAAGGGGGTGATCCCACACTCCTTACAATATGGTATCAGAGACCATGTTAGTCAGATCTGACTATTTCGATTTTGTCTCTCTAGTTAGAATCCTTGTGTTACCGTTAAGTGACATGTTTGCCCTAGAGTTGATCAATATATGATGAATGGTTGATTTAGGATCACATAGTTTCACATTAGAATAATGATGAATCGATCCTTAAATTACTTACAAGTAAAACATGTATAAATAACCATAGTAACTTGAGGTTGTTTACCTTGGCCTTTAGGCAGATACAAGGACATGAAGTTGAAATCAAAGGTGTCTAGAAAGAATCAGGGTTCAGGGGTTGGCAATATTTTCCTCCGCACCACTAGCTTGGTTTACGAGGACTCCCAAATCCATATGATATCGGCATGACCTTAGTTGATATGAATTGTCCAAAATGGCATGCTTTTAGGAAATAGTAGCCTTAGACATCTAGATGATTTATCTTTAGGGACCCTAATATGTTGAACTAGTCTCTTAGGCGTAAAGACTTGTTTGAGTATGGATAAGAGCAAGTTAACCCATAGTTCAAAGTTAGTCTTTACAAGTTATGTTTCTTTTTTTGCATGATGCATATGTATTTGGATGTAAGGAAGTGTAGTTGAACCTTTTGTACCTAAAGAATAGTTTTGACTTAATAAGATGACTCCTTTAAGAGGTGGTGAATAAGTTGTTTTCTTATATGTGGATTTTTTTATTTTGAGGATGAAATCCCTTTAAGGGGTGGTGTGCTGTAACATACTAGATCTCAAACCCTACCCTGGAAGTTGACATTTTGGACTTAGCCAAACAAGGTTGAAGGTTAGACCTAAATATATGTGTGACAACCTGACTTTTCTCTCTCCTATCTTGTACATTTTCTCTCTCACCAAGTAGAATCATACTAAATTCAATCTCCAATCCATAGTTTGATGGTTGTGGGACTCCAGTCACATCGATATTCAATTTTAGTAAATGTGACATCAATTTGTACTTTTGAACTAAATACCATTTAGTTCATATCACCATGTTTGTTAGATATTTTGAAGATCATGACCATAACCTTTTGGCTTAGTAACATGTGTCATGTTGTACGTGATTTAATTACGAATCCAACGGAATAAAAATCACCCAAATCAGAGCATCGTAGCCCAAGTTATGATCATATGAGTGTTTCTTCTAAAAATCAGATTTTACCTTGATTAATTGGATTCCTGCCCCTTATTGGGCTCTTTATTTGTGCGGCCCATTTGAGGGTTGGCACCCCTTTTTTTTATAGCCCTCTGTCTCACACCCCTCGTAGTCATCATATTGAGTCCCACAGATCTCGTCCTTTGATCCAATGGCCAAAAATCTCGCCCCTTCCTTTGTGCACACCACCAGCGCCGAAATCGTCGGCCGCCACCTATCTCGCCCAAGGCCAATTGATGGCACCTTTCGTGACCCATTTTGAAAATCAAACCCTAGTGTTGTCTATAAAATCTCTCGCCAAGTGTTTTTCTTCTATTTTCTTGTGTTTTCATGAACCATAGCACCTTCCTTCACTTCATCTCTAACCTCCAGCAACTCTAGTGCCGCCTTGGACCCCTTTGGGCGCCGCCACATTTCTCATGAGGCATCTTCCCTCAGCCCCTCCTAGGGCTCATTCTACCCGTCCATCTTCTCTGTGAGGTTGGGGCGAGGGCAAACGGCAGCCTTTCATCCTTTGGGACTGGTCTGGAGCAGCAGACTGCCAACGCCGCCATGGCCGATGAGCGTCTTTACGCAGCAGCACCTGGTGTGCGAGTTGGGTGGGTGTGTCGGGCGATCATGGAGCCGGATCCAGAAGATCCACCCAGCTAGCAGCGCGTGACCTCACCTGTTGGACCCAACGGTGTCCAGTCACGACATGCCGCATAGACCAAAGGGGCTTGGCAGTGCACGACTATCACGCATGTGAGTAAAGGCGCCTGAGAGCGTCAAATCCTATAGGGATGGCCAAGATCCATCAGTGAATGACATTGTAATAACCCTCCTCACTTCTCTAAAGTTCTTGATGTAAATGTTAAAAAAATCGTAACTCCTAGCCCCCTAATCCATTTATGGCCATATTATATACCAAATTGATCCTATCGACGAGACCTACAACATGGATATATTTTTAGACTCTAAATCTTCATTCTATTCCACTATTTTGCAAAAATAAGCGATTTTGACCATGATGACCATATTTAATGCATGATGATGATGAAGTTTGAATCTTTGATTTACTTATAGCCTTCAGAGCATTAAATCAGTAACTCTTATGATCTTGTGACCCTAACGAGGGTCCTAATATACCGATTTCTCATAAATGACTCCTTATTGTACATATGTGCCTACTTTGGACTATAATGTTGAACTTTGCCCTAGATTGTTGATCTTGCTTCTAATGGACACACATCCATTTTGGAATATGTTTCTGATGACCTAATGTTGCTGATCTAAACCATGTTTGATGAGGGGTTCTCCTATCTTGATGATCATGACCTTGGTTACTCTATTATGAGTCTCGTGGCATAATTTGAGCATATAAGTGTCCTAAATCTCATAATGTCTGTATGAAACCTCGAAATGATATGAAACTTGAACCACACCATCATGATGACCTCTAGATCAGTACAAGATCATCTAATGAATGAATAAGCAACTTAGAACCCATCTTGGCCAAAACCCTTAAAATGAAGATAATTAGGGTTAATGATGAGAATCTAATGCATGTATACAATCATATTTTTAATCAGGTTTGGCATGTGGCTAGATGGTGAAGGATATGTTATATTGTGAAATCTCTGAATCAGGTATGGGCCTTATCTAGTTATATGACTACCACTTTCTTTCTTGAAAAGACATATATTGTATGCTTTCTTGTCTATTTGTTCAAATATTGCCATGTAATATTGCTATGTCTTACTCGATGCTTGCCTCGTCAGTTTTATAACTTGAACACATATATAGAAAGAACTCCATTATAATATTTTTGATAAAGGGTTATCTCTTGGCTATGGCCTTGAGGTCCCTCTCGTATAAAAGGGTTTGCTAATCTTGAGCACCCTTACTGACCCTTCTGATGGGAAGATGGTCAAAGGCCTTAAACATGTTTGATATTGTTGGTATAATGGAGTGAAATGACATAAAATATGGTTTTGCATTTGTTAAACAATTAACATGTTTATTCTTGTTCATTTAGTCTTGAAATCTTTTCAAAATTATGCAAATCTTATACATATATGTATCTTTCTGCCCCATACTCAACGCCTCGTGTGTTGACTCATTTCTCATATGTTGTTTTTAGGTTCAAAGATGGCTAGAAATATGATGGGCTTGGTGAGCTATGCTAGGTGTACTTATTGTAAGATCCAGATATAGTATACATGAGCAGACTGGTACAAAGTGACACTTGAATATGTAATTCAAATTGTGTAATATAATAATGTTGCTTAATATATCTTGTTTATTGTTAAGATTATGTTGGTGCTTGTATCTTGTTATCTATTCATGTGTGCTAAGCTTTACGCTTCTACATGTCACCTTTGGTATATGTTTGGTTCATGGGACTAGGATTCCAGTTTTGTGACAAGATGTTTATTATAACCGTAATGAGCTAATGCATGTATATATCACGTTAATGTAACCTAATGTTCTGACATTAATATTAGGTTTATAATGGTTACATAAAATATGCCATGTAACTCATTTTGGTGGTAATATGAAGATAAGGAACTTAATTGTATGAATAATTTAGATAATGGGTTGTTAATGGGCCATATGACATATCTCATAAAAATAAGTCTAAAAAGTGAAAAAAAAAATTTCAAATTTGAAATATACATATCAAAATTAGCCTACATGTCAAATTTCATCTAATTTGGACAACCTTGAAATATTAGGATAAGTCTAGGAAAGAGAAAATGAGTAAAAGGCATAAGTAATGAATAATGTTAATATATAACTCAAAAATGTATAAATAATGGTAAATTCATATTCAACACATCAAAGATAACTTGTGTATGAATTTTGGTCCAATTTGGATGTTGTTTGTGCAAGTTATGCAATTTTAGGCACATTCTGGACTTTTCTACAATTTACCCTATTCGGAGGTTTTCTTTGCAAATAGTCACATGTATTATAATTCTTATATATTCTATTACCATTATCGAGTTTTTGAACCACAGGGTGCCTAATTGTACCAGGTTTTGAAGGTGTTTCTTTCTAAGGGCATTTTAGGGATTACTCTCTTTATAAATGAACTTATCTTTAAAAGCTATCAACCAATGGGGTTATTTCTTTGATTTGAGGTCAGTTGCGATGGCCAATCAGTGTCCATAAATCAACATTTGATATTCAAGAAGCCTCTATTAGCTTTCCTCTTGCATGGCCATGAAATCCCTAGGCTAAGGACACATGGAAAGCTCCATGGACACCTCATGCTTGACTTCTTCCTTATCTAGAAAGGTTTGTATGTCCATAGGCACCCAAAGCATTGGACACATGGAAAGTAACTTGACACCTCATGCTTGACTTATTCCTTATCCATAAAGGCTTGTATGTCCATGGACACCCTTATACATGACACATGGAAAGTCTCATAGACACCTCATACTTGACCTCTTTCTTTATATAGCCATATCTACCCCTTCCCAACTCCCAATTCGAAAACTGTTGCTCTCCTTTATTCCCTCTATCTTAGAGCATCATTCCTACTCTATTTTTCCATTAAGATATTGTCCCAAGGTAAAAGGAGGTTCCTACCTTCGTGAAGAAGTCTCCTAGGCTTCCAAATTTCTCTATTTAGGATTTATGAAGCTCCTCCTTGGTGATTTTGACCAAAACTAGTAAGTTTTCTCCTCTCCTTCCTTATTTTCATGTTGTTAGTCTTCCTTCCACCTTCCTCCAGGTTGGAACCATGGCCTTCCATTGTGAAACCCCACCTAGAACCCATAAGCACCTCATCTCCATGTTCTTTTATTAGGGGTTTTCACCTCTAAGTGGAGAAGGTGCTTCTTGCTCGAGATAGGAGCTTTGTTGGAGAAACCAACCTCTCTAAGCTTGGTAAACTTACTTATTAGACCTATCCACCTTCCATGGAGGTTCTTTGTATGCCTAGTCTTGGATCTAGGATTGACTTGGACTATTTAGACTCTAAAGTTGAGGTATGATGTATCCACTATTCTTCTATGTTGAGCAATTCACCTATGCTTATTCATTCTCTTTGTCCTATGGACATTAGCCAATACACAATGTATTTTCTTTTGAAAATCATGTTTAATGTGAACTACCTTATTTGATATTTATCATGTGATCATGGATATTCTTTTGAACTCTTATCTTATGCTTTTTTCATGATGGAACTCTGAAAGATGACATGTGATGTATTTTGCCCACTTATGAGGTGGATGTATATGCTGGTCACTTATGTGGTGACTAGTTTATATATTGTGACTATACTTTCTACTTCCCTCTACATTTAACATTCTATGTGATTCAGTAGCACTAGCGTAGTGTAATTGCATTGGTTTTTATGGCAAATGTGTTATTTCCTGCCAAGCAGATGTGTTATTTCCTACTCTTTTGGGATGGAAAGGAACCTCATACCCAGGGCAAGATGTGTGATTTTTGGCCCATGTTTTATATATTTGGGAGATTGGCAGTATTCCTTTCTCTATCAGGTTTCAAGTTTAGGAGACTTTGTTGCTTTTGTGTTTATATTGTTCTAGGACTATGTTTATCTCACAAGCATGCATGTTGATGATATGGGGTGTGTTCCCTAATTATTTACATGTGCTTGTGTGGCACAATCTTTATGTTTTATTAATGACAAGCATTCTTTTGTTATCATATGATTTCAATTCCTTTTCTCTTGATACCCATTTGGGTGGTCCTTATCCTTTCTATGGGAAGCCTTTTATATTCGATGTCCTTTATTCTATATATTTCTCAATTTCCTATTTAGTATGCACATACCAGCCTTTGCTGATGTCATCTATTTTCTCTTCTTGCTGGGGTATGCTTCCAACCCTAGGTTAAGGACTTGGATTATAAGACATGAAGTTTTGGACTAGCTTAAGGAGTTAAAGCTTGGAGACAAAGTTGTTATGGTTTATATTTCCCTCTACTTAGATCCTTATGTTGTATCATACATGTAAACCCTTTGTGGTGGATTATGATGTTCTTTTGTAATCTTTTGTGAAAATTGAATATAGTCATTATTTTTATTCCACTGCTATACTTTTGTTGTTTTGAATACCATTTATTGAGGTTTGAAAATTTTGCACCTATTCTAGCATACCTTTGAGTGTGTTTGGAATGGATGTTTTATTATTCAAAATTTTTTTTAGTAAGGGGGTGATCCCGCACTCCTTACAACATGGTATCAGAGACCATGGTAGTCGGATTTGGCTATTTCAATTTTGTCTCCCTAGTTAGAATCATTGCCTTACCTTTAAGTGACATGTTTTCCCTAGAGTTGATCAATAGATGATGAAGGGTTGATTTAGGATCACATAGTTTCACATTAGAATAATGATGAATATATCCTTAAAATACTTACAAGTAAAAGATGCATAAGTAACCATAGTAACTTGAGGTTGTTGTTACGGAACCAAAATCCGAGTCCCATGAACCAAACGTATAGCAAAGGCGAAATGCGGAAGCGCAAAGCTTAACACACATGAACAAATAACAAGATACAATCACCAACATAATCTCAACAATCAACAAGATATATTAAGCAACATTATCATATTACATGATTTGAATTACATATTCAAGAATCACTTTGTACAAGTCTGCTCATGTATACTATATCTGGATCTTACAATAAGTACACCTAGCATAGCTCACTGAGCCCGTCAACCTTCTAGCCATCTCTGAACCTAAAAACAACATATGAGAAATGGGTCAACACACGAGGTGTTGAGTATGGGGCAGAAAGATACATATATGTATAATCTTTGCATAATTTGAAAATATTTCAACACTAAACGAACAAGAATAATCATGTTAACTATTTAAAAAATGTGAAACCATATATTCTATCATTTCACTCCATTATACCAACAATATCAAGCATGTTTAAGGCCTTTGACCATCATCCCGTTGGAAGGGTCGATAATGGTGCTCAAGATTAGGTAACCCTTTTATACAAGAGGGACCTCAAGGACATAACCAAGAGTAACCCTTTATCAACAATATTATAATGGAGTTCTATATATATATATATGTGTGTGTGTTCAAGTTATAAAACCGACGATGCAATCATCGAGTAAGACAGCAATACTACATGACAATATTTGAGAAAGTAAACAAACAAGCATACAATACATATCATTTCAAACAAGAAAGCTAGTCATATAACTACATAAGGCCCATACTTGATTTAGCGATTTTATAACCTAACATATCCTTCACCATCTAAACACATGCCAAACCTGATTAACAACAAGATTGAATATATGCATTAGATTGTCATCATTAACCCTAATTAGATGCATTTTAGGGTTTTGGCCAAGATGGGTTCCGAGTTGCTTATTAGTTCATTATATGATATTGTACTGATCTAGAGGTCATCATTATGGTGTGGTTCTAGTTTCATATCATTCTAAGGTTCCACGAATTACTTATGACCATTTCAAGGTTCAAGTTCCTTAGGACATTAAAGGATCAAAGACTCATAATAGAGTAATCAAAGTCAAAGATTATCAAATCAAGGGGACCAAGCATCAAGGATGGTCAAGATCAGCAACATAAAGACATAGAGACATTCATAGGTTAGGTCAACCCAACATTGGTTCAAAGTATAATCAAACATTCACATAATAGGGGCATATACATGCATTAGATGTCAAAAGAAATAACCATAGAAAGGAGGATGCTAGGGGCTGATGTTAAGGTCAAGCAGAGACACATATTACTGCTTTGGGGTTGATTAGACATTATTTCAACATTAAGTATCTAGATTATCAATTTAGGGAAGGGTACATCATTATAATCTCAACACTAGTATATATCTACAACTAGAGTAATGTATAAGAAATAGGGATGATGATGACTCCCATTAAACTCAATATGTACAAAAGTTATTGACTTCAAGGTTAGGAGGGTAGGTATACATCAAATATTCAAGATTCATCACAATTATGCATTAAGAATGGTCAAAGAAGTCAAAGATCACATATGTAGCATTATTAGAGATTTAGAAGAAGATTCAGGGTCTGAAACCATTCTCATATTGTAGATCTTTTCGAGTTGATCGATTTGGTTTGTAGGTCTGTATGTTTTGGTCTTAGTATGAGCAAGATATCATTTTTGAGAGTTTATATCCAGAATTTTAGAGAACCAGAGAAGTGTTTCCATTTCATTTATGTGCCACCTGCAACTGTGGATTCCCATCCTGTGGTCCACGATGTGCACCTATGCCTATCATCACTGGGTTGCTTAGTCATAGTAGCCAACGATACCAGATGTCTTCTTACCAGCCATCAGCCGCTCACCATTGCAACTTCTCACCTCTGGCCCACGCTGCTCATGAGGTCACCGCTGGATGAGGGAGCGAAGGTCCTGCCCTACCCCACCTATGAGCCCATGCTTGGGAGGGCTATCCGCCCATCGCCCCCCCTTCCACAGTCCGCACGCGACCCCCCAGTTCTGCATGCAGGAACAGAGGAAAGACAGGGGACGATGCCCCCCATCATCCCGACGAATGCTGCCTTTAAAGTAGCCTAAAAAGCGTAGGATTGGGGTTGGAGTCATTCTGGAGTAGGCGACGGAGAAGGGAGATTGAGGAAGATGGTCGACAACCAAAGGATTCTGGGGCACGTCGTCGTCCTCGCTTGAGGCTCCCCCATCGTGCCTACCTCTGGTATGTCGTCGGCATGTGGGCAGCCAGCAACTTGCTTGGCACCGGGAGCGTGAGGGGTAGGTAAGCATTATGCCACTGCTATAGGGCTAGAGGAAAGGAGAAAGAAAGGAGAATAAGAAAGGGAGGGGAAAGAGGGTTGACGGCTGGAGCAAAAGAGGGGAAATAAGATGGGGCAAACCAAGGGGTTTAAAAAGAAGCATCCATCTAGGGTTCTCAACTCCCTCTGATACTCGATTTGGAGAGGGAAAGAAAAGAGGAGAAACCCCTGCCTGTCGATGGTTTCCCGAAAGGGAAAAGGGGGTCAGCGAGGCACAAGGGTAAAGCATGGGTCGCATGCCTAACTAGGCCCATTAAGGCCCAAACTCACAAAAGTAACTAAAACATGTACGATTTGGGTCAATTTTCAAATACACATATCTTGGGCTAAGATGGTCCAAACGATGTAATTTTTGTACCGTTGGGAAGATAAATGAACACTCTATATTTTGAAACATATTATAGAGAAAGGTGATCATACTAATCAGGTTCAAGATTATTTACAAAGTAGTGAATCATTAAATAGTGAAATTTAGATCAAGAGGGCAGATAAAATGTACACATTGTGAAATTGGTCATTATAGTGGCCAAATTAGAAAATCTCAACCCTCCAATTATGAAATTGACATCAAATTCAGTAATGGGCCACTTTATGAGAAAGGAACATATCACTTGAGGAGAGAGAAAAGGTCAGGTTATCACATCCTTCCCTCCTTAAAAGAAATTTCATCCCCGAAATTCATCTAAGATCATAAACAAGAGCCAAAGTCAAAATTCATCGCGCGTTGTCAACACATTCTCCATAATGGGATGCACACTAAGTTGTCATCATCAAGGGTGTACTCATCTCAATGATATACACATTTACTTATTATCCCACCATATTATGACATCATCATGGCATTAAGGTTTACCCATCCCTTAGTATATCTATATTAGTTTTTTTTCATTTGGTTATGAGATTAGATATGTTACCCCTCATTATTCAAGCTAAGATATCTATGACATCATCATATCTAGATCATGATTTCAAAGCTATATCTTTCATGTAGGGTATGATTTCATACTAGGTCTATCTCATGAGAGTGGCTCATTGCACATATATCAAGATTTTAACTTAAGTGAGATTCTTTCATGTATTGAGCATCATTCGAGGAACAATATTATCATCAACATTGAGGTTTTGAAACTTTCTCCCTTGTATCAAGAAAGAGCTCCACAAGCTCAAACCACTCCAGCTAAGACATATATATATATATCCAACAAGACCTACTAATTGTAACTCCTATCCATAACAAAAATTCTACCCTTTTTTTTCAGAAACAAAGGTAACCACTAGATTCCTTTATATATAATTACTAACCCAAGTATGAGGCTGATCATGGATATCACACATCATATACATCATCTTAGGTCTTGGGACATCTCCCTCACCTATATATATCAAACATCAAATTTTCAATTTCCTCTTTCTCTAGGGTTAGATATTTTCATAGGAAATCTAGGGTTCAACACTTTCAAGGAAACCACATGCTAGGTCACTCAACTCATATACTTAGAAGTATTCTAGATAGGGACTCGTCATCAAGTATTTCATCATTCCTATTTTTCAACGTTTCAAATATTTTGGAGTTTAGGTCTCTAACCTTCTCCCAAGGTGGGTCGACTCATATCAAAAGGTCACCCTATTCATATGTCCCATGCTAGAGGTCCAACTTTGTAAAGAGATTGAGGCCCGTGTTGGTCTCGAACCATATATCATATCTCCACACATACAAGACTAGGTACAAGCAAGCATGTCAACCCACTAGCTATGTTTAACACATCAACCAAGTAGTATGTATCATATAAGGTGCTAGGTTTAGCTAGGGTTGCATGGTCAAACTCATTTCATATCATCAAACAACGTATCCCTCTTAAGGACAAACTTGGGTCTTATCAATATCAACATCATCAATAATATCATCATCATCATCTTAGGTTATCTAGTTTACTCACTTGCCTAACCTATATCATGGCTCTAGACAACTCTAGAGACTATCATTATCATCTAAACTCTCTCATCTAGACTTGATGTTACATCTCTTTCTTCTAGGTTACATAGAAACTCATTGCCTTTCTACATGTGGTAACATTTTTCATATGTACATATAATAATACTTGAAATATGTTTTCTCCAACGTTTACACAGGCGATGAAAACCACCATACTCCATCCAAATAAAACCAAAACCAAAAAGAGTTACCACACTCATTAGGCAGTCTAGTATCATGACACCTAGAGAACTAGCAAGAACATGGTGCACACTTGTGTAGACATCCTAAGAACACGTCAGAATCATGTCTAGGGAGGTAATTTACACAAGTCTACACCTAGTTCTAGAACATCTAGGTTCTAACCTAGAGGCTAAGTCAACCTAATCCACAAGGACATCTTATTAAGTTTCTAGGGTTGAGATATAAGGTGAGTTTAGTTTGTGTTTCATGTGAGCAATGTTTGGTGTAGTTATTGTTCATGCTCTGATACCATCTGTCACGGAACCGGAATCCCAGTCCCATGAACCAAACGTATATCAAAGGCAAAATGCGGAAGCGTAAAGCTTAGCACACATGAACAAATAACAAGATACAAGCACCAACATAATCTCAACAATCAACAAGATATATTAAGCAACATTATCATATTACATGATTTGAATTACATATTCAAGAGTCACTTTGTACAAGTCTGCTCATGTATACTATATCTGGATCTTACAATAAGTACACCTAGCATATCTCACTGAGCCCGTCAACCTTCTAGCCATCTTTGAACCTAAAAACAACATACAAGAAATGGGTCAAAACACGAGGTGTTGAGTATGGGGCAGAAAGATACATATATGTATAAGCTTTGCATAATTTGAAAATATTTCAACACTAAATGAACAAGAATAATCACATTAACTGTTTAACAAATGCAAAACCATATTTTATGTCATTTTAGTCCATTATACCAACAATATCAAGCATGTTTAAGGCCTTTGACCATCTTCCCGTCGGAAGGGTCCGTAAGGGTGCTCAAGAATAGCTAACCCTTTTATACAAGAGGGACCTCAAGGACATAACCAAGAGTAACCCTTTATCAACAATATTATAATGGACTTCTATATATATATATATATATATATATATTGTGTGTGTGTGTTTAAGTTATAAAACCGACGATGCAAACATCGAGTAAGACATAGCAATACTACATGACAATATTTGAGAAAGTAACAAACAAGCATACAATACATATCATTTGAAACAAGAATGCTAGTCATATAACTAGATAAGGCCCATACCTAATTTAGCGATTTCATAACCTAACATACCTTCACCATCTAGCCACATTCCAAACCTGATTAACAACAAGATTACATATATGCATTAGATTCTCATCATTAACCCTAATTAGATGCATTTTAGGGTTTTGGCCAAGATGGGTTCCAAGTTGTTTATTAGTTCATTGTATGATATTGTACTGATCTAGAGGTCATCATGATGGTGTGGTTCTAGTTTCATATCATTCTAAGGTTCCACGGATTACTTATGACCATTTCAAGGTTCAAGTTCCTTAGTACATTAAAGAATCAAAGACTCATAATAGATAATCAAGGTGAAAGATTATCAAATCAATGGGACCAAGCATCAAGGATGGTCAAGATGAACAACATAAAGACATAGAGACATTCATAGGTTAGGTGAACCCAACATTGGTTCAAAGTATAATCAAACATTCACATAATAGGGGCATATACATGCATTAGATGTCAAAAGAAACAACCATAGAAAGGAGGATGCTAGGGGCTGATGTTAAGGTCAAGTAGAGACACATATTGCTGCTTTGGGGTTGATTAGACATTATTTCATCATTAAGTATCTAGATTATCAATTTAGGGCAGGGTACATCATTAGAATCTCAACACTAGTATATATCTACAACTAGAGTAATGTATAAGAAATAGGGATGATGATGACTCCCATTAAACTCAATATGTACAAAAGTTATTGACTTCAAGGTTAGGAGGGTAGGTATACATCAAATATTCAAGATTCATCACAATTATGCATTAAGCATGGTCAAAGAAGTCAAAGATCACATATCTAGCATTATTAGAGATTTAGAAGAAGATTCAGGGTCTCAAACCATTCTCATATTGTAGATCTTTTCGAGTTGATCGATTTGGTTTGTAGGTCTGTATGTTTTGGCCTTAGTATGAGCAAGATATCATTTTTGAGAGTTTATATCCAGAATTTTAGAGAACCAGAGGAGTGTTACCATTTCATTTATGCGCCACCTACAACTATGGATTCCCATCCTGCGGTCCACGATGTGCACCTATGACCATCATCATTGGGCCACTTAGTCACAGTAGCCAACGATACCAGATGTCTTCTGACCAGCCATCAGCCGTTTACCATCGCAGCTTCTCACCTCAGGCCCACGCTTCCCGTGAGGTCACCGCTGGATGAGGGAGCGAAGGTCCTGCCCTGCCCTGACCTGCCCCGCCTATGAGCCCATGCTTGGGAGGGTTGTCCACCCATCGCCCCCCCTTCCGCAGTCTGCACGCGACCCCCCTGTTCTGCACGCAGGAACAGAGGAAAGATAGGGGACGACTCCCCCATCATCTCGACGACTACTGCCTTTGTAGTAGCCTAAAAAAGCACAGGACTGGGGTTGGAGTCATTCTGGTGTAGGCGACGGGGAAGGTGGATTGAGGAAGATGGTCGGAAGCCGAAGGATTTTGGGGCACACCGTCGTCCTCGCTTGAGGCTCCTCCATCGTGCCTATGTCTGGTATGTCATCGGCATGTTTGGTAGCCAACAACTTGCTTGGCGCCAGGAGCGTGAGGGGTAGGCAAGCATTATGCCACTGCTATAGGGCTAGAGGAAAGGAGAAAGAAAGGAGAAGAAGAAAGGGAGGGGGAAGAGGGTTGACAGTTGGAGCAAAAGAGTGGAAAGAAGATGGGGCAAACCAAGGGGTTTAAAAAGAAGCATCCATCTAGGGTTCTCAACTCCCTCTGATACTTGATTTGGAGAGGGAAAGAAAAGAGGAGAAACCCCTGCCTGTCGATGGTTTCTCGAAAGGAAAAAGGGGGTCAGTGAGGCACAAGGGTAAAGCATGGGTCGCGTGCCTAACTAGGCCCATTAAGGCCCAAACTCACAAAAGTAACTAAAACATGTACGATTTGGGTCAATTTTCAAATACCCATATCTTGGGCTAAGATGGTCCAAACGATGTAATTTTTGTACCGTTGGGAAGATAAATGAACACTCTATATTTTGAAACATATTAGGTGATCATACTAATCAGGTTTAAGATTATTTACAAAGTAGTGAATCATTAAATAGTGAAATTTAGATCAAGAGGGCAAATCAAATGTACACATTGTGAAATTGGTCATTATAGTGGCCAAATTAGAAAATCTCAACCCTCCAATTATGAAATTGACATCAAATTCAGTAATGGACCACTTTATGAGAAAGGAACATATCACTTGAGGAGAGAGAAAAGGTCAGGTTATCACATTGTTTACCTTGGCCTTTAGGAAGCTACAAGGACATGAAGCTAAAAGCAAAGGTGTCTAGAAAGGATCAGGGATCTGGGGCTGGCAAGACTTTCCTCCGCACCACTAGCTTGGTTTACGAGGACTCCCGAATCCATATGATACCAGCCTGACCTGAGTTGATATGAATTGTCTTAAATAGCATGCTTTTAGGCAATAGTAGCCTTAGACATCTATATGATTTATCTTTAGGGACCCTAATATGTTGAACTAGTCTCCCAGGTGTAAATACTTGTTTGAGGATGGACAAGAGAAAATTTACTCATAGTTCATAGTTAGTCTTTACAAGTTATATTTCTTATTTTGCATGATGCATATGTAGTTGGATGCAAGGAAGTGTAGTTGAACCTTTTCTACCCAAAGAATAGTTTTGACTTAATTAGATGAATCCTTTAAGGGGTGGTTAACAAGTTTTTTTCTTATATATGTATGTTTTGATTTTGAGGACAAAATCCCTTAAAGGGGTGGTGTGTTGTAACATACTAGATCTCAGACCCTACCCTGGAAGTTGACATTTTGGACTTAGCCAAACAAGGTTGAAGGTTAGACCTAAATAGATGCTTAGTATAACCCCAATGATATAATGAATGTATCACCTTAATGTAACCTAATGTTCTAACATTAATCTTAGGTTTATAATGGATACATAAAATATGCCACATAACTCATTTTGATATGAAGATAAGGAACTTAATAGGATGAATAATTTAGATAATGGGTCGTTAATGGGCCATATGACATATCTCATAAAAAGAAGTCTCAAAAGTATAAAAAAACTTCAAATTCGAAATCTACATATCAAAATTAGCCTACATGTCAAATTTCATCTAATTTGGACAACGTTAAAATATTAGGATAAGTTTAGGAGAGAGAAAAAGAGTAAAAGATAAGTAATGAATAATGTGATTATATAACTTCAAAATATGTAAATAATGTCACATTCATATTCAACACATCAAAGATAACTTGTGGATGTAGTTTGGTCAGATTTGGATATTGTTTGTGCAAGTTATGCAATTTTAGGTACATTCTGGACTTTTCTGCAATTTACCCAATTGGGAGGTTTTCTTTGAAAATTGTCACATGCATTATAATTATTATATATTCCCTTACCATTCTCGAGTTTTTGGACCATAGGGCACCAACTTTCACCTTAGTTTGAAGGTGTTTCTTTCCAAGGGCATTTTAGGGATTACTCTCTTTATAAATGAGCTTATCTTTAAAAGCTATCAACCAGTGGGGTTATTTCTTTGATTGGAGGTCGGTTGGGATGGCATATAAGTTTCCATAAACCGACATTTGATATTCAAGAAGCCTGTATGAGATGTCCTCTTGCATGGCCATGAAATCCCTAGGCTAAGGACACATGGAAAGCTCCATGGACACCTCATGCTTTCATAAAGGTTTGCATGTCCATAGGAGCCCTTAGCATTGGACACATGGAAAGTAACTTGACACCTCATGCTTGAATTCTTCCTTATCCATAAAGGCTTGCATGTACATGGACACCCTTATACATGACACATGGAAATTCTCATAGACACCTCATACTTGACCTCTTTCTTTATATAGCCATATCTACCCCTTCCCAACTCCCAATTCGAAGCCTCTTGCTCTCCTTTATTCACTCTAGCTTAGAGCATAATTCCTACTCTGTTTTTCCATGAAGGTGTTGTCCCAAGATAAAAGGATGTCCCTACCTTTGTGAAGAAGGCTTCTAGGGTTCCAAATTTCTCTATTTAGGATTTCTTAAGCTCCTTCTTGGTGATTTTGACCAAAACTAGTAAGTTTTCTCCTCTCCTTCCCTATTTTCATGATGTTAACCTTCCTTTCACCTTCCTCCAGGTCATAACCATGGCTTACATGGTGAAACCCCACCTAGAACCCATAAACACTTCATCTCTGTGTTTTTTTGTTAGGGTTTTTCACCTCTAAAGTGGAGAAGGTGCTTCTTGCTCGAGATAGGAGCTTTGTTGGAGAAACCAGCCTCTCTAAGCTTGGGAAAATTACTTATTGGAACTATCCACCTTCCCTAGAGATTCTTTGGAGGCTTAATCTTGGATCTAGTATTGACTTGGGCTATTTAGACTCTGAAGTTGAGGTATGTTGTATCCCGTATTCTTCTATGTTGAGAAATTCACCTATGCTTATTCATTCTCTTTGTCCTATGGACATTAGTCTATACACAATGTCTTTTCTTTTGAAAATCATGGTTCATGTGAACTACCTTATTTGATATTGATCATGTGATCATGGATATTCTTTTGAACTATTATCTTATGCTTTGTTCATGATGTAACTCTAAAAGATGACATGTGATGTCTTTTTCCCACTTATGAGGTGGATGTATAAGTTGGTCACTTATGTGGTGAGTAGTTTATATATTCTAACTATACATTCTACTTGCCTCTATATTTAACATGCTATGTTATCCAGTAGCATTAGAGTAGTGTAATTGCATTGGTTTTTATGGCAGTTGTGTTATTTCCTATCGAGAAGATGTGATAATTCCTACTCTTTTGGTATAGAAAGGAACCTCATACCCAGGGCAAGATGTGTGATTCTTGGCCCATGTTTTATATATTTGGTAGATTGGCAGTATTCCTTTCTTTATCAAGTTTCAAGTTTATGAGACTTTGATGCCTTTGTGTTTATATTGTTCTAGGGCTATGTCTATCTCACATGCATGCAAGTTGCTGATATGGGGTGTGTGCCCTAATTCTTTATATGTTCTTGTGTGGTAAAATCTTTATGTTTTATTAATGATAAGTATTCTTTTGTTATCATGTGATTTCAATTCCTTTTCTCTTGATACCCATTTGGGTGGTCCTTATCCTTTCTATGGGAAGCCTTTTATATTTGATGTCCTTTATTTTATATATTGCTCAATTTCCTATTTAGTATGCACATACCAACCTTTGTTGATGTCATCTATTTTATCTTCTTACTGGGGCATGCTTCCAACCCTAGGTTAAGGACTTGGATGAGAAGGCATGAAGTTGTGGACTAGCTTAAGGAGTTAAAGATTGGAGACAAAGTTGTTATGGTTAGGATTTCCCTCTACTTAGATGCTTATGTTGTATCATACATGTAAACCCTTTGTGGGAGATTATGATGTTCTTTTGTAATCTTTTGTGAAAATTGAATATAGTCATTATTTTATTCCGCTGCTATACTTTGGTTGTTTTGAATAACATTTATTGAAATTTGAAAATTTTGCACATATTGTAGCATACCTTTGAGTGTGTTTGGAATGGATGTTTTATTCTTCAAATTTTTTAGTAATGTGGTGATCCCACACTCCTAAAATAATGATAATCAAAATATCGTACTCCCTTAATTTTAAATTAGAGAATATATGACCCTTGTAACTAATGTAATGTGGGTGGTTTTCTTAGACCTAATCCTTAATGCTAATTCTTGTGCTATGTTGAATCGATACGTCCATGTTGGAGTTTTGCAAATGGTGTTTGATCTATTTGGAACCTAGGTCTAAGGGAACATCACATGACTCATAAAATGATTAGATTATCAATACCCTTTTTATGTAAGACTCCATGTCATTCCTTTTATATCTTAGGTCCCTTGGGGTTGGATAGTCTCTAGGAATCTCACTCATGGTTTATGGATTGCTATTTACTTGCATGGTATGCTTAGTCTCTTAACCCTACTATGCTATTGACTTGTTTGTATGTATGTCGTATGAATGCTTGGATATATAAATACTTGTTTGAGCTACTTGTTCCCTATGATTAGTATGATCGTTTTGTTTGAAATATGTTGAACCAACCTTGAACATAATTAAACTTGTCCATTATTCAAACTTTGTGCACTTCTTGTATTCTCGGGATAAGGGCACAAGGCAAGTTGAAAATAGAGTTAGTTCATTGACTTAGGTCTTCAGTTCCCTCATGTATAAAAATGGGTTGGCTAATGTTGAGCACCCCTACGGACCCTTCCTTTGAGGAAGCTAGTCGATGGCCATAATATGTTATTAAGTATAATGAAAATACACTTAAAATGTTCTTTGCATAAAACAACATCGTTAATTGTTCTTGTCTTGTTTGATCCTCTTGATTATCATCATGTTTCTAGCCAAGCAAATTTTCATTATTATTCTTAAACTGTGGTTACATGTTTTTCATAGAGTACTCAATGCACTCACATTGATATTTTTTTTATTGAATTTGTAGTTCCCAAATGAAGATTCCTTACACTCGAAACTCTAAGATCTGAAATGAAACACCAATGGGTACTCTTTATATAGAAATATCTATATGTCTTTTATCTCCTTGTTTATTATCTTGTTATCTCTTTAGTGTGTTATTGCCTTTTGATATATGTGTGAAACTATGTGCCATTCTACGGACAGACTCCCGAGTCCACTTGTCTTTGGCTTTGTACCCATTAGGAGTGTAGATTTAGGATAACAAATAGTTCCATGACACCCGAGTTTCACCTTAATGGATCTAGGGTTTCAATTGTTCATAAAATATTCATAGACATTATGTGTTACACTCTAATACAAACTATTAGAGAATTGACTATCCATTAATATTGATCCCATTGCCTTTGTAGCAACCTAAAGGGATTAATGGACCTGCCTTTCAGTGGTCACAAAATAGGCACACAATGTATTTAAATAAAGAACAAAATATCACTTTGTTGAAATGTTCTATGGATGTTCACTATTGGGCCAAAAGGCACCATGCAAATGGGAAATTACAAGACAAGAACTACATTAGATAGCTTCTATATCCCATTTATTGTTAGTCTTTCTCGTGGAGTTCTAATGTGGTGCACCATTTTTATTCCATCAAAAATACAATAAATAGTTGAGCTAGTTTATATATTTTTAGTTCCTACCACTAACTAAATAAAAAAGAAAGACATCATCATTAGAATTCAGGGGTACACTATCAAAATAAATAATTGCATATTTGGTAAATTAATCATGATTGGTAGGACTTTTGAAGGAAAATCATTTGATTAAACATTCATTATGAGGAAAGATTTTTTAAATTACAAATATCCCATTTTTCCTATTATTATTATGAGGGATCCACTGACCCAACCAGATTTTGCTTATTATTATTTGCCGACAAGGAGTGGCTCAAGTGGTCTAGCACGGTGTCACCTAACAAAGGGGCCCGGATTCGAATCCCAGCTGCCGCCTTGATTTACCACCCTCCCATGCATTCGTTCTCTTCCTTGAGTGTGGGAGATGGGGGGAGAAACCTTTCTCTCTTAATCCCATATGTAAAGAAGGAGGATGACACATGTGTAAAATTTCCATCACTTCAATGTGAGGTAGGCATAAATAGCAAGCAATCATCATAATTGTACATGTATGTGTCAAAACGAGCTCTTTTAGATGCATGACCTATAAGTTTGCATGATTTTTTTAATCTTTTATATGAATGACCTATAAGTGTCCAAATGAGCTCAAATTTATTATATAGTATGTTCTTAAGATTTTGTCGATTTAGATTTCCAAAATAGTTGCTTCATGATGGAAAATTATTGAGGTATATAACGTGTCTGGTACACTCGAGTGTATTCTAGATCAACAATATATATGGATTAACTTTAATACCTACTTAGGGAGATACCCGCTTCAGAAATTGTTATTTCTTTTTGTATTTTCTAACTTTATACATGTACATGGTTAGATTACCTTCCAAATAGTCACATTACATGCATAGTAGTTATAGCTATAAAGGATGTACATTTACAGGAAACATAGAATTTTTTCTATGTATTCTATCTATTTTTACTTTTTTAGTCAAATAGTTACTTTTTTGACAACAAATTACTTTGTTGTCTAGATAGTTGCTTTTTTTACCAAATAACTAGTTTTCTAGATGCATGGGTGCCAAAATCCTAGTTACCAACACAGGAAACAAATGAACCCATACATATAAATACATATAGGGTATATATTCACTGCCTTTGTGGGTAACTAACTTTAGTTACATGTGGATAAATTTTGTAATACAAAAGTACCTATTTGTATTGAGATTGACAACATTTGTAATGAGATGATCAAATTTGTAATACAAACACTCATTTTGTATTACACGTTTGATTATAGTAAAAAAGATAGTTATGACAACAGTTTACACTGTAATACAAAATGAGTGTTTGTATTACGAATTTGATCATCTCATTACAAATGTTGTCTATGTAATTCATTCTCTACCTATGTTGGTAACTAACCTTAGTTACCCGTGCATCTATTTTGTAATAGGAAGATACATATTTGTAATGAGACAAACATTGTTTGTAATGACATGACCAAATTTGTAATACAAACTCTCATTTTGTATTACACATCTGATTACAGTAAAAATGATATTTATAACAACAGTTTATGTTGTAATACAAAACGAGTGTTCGTATTACAAATTTGGTCATTTCATTACAAGTGATGTTTGTCACATTACAAATAGGTACCTTTCTATTACAAAATAGATCCACGGGTAACTAAAGTTAGTTAACCATGTGGGTAATGAATATATTCCCTATATAAATACAGATATATATATATATATATATATATATATATTCAAAAGATTACTTGGTAGGGAATAAAATAGATCAGTGAAATACATATGCTAAGCATAAAAAAGAGGTACATACAAGATCACAATCATTACCAATAGTCTATTAAATTATAATAGAATGATTGTATCTTGTTGAGATTCAAGAGTATGAGTAGATCTTAGTGAGACTTCCAATTAAGGTTCAAATCAAAGGTCCTAGTATGCAACGTAGGATTTAAGGATTTGTTGCATGGGATGTCAAACATTATAGGTCACAATACTAAAATTATTATTCATTGTTCATATAGTGATCCTAGGTGTGGTTACACATTAATTATTTGGTTGAAAAATATTCCATTCCAATGTCATCACCATCATCATTAAAAATATCAATTGAATTTTCAATACCTAGGTCCTATTAGGATCTTACTCTAAGTTCATCATCATACAAGTCATGTTTATCATTATTACGTGTTATGAAGATCCACTTCGGGTCTAAACTGGTATTTCAAACAATGTAATCAAGATCTTGACTTAGGTAAATCATTGGATTTGATTATTGTCCAATATTAATATTAGAAAATTGTTATGCACGGATATATTATTTGAATACGAGTGATATATATATCTTATAAAGCTATTTTCATTTAATTAATTGGATTTTTCTCATCGTAGATAACTGTTTACTTAATATTCTTGGATCAAGAATGTATTTTCAATGATTTAATAAAGATTAGGGCATTCTTATTATTAGTCAAAGTGAATGATTTTGCCTTAAATGTGTGAAGATAAGGGTCGCTGGATCTTGGCACGAGTCTTGATGACTGAGCAAATAGAAGGTGTGGGGGATTGTCTCCTTCTGATAAATTATCTACATAAGAGGGATGGAGACTCACCACAGAGGCTCTCCAGAGCAAAAAGAGGAAAAGGCATGAAAAAGGGACGAGTTAGGTGTACTTGAGCTAGTCTCAAGGTTCTGGGACTATGCACGAGTATCCATGAGGAGACGAGGAGAAGGGGCTTGAATTGGAGGATTTTAGTGCAACTAGAGCATGAAGCAAGCAATTACTATTATTGAGGGCTTGTCTACATGCAAAAAAGGCAGGTTTGAGTTTGGGGGTCAGAATAGAGTCAATGGCGGGGCACAACAAAGATAGGATTTTAAGCCTCATTGGATAGGGAGAGAAGAAGAATGCAACACTCTTTCTCCATGATTAAGGTATCATACTAGGAAAGACCACCTTAGCATGGGCCTATGATGCGTCCTCGATAGGATGGGCTAGACTTTAAATTTATAACCCAAAACATTCAAGGACCCCGCAACCTTATTATGGGGTCACAGTAGATATACAGGGTCGAACACAGAGACGTGGGGAAGTTTAGGACGCTTAAGATCTCTCTCTTAAGTCAGTTAATCCAATTCGATAGTCGATAAAAATATGGGGCTAGAACTAATCTAATAGGTTGTCACAAATTAAAACAAGACAAAGAAAAGAAAATAAAATAGAGTTTGTAGGATTCTACTAATCAAATAGGAGGAGTTCTTGGATATGTAACCACAAGTTGGGCAGTCTATGCACCCGTTCTTGGGCATAGACAACCCTTGAATACCCTAGCAAATAACCTGCATCCAAACATAGTACGTACTGTGGTGCCTATTCCTGTGGGGTCATCCCACTTGCTTTCGTACATCGTGACTAAAACTTATCAATGACATGAAACCTCTCTTGAGGAATGACAAATCAACACCCTATAATATTCTAGATACACTCTCAGGTATATAATTTTTTAAGGTTCTAGGAACAGGTGTGATATGGGCAGAACTAGGTAGTGGGCCCGACCGTGCCGGGATGGGCCCAGCCATGCCCGGGTCTACGGTGCTGCACATATCATCTTGAACTGCCTCCTTTCAGATTTAGATCCAAACTACCTTCTGTTATCTATATCTACAATGAATTTGTCGATATAGGTAGAAATAGAAGTTCAAGAAAGAAAGAAATCAACCAAACTAGCAATCATAACCAAAAAGAGAAGATAGAACAGTAAAAATACTAGATCGGAAATAAAACTTCTTGCTTAAGGTAAAAGTACATAAACATGCCTAAAACAGGCTACATAGCCAAGAAGGATCTCAACTAGCCATGGACAAGCATAGTTGGCACCGAACAAAGATGGAAGAACATCATTTGTATAGAAACAAAGGAGAACAGTAGAAGAAAGGAGAAGAAGAAGAGATTTAGCCCATAGAGGAGAGGTGACTCTCACTCCTTAGCCTTTGTATAGGCCAGATATTGTTTTTGTCTCATCCTCCTTGGTCTTATGGACTCCTTGGCCTCTTTTCTCTTTGATTCCTCCCCAAATAGCAGCTTAGTGGGTGTATGGAGATGGATGATGGCTGAGAATGGTGGGATATGGGTGAATGGTGGTGGAAAATAATGGGAGATGGAAGCATACAAGAGGGATAGATGTAGGATGAGTACTTTAGCCTTTCTAGATCTCAAAACTCTCCCAGGGGCTTTGGGAACCAAAATAGGTCAGAACAATATTGTGGAACCTCCAAAAATTCAGAACTTGGGACCCAAAATCTTGGAACCCCCTCTCAGGTTACGGGGGGTGAGTATTTATAGGTGAAGGTGGAAGATGGTCGCGACACCTGCCTCAGTCACGACCCTAGTCTTGGCCCGACCATGCCGAGCTCGGCACAGTCATGCCAAGGCTCATGGTCAGTCAACAGACACCACGGTCACAGTCGTGCCATGGTCAAGGTGGATCACACGGTCGTGATCGTACCGCAGTAGAGGTGGATCCCACGGTCGCGGCCATGCCACGGTCGATGTGGATCCCCCGATTGCATTCAAGGTCAAGATGGATCCCGCGGTCGTAGTCATGCTGCGGTCGAGGTGGATCTCGTAGTCGCGGTCGTGCCATGGTTGAGGTGGACCCTACGATCGCGGTCGTGGCCTCAGCCTGACCGTGCCGAGCCTTGGCCCAACTATGCTGAGTGTCAGTTGACACAACATCTTGGCCGCAGTCATGGCATTGCTTCCTTGGCTGTGGTTGTGACATCATGTAAAGACCCAAAGTCTCTACTAAAAACATGATAAACAAATCATCAATTGGATAGCAGCGGAAGAATTAAATCTTGACATTATTCAAAAAGTATAAAGTGTACAATATAAAATTTCCCAAAACGGAAGTACAACTTTATACAAGCATACAAGGATCTAGGTAGAGGAAGACTTAGACTAATGCAACATTGTCTCCAAACTAAACAACTATACAACATAAAAGCAAGCATGATCACTCAAGCTATATATTCCTTTCTTCTAATCCTATCCTTAGCTTTGGGTTCACCAAGCTTCCATGCGCACTCTGATTCCTATCCTGGATGGTTGGGGTCATCCAGCAAGAGAAAGATAAAAGGTATGTGTTAATAAAAAGGGATAGGACAAATAATAATAAAAAGCTTTGCAATATAAAAGATTCTCCACAAGAAGAGATTTCCAAAGAAATGAGACCAATATATGAATAAGAGAGAGAGAAACTGCCACATTTAAATATCAACAATTATCACATTTGCATGAATATAAATTATGACTCAACATCCTCTCAATGTAGGGTGAGGCACCTACCGGACCTCACCAATGGCAGGGGGACTAAAACCCCAGTGCCTACAAAGTGGCAGGGGGAATAAAACCCCAGTGCCTAATATATAAAATGGCAGGGGGACTAAAACCTCAGTGCCCTGTGGGTGGTTTGTACTCATGTACACTACATTGTCAATTGGCCAATAACTATATCATGCATAAACATTCACTTGGCAGCATAGTGAAAAGAAACAATAAGATGCAACAAGCATTGGGAATAAAACCCAAATAAATAATCTCAATCAACAAGCCATCATAGGCAACATCATTATACAAGTACTTCAAGAGATGAGCCAACATAGGCAATCAACAAGATTTAAAAGAGCCACAAAGGCATCCACAATATATATAAGATTGCCAAGTAATTCAAAAGATGAGTCAGTAACAAGATTAAATCATTTCCAAGTAAAGAAGGCAACATATGAAGAAGAATGATTCCAATGATTAAGCCATAATGGCATAAGCTAAGTAAAGAGCCAATAAATGTAAATAGAAGGATAACAAGGATAGCACAATATAAATGGTGGGGTTGGATAAAAGCCCAACTGAGAGTAGGTGTATTGCACATTATCATCACATTTAAATTCCACAATTAAAATAGGATCCACATACCCAAAAATAGGCATCACATACAAAATAGGGCTCACATACAAAATATGTTTCACATACCTTAGATTAAATACAATACCATCATATCCACCAAACTGATAGCAAACCTTCCATATATATCCTAGTTATAAACATAACACATGTATTAATATATATAAACACATAAAGCATAGAAAAACCCTAATTTTACAAAACTATGATTTAGAACTCAAAACCAAGTCCAAACGATTACTCATAATCTCCTGATTAATAAAACATATTTTATTATATAAAACAGAGTAAAAATGAATTAATTATGTATTTTAAAACATTTACATATTAAAAATGCCATTCAAAGAAAACTTCGGAAAATAAATCCAAATCATGTCTCAAAAACCATAAAATCAGATTCTATGTTAAAAATCCTTTCCATCGACTATTTATTCATATTTTTCTGACAAAGGATCGATTTACTATGAATTTAGTAAATCGGACCAATCAGAAATTAAGAAAACTATAGCGTGACAGTAATTAAATCAAAATGAAACTCGATGTAAATATTAGAGGAAAAGACCAAACTGCCCTTGCTCGTTAAAACAAAACAAAATAAAAATACGAGGGCATAATAGTCATTCAGGGACAACCAAGGACTTCGCAGCAGGAGAAAACAAATAGGAGGAAATTACCAAAATACCCATACTCGGGTGATACTATCAACTGACCCTGTGAGGGTAGTATAGTCAATTGCAACTCTTTCGATGGATTGCGCGAGAGAAGGAGAACAAAGGGTGGAAAGACGATAATGCCCCATCCAAGGAAATTGCTATATTGCTCGCGCGTGACCTTCTTGGTCATTCCATGACCTGGCTTCTTCCAGCCAAGGTCATGGCGCGAGGCTTGTTCCAGCATTTCACCTGTGATCACCCAACTGGGGTGTTGAGGCCGTAAGGCTATGGAAAACGGTCGAGTGAAATCGCGGGAAGCCTCTGGATTGAAAGCTACTGACGTAACCGAGAAAGAGCCACCGTGGACCAAGGACCGGTCTCCGCTGTGTCGAGAACAGGGGAGCAAGATCGGGGAAACCAGACACTGAAAACACACGGAACCAAGAAACCAAGGGCGTGGTTACCTTCGTGGGACCAAGGCGAGTCGAAAGGATGTGTCGCCGCGGGCGGAGGAGCACCAGGGCCAGGAAAAGCATGGCGCCGCCGACGACCCCAAAACCGATCTATAGGACCCAATGACGGAGTGCATCATGAGGCCAAGTAACCAGGTAGAAAGGAAGGGGAAGCATCGAGGATGCTTACCCTGCAACTAATCGAACGGAGGTGGCCTACTGAGATCAGGGGAGGTCGTCGTCGCCGGAGAAGAAGATCGAGGAGGTCAGGGTGTCTCGGGTGTGGGGAGGTGAAATTGATGGAGGAGGAAGAAAAGTGGAGGCCCGACGGTGCTAAGCGGGACCTTATATAGGTGAGAGGGAGCTCAAGGCGCCGACTGTAACCTAAGGGTGGAGAGAAACGCTCACTGCCCAATTGGGCGTTTTGTTTCCTCGGAGAGGTAGGCGGAGAATAAGGGTTCAATGGAATCGTCTTGAGGAGACGAAGCTAAAGGGACAAGTCCCAAATTAAATGGTGAAGGAGGGTGAGAGAACGGCTCAAGGGGAGTTAGCCGCTGTGAAACGGCTGTTTGGTCGCGCGGGCGAGAGGTTGGAGATAAAGCGCGAACCGTTGGATCAAGGGCGATCAAATCGGAGCCGTCGGATGGCGGGTCCACGGTGAACCGGGCGCGTGACAGGTTAAATAACCGGACTATAGGCGTTACAGAGATATTAATGAAATCGATTCAATTATTATAACACACTATAATAAAAGCTTGTAAAATCAATTTGGGGGGTCAAATGAAGTCCAAATGACACCAAATTTGGACCACATGCTCAAATTAACATATAGAACGATGCTATATAATTATAATCTCGTTTAATGCATAACATGGCCATTAATAAATACATGGCTCATAAAAGAGTATAATAATATATTAAAATCAAGGAATTATATGAAAAGGCTATTAATAAGAAACATGTGAGCAAATTCGACATTTAAAACATATTAGGGTATAAATACTCATTACTCCACAAAATAACATATTAATGTGAACTAAAATCATATTTTGAGGAGAGAGAAACAATAAAGGTTAATACACTCATATATGAACTCAAATACACATTATTAATAATATATTTATCCAAAAAGCTCCAAATAAATATAATCTACTATATAATCCCATTAAGGACCAAATTACATAATTAACCCTAACTTATCTCCTAATGTGGGTTATTTGTGCAAACACCCCTCAATTTACATCAAAGAGGGTAAATAGTGATTTCAACATCCAGTTGTGCTCAAATTGCACAAGGAGTCCAAAAATGATCCAAAAGGATGGAAAATTTATGGAAAAGGTCCAAATGGACTAAAAGGCAAAGAAAAGCTCAAGAATGGGTAAATTGCAGGGAAGACCCTGAGATTCAGTATGTTACAGCACACCACCCCTTAAAGAGGATTTCGTCCCCGAAATCACAACAAGAGGAAAGAGAGTGTGAGTGTGTAACATCCCAACCATAAACAACTAGGTTATAACCCTTAATCTAGGGTACTACATAAAACCTACATAGGTGAGGTGTTACTAAGGTTTCCACCTATATCATTATATCAAACTCAACATAACCAACATCTTGTTGCATAAACTCTAGCATGAAAAGGCAACATATCTATTATACTAAAACTTGTGCCATATTTTATTACATCTTAACATCTGAATATGTGTATTATGGGTATCTCCCTCATTAAGGGTTTTAAGCACAATTAGGGTTTACAAGGCCATTACAACTTATATCAAACCGATCCCAACAACAATTAATGTATTAGGTCAAAACCTAAATAACTCAACATTATTACCCAACAACTACATCATGTGAGATTATGCCATATAATATCATCCAACCAATTATTACCCTAATAATAGGTCTAAGGGTATATGGCTTATCTCCAAGCTACATGTTGGCACAACATCTAACATACTCATATCCATGTCATCACTAAACATATTCTCTCACAACACTAATTACTATGAATTAACCTCACATTATATGAATCTAATTACTCATCATCTTATTACTGATTTTATCCATAAACCAATAAGATGATCAATGAGATGTATTTTAGTCAACGAGGTGCTATGCCTAACATGTGTTGATAATTAGGTCACAAATGTGATTAAGTGATTTACATGCATTAAGGTATATCATGTGATGACACCTAATGTCACTAATGTGTCAAGAAAGGCATGAAGGGTTTATATATATACATATGTTGTCAAGGCTAGATGATTACATCCTAGGGTTTAGGTCAACATGACCCTAACATGATAAAGCATCCTTAGGGTGTACTTTATCATACACATTTTATCATTAGGGTGACTTAATCCAAACTATGTATATCTACATATGAACAATTAATGATTAGGTGCATCAAGAATATATTAAGGTTCAAGCATAAGAATTGCATGACTTATCCATTTGTTCATAAACAAACAAGATGAATTACAAATATATTAGGTTTATTGAACTCTAAACACATAAGCTCTCTATTCCCATGTCTAAGGAGTTAGAGTTTCTTGATTTCAAGGCATTGAGGGATTCCAACCCCCTAAAGAGGATTTCGTCCTCGAAATCAACAACTCCAAAATCTAACAGGGTACTAACACTACTCTTCCACTCAAAGGGTTGACTAAGTCAAACTATTTTAAGGGTATAAGATCCAACATTAAAAGTCTTACCATCCTCTATCCTCCAAACTAAAGGTATAACATAGGGTACACTAAACCCTAAACATGGAAATCTAAGGCTCATATAAGATACTTAGGGATTACAAGATGATTTTTGTTTGAGAAAAGAAATCAAATCATCATATAAGGATTCTAGGGTTACTCAACAATAAGGTAATATGTCTAAAGGTAGACTATTTCGAGCTATCCGTTTCAGATCAGGCCAGGCCAGGTCATATGAGCTCAGGAGTCCTCGTGACCAAGCTAGTGGGGCGGAGGAAAATATTGCCAGCCCCTAAGCTCTGACCCTTTCTAGACACCATCACTTTCAACTTCTTGCTCTAATAGTTACTCAATAGGCATTTCACCAAAAAGTTGACAAATTTTATTTCTAATAAGAAATTATTATGATCCTAAATCAAACATTCTTTATAGGTCAACTCTAAGGTGAAAAACTAACTAAAGAGAAACTATATAAGATAAGGGTTATATCTAGGAGACAATTTTGAACTAGTCAAGAATCCGACTACCTTGATGCTCTGATACCATGCTGTAAAGACCCAAAGTCTCTACTAAAAACATGATAAACAAATCATCAATTGGATAGCAGCGGAAGAATTAAATCTTGACATTATTCAAAAAGTATAAAGTGTACAATATAAAATTTCCCAAAACGGAAGTACAACTTTATACAAGCATACAAGGATCTAGGTAGAGGAAGACTTAGACTAATGCAACATTGTCTCCAAACTAAACAACTATACAACATAAAAGCAAGCATGATCACTCAAGCTATATATTCCTTTCTTCTAATCCTGTCCTTAGCTTTGGGTTCACCAAGCTTCCATGCGCACTCTGATTCCTATCCTGGATGGTTGGGGTCATCCAGCAAGAGAAAGATAAAAGGTATGTGTTAATAAAAAGGGATAGGACAAATAATAATAAAAAGCTTTGCAATATAAAAGATTCTCCACAAGAAGAGATTTCCAAAGAAATGAGACCAATATATGAATAAGAGAGAGAGAAACTACCACATTTAAATATCAACAATTATCACATTTGCATGAATATAAATTATGACTCAACATCCTCTCAATGTAGGGTGAGGCACCTACCAGACCTCACCAATGGCAGGGGGACTAAAACCCCAGTGCCTACAAAGTGGCAGGGGGAATAAAACCCCAGTGCCTAATATATAAAATGGCAGGGAGACTAAAACCTCAGTGCCTTGTGGGTGGTTTGTACTCATGTACACTACATTGTCAATTGGCCAATAACTATATCATGCATAAACATTCACTTGGCAGCATAGTGAAAAGCAACAATAAGATGCAACAAGCATTGGGAATAAAACCCAAATAAATAATCTCAATCAACAAGCCATCATAGGCAACATCATTATACAAGTACTTCAAGAGATGAGCCAACATAGGCAATCAACAAGATTTAAAAGAGCCACAAAGGCATCCACAATATATATAAGATTGCCAAGTAATTCAAAAGATGAGTCAGTAACAAGATTAAATCATTTCCAAGTAAAGAAGGCAACATATGAAGAAGAATGATTCCAATGATTAAGCCATAATGGCATAAGCTAAGTAAAGAGCCAATAAATGTAAATAGAAGGATAACAAGGATAGCACAATATAAATGGTGGGGTTGGATAAAAGCCCAACTGAGAGTAGGTGTATTGCACATTATCATCACATTTAAATTCCACAATTAAAATAGGATCCACATACCCAAAAATAGGCATCACATACAAAATAGGGCTCACATACAAAATATGTTTCACATACCTTAGATTAAATACAATACCATCATATCCACCAAACTGATAGCAAACCTTCCATATATATCCTAGTTATAAACATAACACATGTATTAATATATATAAACACATAAAGCATAGAAAAACCCTAATTTTACAAAACTACGATTTAGAACTCAAAACCAAGTCCAAACGATTACTCATAATCTCCTGATTAATAAAACATATTTTATTATATAAAACAGAGTAAAAATGAATTAATTATGTATTTTAAAACATTTACATATTAAAAATGCCATTCAAAGAAAACTTCGGAAAAGAAATCCAAATCATGTCTCAAAAACCATAAAATCAGATTCTATGTTAAAAATCCTTTCCATCGACTATTTATTCATATTTTTCTGACAAAGGATCGATTTACTATGAATTTAGTAAATCGGACCAATCAGAAATTAAGAAAACTATAGCGTGACAGTAATTAAATCAAAATGAAACTCGATGTAAATATTAGAGGAAAAGACCAAACTGCCCTTGCTCGTTAAAACAAAACAAAATAAAAATACGAGGGCATAATAGTCATTCAGGGACAACCAAGGACTTCGCAGCAGGAGAAAACAAATAGGAGGAAATTACCAAAATACCCATACTCGGGTGATACTATCAACTGACCCTGCGAGGGTAGTATAGTCAATTGCAACTCTTTCGATGGATTGCGCGAGAGAAGGAGAACAAAGGGTGGAAAGACGATAATGCCCCATCCAAGGAAATTGCTATATTGCTCGCGCGTGACCTTCTTGGTCATTCCATGACCTGGCTTCTTCCAGCCAAGGTCATGGCGCGAGGCTTGTTCCAGCACTTCACCTGTGATCACCCAACTGGGGTGCTGAGGCCGTAAGGCTATGGAAAACGGTCGAGTGAAATCGCGGGAAGCCTCTGGATTGAAAGCTACTGACGTAACCGAGAAAGAGCCACCGTGGACCAAGGACCGGTCGCCGCTGTGTCGAGAACAGGGGAGCAAGATCGGGGAAACCAGACACTGAAAACACACGGAACCAAGAAACCAAGGGCGTGGTTACCTTCGTGGGACCAAGGCGAGTCGAAAGGATGTGTCGCCGTGGGCGGAGGAGCACCAGGGCCAGGAAAAGCATGGTGCCGCCGACGACCCCAAAACCGATCTATAGGACCCAATGACGGAGTGCATCATGAGGCCAAGTAACCAGGTAGAAAGGAAGGGGAAGCATCGAGGATGCTTACCCTGCAACTAATCGAACGGAGGTGGCCTACTGAGATCAGGGGAGGTCGCCGTCGCCGGAGAAGAAGATCGAGGAGGTCAGGGTGTCTCGGGCGTGGGGAGGTGAAATTGATGGAGGAGGAAGAAAAGTGGAGGCCCGAAGGTGCTAAGCGGGACCTTATATAGGTGAGAGGGAGCTCAAGGCGCCGACTGTAACCTAAGGGTGGAGAGAAACGCTCACTGCCCAATTGGGCGTTTTGTTTCCTCGGAGAGGTAGGCGGAGAATAAGGGTTCAATGGAATCGTCTTGAGGAGACGAAGCTAAAGGGACAAGTCCCAAATTAAATGGTGAAGGAGGGTGAGAGAACGGCTCAAGGGGAGTTAGTCGCTGTGAAACGGCTGTTTGGTCGCGCGGGCGAGAGGTTGGAGATAAAGCGCTAACCGTTGGATCAAGGGCGATCAAATCGGAGCCGTCGGATGGCGGGTCCACGGTGAACCGGGCGCGTGACAGGTTAAATAACCGGACTATAGGCGTTACAGAGATATTAATGAAATCGATTCAATTATTATAACACACTATAATAAAAGCTTGTAAAATCAATTTGGGGGATCAAATGAAGTCCAAATGACACCAAATTTGGACCACATGCTCAAATTAACATATAGAACGATGCTATATAATTATAATCTCGTTTAATGCATAACATGGCCATTAATAAATACATGGCTCATAAAAGAGTATAATAATATATTAAAATCAAGGAATTATATGAAAAGGCTATTAATAAGAAACATGTGAGCAAATTCGACATTTAAAACATATTAGGGTATAAATACTCATTACTCCACAAAATAACATATTAATGTGAACTAAAATCATATTTTGAGGAGAGAGAAACAATAAAGGTTAATACACTCATATATGAACTCAAATACACATTATTAATAATATATTTATCCAAAAAGCTCCAAATAAATATAATCTACTATATAATCCCATTAAGGACCAAATTACATAATTAACCCTAACTTATCTCCTAATGTGGGTTATTTGTGCAAACACCCCTCAATTTACATCAAAGAGGGTAAATAGTGATTTCAACATCCAGTTGTGCTCAAATTGCACAAGGAGTCCAAAAATGATCCAAAAGGATGGAAAATTTATGGAAAAGGTCCAAATGGACTAAAAGGCAAAGAAAAGCTCAAGAATGGGTAAATTGCAGGGAAGACCCTGAGATTCAGTATGTTACACATCATGTGTAAAGAAGTGAAATCGATCCACCTCTCTACTAATAATAATGGTAAACAAAATCCAATTGGGAAGCAGTGGAAGATAAAATTTTGACTATATTCAATTTAAATAAAGTGTATATAAAAAAATTCTCCCAATATGGGTGTACATGTTTTATACAAAAAGAGGATCTAAGTAGAGGGAAGTCTAGACTACTCCACTTTTGTCTCCAAGCAACATATCCATCAGCTAGGTCCAAGCCAAGCTAACATCGTCAAGCCTTTTCCATCACCTTGCTCCACACCTGGGTGGTTGGGAAAGCACCCAGCAAGAGGGAAGGAAAAACAAGTATGTGTCACTAAAATATACTGAAGGTGAAAAGATAAATACAACAAGTAAATCAGGCTAGGGATTCAACAAAAGATGAGACATCAAGAGAATGCGGCCATTTATATAAAGGATTATTTCAATAGATGCTTGCCATAAACAATATGATTAATATTGACTATCTTAACTATGTAGGGTTGAGGCACTTACCGGACCTTCAACCAAAAGGGTGAGGGGAGAGTATCACATTCCCAGTCACCTACACATATTTCATGTGCGGGGGAGAATAACACATTCCCTAGGGGAGAAATAACACATTCCCCAACTATGGGTGGTTGTACATACAAGTATCACTACACTAGTTAATCAGTCTAATAAAATCAACATGCTACAAAAAGAGTTATGACAAGATTAATCAAAATATTTACTTAACATGGCAGTGGGGTATAAAAACCCAAACAAGATAATACTACAACTGATTTTGAGGGAGAAACAATTTAAGTTTCAAGAATCATAAGTTAGGTCAAATTAAGCCTCATTAGGGAACATGGCTAATGGTATAATAAATTTCCCAACTGAAGGGGTAGATGCACATACCTTATTCTTTAGAATCTTAGAATCACTTTTCATAACTTTTACACGATATCAGATCCACTTTCCCTAATATGATCATCATATTTATGTATTAGATATATGTATATTCATTAAAGGATTAAAACCTCAAAACCATCAACTTTTTCCACAAACGATCGAATTAGACTCTGAAAACCTCACTAATATCTTATTTACGTTCTTCTGATCAAAATAACATATATATTTGTATATTTTCGAGTTACTGACTTTTTAGGGTATTTGCCATATTTATTAGTTAATTAAATCAACTCGAAAAATACATATTCAAAAATGTCAGAATCAAACCACAAAAATATTTTAATTAGATATATTACGTTCTCTCGATTCCAAAACATATCTTACTTTTATTTTTTGACCAACGAATAAAAAGATACGATTTTTCTAAAATTAGCCAATCAAAGAACGACACATCATCAAATCCATTGCGAGAGAGACGAAGAGAGAGAGGGAGAGGGGCTGGGCCCACCTGCTAACTTGGCCCAATGAGGGGCGGCCAAGTCATGCGGTCAATGCTTGAGTTTAACTTGTCAGAAAAGAAACAAAACTAGGCCAAAAGACCTTCGTACCCTTGCACGGGAAACAAAAGGAACAGAGAGGAAAGAAGAGTCGCGGGAGGGGTAAATAAGTAAATTGGTGTGGAGTCATCTCCTCCATGCAGCAGCTCGACGCCATGGCCGCTGCTCCATGGGGAAATTAGGGAAAAACCGCAAATCAACGCGAAACTCAGTGCGAAGGTATGAAAAAGAAAGCTTAGACAAAACCGAAATCAACCATACCTTTTATTTCTCTGGAAACGAGGTGAGGAAAGGGGGAGAGCAGCCGCAAACCATGAGAAAGAAGCAACTTGGGGGCGGCGGTAGATGAAGTCTCAGGTAAAATTGAGGCGATGGAAAATTTGTATAAAGTCCAACAGTGCTAGGGATACATATATATAGAGGTGAGGGTGAGTTAAACTGAGAAGAGACATGTGACCTCAAAGTCTTGTTGTACAAGTTTCATGCATTTTCCGAATAGGCAATAAGATATCACAAATATGGATTTAATGGATGCGTAATCTTCTCCCGATTCTAACGCAACAAAAATTGTGAGAAACGGATGAGAAACGACTGAGAGCAGCCGAAAACCATGAGAAAGAAGCAACTTGGGGGCGGCGGTAGATGAAGTCTCAGGTAAAATTGAGGCGATGGAAAACTTGTATAAAGTCCAACAGTGCTAGGGATACATATATATAGAGGTGAGGGTGAGTTAAACTGAGAAGAGACATGTGACCTCAAAGTCTTGTTGTACAAGTTTCATGCATTTTCCGAATAGGCAATAAGATATCACAAATATGGATTTAATGGATGCGTAATCTTCTCCCGATTCTAACGCAACAAAAATTGTGAGAAACGGATGAGAAACGACTGAGAAAAGCCGAAAACATCGGACCAAATTCCCACGGTTACTGTTCACGGCGGGTTGTCTCCTACCCAAGGTAGGAGATGATCTGCGAGCCGTTGGATTAAGATCCAACGGTCCACGTGTGTGACATTTATTAGGTTGCCAAATACAAATCAGAATAAACTTCTTATTTAATCATTTAACTTTTTCTCTTTTCTTATTTGATGATGCAAATGACCTCCAAAATTAAAAAAAATTGACATCCCGGCTGATTTTGATGTGTAGAATCCAAATATAAAATTATATTTATATTTTGAGAAAGTTAGATTATTTAATTAAGTCAATTACTATTTTCTTTTTCCTCCTTCACTCATGGCATTAGAATTATCCAAAAATTACAGAACTTCACCCATAACTCATATAAGTATGTCACATATGAATTTGCTATTATTTCTATTTTTTGAAGTTGTTTGTTATTTTAAATAATGAGTTGAAAGTTTTATACACTTCTATCTCCTTAAATTATCTTCTCATCAAATGTTTTCCAAATTGATTCAAAATTCATCCAAAGGTCTATTTTAACACGTACAACAAGAACTTGGCATTATTATATTTTTTAAAGACTTTTATTATTTTATTTAATTCATTTAAATTTTATCACTTATTTATCCTTTTAATTTATTAGAGGCATCTAGAAACCTTCTAAAAACATGAAACTTGGGATATGAGTAATAATAAATGTTAGGAACACGTTTTTGGAATTAATTAATTTTTATCAACATATATATAATATTTTTGGTCTTTAAATCATTTTCTCTCTCCAGATTAAAATAAAATATTAAACATTGACCAAATTAAATGCAAATTTGCCCAAAGGCTTATTTTTATGTTTAGATTACGAATCTGGAGTTAGTTTTCTAATTTGAGGGCATTAAATATTTTATCTATCTTTCTTGGCTTATTTCCCATTATGTTGCATTAAAGGCATTATGTATTTATTTATTATCCAAATTAGATGATACTTGGCCATTAAGCAACTTTTAAGTCAAGAAAACGAAATTGATATATTTATTATCCAAATTATCTTCTTGGGTTTCTATTTAGGATTTTTGGAACAATATATTCCTCATTATCTTCTTTTATCCAAAATATTCCATATTATCCCCAATTATTGTCCTTATTATCTCTTTTATGTGTATTTCGAGATTTCTCTCCTTTTTCATATATTAAAAAGCACTAGAAAGTTCTTGGAAAAAATATTTTATTTTCTTTATTACTTAAGTATATATTTTGCATATTAAGCCCATTTCTAAACTTTCACTGAGGTATTTGTGCATAAACCCAAATATTGAGAGAAAAGGTGAACAAATGTTCATTAGGCCATCATATTGTCCACAAATTAAATAGAAAGGCCAAAGAGGATAGAAATACAAGGAAAAGATGGAAAAGAGGACCAAAAAGACAAAAAGTCTAGAATTCAGTATGTTACATCATAGCCCAAACCCACCCCCACCGGGGGGTATTACGTGGTGATCGATGGGACCGCATTGATGAACCTTCTGATTGGCGAGGATAGATTCTAATAAAGGATTGTCCATCAAAAATAGGGTCCAAGATACCAAAATAGCGGGACCACCATCTCCTAAGATGGTCCACATAATGTGTTTCTTAGTCCACCCCAATCACGAAGGATGGAAGTCTAGCTGCTACAAAAACCATGTGTTGGGGAGAAATCTTGGAGAATAGATGTTTTTTCACGTTCGGTGCCTACAAGTCCTGAAATTGGCTAGTTGAGCAACTTTATCTATGAAAAGATATAAATTACTAAAAGATAAGGATCGAGGGTTATTTTAAGCTATAATGACACAAAACCATAAATAAATTCTTAGCATAGATGCCTAAATTTGGGTGTTATCAGCCTACTTGATGAGTGAGAATCAGTGACAGGGGAAACAAGGAGGGAACATGTGTTTAGGTGACAGGAGAGCAAAGGATACATGCGTATTCAATGTGTAAGTCACTCATGATAACTTTAGGAGGTAGAAGACAAATGTTGAGCTTTCAGACCGAGTTGTGATCCACTACCCCTCCATATGACTTCCATAAAGAAAGGATCCAAGGAAAAATAAAGAGAGATAAAAATCCAATGGGCCTTTTAGCATTTATTTTTAAATTTATAGCAAATAGTAGGAGTGAAATATTTAAGTTAAATATAGATCATATCTTGATTATAGAGACTAATTTTGTATAAAAATTTTGGGGCCCAATTGATATTGTTGTATCAGTATATAATAAACTAAGTAATGATTTAGATTATGATAGGGTCTCATTTATTTATGTGTAATCAATCGATTCAAACCCTAGATATTGCATACAATTAAACATAGACACAGAGACTCAAGTTCAAACTGTAGAGAAGGCATGAATGAAATTACAATTAAAAAAATTATAAACAAAATTATGAAGTCAGATCAAGAGCAAGACATATAGAAAGGGTAAAGCAATAATATGAGTCAAGGTAGTAAAAATTCATTTCTTCACATCTATCATGAGAGATCATGAGGTAGTTCAGACCTTTGATGTACTAAATATTTTTTTGAGATGATGAAAAAAAATTCCATAGTCATTTTAAACCTCAAGTAATGGTCAACATAAAAATTTACTTTTATCTCTTTATTTTATATTAACCTAAAAAACTTTCAAACGAGCCTAGTCATTCTCCAAACTCAACCACATGGAATCTATACTTTTCAAGTGTCATGGGAGTGCCTAACTTCTTCCCCATCTATATCAAAGTTGCATTACATTGTCTCATTCCATGCTTATCATCCTTGGGTAAAGTCATAGATGATTTTTTTCATTCTATTGAATTATAAATCCATATTTTATTTAATTCTCTTAGGAACACTGTGGAAGTTCTGACCTTTTTATTGAAAGAAAACAACCTTGCATTACTTAACTCAAGTTTGTGATAACTAGTATAAGGATATCTTGGTCAAAAGAACCCTAGATCACTTGAGGTTCATGGAGGTCAACAACCCCATTGGATAAAGCATGTGCCACCATGCTAAACTCTTTGAAAACATGGGTGATGTTCACAACCTATAAATCCTCCAACAATCAAAGAACGCCGACGATGGCCAGGTTTGCATGTCCCCTTCCATTACCACCTTGTTTAATGGTCCAAACAAGACACTTGCAGTTGGATTCTACTTGTATCCTGTTGAATCCAAGTCATAGATAGATGGTCACAACTTACTTCATGGCTAGGGCTTTTTCCATTAAAGATGACTATTATGACAACAAATACCTATTTATCGTTGCTAACAAATAACAACTTTGGTCCCTGATAGACACACCAATTATGCATCCTGATTGTGATTTCCATGTTGCATCTGTGCTCACCTTCACCATGTCCCAGTGTGGTGCCTTCTAGTGAGTTTTCATCCTCTAGACTTGAGTAGTCATTGAGGTGTAGAAAAGACTTTGTAGAGAGTATAGTCAACAATTAGATTCTGGAAACTAGCAACTAGACTCGAAATGAAAACATGTCCTTCCTCAAATAATTGTTTATTCCTATGGGTCCATGCCGCGTAGGTCATCTTCACTGCTTCCTCCAATTAGTCTTCATTCTCTTCGGTTAGGATCCTCCTACATAGCCTCATCACTGATATGTCCATTGCAAGACACTACCTATGCTCTAGAGCACTACTACAAAGATCTTGATGACTTGTGGACATTCAAATAGAGCATGTATACTATCCTCTATCTCAAGCAAGTACTGTGTACATATATCATCCTCTAATACATGTCTTAATTTTAAGTTTCATCTAGTGGGAAGAAAGCCCATAAACAATATCCATAGGAAGTAGAGGATCTTTAGAGTTCATCTCCTCTTCCACAAGTCCTTCAACCTTAAATCCTCTGTGTCAATCATGTTGGTTCCCATGTGTAGAAATTGATATGCTGATCTAACTGAAAAATCCCCTCTCTTTTCCAGTTTCTAGGCCATTGTGTCTGATCTACTTGTAGCTTCTAGAGGGGTATTCACTATCCTTTTGGCTAGTTGCGGGCCAAAATGGTTGAGTATATGATTCTCATCCCACAACCCATGCACCGAGTCTATCAACTCACATACCACCTCAAACCCCTCCTTTGTAGTTTCGACATATTTTTTCAAGTTACTAGCAAGTCCTGATATCTACGTATCTTTCCACTATATCATCTCCGCATTTCCCATCCTTCAAATGAAGCCACTTTTAACCATTTGCAGTCCTCCCCATATACTACTATATAAATTATGCCAAAAACCATATCAACGACTAATATATTCCAATCCATGTAGTATCTCACCCATAACACCTTTCTAATAAGCAAGTCTAGCTTCGTAAGAAGTCTCTTGTTGGGAAATACAGAAATAGTGTTGGCAACAAAAATACAAATTTTCTTGCCATATTCCCCATAAACAATAGATCACATCAACAAAAATGGAGTGGGAAGGAAGGCTACATGACATATATCTGGTATTGGAGCAAGTCCAATGACTACCTTTACAGTGGCGTGCTTCTTTTGTAAGAAGCACCCGAACGACTGTCGGCGGAAACCTCCTAGTGAAGAACCATGGACGACGATTGACGATGTCATCCTAGAAGGTGGAAATGACCTCCACACCTTTTCATAGTCCACGCGGACCATCGGGAACTCATGTCATTCTTTTAGATCTGACAGGAATGATTTGTCCCTTCAATGTTAGTTTACATCCTTGAAATTCATGGATTTCAAGCTTAAATGAAATTAGGGAACATGTAGTGATGAAGAGTTTTGAGGATCATGGTGGATGATTCTAGGTCCCTAGATATATAATAAACATTCAATTTAAGTTAATAATGTGCTTTCAAACATATGTGATCATATGAGACTAATATAAGATGCAATAATGATCAAATCCTTAAGTTTGGTAATTAGGATTGTGATTGAGCTCAAGGAACCTTTGGGAGGTCCAAGATGTGGTTTGTGGGCCTTAGGGACACTTTATAGTCCAATTGGTTAACCAAAGTTTATATATGAGTCTCTAGGATATAAGATTGGAAGATGAGTATTTGAACACATAATAAATGATTACAATAATTAATACGTCAGATAATACCAATATGGGATTGTATGCATAAATCCAGGAATGAGCATATTTATCACATAATTATCTAGAATATTCTTGGAAGCCATGTGATGGAAGACATGTGCTTGATCTTAGAATTTATCTTTTAAAAGAAGCAAGCAGAAAGATTATGGAAAGGGGGGATTGGTCGGTCATTGGTTTTGATTAGGACACCTTCCATATTAGAAGCACGGTATGTGTGCATGAACTGAGAATTGGCTTTCACTCACGGACATCTCATCCCTTCTTGCATACAGAGGTCCCTAGGGTTTCCTCCTAACACATGTATATATAGGGACCCTCTCCAAGGGGGACACCAACCTCCATTGGCCATGAGGAGACCTACGACCACCATGGCCGCAACCCTACGCTGTCATGGATGAACCGATAGGATAGGGCTTTTTCTGGATGTCTAAGGCAACACACCATCTTCCCCGCCACATGGTTCTTCCCTCTTTCCACCAGCAATCTGACCGCACCCCGTCCCTTTGGTAGAGAACTAGCGGAGGATGCCAGTTGTGACCAACTAGTTTGACAACATGGTTAGGAGGATGATGAGGGTGGGAGGAGAGTGGCAGACTGGAGATAGTGCAGCCAGGGGTGGTGACCGCAACAGAAGGACCTCAGACCTGAGGGGGTTGCATCTGTCTTATTGTGACGGCCTAGTGGCTGTGGAAGCGTCATTTGTGGAGGACATGATGGTGTCCAAAGGAGAGGACCGGGGCGGTCAGCACCGTCAGTTGAGCCCTATAACACAGGGCGGAGAGGACGAGCATGGTTAGTAGTTTGGGTTCTGGTGTTGATCACAGAGAAGGGAGAGTGCCAACAAAAGACAACTCGACACAGTCTGTGCGCAGACGTGATGAAGAACTGAGGGAAGATCAGGGAGAATTCTCATGGATGGTGTGGGTGCTGGCGGAGAGGGAGTTGTTGGCTCTAATGGTAGTGACTGCAACGTTTGACGTGCACAGCAGCACCATCGGCAGGTTGCGCAAGGAAGGAGTGGTGACTCTATGTCTACATTGTGAACCTGCAAATGATTGTCATGTGGCCAAGGAGGAGGATATAGCTTCTTATCATGGTGTAGCAGCATCAGTGGCTCATATACCTTCTACGTTTTGTCATAGTTAATGTTGCCCTTCATAGCGCCACCTGTGCATGGGTGTGCGGGCAATAATCTCTCGGTACTGATGAGTAGTCACCTGAATGGTGGTGGGGGAAGGGTGGGTGTTGTTGAAGGAGTTGTGGCCTCTGAAAGTGAAGTTTGGAAACCAGGTACCAGTTGCGGCGCCAGAGGGTGACAGATCGGGACGAGATCCTCGACTCGCGAGGAGGAGGAAAAATCAAAGGGTCATTTTACTAAAGAGTCTCTGTGCACACATTCAAAGAGAAAGGGTTATTTTTCCTTTTGACACCAGTTTAGAGCCAGCCCATGCATAATATTGAAGTTGACAAGACAGCTACCCATTGGCCGACCTGGGCCATGCTGATATTTAGGTAATATGCAGAATGCCGACATGGTATTTTCTTATTGGTCAATTAATGATTATCTTGTGAAAATCATAGTAATTTCTAGGATGATCAGATGTAGACATATAATATATGAAAATTGATTAGGTTAACAATGGGAATCCAAATAAAATGCTATTAGAACCTTATTATGCTTTCTATTCTAAAAGTATGTGTAATACTTGAATTGATGTGTTTAATGTAAAGGAAGATCTAGATTAACCTTAATCTGATGCGTAATTGATTGGATTTGGTTATGTTAAGCTAATACATGATATTGATATGCATAATGAGGAAATCCATGATAATGATGTATAATGGATGATTCCAGATTATTAATCTTATATATGCTGATTTAGGGTTGTGAAACTAGTATAGACATCTTGGTATAATCATAGTGATTAGTAATATGGTTTAGGCATCACTGGTAATCTAATGTTCTTAAGTTGATTATTAGGGTTTCACCTAATATGCATAACTGAATTTGTAATCTTGGAAACCATAATATGATAGAATTAGGGTTTGTAACCCTAATCCCTAGTCTAAACATGAGGTAACCCTAAACCCTAGTTTAGGAGCACATCAAGATTTGAGTAATGTAATATGAATACATGGTGACACATATGTAGTATGCTTTGTTTCAGATACTTGTTGATTACATGCTTTGTTGCTTGGATGTTTGGAAACATTCTTAAAGTATATCATATTCTACATGGTTCCTGCAATGGCATAAGGTACGTGGTTACGCTTGTGAATACATGTATTGAATTATGAGATTGCCAATCTTTCTCAATGAGATTGAATGACAAATAAACTTCTTGCTTATTTATTTATTTCTTACAAATTATAAAGTTCCTATGAGTATCATGTAAAGTAATAACAATATTCTGAACCCTGGATTAGACTGATCTTAAGGGTAATGCACATGAGCCCCAGAGGGACAGTGCTTACACCTGAGGTAGTTGACCAGATATGGGTTAGAATATGAAATAAGTTTATGTTCTTATATGCAAGATAAAGATGTTTCTTGTATATGTATTTGTGATTATTGTTTAAACCCATGTACCAGTATAGAAATATACTGAACGCATATTTGTTTGTCAGCATTTTCATTAAAAAATATACTTGATAGCGTGGACATGAGGGTACAAATAAAGATGATGAAGACACTAGAGTTATTCTTGATGGTTTAGTTGTAATGGTATATCTTCACACTTATTTATGTTAATCCTTATTAAAAAGTTATGTAACTCCTTAGAGGAGCTTTTTATGCGAACATGTAACTATTTGATCATTAATGGAAATTGTTTACTATTCTGTATTATTTCATGAATCTGATCTCGGAATTTATGAGTGACGATTCATGACTTTAAGGCCTTTTAGACACTCTAAAGTGAGGGTCGTTACATTTGGTATCAGAGCACAAATTTATTAACTAATACTTAATAGTTTATAATTTCATATCATCCTTAGAAAATTTAAGAGAAAAATTAGTAAAGCTTAAAGTATCTTTTAGTTTCTTATATCACATTTTGTCTACATCTGATCTCTTGCTTAAAAAGCTTTGAAAAGAAATTGTTAATTAGAGAAGTAAAATGTGAAAAGATGAAACCTTTCGTGTAGGTCCCTCTAGAGAGGGTAGACACTAGAAAGACACATGTTTGGGTAAGCCCTTTCATAGAGGAAGGACTTCGATTAGGGTATGAAAACTCTAGAGAGTCTGGGGTCAGTGAAACTCTGAGAGGTGGAGTATAGTCCCTAACCCTAACCCTAAAACCTTATTCTAAAATAATGAACATGGTGTGGTGGTATGGGACACCATCCATGTGAAACTTGAAATCAGGAATAAGAAAGATAAAGAAATGGGTTTAGGTAACCCTGTCTCCAATGCATGTGTGCACGAGGAGCATAACACCTGTGTAAGAGGTCTTAAGAAATATATGAACCAAATAGTTATATATATATATATATATATATATATATATATATATATATATGAAGATGGAAACCTAAAATCAACTTGCTCAGACTCCTCATGTTGCCTCTTGAAGTTTAGTGATGGTGGCCAAACCCCTATAGGGGAAGGCCGAGGTAGCACCAAGCCCCTGGAGGGGAAGGTGACCCAAGTTCATTAAATGGAGGAAGACCATGAGGGGGGGGACGTATTCTAGAGATTGAGAAAACATGGGTTGATATGTTATAATGATAAAAGTTATGCCTAATGACAAAATGAAAGGTGACATCTATGAAACCTTTCGGGTTAGCGTGCCAACCTTGGGTGGGTCAACCCAAAGAGTTGGAAGATGACCTATGAGGGAGGCAAAACCTAGATCTTGGGATCAGGTTATGACTAGAGAGCCTAACCCCCTCCTATGAACCAACAAGGCACCCTAGGCTAGGACTTTCCTTAAAAGGTAATGGAGTAAACATATTTAAGTATTGAGATAACCTTAATCCTCACCTAGAGGGGTGAAGAGTTAAAGAGAAAAAAAAATGAAAGCACTTATATTCTTTGAACCTAAGGATGCCATCTCCGTGTAACAACTAGTCAAGCCTAGGATTGGGAAGACCCGTAAGGCACCAAGCCCAAGAGGGAAGGTGGCCTGAGAAGATGACCAAGCCCAGGAGGGAAGGTCATGAAATGGTCAAGCCCTAGAGGGAAGACCATTGAGGCACCAAGCCCGGGAGGGAAGGTGGCCTAAGTGGACGAACAAGCCCAGGAGGGAAGGTCATGATAAGGTCAAGTCAAGGAGGGAAGACCAGAGAGGCACCAAGCCCAAGAGGGAAGGTGGCCTAAGTCCACAGTGCAGTTGTTTAGGATCAAGCCCCCAGAGGGGAAGATCACAGAGGTTAAGCCCAGGAGGGAAGATCGACAAGGCACCAAGCCCTAGAGGGAAGGTGGCCTCAACCCAATGTTGGGACAACACTGCATCATGTCTACTCAAAAGTGAGAGGTGAAGGCAATCCGGGTTAAAGAATTATATAAGAGGATAATGTGCTTAAAAGATGTAACATATCAAAAGAAATCGTTCGGGATGGTAGAGTCTTAATGCAATCCTAGGGTCAAGTAGGGTGTAGTAGAGGTACATAGGACCGATGGGTTCGGAGTTGATAAACCCTGAATGCACATGACCAAGTGGTTGGGAGGTAACAGTTGGTTTTCCCTAGGCCCCTGACTCAGGAGGTTGGCCACTTTTGTGATGTTCATTCGGCCCAGCAGGGTGAATGTAAAGACACTCCCTTGATGCATAAGGATTAGATCACTCCAAGAGTACCTACACCCCTAGAGACCCCAAGGATTTAGCTAAGTCTCATAATGACACATGAGATGTAATTATAAAAGATATAAGGAAGTCATAGAAACATGAAAGAAGTTGTTCCCTAACTTAAGAGTAAGAAAAGGGACACCTGACTTCATGCAATATAAGAATGCTATGAAATTAAGAACCTATAAGTTTAGAGTCATATTGAGTATTATTCAACTTAATATGTGAAATTGAAAGGTAATGTGTGGATGCACTATCTCCACTCTTGGAATGAGATGAACTTTGTGTTTGGGCAGCAGTCAAACGATTATTTTATCTCATTATGAGGGAGGGACATTGGGTAGACACATGTTATGCTGAAAATTGAGAATAAATGTCATAAGATGAATATGTAATGACTTGACCTATGGTTAGAGGTGTTACCTCACCCTTGTGTGAAAGTAATAAATAATAGGTTGGAAACCTAGGTGAAAAGAAAAATCACCAAGTGATAATGAAATTATCAAAGAGAGTATAAACATCAAGTGATGATGACATGTGTATACTAGAAATGTGGATATACTTGAATTTCAATTCAGGTGCCAATCTTAGCATTAAGACAAAAATTGATATATTAAAGAAAATGGGTTAAGTTATCTAAGTAGGGTGCTAACCCTAAGCTATGAAGATAATGTGAGTATCATTCACCTAGGCTTAGTAGGACTGAATTTTGAGGACAAAATTCCTTTTAATGATGGGTGAATGTTACATCCTTGAAATTCGTGGATTTCAAGCTTAAATGAAATTAGGGAACATATAGTAATGAAGACTTTTGAGGATCATGGTGGATGATTCCAGGTCCCTAGATTCATAATAAATGTTCAATTTAAGTTAATAATGTGCTTTCAAACATATGTGATCATATGAAACTAATATAAGATGCAATAATTATAAAATCCTTAAGTTTGGTAATTAGGATTGTGATTGAACCCAAGGAACCTTTGGGATGTCCAAGATGTGGTTCGTGGGCCTTAGGGACACTTTACCATCCAATTGGTTAACCAAAGTTTATATATGAGTCTCTAGGATATAAGATTGGAAGATGAGTATTTTGAAGACATAATAAATGATTACGATAATTTATATGTCAGATAATACCAATATGGGATTATATGCATAAATCTAGGAATTTGCCAATTTATCACATAATTATCTAGAATCTGCTTGGAATCCATGTGATGGAGGACATGTGCTTGATCTTAGAATTTATCTTTTAAAAGAAGCAAGCGGAAATATTACGAAAAAGGGGGGATTGGTCGGTGGTTGGCTTTGACTAGGACACCTTCCATATAAGAAGCACGGTAGGTGTGCATGAACCTAGAATTGGCTTTCACTCACGGACATCTCATCCCTTCTTACATACAACGGTCCCTAGGGTTTACTCCTAACACAGGTATATATAGGGACCCTCTCTAAGGGGGACACCAACCTCCATTGGCCACGAAGAGACCTACGACCACCATAGCTGCAACCCTACACTGCCATGGATCCACTGATAGGATAGGGATTTTTCTGGATGGCCAAGGCAGCACACCATCTTCTCTACCACTTGATTCTTCCCTACTTCCACCACCAATCTGACCGCGCCCTGTTCCGTTGGTAGAGAACCAGCATAGGATGCCAGTAGCAACCAACTGGCTCAATAGCATAGTCAAGAGGACGATGAGGGAGGGAGGAGAGTGGCATATTAGAGATAGTATAGCCAGGGGTGGTGTCCACAATAGAAGGACCTCAGACCTGAGGGGGTTGCATCCGTCTCACCGTGATGGTAGACCTAGAGGCTGTGGAAGAGTCAGTCGTGGAGAATAAGATGGCGTGTGAAGGAGAGGACCGGGGCGGTTAGTACCGTCAGTCGAGCCCAGTCACGTAGAGAGGAGAGGATGAGCATGGTTAGTAGTTTGGGTTCTAGTGTTTATCGCGGAGAAGGGAGAGTGCCAGCATAATACAACTCGATAGAGTCTGGGTGCGGAGGTGATGAAGAAATGAGGGCAGATCAGGGAGAACTCTCATGAATGGTGTGGGCACTGGTGGAGAGGGAGTTGTTGGCTCCGATGGCAGTGACAACAACGCATGACATGTGCAGCAGCACCGTCGGCAGAGCGCACAAGGAAGGAGTGGTGACTCTCTGTCTACGTCGTGAACCCGCAAAGGATTGTTGTGTGGCCAATGATGAGGATATAGCTTCTTAGAATGGTGTAGCAACATCAATGCCTCAGATACCTTCTACGTTCTATCATGGCTGACACTGCCCTTCATAGCACCACTAGTGCACGGGCGTGTGGGAAAGAATCACTCGGTGTCGAGGAGGAGCCACCTGGACGGTGGTGGGGGAAGGGTGGGTGTTGTTGAAGGAGTTGCGGCCTCTAAGGGCGGTGTTTGGAAATTGAGCACACGTTGCGATGCCTAACGGCGAAGGATCGCTACAGGATCCTCGACTCGTAAGGAGGAGGACAAATCAAAGGGTCATTTTACTAAAGAGCCCCTGGACACACACTCAAAGAGCAAAGGTTGTTTGTCTTTTGACCCCAGTTTAGAGCCAGCCCACGTAGAATCTTGAAGCTGACAAGGTGGCTACCTATTGGCTGACCTGGGCCATGCGGATATTCAGGTAATATGCAGAATGACGACATGGCATTTTCTTATTGGTCAATTAATGATTATCTTATGAAAATCATAGTAATTGCTATGATGATCAGATGTATACATATAATATATGAAAATTTATCAACAGAATGAGGGGATTCCAAATAAAATTCTATCAAGACCTGATTATGCTTCCTGTTCTAAAAGTATGGGTAATACATGAGTTGATGTGTTTAATGTAAAGGAAGATCTAGATTAGCCTTAATCTGATGTGTAATTGATTGGATTTGGTTATGTTAAGCTAATACGTGATCTTGATATGCATAATGAGGGAATCCATGATAATGATGTATAATGGATGATTCTAGATTAGTAATCTTATATATGCTGATTTAGGGTTCTGAAACCAGTATAGACATCTTGCTATAATCATAATGATTAGTAATATGAATTAGGTGTCACAATTAATCTAATGTGCTTAAGTTGATTATTAGGGTTTCACCTAATATGCATAACTGAATTTGTAATCTTAGAAACCATAATATGATAGAATTATGGTTTGTAACCCTAATCCCTAGTCCAAACATGAGGTAACCCTAAACCCTAGTTTAGGAGTGCATCTAGATCTTAGTAATGTAATATGAATACATGGTGACACATATGTAGTATGCTTTGTTTCAGATAATTGTTGATTACATGCTTTGTTGCTTGGATGTTTGGAAACATTCCTAAAGTATATGATGTTCTGCATGGTTTCTGTGATGTCATAAGGTACGTGGTTACGTTTATGAATACATGTATCAAATTTAGAGATTGTCGATGTTTCTCGATGAAATTGAATGACAAATAAACTTCTTGGTTGTTTATTTACTTCTTGTAAATTATAAAGTTCCTATGAGTATCATGTAAAGTAATAACAATATTTTGAACCCTAGATTAGACTGATCTTAAGGGTAATGCACACGAGCCCCGGAGGGACAGTGATTACACCTGAGGTAGTTGACCAGATATGGGTTAGAATATGAAATAAGTTTATGTTCTTATATGCAAGATAAAGATGTTGCTTGTATATGTATTTGTGATTATTGTTTGAACCCATGTACCAGCATAGAAATACATTGACTATGTATTTGTTTGTCAGTGATTTAGGTATCAGATGTACTTGATAGCGTGGACATGAAGGTACAGATAAAGATGTTGAAGACATGAGTTATTCCTGATGGTTTAGTCATAATGGTATATCTTCACACTTGTTTAGTTAATCCTTATTAAAAAGTTATGTAACTTCTTAGAGGAGCTTTTTATGCAAACATATAACTATTTGATCATTAATGGAAATTGTTTACTATTCTGTATTATTTCATGAATCTGATCCTAGAATTTATGATGACGATTCACGACTTTAAGGTCTTTTTGGAACTCAAAAGTGTGGGTCGTTACATTTGGTATTAGAGTACAAATTCATCAACTAATACCTAATAGTTTATAATTTTAAGAGAAAAATTAGTAAATCTTAAAGTATCTTTCAAGTTTCTTATCTCACATTTCGTCTACATCTCATCTCTTGCTTAAAAATATTTGAAAAGAAATTGTTAATTAGAGAAGTTAAATGTGAAAAGATGAAACCTTTCATGTAGGTCCCTCTAGAGAGGTAGATACTAGAAAGATACTTGTTTGGGTAAGCCCTTTCATAGAGGAAGGACTTGGATTAGGGTATGAAAAATCTAGAGAGACTAGGGATAGTGAAACTCTGAGAGGTAGAGTATAGTCCCTAACCCCAACCCTAAAACCTTAATCTGAAATAATTAACATGGTGTGGTGGTATGGGACACCATCCATGTGAAACTTGAAATCAGGAATAAGAAAAATAAAGAGATGGGTTTAGGCAACCCAGTCTCCCATGCATGTGTGCACGAAGTGCATAACACCTATGTATGGGGTCTTAAGAAATATATGTACCCAATAGTTATATATATATATATATATATATATATATATATATAAATATAAATATATAAATATATATATATAGAAATATATATATATAGAAATATATATATGAAGATGGAAACATGAAAATAACTTTCTCAAACTCCTCATGTTGTCTCTAGAAGTTTAGTGATGGTGGCCAAGCCCCTAGAGGGGAAGGTTGAGGTAGCACCAAGCCCCTAGAGGGGAAGGTTACCCGAGTTCATTAAATGGACGATGACCATGAGGGGGGGTATTCTAGAGATTGAGCAAACATGGGTTGATATGTTATAATGATAAAAGTTATGCCCAATTATAAAAAGAAAGGTGATATCCATGAAACCATTAGGGTTAGTGTGCCAACCTAGGATGGGTCAACCTAAAGAGTGGGAAGATGACCTATGAGGGAGGCAAAACCTAAATCTTGGGATCAGGTTGTGGCTAGAGAGCCTAACCCCCTACTATGAGCCAAGAATGCACCCTTGGCTAGGACTTTCCTTAAAAGGTAATGGAGTAAACATATTTAAGTATTGAGATAACCTTAATACTCACCTATAGGGGTGAAGAGTTTTGGAGAAAAAAAATGAAAGCAATTATATTCTTCGAACCCAAGGATGCCATCTCCACGTAACAACTGGTCAAGCCTAGGATTGGGAAGACCAGTAAGGAACCAAGCCTAGGAGGGAAGGTGGCCTAAGTAGACGACCAAGCCCAAGAGGGAAGGTCATGAAATGGTCAATCCCCTGAGGGAAGACCATTGAGGCACCAAGCCCAAGAGGGAAGGTGGCCTAAGTGGATGACCAAGCCCAGGAGGGAAGACCAGAGAGGCATCAAGCCCATGAGGGAAGGTGGCCTAAGTCCATAGTGCAGTTGTTTAGGATCAAGCCCCAGAGGGGAAGATCACAAAGGTCAAGCCCAGGAGGGAAGACCGACATGGCACCAAGCCCTAGAGGGAAGGTGGCCCGAGCCCAATGTTGGGACAACACTGCATCATGTCTACTAAAAAGTGAGAGGTGAAGGCAATCCGAGTTAAAGAATTATATAAGAGGATAATGTGTTTAAAAGATGTAACATCTCAAAAGAAACGGTTAGGGAGGGTAGAGTCCTAATGCAATCCTAGGGTCAAGTAGGGTGTAGTAGAGGTACATAGGACCGATGGGTTGGGAGTTGATAAACCCTGAATGCACATGACCAAGTGGTCAGGAGGTAACTGTTGGTTTGCCCTAGGCCCCTGACTCAGGAGGTTGGCCACCTTTGTGATGTTCATGCGGCCCAACAGGGTGAATGTAAAGACACTCCCTTAATGCATAAGGATGAGATCACTCCAAGAGTACCTACACCCCTAGAGACCCCAAGGATTTAGCTAAGGCTCATAATGACACATGAGATGTAATTATAAAAGATATAAGGAAGTCATAGAAACATGAGAGAAGTTGTGCCCTAACTTAAGAGTAAGAAAAGGGACACCTGACTACATGGAATATAAGAATGTTATGAAATTAAGAACCAGTAAGTTTAGAGTCATATAGAGTATGATTCAACTTAATATGTGAAGTTGAAATGTGTTGTGTGGATGTACTATCTTCTCTCTTGGAATGAGATAAACTTTGTGTTTGGGATGCAGTCAAATGATTATTTCATCTCATTATGAGGGAGGGAGATTGGGTAGACACACATTATGCTTAAAATTGAGAATAAATGTCTTAAGATGAATGTGTAATGACTTGACCTATTGTTAGAGGTGTTACCTCACCCTTATGTGAAAGTAATGAATAATAGGTTGGAAACCAACGTGAAAAGAGAAATCACCAAGTCATAATGAAATTATCAAAGAGAGTAGAATCATCAAGTGATGATAAGATGTGTATACTAGAAATGTGGAAATACTTGAATTTCAATTCAGGTGCCAAACTTAGCAATAAGACGAAAATTGATATACTAAAAAAAAGTCTTTAAGTCATCTAAGTAGGGTGCTAACCCTAAGCTATGAATATAATGTGAGTATCATTCACCTAGGATTAGTAGGCCTAAATTTTGAGGACAAAATTCCATTTAAGGAGGGGTGAATGTTACATCCTTGAAATTTGTGGATTTCAAGCTTAAATGATATTAGGGAACATATAGTGATGAAGAGTTTTGAGGATCATGGTGGATGATTCCAAGTCCCTAGATTCATCATAAACGTTCAATTTAAGTTAATAATGTACTTTCAAACATATGTGATCATATGAGACTAATCCAAGATGCAATAATTATCAAAGCCTTAAGTTTGGTAATTAGGATTGCGATTGAGCTCAAGGAACCTTTGGGAGGTCCATGATGTGGTTCGTGGGCCTTAGGGACACTTTACAGTCCAATTGGTTAACTAAAGTTTATATATGAGTCTGTAGGATAAAAGATTGGAATATGAGTATTTTGAATACATAATAAATGACTATGATAATTTATACGTCAGATAATACCAATATGGGATTGTATGCATAAATCCATGAATTAGCTGATTTATCACATAATTATCTTGAATCCACTTGGAAGCCATGTGATGGAGGACATGTGCTTTATCTTAGAATTTATCTTTTAAAGAAGCAAGTGGAAAGATTATGGAAAGGGGGGGATTTGTCAGTGATTGGTTTTGTCTAGGACACCTTCCATATAAGAAGCATAGTATGTGTGCATGAACTTAGAATTAGCTTTCACTCACGGACATCTCATCCCTTCTTGCATATAGTGGTCCCTAGGGTTTCCTCCTAACACAGGTATATATAGGGACCCTATCCAAGGGGGACACCAGCCTCCATTGGCCACAAGGAGACCTACAACCACAATGGCCGCTACCCTACACTGCCATTGATGAACCGATAGGATAGGGCTTTTTTGGATGGCCAAGGCGGCACACCATCTTCCCCGCCACTTGGTTCTTCCTTCCTTCCACTAGCAATCTGACAGCGCCCCGTTCCTTTGGTATAGAATCAGTGGAGGATGCCAACAACGACCAACTGGTTCGATAGCATAGTTAGGAGGATGCCAAGGGCAGGAAGAGAGTCTCAGACTAGAGCTAGTGCATCTAGGGGTGGTGGCCGCAACAGAAGGACTTCAGACCTGAGGGGGTTGCATCCGTCTCACCGTGACAATGGACCTAGCGGCTGTAGAAGCGTCGTTCGTGGAGGACAGGATGGCATCCGAAGGAGAGGATCGGGGTGGTTTGCACCGGCAGCCGATCCCACTTACACAGGGCGGAGAGGAAGAGCATGGTTAGTAGTTTGGGTTCTGGTGTTGATCGCGGAGAAGGGAGAGTTCCATCATAAGACAACTCAATAGAGTCTGGGCATAGAGGTGATGAAGAACTAAGGGCATATAATGGAGAACTCTCATGGATGGTGTGGGCATTGGCAAAGAGGGAGTTTTTGCCTCTGATGGCAGCGAATGCAATGCCTGATGTGCGTTGCAGCACCATTGGCAGATCGTGCAAGGAAGGAGCGGCGACTCTCTGTCTACGTTGTGAACTCGTAAAGGATTGTCGTGTGGCTAAGGAGGAGGATATAGCTTCTTAGCATAGTGTAGCGATGTCAGCGACTCAGATACCTACTACGTTCTATCATGATCGAAGTTTCCCTTCATAGCACCACCAGTGCACGGGCATGCAGGCAAGAATCCCTCAGCACTGAGGAGGAGCCAGCTGGACGGTGGCGGGGGAAGGGTGGGTGTTGTTGAAGGAGTTGTGGCCTCCGAAGGCGGAATTCGGCAACCATGCAATGCTTGTGGTGCCAGAGGGTGATAGATCGGAATGGGATCCTTGACTCGTGAGGAGGAGGACAAATCAAAGGGTCGTTTTACTAAAGAGCCCATGGGAACATGTTTAAAGAGCAAGGGTTGTTTTGTCTTTTGACCCCAGTTTAGAGACAACCCAATGTAGAATCTTGAAGCTGACAAGGTGGCTACCCATTGGCTGACTTGGGCCATGTAGATATTCAGGTAATATGCAAAATGCCGACATGGCATTTTCTTATTGGTTAATTAATGATTATCTTGTGAAAATCATAGTAATTGCTAGGATGATCAGATGTAGACATATAATATATGAGAATTGATTAGGAGAATGAGGGGAATCCAAATAAAATGTTGTTAGAACCTGATTATGCTTCCTATTATAAAAGTATGTGTAATACATGAGTTGACGTGTTTAATGTAAAGGAATATCTTGATTAACCTTAATCTGATGCGTAATTGATTGGATTTGGTTATGTTAAGCTAATACCTGATCTTGATATGCATAATGAGGAAATCCATGATAATGATGTATAATGGACGATTCCAGATTAGTAATCTTATATATGCTGATTTAGGGTTGTGAAACTAGTATAGACATCTTGCTATAATCATAATGATTAGTAATATGATTTAGGTGTCATGGGTAATCAAATGTGCTTAAGTTGATTATTAGGGTTTCACCTAATATGCATAACTGAATTTGTAATCTTAGAAACCATAATATGATATAATTAGGGTTTGTAACCCTAATACCTAGTCCAAACATGAGGTAACCCTAAACCCTAGTTTAGGAGCACATCTAGATCTGAGTAATGTAATATGAATACATGGTGACACATATGTAGTATTCTTTGTTTCAGATACTTGTTGATTACATGCTTTGTTGATTGGATGTTTGGAAACATTCTTAAAGTATATGATGTTCTGTATGGTTTCTGTGATGGCATAAGGTATGTGGTTACGCTTATGAATATATGTATCAAATTCTGAGATTTCCATTGTTTCTTGATGAGATTGAATGAAAAATAAACAACTTGGTTGTTTATTTACTTCTTGCAAATTATAAAGTTCCTATGAGTATCATGTAAAGTAATAACAATATTCTAAACCCTGGGTTAGACTGATCTTAAGAGTAATGCACACGATCCCCTAAGGGACAGTGATTACACCTGAGGTAGTTGACCAGATATGGGTTAGCATATGAATTAATTTTATGTTCTTATATGCAAGATAAAGATGTTTCTTGTATATGTATTTGTGATTATTGTTTGAACCCAATACTATTATACAAATATACTACTGTGCATTTGTTTGTCGGTGTTTTAGGTATCATATATACTTGATAGTGTGGACATGAGGGTACAGATAAAGATTTTGAAGACACTGGAGTTATTCCTAATGGTTTAGTCATAATGGTATATCTTCACACTTGTTTAAGTTAATCCTTATTAAAAAGTTATGTAACTCCTTAGAGGATCTTTTTATTGGAACATGAAACTATTTGATCATTAATGGAAATTGTTTACTATTCTGTATTATTTCATGAATCTGATCATGGAATTTATGAGTGACGATTCATGACTTTAAGGTCTTTTAGACACTCAAAAGTGTGGGTCATTACAGTCAGTGTGTTAGTATTTAATTATCTCCCTTTTGTCTCTCCCTTGTTGTCTCTCCCTTTTATGGGTAATACTTGCTTAGGATCTCACATTACCACAACTATGATAGGATATTTATAGGAGGGCCAATGTCGGGGTTTTCAAATCAACTAGGGGTTAAAGAGACGTAATTTCATGAATTTTCTGGAAGCTGCAAACCACAAACCAGTCAGTTCACATGTGAAATGGTCAATTCAACACTTAAACATGTCATTTCACATTATTTCCTATTCACAAACATATTGACTTTAATGTGACAATTAATGCACAACATGACTTCAACAACAATTCTTGATCCAATCTTATTGATCACTAAAACCAAGTGATTCACAATTTGAATCGGTCAATTCATAGCATGAACTGGTCGATTTATTTTCCAATTAATCCAATTTTCAGCCAATCTTGTTTAAATTGAATATCTAAACACTTTAGTAATCAAACTAAACCTTATTTATATAGTTACCAAGTTATGTTGGTAGTGAATATTCATAACAAACTTATGACATCAAAAGAAATGAGTGGTATCTAGCAACACATGATTTCTACCCAAGTGATTGTAAAGTTGGAGAACAAATACAACCTACTATCTATTATTAGTGTTAAAGTGATCATATAGTTCATTTGTCTCTAATATCTAGATTGAACTTGAGGCATGGAAACATAATTCATGTTCCTTGAACTAGAGAAGACTGTATGAGATGCATGTGAGCTCACATATCATATATTTATTCACATTAGTATGGCCATATGTTTTTCAGACTCTCCTATCAAGTGGCTAGGATATCAATTCCAGTAGAAGGGTCAAATCTCATCTATATCACTCCCAATCATTCCCCATGTATCACAATGTATTCCAGAAACACTTTTATGGTAGCCCTTATTCAAGGTCACATTGGATGATGTCAAAGTACATAAAATGACATATAATGAGTGTAGTGACTTTAGGTCTAAGAACCACAATTACCACCATCACTATGAGAGTTTATTTTGGACACCATTGAATGGTTTCCATGCATCACTCTCAATATGGGTCCGCCTGATACATTGTTTTCTAACAAGTACCTATGTGTTTGGTTTGATATCACACATCATGACAAATGAGGTTTTGTCATCAACCAACACACACTCTAGTCTTATATTATTGTTTTCTATTAGCTTCTACAATAACATTCAACTAGGGACATAACAAGAATGTATGTACTCTTATCATTCATGTGATGTCATTGTTCATGTCTTCAACCTGAAGACATACATAATCAAGTTACATCATTCTTTATACATCTATCATTTTATAACATTATCTCATAATTGAATAAAACATAGACAAATATTGACTTTATTATTAATCAATTCATTTACAAGATATGCCATTACAATCATCATATGATTGGCTCTCTGGGCATACATACTAATAGACTCCCTCTTGAACATAGAGTCTATCCCCCTTCAACTTAATCCCAAGTTATCTAACATGACCATCATGCTTCTACTGTGAAAGTGTTGTTGTCAAGGGGTCAACAACATTTCTTTCAATTAGTATTTTGCAAAGCTTCACATCCCCTCACTATACGATCTCTTGTATGAGATGGAACTTCCATTGTGTGTGCTTGGAACATTGATGTGATTTGGGTTCCATAGCTTTTTCAATAGATCCATTGTTGTCACAATACATCTCTACTACATCATTGATGCTTAGAACCACCTCAAGTTTAGTGTTGAACTTCTTTATTCAAACAACTTCCTTTGCTGCATTGGATGAAGCAATATACTCATCCTTTATTGTAGAATCAGTAGGTTTTTCTTGCTTGTAACACTTCAAGCTTACAACTTTCTTGTTTAGGAAAAATACAAATCTATATTGTGATCTACAATTATCTTTTGTCAGTTTGGAAGCTTGCATCAGTGTAACCCTTTGCCACCAACTCTTCCTCACCATTGTAGACAAGGAATTGATCTTTAATTCTTCTCAAGTACTTAAGGTGTTTTTTATGGAATCCAATGATTTTCACTGGGATCTGACTGATACTTGCTAGCCATACTCAAAGCATATATGTGAAATATCAGGATGAATAAAAAATAATGTGTACATGATAGATCCAATTGCATATGCATATGCTATATTACTCATGTGTTCCCTTTCTTCAAATTAATTGGGACATTGAGGTCTAGAGATGGTAACACCATGAAACATGGATATGTTTCCCCTCATTGAGTTCTCCATGTTGAACCTCTTCAACACTTTATCAATGTATGTGCTCTAGCTTAGGCCTAGAAGCCTTCTAGATCTATCTCTATAGATCATGATTCCTAACACATAGGATGCTTTTCCTAAGTCCTTCATAGAGAATGTATTTCCTAGCCAGGTTTTCATCATATGTAAAGTAGGGATGTCATTCCCCATTAATAGTATGCTATGTACATTCAATATGAGGCATACAATCCTACTCCCACTAACCTTATTGTAAACACATGGTTCATCTTCATTTTGAATAAAGACAAACTCTTTGAATGTTTCATCAAATCAATGATTCCAAATTCAAGATGCTTGGTTCAATCCATAGATTGACCTTTGCATCTTATAGACTTTATTTGAATCCTTTGGATTTATAAAACCCTTGGGTTGTGTCATGTACACATCCTCAAGCATATTATCATTAAGGATTGAAGTTTTAACATCCGTCTGCCAAATCTCATAGTCATAATAAGCTGCAATGGCAAGCATGATCGTGATGAACTTAACCATGGAAAATAGAGAGAAGGTTTTGTCATAGTCAACACCTTAAACTTGTCTGAAACCTTTTGCAACCAATCAACCTTTATAGGCTTGTACATTACCATCCATGTTAGTCTTCTTCTTGAAGACCCACTTGCACTCTATGAGTTTTACCCCTTCACGTGGATCCACTAAGGTCCATACCTTGTCGGTGTACATGGATTCCATCCCATATATCAAGGCCTCAAGATATTTCCTAGACTCTGGTCCCTTTACAACTTCTAGGTAGGTTTTCAATTGATCATCAATGACCAACTCATCCCCTTCTTGAGCATGAGATAACCAAATCTTTCAGGTTCGATGCGTGACTTACTAGATCTGTGAGGTTCGTATGTTACATGAGGAATTTGAGATTCCACAATAGTTTATGACTCTATATGTTCCTATTGTACCTCTATGGGTTCAATATTTTCATGTGGTCTCGAATCTCTTCATGTTCTACTATCCTCCCATTGATTCCTTTGAAAACAACTCCCTTTCTAGGAATATAGCAACCCTAAAAATAAAAATGTTATTGTCAAATGGAGTATAAAAGTAGAATCTTTTGGTTTCCCTAGGATATTTTACAAAATAACATTTATCCAATTTAGGTCCAAGCTTTTCAGGAAACTACTTTCTCACATAATCTTCACATCCTCAAATATCCATAAAAGACACATTGGGACACTTCCCATACCATATCTCATATGGTGTCTTTTGAACCAATTAGATGGTACACAATTTAGTGTAAACATAGTAGTTTCTAGAGCATATACATAGAAGGAAGTGGGAAGATTAGAAAAACTCATCATTGACCGCACCATATCTAGTAATAAACGGTTCCTCCTTTTTGATATATTGTTATTCTATGGTGTTCCTGGTGGAGTCCATTGTGATACGATACCACAGCCTCACAGAAGGTCCTCACACTCCTATCTCAAGTACTCTTCACCTCGATAAAAATGAGGTACTTTAATACTTTTACCATGTTGGTTTTGTACTAAATTTATGAAACTCGAAAACTTTTCAAGGGTTTTTGACTTATGTTTCATAAAGTAAACATTGACATACCTTTAGAAGTCATCAGTGAAGGTAATCAAATATTGGTAACCACCTCTAGAATTGTTTATCAAAGGTCCATATACATCACTATGTATGAGTCCCAATAGATCACTCACTCTCTCACTATTACCAGTGAAAGGAGCATTTGTCATCCTTCCTAACAAACAAGATTTTTAGGTCTCTATCGATTTGAAATAAAAAGAGTCTAGGCATCCATCTTTATGGAGTCTAGAAATGTGTTTCTCAATGGTGTGCCCTAGATGAAAATGCCAGAGATATGTTTTGTTTGAGTTATTGAGTTTTACCTTTTTAGTATTTATGTTATAAACATTTGTCTTTAGATATAATATGTAAAGATCATAGGATGTTGGGGAACTACCATAAAAGATATCATCTTTGAAATAGTACATTGACCATTCCTTATATGAAATTCAAATCATTCTTTTCCATACAAGATACACAAATAGTATTTATATTAATGGAAGGTACAAAATAGCAATTCTCTAACTATATTACTAGACCTGTGGGTAGAGATAAATGATAGGTTCCAACTGTAGCAACAACAACTCTTTCTCCATTCGCAATGCACAGTTTGACCTCACCCTTTAATAAAGGCTTACTTCTAATCAGATCTTGTATGTTCAAACATATGTGAGACCCACATCGGGTATCCAACACCAAAAATGAAGAAGTAGACATATTTATCTTGATAATGTAAATACCTAAAGTTTATATATCTACCCCCTCCTTCTTCTTCAACTTCTTTGAGTGCAAATGGCAGATTCCTTTTGCACTTACCCTTCTCCTTATCTTGAGTGGAGAAGACTTGAACTTCAGCTTAGCCTCAAAACTTTTCTTGTCCTTTCCTTTATCTTCAGACTCCATTTTGCTAATCACCATCATGGGTCTATCGTTCTTCATTTATGCTTCAACATTTAACAACATTTCAAGCAATTCAGACAACGGTTAGCCAAGTTACTCAAGTAGTGACACTTGATAAATTGGCTATATTATTTAGGCAATGATTATAGAATCATATTTGTGGCTAACTCTTGGATCAAATGGAATCCTAGTCTCTCTATATGTTCCACATTCCCAATCATATTCAACACATGGGGCTCTACTAGATCTCCTTCTATCATCTTGCAATCAAAGAGCGCCTTCGAGGCATTGTAACTTTCTTGCTTTCATTACTCTGGTTCATGTTTTTAAGATGTCTTACCATCATGAGAATGTCCATGTATTCATGTTGCTTACACAAATAATATTACATACAACATATCATAAGGTGTTTAATGTCTAACATATCATTGGCATGATCCCAATAAACATCCACCTTAGTCCTAGTTGCGTTAGGAGCAGGTTCCCGTGGAACTGGTGTATTCAGGATATAGAGCTTATGCTCATCAGTGAGAACAATTTTCAAAGTCCTAAGTCATAGAAGTGTGTACCATTTAGTTTATCCTTATTAAGGACCAACCACAACAATGCTTTGTTTTCCATTTGTATCTACAAAAGAAATTTGAATTTGTCAAAACTTTTTTATTTGTTTTGATAATATTAATGGTAATAATTAGGCCTTGAATTAATTATCACCTCCACTATTTTGTCCAAATTGATAGCCCTCACATATGAATTCCGAAGATTATAGTGTACAACCTTCTACTGAGCCAAGACCCATAACAATTAAGTTATTACCTCAAAAATGCTAGCATCCATAACCAATTATTAAGGTAGGCACCATTTTCCAATTGCATATCATGCAATTATTGAATAGATGTTATCCATAACTCCTTGGAACAATTATCTTTATGCTTCTAGGAACTTAATATCATTTAGGTCACCTAGTTAAGCATGTCCTAAAATCCAACATGATAGTAATGCATCCTTCTTGGTAGGCCCACATAACTACCATCACACTTCCACAAGATAGATGATGCACCATGCTTGGCGTAGTCACCTTAGTTGATCAATATTTTCATGTGTGTTGCTTATGAAAAGGATCTAAGACTTAATATTAGATTAAGGGATTTTATTTATATATTTAAATAAATATGCATATCCAATCACCACATACTTATAATATGCATCATATACATACTATATCCACAAATGAAATATGCAATCATATATACGAGTGATGGTTATCACCATACTAATTCAATTTTGGAGCCACAAAGAACTGCTACCACCTAAGGTCTAAAACATACATAACAACTAGTACTTGTAGGAATATGTTTGGAACCAAACTGGTTGGTCGACTCAACCCTTGAGTCGATCTGTTGGCCTCCCAGTCAGTCGATTGGTTTCTTTGATTGGTTGACTAGCCTCCAGATCAAGCAATGTCTGGAGTCCTTTAGTCGATCGATTGGGCCACAAGTTGATCAATTGTCTCCTCATTTCATCTGGCCTCCTCATTCCTATAGTCGATTAGTTCAACTTCTAAATTGGTCGACTCATTAGACGTAGAATGCCTTCTCTTTGCCAAAATAATAAATAAAATTGTTATGTCCCTGCTTAACTTATTACATTGTAAAAGTGACACCTCAATATACATTTTGAGGGGAGTATAGGAAGGAAAACATTAACTTACATATGGAGAGAGAGAGAGGGTCACTATGCAAAGTGAATTTAAAAGGAATGAATAAAACCATTCAACCATTCACACATATCAAGAGGGTATTGGCCATAAACACACTTACATCCACCACCAAAACAATGTTTAGGATGACACATATAGATTGCATATACATATATATATATATAGGGATTGTATGTGATATCTAATTGGATATGCACATTATAAATTTTAAAGATTCGCATTGTATGAAATAAAATAAATGATAAAAAACTTATCATATCGATTAGATACCAACACATAGTAATTTGGCGTAGCTGTAATGCAAATGTAGGGAAATATGGTGAAAGAGATGGAAATGGAAACTAAAAATTTCTTTCCATATTCAACATAAAGAGCGGGTCACATCAACAACTATGGATTTGGAAGGAAGGTTGCAAGGCATATACTTGGTCTTGGAGAAAGTCCAACGACTACCCTTGTAGTGGCGTGCTTCTTTCACTAGCAACACCCGAATGGTTGTCGATAGTGGGCTCTTGGCGTAGAACCACAAATGGAGGTTGAAAAAATCATTCTAGCAGGTAGAAACTACCTCCACTCCTCTATGTAGTCCATGCAGATCATTTTGAACTCCTATCATTCTTTTAGAACTGATAGGAAGGAGTTGTCCCTTTAATTTCAACATAGTAGCACTAGAAACTCTCCCTTGTTCTCTCTCTTTTTTTGTCACTCCCTTTTATGGGTAAGACTTGCTCAGGCTCTCATGTTACCACAACTATGTGAGGACACCAATTGCCAAAACTTATTGATGTATCTCTTGAAAGTCTTGACTGTCCCTCTATTTATAGGAGGGCCACAGTCAGGATTTCCAGATCAAATGGGAGTCAAAGAAACATAATTTCATGAATTTTCTATAAACTACGAACCAAGAACAGGTCAGTTCACATGTGAAATGATTGATTCAACACTTGAATTGGTCAATTCACAAATTTCATATTCACAAATATATTGTCATTAATGTGATGATTAATGCAAAACATGACATCATCATCAATCCTTGATCCCATCTTAGTGGTAATTAAACTGGGAAATTAAAATGGTCAATTCATAGTCTAAACTGGTCCATTCATATTCTAAACTGGCCTATTAATTTTCAAGTTCAACCAATTTTCAGCCAATTTTGTTTAAATTGAATACCAAAACACTTGAATAATCAAGTTAACCCTTATTCATAAATAAACTCCTATTGCAAGAGCATCCTATGTGTGCGACCCTATAGCTCCCAAGTTACGTTGGTAGTGAATGTCCATAACTAACTTAAGACATCACAAGAAATGAGTGATATCTAGTAACACATCATTGCTACCCAAATAATTGGAAAGTTAGAGAACAACTTCAAACTACAATCTGTGATTACTATTATAGTGATCATATAGTTCCTTTGTCTCTAACATCCAGATTGAACTCGAGAAATGGAAACATCATCCTCTCAACATTCAGTCAATGTTCATTGAACTAGAGAAGACTTTCTGAAATACTTGTGAGCTCACATATCATTCATTGATTCACATGAATATGGCCATACATTTCTAAGTCTCTCTTATCAAGTGGCCATAATATCAAATCCATTAGGAGGTAAAAATCCAATCTACATCACTCCCACTCATGCCCATGTGTCACAATGTATCCAAGCATCACTTTTATGGTAACCCTTATTCAAGGTCATGTTGGATGATGTCAAAGTACATCAAATGACATGTGATGAGTGTAGTGACTTCTTATATAATAACCACAATCACTACCATCACTATGAGAGTTGATTCTAACCACCATTCAATGGTTTCAATGCATCAATCTCAAGGTGGGTCTGTCTGATACATTGTTCTCTAACAAGTACCTCTTTGTTTTATTTGATATCACATATCAGGACTAATGAGATTGTGTCATCAACCAACACACACTCTATTCTTATGTGTTATTGTTGTCTATTAGCTTACACAATAACGTCCTAGTACAGACATAAGAAGAACGTATGTACTCTTATCATTTGTATGATCTCACTATTTAGATCATCAACCTGAAGAAATACATCATCCAGTAACATTATTCATTAGAAATCTATCATGTTATATCATTATCTCATCATTGAACAAACATATAGACAAAGTTTTTTTTAATTATTATTAAAATATTTAGAAGATATGTCATTACAATCATCACATGATTGGCTCTCTAGGCATACATACCAACATCTCCGTCCCTGGTTTGCAAGGATTGTGGTGTTGAAGGACTTAAGTTCATTGAAAACCATGCCACCCTCCTCCTTTGTGTTACATAGGACCTCCCAATTCATCCAATGTATTTTACATTCCCCCTCCTTTGAGCCCCACTAAAACCTTGTTATCTTTCTACAAATTTCCTCTGTGAATCCTTTGGGTATTTTGAATACACCCATGAATTATGAAGGTATCATATGTATATTGCCTTTATTAGCACTTCTTTCCTGGGTCTTGATAAGATATTTTCCTTCCACAATGTGCTTTCTTCTAGATCCTTTATTTTAAAGACAAAAATACCACTTTCTTGAATCTTCCCGTAGTTGTGGGGAATCCAAGGTACTTTCCATGCCTATACACATCCCCAATGTTACGTATACTTGTGATCTACTACCTCTGGTTGATTTTCACATTGTTTCTGAAAGAAACCTCAAATATTTCATAATTGATCTTATGTCTTGAAGCTCTCTCATATTCGATGACTAAGACAACTAACAATAAGCACTCTTCCGGGGTATCCCTTTCTAAAATTATGTTGTCATCTACAAAAAAGTGGTTGGAAACTCTTAGAACAAGCATACTAGCTTGGGCCTCGTGAATTTTTTCTTCCTGCATTGCGTTAAGGATAGACAAAGAATGAGCTTCTGCACAAAAAAGAAAAAGATGGGAAGAGATTGTCTCACCTTAGTGTAACCCTCTTTTTGGTTTTATAGACCCTCATCTTGTGTCATTGATGATAATTGAGTGCATGAAATTGGAGACACATTCACCTACATTCATCCTCCAAGTTGGCAGAATACCCATTCTTTCCATCTATCCATTCATGAAAGACCATTCAATCTGATCATAAGCTTTACTCATATCTAGCTTTAGGGCAATAAAACCTGCTTTCCCCTTCATCCTCTTCTTCATCATGTGGAACATCTCATATGCAAAGAGGCCATTATTAGTAATCATACTCCCCTTAACAAACACACTTTGATTCTTTGAAATTGTTCTATCTAAAAATGGCTTGATTTTATCTGCCATGACCTTTGTGATGATTTTATACGACACATTGCACATGCTTGTAGGACAAAAATCAGCAATCCTTTTCGAGTTTTGAACCTTGAGTATGAGAACAATATGAGTTTTTTTAATTTCCTTCAGTGACCTGCATCCCTTCCACCACTCATAGATAAAAGATAAAACCTCCCCTTTCACAATATCCCATCAAGTTTTGTGAAAAACTACTTTCATTCCATTTGGCCATGGTGCCTTATTGGGGTGCATTTGAGAGAGTGTTGTACACACTTCACACTCCCTAAGGGGGGCTTCCAATTCCTATACCTATTTTTCCCTACAACAATTCTAAGAATGGCCAAAACCATGTCCTGGTTTGTGGGATTGTAGGATGTAAATAGTTCAATGAAGAATCCAATGATTATGCATGAATCTCTTTATCTTCTATCACCCAACTATTCTAAACTACAAATTTGGTTTCTTTTCTTCCTTTGACTTACCTCGTGATGGAAGTATCAAGTGTTCTTATCTCCATATGTCATCTCATTTTCTCTTGCCCTTGTAGGTCATTAGCTCTCCTACAATCATTGTAGTTCATGTAGTTCCTTAGAAAGGTGATTGCAAAGCTCCAACATGTACACATTTGGTGATTTCTCATGTGCCTCCTTTTGTTTTCCTTCTATTTCCTTAATTCTCCTCCTTATTTTACCAGACTTTTGAGAGGCCCATGCCTACAATTTTTCACTACATGCCTCTATTTGGTCCTGCTGACCCACGTAGTCCCCCCTCCAAGCCCATCCAATAATTGTTCTGCATTCTTGAGAAGAAATACATAACATCTCAAACTTATATTTGTAGTCATCTAGGTCCCTCGGTTTCTCCATTAAGGCATTGATAACGATTGGTCCATGGTCAAAATACAACGTCAATACATTTGTAACTTTGTGAACCAAATACAAAGCATGCCAACCTTTATCTTCCAGAAATCTATAAAAACTTTCCCATGTAACATTTTCCTCTCTCTTCCCTCTCATCCACGTGAACCCCAAACTTTTTCTCCCCAGATCCTTCAGCTGGCATCTGTCAATTTCTTCCCTGAAGTTATGCATTTTCCATTCTGCCCTTAGTTTTCCACTGCTCTTCTTGGAGTCTCTAAGAATTTTGTTGAAATCCCCATGCAAAATTTTTAGTATACTCAATGATGTCCACACCTCATGCATTAAATCCCATTTACAATGCCATTCCTCCAATTTCCTCCAATTTTACACCTCCATGGAGCCAAAACATTTTTCCTAGTTTGATTCCCCCACTCCTGCATAAATAAGGTGGTTAGAGAAGGATTTCACTATGACTCTATCATCCCTCCACCACAAACACAAACCGCCTACCCTCACTATGCTACTGACACTGAATCCACCATCCATGTTGCAAATCCTCCTAATAGTATCCATGTCCCTACTATAAGACATGGTTTCCATAAGTAAAACCAAGTCAAACATCTCCCTCTAGAATCTAGACTTGATAGAAGGAACCAACCCAGGGGTGCCCAATCCTTTGTTTTTCCAACATAGGATCTTCATAGATATTCATAGGTGGGGGGGCACCACCCACTACTTGCTTGATTGAGTCAGATATTGTGGAGTGAGTGCTTCTGACCTTCTTTCCTGATCCTTTGTTGGTGTCCATATCATCTGGACTATCCTCCCTTCACCCTTTTTTTTCGCCAGATCTGGAGCCGTTGTTGCCACCCACACCTAGAAAATGCCTATCTATTTCCCATGCCTTTAATGTTCCCCTTTCCCAGTTTCTTGTGGTGTCTACCTGATGTGTCTGTGACTCCCACCATAAAGTGTAACCCGCAATTGGACATCACCACAAAGTCTCCAAGAAAATCCCAGACCACCTCTGCCTTGCTCATCTCTGTCTTTAGAAGAATATTTCTTTCCGTCAGGGCATTGCCCTTCCCTCCATCAACCTCCCACACTCCCACATTAGTTTTGAACAATTTGAATAGACCCTCTTGGAGCCCCGACTCATATCCCTATAATAGTGGTGGAGACTTTATTAGCCAACGTTTCCCATTAGATTCCTCCTCCTTTTCGTTTATCCAACATCTCCGCCTCCCAAAATGGCACCTAAGCTCCCCTCATCCTCCCTCTCCTATCACCTTCCTTCTAACTCCCGCCACACCTCATCAATGACCATGATAGTTGTACTCCTCAAAGCCCTCTGGCTACATGCATCCTTCATAGAAATTTTCATTGTAACCACTGAAACGTCTGGGATAGCAAGTCTCACCCCTCATCCCAATGTCTCAGACGACTTGTCCCTACTATCCCTGACCCCTACAGTGATGAGGGCCATCACCAAATATCTCCTTGCAACTGTATCTACTCCTTCCTTCCAGGTTACAATTGTATTGATAGAATCCCTTTGCACCACATCCATCCCCTTCTCCTTTGCTTTGGTCTTCACTAGCTTTCTCATGAAGCATATTTTCTTTCTATGAATTGTCCTTGCCGAGTATATCTTCACTCAGGGGTGCAATCCACTTTTTAAGAGGTGATGCTGTAATGACCCCGCCTCTCAGTAACCCCCACTTAAGGGAGACCAAGAGGTCAGAGCCGTTATCCCAATAAATTGGATCAAAGGTTCGACAAATAATCAGTAATAATTATGAAATTTACCAGACTAAACTACAATCTAGTATAAATATACAACTTTGCATACCTTTTCCAAAAACTTGGATATCAAACTTCTATCCGGATCTGGACTCTATTCTAACTAATCCTCCTTGCATTTTATTTCTTAATTTCACAATATGCCACTCTATTGTTTGTCCTTTTCAATTTTTACCGAAAACGCCGACAAACAAAATGTCGGTCAGCATAAATGAATATGCTGGAATGTGGGGACAACCAAAATTTCACACATATGGCTAACAATCTAAATATCACAATCAAGTTAATTTAACAAGCCAATTTACACTTTCAATGTGACATTCTCCACCGCTTTTGCCCTATCCCTGGCATACCCTCCTTGGGGTTTCTCTTTTGCCAAGGACTTAAGGCCACCTTCTCAATCTTGAGCTTGGTGTCTAGGGTCACCTCTCATAGTGCCCATTAGTCATGTAATAAAGATAACCTTCTCAATCCCTAGCTTGGTGTCTGGGGTCACCACTCATGGTGCCCATGGGTCTTCCCTCCTAGGCTTGACCTTTTGGCATCATCCATCAGGGTGGCATGTAGGTGCGAGAATACACACTTATATTAGTATTGTGATAATCATAGTGACTTTATGATTTGCAAGTATGAACATCCAAACTAACAGGTTGCATTCAATGCGATGAATCATCCGGAAAACCTTCAGGAAACTAATGTGATAAACCATAATTAACCACATACTTGTCAGGTTGCCTTGAGTGCAGAAATAATCCACCTAAGCAAGAAATCCAGTAAACAAGAAAGCACACAAGATGATCCTGAAATATGTATCCAATTTTCCTATCATTGATCAAGCCATCAAGGTCTATTAAACCTAGCTCACTTCCTAGGGTTTCTAGTCCACTTTTAGAGTTTCCATTGCAATTAGTGTTTCACTTCATTAATACTATTATAAACCCTAATTCTGGATTAAAGGCACAATGAAATGTCCATTAAGTCTATTATGCCTCTTTTACATTAAAACTACCATTTTTATCCTTTTAAGTCATGATACGATCATTAGGCCCAATTATCATCTTGGATTTCTTTCAAAATGACACTCATATTGCATTATAGTTCAATTCACATATTTGAACCCTATTTATCACTAATTCCACATTTATCCATTAGAAAACCTTAATTACCATATTAAGGGTTTTTATCCACAATTAGGAACTTTTATACTCAAAATAGCTTAGAACCATCATATCTCTACTTTATTCATGAATTCGAACAATTAAAGCCATTAAGAGTCACAATTACTAACATTAGGGTTTTAAGGCCCATTAAAGCTCATTCATGTACACGTAACCCTAAATTAATCCAATTACGTGTAAAGTTCATCCTTTTAGATCTTGATGTGTATTTTTATAATAAATTGGTTAATATCAACTTTAATCATCCATATAACCCTTTTCAATACATTAATCATCTCAAATTAGGGTTTCTTAATCATTAATGCATTAAAGTTGATAACTTCCACTAATTTTCGAATTGCAAGAGGAATTAGCTTCTAAATCTATTTTTAGTGGATTCCTCGCATTTTTCTGAGAAACATTAATATATTATACGTACCAAAGCTACCAATAATTAGATATGAATTTTGCAAGACATACTTACTTGGACCAATGGGAGGCTGCCACATCAGCCTTTCCCATGCAACACAGCCATTTTAGAAACATAACACAATTACTCATTTGCCCTCATGTAAGTTGTTGGTTCTTTAACCTGCAGAGGGACAAAATGGTCCAACGACACCCGACCTTCTTCCTCCTCGTACTATCCTGGCGCTGCCGACTGCAGCGGCTCGCGGGAGGGTCTCCTCCTTCCTTCCTTGGATCTTAGGGCACCTGTGACAGCCCCATTACCTCTGCCACCCTCCGCCGCACCTGCGGAGGCCCCCATCTGTGGTCGAGGTGGCTGGAGTTGAGCTCTCCAGCCTACACATGCGGCCGACCCTTGCAGCCCTGTTGCCTCAGCTACGCATGGGCTAGGGCATAAGGATGGTGGCCACGCTCCTCTCTGACAATGTGCGACATCACTTATCCATCGTGACAACTCCATGATTCCTCGTTGCCCCAAGGTTAGCGCTATTCTCTTAGGTTAGGGTTTGCATGCAATGAAGAAGGAGAAGAGAGACAGGGATGTGTGAAACTCTCTTGAAATCAAACCAGAGGTTCTACCCCTTATATAGGTGAGGGTATCAACACCCTAAGATGTTCATCCATGAGGAAACAAGTCCATCTCCCAAAAGGAAACCTATTCCTTTATTGAGAAGCAATCTTCTCTCTCCTAATTATCTTCTTAATAAATCACATTCATTGGATATTTAGAAATTCGAGAATCATCTCTCTTATTCTCTTTATGCTTGACTTTTAATCCATTGGCACGAAATTATACGTTCTTATAGTAGAAAATACCTCTTTTTAATAATACCACAAAATTCATTAATTATGCATCACATTATCCTCTTATTTTGTATTATTTGTATTTTTCGCTTTCTTTTTCTCCATTGGGGCTCCTTGGACCCCCAAGAAACTCTATTATTTCGAAATCCTTTTTAGTAGATACTCATTATCCTTCTAGATGCATCTATATCCATTATTTCTCATTATTTTGTTTATTTCTTTATTAAAATATCTCTTTTCAATGATTTCTCTTTATCTCTCTTTTCATTTTCCTTATTGGAATTCCTTCTAACATTAGAAACCTTATGGATATGAAAATCCACCAAATATGACTCAATCATACCTCTTTCCACTTATTTTCCATATTTTATCATTATCTCCAATTTCCTTCTTAATAAAGAAATATTTAATTGTTCTTTTCTTTTCTTGTTGCATTATCTTTGAAACTTTGGACTCCTTGGAACCCAAGGAACCCAAGAGGCATGAAATCCACCTTTGGATAGTATTCCCTTTCCTTCTAGAGGTTTCTACATCTTTCTTTTCTCCATTTCTTATTTACTCATTTAATAATGGAGTTTCCTTTGTCTTTTCCTGGTTATTAGGCCCAGTAGCCAATAAAGCCCACAAAACAACCAACAAGGCTATCGTAAACGAAATTCTTTTATTCAAAATAAATCATATTATTATTTTTTCAAATATCTTTAATAGGAGAAATTACATTTCTCACCAAAAGAACCCAAAAATTTGGTTTGTAACATCGTTCCCCTCTTATAGGAATTTTGCCCCCAAAATTCCACCTGGCACACAAGAAAACATGATAAGCCTTTCTTATGTCCATCATGGCTCCCATGTGGCCTCACCCTTTCCATGGTGCTTCCCCAGAACCTTCATCATCTCATATTCTTCCATCTGAGTTCTCTCTCACCTTGGTATATCATACCCTCATAAGTGACTCAGGACATTTCAACCTCTCACAAAGCTGAATAGGTTCATGGCTCAGCACATGGCTTGGGTACCTCACATAGTTCTCTAGATCGGACTCGTGTAACACGTCACGTTATCCTGAGGGGTAGACTAAACATAACCACCTCCACCAATCCATCTCAAATTGACCCATATATCGGGGACTCAGCTTTCTCAGTTGTGGCTTAGAAGGGTCGGATTTTCACATCACATATTCTCCCACAGTGAACTGCATGTCAGTCTACGTTGCATCATCTCATGACTCATGTCGCCCCTGGGCTCTCTTTCAGCCATTGCACGATCAAAGCGACTTCATCTGCACACATTGTGTTTCTTTCTTGTCCTTCGCAAGGTCCCATCACCAACATCATCTTAATGAAGTGGTGACTGACACAACCTCCCTTACAGATCTTCTTTACATACCGATACTGGCTATGGTGGTTATCATCACATCTTACAGAGGACAAGAACTGTCTCCATGTATCACCCTGAACAAGAACACATGCTTTCATCAGACCCTCTATTCTGGATTATACTAACCATTAGTTAGGGGTGATAAACTGTACTAATATCGAGTTCTTCATGTACCTACTTCCACCGCATGGAAGTGGATCTTTAGGTTATACTCAAGAACTTTTGAACTCGCATCATGGTGTAGTTGAACCATCTCTTTCTCATATGTAGTTCAACCGGATTCATTCCTTGACAGTATTCTTTCTTTCTCATGTCATCTAGGTAAGGCGATCTACCATAACCCATATTGCATCTCGACCTTCCTTGGTCTAGGGGAGACTTACCACAATGTCCATAGTGATGAACTCCCATTCCCTCTTGGGTACTCTTTATCCTCTATATCAATACACTGGGTTACTGGTGTTCGTCCTTCACCTCCTGGCTTGCGTGGTGACAAGAAACGTGCAACTTCATCTTAAGCATCCAAATTACTACTGTCACTTACTCTCTTCATAGTACCACGATGTATGGTGATCTTAAAATCATGATCTCATGTATGTAATGATTCCTCAAGATTGATTCCTCGAAAACCCTAAACCACTCTAGTCGGGGTTTCATCACCTTCTTTTCCATAGAAGGGCATATGAGGTTCTACAACCATCCTTTTATCGCATCAAGGCCTAGGATGGATAACCAAACAACCACTAACTTGATCAACAAATCTCGTTACATCTGAGTGTTAGACAAACATATCTCTTTTTTCCAACATAGGGTTAACCTAACAACCTCTTCGAGCCTGTCCACTAGTTAAACTAGACAGCTGCATCTTAACCAAAGCATCCATTACCGCCTCACATCCTAATGTATTAGGTAATGTTGAATACATACACCTCCATGTATTCCACTTATCATCTCATCTCAAACTCTAAGTCTATCTTCATCAAGAGACGTTGAGCTCATCCTCTTGGTTTTCAAACTCAACCTTGTATAACTCACAAATTCCACATAGCTCATGATAAAAACATCCTCATAAGATGACTACCTTAGTTCTCTTGATGTTTGAAAACCATCCCTGCATCGTTCACTCTACAAGGGTATGTTATCATCTCTGTCCTCATACCTCACAGCAACGTTCCAACTCACATCATCTTTATCCCTAGTGTATGGTATGCGTATTGTCCTATCTCTCACTCCCATAACAAGAGGAAAGAAGCATTTGGTGGTCGTCCAAATACAAAGTTCTTCATGTTCCAAGAGTAGAGATGGTACATCCCACCTTGCCAGTACACCTTCAAATCTAAGTTGAAACATGCAACATATGTCTCTACATCACGATCATCTTGATATGAAGGTGACTTCCATGGAAAACTGGTCTCGAACCTACTTGGGTCACCACACAATCCTTGGTCATCTCCTCTAGGTCTGTAGGGTGCCGACACATTTGGGGTCATCCCTCTTCCCTTATGCATCATAGAGTGCCCTCATCATTTTCCCTTTGGGTCCCATGAGTTCATGAAGGTGATCAATCTCATAACCCATGGCTCTCAGACAATGATAGCGGTTACCTCCCAATCCTATGATCATGTGCAACTAGGGAATTAGGCAACTCCTACTTCCAACGGTCTTATCCCTATCTGACCCTAGGATAGACTTAGGATTCTAATATAGTACATGTCCAACTTACAACCTCACCCAAGTCTCCATCATCTCTCTCTACATTCATGGGCTGACTTTCATCCTTTCATAGGGGTCATGGCGACCTGCCTACCTTGATCAGGCCCCATACCGGTTACCTCCATGGTAACACATCCAGATGCACATAGAGATGGTTATCTATGGGTCTACATGTTCATTCTCATACTATGTACTTTTCACTTAGCTTCTCAAGATCCTATGAGACCTCTTTAGGTTACCTCAAAACCAACTAAACTGGTATACACCCTACAAAAGGGTCCCTCTCCCAGGATGGGAGGAAACTACATCTTGATAACAAAGGTCACAAACGTCCTTATGTCTAGGGTTTACATCCACATGAGCATGCTTAGCCCTAGCAAGCTACTAAGGCACAAGCAGGCCACCTACTAAACCATGCTAGGTCATACTTATTTTCATCCTCAACATTAGACCGAGATCACACCTGCCCATGTCACCAATTGAGATGAGAGGGGTTCATCAAACATACCTTAAACTTAAGGGGTTTCCCTCTCCTCTAAACATGAGGAGTGTCATTCTCAAATCTATAGAAACTCAAATATCATCATGAGCATCAGGTACACCACTTCCCCTCTTAGGCTTAGGAACCCTAGGTTCACTTTTTAGATGTCCCACTGCATGCTCAACCTTTTAACCACGAACCAAGCATGTATAGGGTATGGCATGCACTTCCTATTATCTTTATACTCAAGCAACACCTCAGAGTTGAGTCCTCATCAAGGACACCCAACTAGGTAAAAGGCCTCACAACTTGCTACTAAACCTCTTCATGGTCTTAAGGAACTCTTCTTCACATCTCAGAAGGTAAACACCTATACCATAGGCACATAGGTACCAGCAGTCTCATCCTCCCTCTAGGGTTTGGTTCCTCTAAAGGCAACCAAGATATCATCAGCCTCCAGGGATCATGAATGATGCAACCACAACCATCCACTTAGATTGCATCATCCTCAACTCCCCACTATTCCTCATATCTCATAGTCTAAGCTTCCAACCTTCTTGCCTGGGTCCCACTCTATATCTCTCTCTCTAGAGATAACCCTATAAACAACATTACTACTAGAGGTCCTCTCTCCTGGTGGACCAAGCTCAGATGCATACGTTTTCATGGGTTACACCTATGTTCGCTCAAGATTATCCAGAGCTCCTCATGCTAATCTCATGAGATATCCAACATGCCCTTCAGGCCTAGGTTTCAACCTACTGCCAACACTACTGACGTACTCTGGGTGCATACTATGACATGCTCATAAGAGCCCATAGGGTTTCTATAGGTTCTTCACTAACCTCATCATTAAAGGAGCTATCCTTCACTCAAAAATGCATGACCCTTCCCAGGGTGGGGTCGCCAAAGGTACTAGGTCATCCAACCTCACATGGCTCATATCGTCATGGACATAAAAAAGCATGTCCACTCGCACACCTGGCCTACCATGGCATCTGACTCATCATGCCATCTCTCTATCTAACAACCACTTAGGGTTAGGGTTAGCATCATCCTCAGAGGATATTGTCATAGAACCAGAATCCCAGTCCCATGAACCAACCGAATACTAAAGGTGACATGAGAAAGCGTAAAGCTTAGCACACATTAATAGATAACAAGGTTAGGGCACCAACACAATCTCAACATTTAACAAGTATAAATTATACAAAATGCATTATATTCATGAATTTAGTTACATATTTCCAGAGTAAAGGTACAAGTCATTCATGTGCACTAAATCTGGATCTTACAACAAGTACACCTAGAATAGCTCACCAATCCCATCAACCTTCTAGCCATCTCTGAACCTAAAAACAAAATATGAGAAACGGGTCAACACACGAGGTATTGAGTATGGGGCAGAAAGATACATATATATGTATAAGCTTTGCATAATTTGAAAAGATTTCAAGACTAAACGAACAAGAATAAACATGTTAACTATTTAACAAATGTGAAACCATATTTTTTGTCATTTCACTCCATTATACCAACAATATCAAGCATGTTTAAGGCCTTTAACCATATTCCCGTCGGAAGAGTCTGTAAGGGTACTCAAGATTAGCCAACCCTTTTATACGAGAGGGACCTCAAGGCCATAGCCAAGATATAACCCTTTATCAATCAATATTATAATGGAGTTATATCTATATATGCGTTCAATTTACAAAACTGACGAGGAAAACATCAAGTAAGACATAGCAATACTACATGGCAATATTTAAGCAAGTAAACAAACAAGCATACACTATATGTCTTTTCAAGCAAGAAAGCGATATTCATATAACAAGATAAGTCCCATACACGATTCAGAGATTCTTAACTTAACACGTCCATTACCATCTAGATCATAAGCCAACCTAATTAAGAACAAGATTTTATACATTAGATTCTCATCATTAACCCTAATTAGATTCATTTTAGGGTTTTGGAAAAGATAGGTTCCAAGGTTTGTTGTTAGTACATTAGATGATCTCATATTGATTTAGGGTCCATCATAAGGGTGTGGTTCAAGATTCATATCATTTCAAAGTTTCATGTGGACACGACAAGATTTGGAACACGTATGCTAAAATTAGGTAGACTCATATTAGAGTGATCAAGGGCAAAGGTCATCAATTCAAGGGGTGTGAGCAGAGATGTTGATCTAGATCAGAAAGATATAGATGAAAGAATGACATTAAAAGTAATATGATGTCCACTAGGGTCTAGGCATCAAGCCACCAACATGGGGTACCAATATTCAATCACACATGCAATTAGGGCCCCATAGTATAAACATATTAGACAAGGAGTTTGGGGAATGGAGTTAGTTTTATAGTGACACATAAGTTATTGATTTCAAGGTTAGAGTGAGACTATATGTCATTTCAAAACAAGATTTTCAATATAAGCCCAACTCTATCATTGATGTGTCAAATAAGTCATATATGGGCAATTGTGGTTAATAATGAGCTGTAGGGGTGATTAGAGATCCCAATGTAGTTCAAAAGTACAAAACATTTACTGATTTTATGAGCAAGAGGGTACAAGTATATCAACGATTCAAACTTCATCATAATCATGCATTACCATATGTTCAATCATAGTCAAATATCTCATTTTTAGCATAACAGAGAACAAGGAAGGGCTTTTAGGGTCTGAAACTATGCCCAAGTTGTAGATCTTTTTGAGAGGATCAATTTGATATATTGGTTCATATATTTTGGCTATAAAATCTAGGAGATATGCATTTTGTACAATTTGCATAAGAACTTTAGAGAATTACAGGAGGGCGTTAGCATTTCATGTGGTGATCAATCACAACCGTTGATTATGGATGGGAGTCTAGGATCATTTCTGTCCTAGGACTAAAGCTACTAATGGCGGGTCTGACGCATCCCTATTGCCTGCTGTCGCGTGGGTCAATAGTGGCTGGTTGGGCAAGGCTTGAACCTGGTCCCGGTGGGATCCGACTCACTTGTTTTGGGTAGGTTCTTCTCCCTTATCACCTGCACCCAGATCCGTCCTCCCTGTTCAGAATAGAGGAGGAACAGGGGCGGGGTGGAGGCACGAACACCTGCTGATTAAGAGGAAGAGGCAGGAGGATAAGCCCCTCGAGGTGGCAGTTAGGGGCGTCATCAGCGATGGCTGGGTCCTCTGGTCTCTATGGAACCATTGGTCACTGCCAGCTACCGGAGGGGACTCTACAACACTGCACTGGAGCAAGGGGGGTCAGCATGGGGAAGGAGAGGAGCTGGAGGCCAACCCGAGAAAGGAGAACTAGTGGCGAGGCATTGGAGGCCCAAAATGTGCCCTGGGGTCACGAAGAGGCAGAGCTCCTCTCTTCCGTTGGTGTGGCAGATCCATTGAGGAATAGAGGCTTCCTATGCATGAAGCAGAAAGGATAAAGGACGGCCAAGTAGGGGAAATAAAAGAAGAGGGGCAAAGGCTGAGAAGGAAGGTTTATAAAGGAGCAAGGAAGGCTAGGGTTTGAGATCCTTGTTCCCCTTCCATTACTCAAACTGGCGGGGAAGTTTTTCCCAACCGCCTCACTAGTTTCCAAAAGAGGAAGGGGGAGGACAGAACAAGCACTTGGGCCACGATGTTGGATTTGGGTCTATGTATGCTGGCCCAGTAAAGCAAAAGGCATGGAATTGAACTAAAACAAGGTATAAATTGCCAAATTTCAAGGTATCATAACTTGGATTCCGAAGGTCCAATCTATATGACTTTTATACCGTTAGAAAGGAAATCAAGCCCTCTCCTACAAGAAATACAATAAAAGACAAGATGGTCATATTAATAAGGTTCAGTCTCATATGTAACATGGGTAGATAATACAGAATCGTCATAGTTCAAAAAGTAATGAAATGTCACATTTGGTAAAAAAAGTGAACGTTCTAAATTGGAGTCCCACAATCATCAAACTATGGTTTGGACATTGAATTGAGTATGATGCTAGATAGCAAGAGAGATAATGGGTACAAGATAGGAGAGATAAAAGTCAAGTTTCCAATCCTTCCCTCCATAAAAAACATTTCATCCTCGAAATTCGTCCTAGATCATAGCTAAGAGTCAAAGTCAAAAGTCAATAAGTGTAGGTATCAAACCTTGTTTGTCAACGTACTATCCACAACGGGATGCACACTTAGTTTGTCATTATTAAGGGTGTACTCATTTAAATTATGTACATATTACTTTGTACTCTAATATTATATTATGACATCATCAAAACATTAGGGTTTACCCATCCCTTAGTATCCACACATTAGAGTTTTTGTTCATATCTTTATATGAGACCAAGGGGTATCATCAAAATCTATTTTATCAATTTTGAAACAAATATATGCATGGTCATGGCTTCAAACGAGACTATCATCAAGTGTGTATCTCATCTTTACAGTATATTTCATGCATGTTTTTGCTTTCCCCATAATTTCTACCAACTCTAATCAATTATGTTCTTTTTTTCATTTTGAATCTAAAATTAAACAATTTATTCATCATGTTTACTCAAGTTATGACTCCAAGATCATCTTCATATCAAGTTAATCATTTTTTTTCATTCAGGGTATGAGATTAGGCATGTTACCCCTAAATATTCTAGATAAGATCTCTAGGCATCACCATATCAAGTTCATGATTTCAAAACTACATCTTCATGTATGGTTTGATTTCATACTAGGTCTAGCTTATGAGTGTGAATTATTGGGCATATATCAAGTTTTAAACATAATTGAGATTATTTAATGCATCAAGCATCATATGAGGGACAACATTATCATCAATATCGAGGTTTTGTAACTTTCTCACTTGTATCTAGAAAGATCTTCACAAGCTCATTCCACCCAAGTTAAGACATATATATGTCAAGAAAAAACATGCTAACCCCCGACATCTACCCATACCAAGCTTTTAACCAACATACCAAATGAGGGAAACCACTAGATTCGTTCATATACAACTACTAACCTGAGTACGAGGTTCATCATGGATATCAAACATCATGTACATCATCTTAGGGTCTGGGGATATCTCCCTCACCTATATCGCAAGCATCAAAATTTTCAATTTCCTCTTTCTCTAGGGTTATATCTTTCAATAGGAAATCTAGGGTTTAACATTTTCAAGGGACTATAATAGGTGACTTATCTCATATACTTAGAAGTATTCTAGATAGGGACTCATCATCATGTATTTCATCATGCATATTCTCAATATTTTAAATATTTTGGAGTTTAGGTACTCCGACCTTCTCCCACGATGAGTTGGCTCATATCAAGAGGTCATACTTTCTATATGTCCCATGCTAGAGGTCCTTCTTTGTGAAGAGATTGAGGCCCATGTTGGTCCCAAACCATATATCATATATCATATCTCAACATATATAAGACTAGGTACAAGCAAGCATGCCAACCCACTAGCTATGTTTAGCACATCAACCAAGTCATATGTATCAACAAGGTGCTAGGTCTAGCTAGGGTTGCATGTTCAAACTCATATCATATCATCAAACTACTTGGCCCTCTCAAGGACAAACTTGGGTCTTATCGACATCAACATCATCAATAATATCATCATCATCTTAGGTTATCTAGTTTACTCACTGGCCTAACCTATATCATGGCTCTAGACAACTCTAGAGACTATCACTATCATCTAAACTCTCTCATCTAGACTTGACGTTACATCTCTTTCTCCTAGGTTGCATGGAAACTCACTTCCTTTCTGTGTGTGGTAACATTTTTAATATGTGCATATAATAATACTTGAAATATGTTTTCTCCAACATTTAAACAGCCGATGAAAACCACCATACTACATTCGAATAAAACTAAAACCAAAATGAGTTACCAAACTCATGAGGCAGTCTAGTATCATGACACCTAGAGAACTAGAAATAACATGGTGCACACTTGTGTAGACATCCTAAGCACATGTCGTGAATCATCTCAAGGGAGGTAATTTACACAAGTCTACACCTAGTTCTAGAGCATCTAGGTTCTAACCTATAGGCTAAGTCCACCTAGTCCACAAAGGACATCTTATTAAGTTTCTAGGGTTGAGTTGTAAGGTGAGTTTAGTTTCTGTTTCATGTGAGCAATATTTGGTGTAGTTATTGTTCATGCTTTGATACCATTTGTCACATAACCGAAATCCCAGTCCCATGAACCAAACGAATACCAAAGGTGATATGCGGAAGCGTAAATATTATCACACATGAACAGATAATAAGATAAAGGCACCAACACAATCTCAAAATTTAACAACTATAAATTATAAAAAATGCATTATATTCATGAATTCAGTTATATATTTCCAGAGTCAAGGTGCAAGTCATTCATGTGCACTAAATTTGGATCTTACAAACAGTACACCTAGCATAGCTCACCAAGCCCATCAACCTTCTAGCCATATCTGAACCTAAAAACAAAATACAAGAAACGGGTCAACACATGAGGTGTTGAGTATGGGGCAGAAAGATACATATATATGTATAAGCTTTGCATAATTTGAAAATATTTCAAGACTAAATGAACAAGAATAAACATGTTAACTATTTAATAAATGTGAAACCATATTTTATGTCATTTCACTCCATTATACCAACAATATCAAGCATATTTAAGGCCTTTTACCATCTTCCCATCAGAAGGGTCCGTAAGGGTGCTCAAGATTAGCCAACCCTTTTATACGAAAGGGACCTCAAGGCCATATCCAAGAGCTAACCCTTTATCAATCAATATTATAATGGAGTTCTATCTATATATGTGTTCAAGTTATAAAACTGACGAGGCAAACATCGAGTAAGACATATCAATACTACATGGCAATATTTGAGAAAGTAAACAAACAAGCATACAATATATGTCTTTTCAAGCAAGCAAGCGATAGTCATATAACTAGATAAGGCCCATACCTGATTCAGAGATTCTAAACTTAACACGTCCATTACGATCTAGATCATAAGCCAACCTGATTAACAACAAGATTGTATACATTAGATTCTCATCATTAACCATAATTAGATTCATTTTAGGGTTTTGGCCAAGATAGGTTCCAAGGTTTGTTGTTAGTACATTAGATGATCTCATATTGATTTAGGGTCCATCATAAGGGTGTGGTTCAAGATTCATATTATTTTTAAGTTTCATGTGGATGTGACAAGATTTGGGACACATATGCTAAAATTAGGTAGACTGATATTAGAGTGATCAAGGTCAAAGGTCATCAATTCAAGGGGTCTGAGCATAGACGTTGATCTAGATCAGCAAGATATAGATGAAAGAATGACATTAAAAGTAATATGATGTCCACTAGGGTCTAGGCATCAAGCCACCAACATGGGGTACCAATATTCAATCACGCGTGCAATTAGGGCCCCATAGTACAAACATATTAGACAAGGAGTTTGGGGGATGGAGTTAGTTTTATAGTGACACATAAGTTGCTGATTTTCAAGGTTAGAGTGAGACTATATGTCATTACAAAACAAGATTATCAATATAGGCCCAACTCTATCATTGATGTGTCAAATAAGTCATATATGGGGAATTGTGGTTAATAATTAGCCACAGGGGTGATTAGGGATCCCAATGTAGTTCAAAAGTACAAAAGAATTATTGATTTGATGAGCAAGAGGGTACAAGTATATCAACAATTCAAACTTCATCATAATCATGCATTACCATATGTCCAATCATAGTCAAAGATCTCATTTTTAGCATAACAGAGAACAAGGAAGGGCTTTTAGGGTCTGAAACTATGCCCAAGTTGTAGATCTTTTCGAGAGGATCAATTTGATATATTGGTTCATATATTTTGGCCATAAGATCTGGGAGATATGCATTTTATACAATTTGCATCAGAACTTTAGAGAATTAAAGGAGGGCGTTACCATTTCATGTGGTGATCAATCACAGACATTGATTATGGACAAGCGTCTAGGATCATTTCTGTCCTAGGGTCGACGCTGCTAATGGCGGGTATGACGCATCCCTATCGTCTGTTGTCGCGTGGGTCAAAAGTGGCTGGTTGGGCAAGGCTTGAACCTGGTCTCAGTTTGATCCAGCTCACTTGTTTTGGGCAGGTTCTTCCCCCTTCTCACCTGCACCTAAAGCTGCCCTCCCTATTCAGAACAGAGGAGGAATAGGGGGGTGGAAGCACCAACACCTGCTAATTAAGAGGAAGAGGCGGGAGGATAAGCCCCTCGAGGTGGCCGCCAGGGGCGTCATCAGTGATGGATGGGTCCTCTGGTCTTGTCGGCGCCACTGGTCACCGTTAGCTTCCGAAGGGGACTCTATAATGCTGCACTGAAGCAAGGGGGGTCAGCACAGGGAAGGGGAGGAGCTGGAGGCCAACCAGAGAGAGGAGAACTAGTGGCGAGGCATTGGAGGCCCAAAACGTTCCCTGGAGTCGTGACGAGGCATAGCTCCTGTCTTCTGTTGGTGCACCAGATCCATTGAGAACAGAGGCTTCCTATGCCTGAACCAGAAAGGATAGAGGACGGCCAAGCAGGGGAAAGAAGAGAAGAGGGGAAAAGTCTAGAGAAGGAAGTTTTTTAAAGGAGCACGGAAGGCTAGGGTTCGAGATCCTCATTCCCCTTTTGTTAATCAAACTGGTGGGGAAGCTTTTTCCCAGTTGCCTCGCTAGTTTCTAGAAGAGGAAGGGGGAGGAGAGAATAAGCACTTGGGCCACAATGTTGGATTTGGGTCTATGTGTGTTGGACCAATAAAGAAAAAGGCATGGAATTGAGCTAAAACAAGGCATAAATTTCCAAATTTCAAGGTATCATATCTTAGACTCCGAAGGTCCAATCTATGTGACTTTTATACCATTAGAAAGGAAATCAAGCCCTATCCTACATGAAATACAATAAGAGACAATATGGTCTTACTAATAAGGTTTAGTCTCATATGTAACACAGGTACATAATAAGGAATCGTCATAGTTCAAAAAGCAATGAAATGTCACATTTGGCAAAAAAAAGTGAACGTTCTAAATTGGAGTCCCACAATCATCAAACTATGGTTTGGACATTGAACTGAGTATGATGCTACTTAGAGAGAGAGAGATAAAGGTTACAAGATAGGAGAGAGAAAAGTCAAGTTGTCACATCCTTCCCTCCATAAAAGAAATTTCATCCTCGAAATTCTTCCTAGATCATAGCTAAGAGTCAAAGTCAAAATTCATCAAGTGTAGGTATCAAACCAGGGTTGTCAATGTATTATCCGCAATGGGATGCACACTTAGTTTTTCATTATTAAGGGTGTACTCATCTAAATTATGTACATATTACTTTGTACTCTAATATTGTATTATGACATCATCACAACATTATGAGATTAGGCATGTTACCCCTAACTATTCTAGATAAGATCTCTAGGCATCACCGTATCAAGTTCATGATTTCAAAACTACATCTTCATGTAAGGTTTGATTTCATACTAGGTCTAGCTTATGAGTGTGACTTATTGGGCATATATCAAGTTTTAAATGTAATTGAGATTATATCATGCATCAATCATCATATGAGGGACAACATTATCATCAATATCAAGGTTTTGTAACTTTCTCAGTTGTATCTAGAAAGATATTCACAAGCTCATGCCACCCAAGTTAAGACATATATATGTCAAGGAAAAACATGCTAACCCCCGACATATACCCATACCAAGCTTTTACCCAACATACCAAATGAGGGAAACCACTAGATTCCTTCATATACAGCTACTAACCCGAGTATGAGGTTCATCATGGATATCAAACATCATGTACATCATCTTAGGGTCTTGGGATATCTCCCTCACCTATATCACAAGCATCAAAATTTTCAATTGCTTCTTTCTCTAGGGTTATATCTTTCAATAGGAAATCTAGGGTTTAACATTTTCAAGGGACTGTAAACTAGGAGACTTATCTCATATACTTAGAAGTATTCTAGATAGGGACTCATCATCATGTATTTCATCATGCATATTCTCAATATTTTAAATATTCTGGAGTTTAGGTACTCCGACCTTCTCCCACGATGAGTTGGCTCATATCAAGAGGTCATACTTTCTATATGTCCCATGCTAGAGGTCCTTGTTTGTGAAGAGATTGAGGCCCATGTTGGTCCCAAACCATATATCATATATCATATCTCAACATATACAAGACTAGGTACAAGCAAGCATGCCAACCCACTAGCTATGTTTAGCACATCAACCAAGTCATATGTATCAAAAAGGTGCTAGGTCTAGCTAGGGTTGCATGTTCAAACTCATTTCATATCATCAAACTACTTGGCCCTCTCAAGGACAAACTTGGGTCTTATCGACATAAACATCATCAATAATATCATCATCATCATCTTAGGTTATCTAGTTTACTCACTGGCCTAACCTATATCATGGCTCTAGACAACTCTAGAGACTGTCACTATCATCTAAACTCTCTCATCTAGACTTGATATTACATCTCTTTCTCCTAGGTTGCATGGAAACTCACTTCCTTTCTGTGTGTGGTAACATTTTTCATATGTACATATAATAATACTTGAAATATGTTTTCTCCAACGTTTAAATAGGTGATGAAAACCACCATACTCCATTCGAATAAAACCAAAACCAAAATGAGTTACCACACTCATGAGGTAGTCTAGTATCATGACACCTAGAGAACTAGCAAGAACATGGTGCACACTTGTGTAGACATCCTAAGAACATGTCATGAATCATGTCAAGGGAGGTAATTTACACAAGTCTACACCTTGTTCTAGAACATCTAGGTTCTAACCTAGAGGCTAAGTCCACCTAGTCCACGAAGGACATCTTATTAAGTTTCTAGGGTTGAGTTGTAAGGTGAGTTTAGTTTGTGTTTCATGTGAGCAATGTTTGGTGTAGTTATTGTTCATTCTCTGATACCATCTGTCACGGAACCAGAATCCCAGTCCCATGAACCAAATGAATACCAAAGGTGACATGCAGAAGCGTAAAGCTTAGCACACATGAACAAATAACAAGATAAAGGAACCAATACAATCTCAAAATTTAACAAGTTTAAATTATACAAAATGCATTATATTCATGAATTCAGTTACATATTTCCAGAGTCAAGGTACAAGTCATTCATGTGCACTAAATCTAGATCTTACAACAAGTACACCTAGCATAGATCACCAAGCCCATCAACCTTCTAGCCATCTCTGAACCTAAAAACAAAATACGAGAAACAGGTCAACACATGAGGTGTTGAGTATGGGGCAGAAAGATACATATATATGTATAAGCTTTGCATAATTTGAAAATATTTCAAGACTAAATGAATAAGAATAAACATGTTAACTATTTAACAAATGTGAAACCATATTTTATGTCACTTCACTCCATTATACCAAAAATATCAAGCATGTTTAAGTCCTTTGATCATCTTCCTGTCGGAAGGGTCCGTAAGGTTGCTCAAGATTAACCAACCCTTTTATACGAGAGGGACCTCAAGGCCATAGCCAAGAGCTAACCCTTTATCAATCAATATTATAATGGAGTTCTATCTATATATGTGTTCAAGTTATAAATTGACGAGGCAAACATCTAGTAAGAAATAGCAATACTACATGGCAATATTTGAGCAAGTAAACAAACAAGCATACAATATATGTTTTTTCAAGCAAGAAAGCGATAGTCATATATCTAGATAAGGCCCATACCAGATTCAGAGATTCTTAACTTAACACGTCCATTACCATCTAGATCATAAGCCAACCTGATTAACAACAAGATTGTATACATTAGATTCTCATCATTAGCCCTAATTAGATTCATTTTAGTGTTTTGGCCAAGATAGGTTCCAAGGTTTGTTGTTAGTACATTAGATGATCCCATATTGATTTAGGATCCATCATAAGGGTGTGGTTCAAGATTCATATCATTTCGAAGTTTCATGTGGACGTGACAAGATTTGGGACACGTATGCTAAAATTAGGTAGACTCATATTAGAGTGATAAAGGTCAAAGATCATCAATTTAAGGGGTCTGAGCATATACGTTGATCTATACTAGCAAGATATAGATGAAAGAATGACATTAAAAGTAATATTATGTCCACTAGGGTCAAGGAATCAAGCCACCAACATGGGGTACTAATATTCAATCACACATGTAATTAGGGCCCCATAGTACAAACATATTAGACAAGGAGTTTGGGGGATGGAGTTCGTTTTATAGTGACACATAAGTTACTAATTTCCAAGGTTAGAGTGAGACTATATGTCATTTCAAAACAAGATTATCAATATAGGCCCAACTCTATCATTGATGTGTCAAATAAGTCATATATGGGAAATTGTGGTTAATAATGAGTAGTAGGGGCGATTAGGGATCCCAATGTAGTTCAAAAGTACACAACATTTATTGATTTGATGAGCAAGAGGGTACAAGTATATCAAAAATTCAAACTTCATCATAAGCATGCATTACCATATGTTCAATCATAGTCAAATATCTCATTTATAGCATAAAAAAGAACAAGGAAGGGCCTTTAGGGTCTGAAACTATGCCCAAGTTGTAGATCTTTTCGATAGGATCAATTTGATATATTAGTTCATATATTTTGGCCATAAGATCTAGGAGATATGCATTTTATACAATTTGCATAAGAACTTTAGAGAATTAGAGGAGGGCGTTACCATTTCATGTGGTGATCAATCACAACCGTTGATTATGGACGGGCATCTAGGATCATTTCTGTCCTAGGGCCGATGCTGCTAATGGTGGGTCTGACGCATCCCTATCGCCTGCTTCCGCATAGGTCAACAGTGGCTAGTTGGGCAAGGCTTGAACCTGGTCCCGGTTTGATCCGGCTCACTTGTTCTGGGCAGGTTCTTCCCCCTTCTTGCTTGCACCCAGCGTCATCCTCCCTATTCATAACAGAGGAGGAACAGGGGTGGGGTGGAGGCACCAATACCTGTTGATTAAGAGGAAGAGGCAGGAGGATAAGCCCCTCGAGGTGGCCGCCAGGGGCGTCATCAGCGATGGTTGGGTCCTCTGGTCTCGTCAGCGCCACTGGTCGCCGCCAGCTGTGGGAGGGGACTATACAATGCTGCACTGGAGCAGGGGGGTCAGCTTGGGGAAGGAGAGGAGCTGGAGGCCAACCTGAGAGAGGAGAACTAGTGGCGAGGCGTTGGAGGCCCAAAATGTGCCCTGGGGTCGTGAAGAGGCAGATCTCCTATCTTCCGTTGGTGCGGCAGATCTAATGAGGAATAGAGGCTTCCTATGTGTGAACAAGAAAGGATAGAGGACGGCCAAGAAGGGGAAAGAAGAGAAGAGGGGCTAAAGCTAGAGAAGGAAGGTTTATAAAGGAGCAAGGAAGGATAGGGTTTGAGATCCTCGTTCCCCTCCCGTTACTCAAACTAACAGGGAAGCTTTTTCCCAGCCGCCTCACTAGTTTCTAAAAGAGGAAGGGGGAGGAGAGAACAAGCACTTGGGCCATGATGTTGGATTTGGGTCTATGTATGCTGGCCCAATAAAGAAAAAGGCATGGAATTGAGGTAAAACAAGGCATAAATTGCCAAATTTAAAGGTATCATAACTTGGACTCCGAAGGTCCAATCTATGTGACTTTTATACCGTTAGAAATGAAATATATCCCTCTCCTACATGAAATACAATAAGAGACCAGATGGTCATACTAATAAGGTTCAGTCTCATATGTAACACGGGTACATAATAAGGAATCATCATAGTTCGAAAAGCAATGAAATGTCACATTTGGTAAAAAAAAGTGAACGTTCTAAATTGGAGTCCCACAATCATCAAACTATGGTTTGGACATCAAACTGTATGATGCTACTTAACGAGAGAGAGAAAGGGTACAAGATAGGAGAGAGAAAAGTCAAGTTGTCACAGATGCGCCATGTCTCTACTTATAATGGATGTCTCTACCTCCAAGACTAACTTTCTCTACTCATCCTCCTGACCAGAAGGTCTAACCTCAGATCTCTCCTGAGGGCATGACAACATATGTCATACGACCTTAGCAAGCAACTATTCTTTAGTTTACGCTTAAACTATTAAGCTTATGTCCATGACATCTTATTTACATGCTTTTCATTAATTTGGTGGAGGATTCCTTAAACTTTATCAACTTTACCCATACCTCAAGAGGGTGAGGAAAAGAAAGGAAACCTTAATCCTTAAAATCCTTAACAACATTTGAGTTGATAAGGGATGAACAAGATGAGAGAGTCCTAAAGGTATCTTATTTCGAGTTAGATCCTAAGACATTGGTCAGGCAGTCACAAAAATTCGGGAGTCCTTGTATTCTGACTAGCGGTGTGAAGGAAAATATTGCCAGCCCCCAGACGTGATCCTTTTCTAGACACCTCTATCTTTCAGAAAATCCTCTAATAACTCCCTCGGTTCTATTGAATTTGTAAAATTTAATAATTATTAAAGATTAAATGAGGAACCTATGCTCTGATACCCAATGTAATGACCCCGCCTCCCGGTAACCCCCCCCCTTAAGGGAGACCAAGAGGTCAAAGTCGTTATCCCAATAAACCAGATTAAAGGTTCGACAAATAATTAGTAATAATTATGAAATTCTACCAAACTAAACTGAAATTTGGTATAAAAATAAAACTTTGCATACCTTTTCCAAAAACTTGGATATCTAACTTCTATCCACATTTGGACTCTATTCTAACTAATCCTCCTTGAATTTTATTTCTTAATTTCACAATATGCCACTTTACTATTTGTCCTTTTCAATTTGTACCTAAAAACCCAACAAACAAAATGTCGGTCAGTATAAATGAATATTTCGGTATGTGGGGACAACCAAAATTTCACACATATGGCTAACAATCTAAATATCACAATCAAGTTAATTAACTAGCCAATTTACACTTTCAATGTGACATTCTCCACTGCTTTTGCCCTATCCCTAGCATACCCTCCTTGGGGTTTCTCTTTTACTAATGACTTAAGGCGACCTTCTCAATGTCGAGCTTGGTGCCTGGGGTCACCTCTCACAGTGCCCATTAGTCATGCAATAAAGACCACCTTCTCAATCCCGAGCTTGGTGTCTGGGGTCACCACTCATGGTGCCCATGGGTCTTCCCTCCTGGGATTGACCTTTTGACATCATCCATCAAGGTGGCATGTAGGTGTGAGAATACACACTTATATTATTATTTTGATAATCATAGTGACTTTATGATTTGTAAGTATGAACATCCAAACTGATAGGTTGCATTCAATGTGATGAATCATCCGAAAAATCTTCAGGAAACTAATTTAACCATAATTTGCCACATACCTGTCAGGCTGCCTTGACTGCAGAAATAATCCAACAAAGCAAGAAATCCAGTAAACAAGAAAGCACACAAGATGATCCTAAAATATGCATCCAATTTTCCTATCATTGATCAGGCCATCAAGGTCTATTAAACCTAGCTCACTTCCTAGGGTTTCTAGACCACTTTTAGGGTTTCCATTGCAATTAGGGGTTCCCTTCATTTATACTATTTTAAACCCTAATTTTGGATTAAAGGTACAATTAAATGTCCATTAAGTCTATTATGCCTCTTTTACATTAAAACTACCATTTTTATCATCTTAAGTCATGATACGATCATTAGACCCAATTATCATCTTGGATTTCTTTCAAAATGACACTCATATTGCATTATAGTTCAATTCCAATATTTGAACCCTATTTATCACTAATTCCACATTTATCCATTAGAAAACCCTAATGACCATATTAAGGGTTTTTATCCACAATTAGGAACTTTTATACTCAAAATATCTTAGAACAATCATATCTCCACTTTATTCATGAATTTGAACAATTAAAGCCATTAAGAGTCACAATTACTAACATTAGGGTTTCAAGGCCCATTAAAGCTCATTCATGTACATGGAACCCTAAATTAATCCAATTACGTATAAAGTTCATCCGTTTAGATCTTGATGTGTCTTTTTATAATAAACAGGTTAATATCAAATTTAATCATCCATATAACCCTTTTCAATACATTAATCATCTCAAATTAAGGTTTCTTAGTCATTAATGCATTAAAGTTGATAACTTCCACTACTTTTCGAATTGCAAGAGGAATTAGCTTCTAAATCTATTTTTACTAAATTCCTCGCATTTTTCTAAGAGAAATTGATGTATTATATGTACCAATCCGAGCTACCATTAATTAGATATGAATTTTGCAAGATATACTTACTTGGACCAATGGGAGGCTGCCACATCAGCCTTTCCCATGCAACACAACCATTTTAGAAACATAATGCAATTATTCATTTGCCCTTGTGTAAGTTGTTGGTTCTTTAACCCGCGGAGGGGCAAAATAGTCCAACGACACCCGACCTTCTTCCTCCTCGCGCTACCCTAGCACTGCCGACTGCAGCGGCTCAGGGGAGGGTCTCCTCCTTCCTTCCTTGGATCCTAGGGCACCTGCGACGGCCCCATTGCCTCCGCCTCCCTCCTTCGCACCTGTAGAGGCCCCCAACTACGGCTGGGTTGGCCGGAGTCAAGCTCGCCAGCCTGCACAGGCGGCCGACCTCTGTTGCGCATGGGCTAGGGCATAAGGATGATGGTCGCGCTCCTCTCTGACAACGTGCAACATCACTCATCCATCGTGACGACTCCACAGTTCCTCGCTGCCCCAGGGTTAGCGCTATTCTCTTAGGTTAGGGTTTCCATGCAATGAAGAAGGAGAAGAGAGAGAGGGATGTGTGGAACTCTCTTGAACTCGAACCAGAGGTTCTACCCCTTATATAGGGGAGGATATCAACGCCCTAAGATGTTCATCCATGAGGAAACAAGTCCATCTCCCAAAAGGAAACCTCTTCCTTCATTGAGAAGCAATCTTCTCTCTTTTAATTATCTTCTTAATAAACCATATTCATTGGATATTTAGGAATTCAAAAATCATCTCTCTTATTCTCTTTATGCTTGACTTTTAATCCATTGACACGAAATTATACTTTCTTATAGTAGAAGATACCTCTTTTTTAATTATGCATCACATTATCCTTTTATTTTGTATTATTTGTATTTTTCTCTTTCTTTTTCTCCATTGGGGCTCCTTGGACCCCAAGAAACTCTAATATTTCGAAATCCTTTTTAGTAGATACTCGTTATCCTTCTAGATGCATCTATATCCATTATTTCTCATTATCTTGTTTATTTCTTTATTAAAATATCTCTTTTCGAGGATTTCTCTTGATCTCTCTTTTTATTTTCCTTATTGGAATTCCTTCTAACATTAGAAACCTTATGGATACAAAAATCCACCAAAGATGACTCAATCATACCTCTTTCCACTTATTTTCCATATTTTATCATCGTCTCCAATTTCCTTCTTAATAAAGAAATATTTAACTGTTCTTTTCTTTTCTTGTTTCATTATCTTTGCAAATTTGGACTCCTTGGAACCCAAGGAACCCAAGAGGCATGAAATACACCTTTGGATAATATTCTCTTGCCTTCTAGAGGTTTCTACATCTTGCTTTTCTCCATTTCTTATTTACTCATTTAATAATGGATTTTCCTTTGTATTTTCCTGGTTATTGGGCCCAATAGCCAATAAAGCCCACAAAACAACCAACAAGGCTATTGTAAGCAAAATAATTTTATTCAAAACAAATCATATCATTTTTTGTTCAAATATCCTTAATAGGAGAAATTACATTTCTCACCAAAAGAACTCAAAAACTGGGGTTGTAACAGATGCCTCCAGCTAGGGTCCCCATCTTCTTGGCTTATTACGGTCATCATCAGCCTCTTTATGAACATGTTATGTATGCCCAATGATCCCACAGATGAAATAGTATGACAAGATTTGCTCGTATTTGATCTCGACCTGCACCAATCTCCCATCCTTATCCTTGACCTCTTGATGTTCTTTCACTGGCTTGGAAACATCCACCAAAACCCTAGTTCAACAGATGGCATCCCATCCCAGGTGTTCCCCCGGAGCAAAGGGTATGACAGGTAGTACGGGCCCTCTGACTTCCAGCTATGTGTTGTCTGGCTCCCACGAAACAAATGAAGGGAAGCTCTTTGAGCTTTCTCTGCTAGCGGTTTATGTTTGCTTGGCTGACGGCTTTGACCTCTCCCACTTTCCCAGCCACTAGTCTAACCGCCTCCTCCAATTTGTAACCTAGAGGTAGGTTATACAATCGGATCCAAAAGAGACATTGTGATAGGATGACTTCTCTTGGTATGTCTTCATCCCTTATCTCCTTTGTAATCAGAAGGCGATTGTCAAAGTCCCACGGTCCCTCCAACTCCACCTTCTCCTTATCCCCCCAGTGGAGGACTTGGATTACAAATAAGATCCTTGCCACATGTCTAAAAGTGGCCTCTTTCTTCATCTACCATGCCGTAATCAAGGTACGTTTCATTGCTTGGAAGTTATATGGACACTCCAACATGACCTTGCCCACCAGTGCAAGTTTGAGGTGATCCTAGCCATGATCTACGTTCTCCTTTGTGAAGTCCACTAACTTCTCCTTGTAGTCTTCAACCCTAAGGGCCGCACATCTTGCACTCAGTTCATCGGCCACGGCAAGGAGGACCTACAAGACAGACAAGGGGTTAGCCCTCGGTGGCCCATGGGAGAGAGACCACAGTTGCCCGTGGAGATTGATCATGGTTGCCCAAGGAGATGGAACTCACACTGCCGCCGTCATCGTCGCTCAAAAAACCCTAGATGCAGACAGTAGGACGAGAGAGGATGTGATTTTTAGAAGTATTGCAGATTCTGACTTTATTGGTTTTTATCTTATTTTCCCTTTTTCATCTATTTTTCTTGATATTGCTGGAATGTTTTTGTTAGTGGGTTAAAAAGTATGCATTTGAAACTATATTCATTTGTAAGGAGACTTTGTGTTTGATCACTTATGTCGCTCCTCGTTGGCTACATGTCAAATAGTATGTATGCGTCTGTAGCATTTAAATTTATAAGTAGAAAATAATTTATAGTGATTGGTGAAACCAGAAATGGAAAGAAAAAGAAATTCCAAATCGTGCATTCATGTTCTAGTTTATGAATTCGCCACCTTTGAGTTCGTTACGGTCAAGTGAGTCATGAAACGCCCCCTCCTTCCTCGCAATTCACCATTATTGTTCCTTCATCATCTTCTTTTCTTTAGACACTCTCTTAGGTAGTCATATCTCTTTCCTCAGCAACCAAGGGTTGATCATCCCATATCCAAGTAACATCAGTTACATGATGATGTAGCTATGGGACAAATGACTGATAAGGAAAGCCTAACACAGAACTGACTTCAGTGTTGTGATTGACACACCCAACGCCTCCTTCCCATCACCTTCCTCTGTCAATTCGACGGCAAAAGACATTGGATTGTCAAGTCCAGAATGGTTGTTTATTATTGCATGGATATATACGAGACTCACGTCAGAGTAGAATGGAAAAGGACAAATCATCGTTTGGATCTTACAGGGAAAAGAGAGTATACCAGTTTATGGAACCATTCAAGGAGCCTTGCAGTCTTTTTTTAGTGACGCTCGGAGCGACAGTAGTAGTAACTTCAAGAATAAATGAATAATCAAAAGAAGTAGAGTCAAATACACCGCAAAAGAAAACATAAGCATTGTTGATTTTATTGAGCTAACTATCAAGGGAGTTATTACATATTAATATAATTAAGAAAAGCTTAAAGTGAGTAGAAAAGCATGCAGATGATGAGGTGATAGGGTAGATAGTACACGTATCCTTTTGAAGTATGATCATATGATTTAACCTCCGTTTGACACACGACTCAATCCGGATTTAGAGTTGTAGATTATGCAAAAAGACAAGTTGAATTTGTATCCCCGTAGAGAAATCATTCCTTCTTTATTTTTTAAAACTAAACTAAGCAACCCAACGTCATCAACAATTAAATGAAGGAAAGGCGGGCATCCTAATTTTCAAAATTATATGAATGGAGAGCAAATAGAGTTATAGATGGGTAAAATAGACACTAAGTTCTCGCATGCTTTAAACAATATTGTTGGTCAACCTAGTTCTTTTATTAGTTCTTGTATGGGTACAACTAAACTAATGTTCGACATAAGGAGATGCCAACCCGCATACATGGAGCAAGCTGCAACATGGTTTGACAAAGGGCTACGTAGGTCTATTGAGAATATTGTGGTATGTAGAGACCCTTTTTTGGTGACCTTCAATGGCGGGTGGCGTCCTTATCCATTAGACTCGGCGGTTTGGGTCTATATTTTACAATGGAGGCTTCTTGATATGCTTTTGTGGCCTCCAGAGTCCAATCTTAGATACTCTAAGATCATATTTTATGAGACAATGGGATACACCATATGAATTCTGATTTTAACTATGTTTTAGATTGTTTACGTGTCACAATTCTGTCTTTTGATCTTACATATTTTGATAATAAGGACAGCATAAGTTTGACAAATAATCAATAATAATGATAAAATTCTACCAAACTATACTGAAAATTGGTATAAAATAAAACTGTGCATACCTTTTTCAAAAACTTGGATATCTAACTTCTATCCACATATGGACTCTAATCTAACTAATTCTCCTTACACTTTATTTCTTAATTTCACAATATTCCACTTTACTATTTATCCTTTTCATTTTGTACCTAAAACGCCGACAAACAAAACATCGGTCAGCATAAATGAATATGTCGGTATGTGGGGACAACCAAAATTTCACAAATATGGCTAACAATCTAAATATCACAATCAAGTTAATTAACAAGCCAATTTACACTTTCAATGTGACATTCTCCACCGCTTTTTCCCTAACCCTGGAATACCCTCTTTAGGGTTTCTCTTTTGCCATGGACTTGAGGCCACCTTCTCAATCCCGAGCTTGGTGCCTGGGGTCACCTCTCATGGTGCCCATTAATCATGCAACAAAGACCACCTTCTCAATCACGAGCTTGGTTTTTGGGGTCACCGCTCATGGTACCCATGGGTCTTCCCTCCTGGGCTTGACCTTTTTGCATCATCCATCGGGGTGTCATGTAGGTGCGAGAATACACACTAATATTATAATTGTGATAATAATAGTGACTTTATGATTTACAAGTATGAACATCCAAACTGATAGGTTGCATTCAATGCGATTAATCATCTAGAAAACCTTCAGGAAACTAATGTGATTAACCATAATTAACCACATACCTGATCCAGAGCAGCTTGATGTCCAAGCAATAATGATAAAGAATAATCAAATAAGCAATCAACAATATCCTAAAATTAATGCAATACATCCAAGTGTTATAGTTTATCCAAAACATTCTCAAGATATACTTGGATTCGATCTTAGGCTTTCTAGGCTACTTTAGGGTTTTATTAAGGTTTTAGCCTCCATAATACTTTTATCACATTTAATGCTCTCTTAGATCACAAACCCTAATTTCAACATCATAAGCCCAATTCAAGTCTATTATTTCTCTTTTATACTAAAATCACCTTCTTTATCCTTTTAAGTTATTTCAAGATCATAGGACCCAATTATCACCTTTAGTTTCTTTCGAATTGACAACTCATATTTCATTATAGTTCAATTCGCATATGAACTCTATTTATCGCTAATATCACATTAATCTACCAGGAAACCCTAATTAACAAATTAAGAGTATTTATCCACAATAAGGAACTTTTATACTAAAAAAAGCTTAGAACCATTATATCTCAACTTTATACATGAATTTGAACAGTTTAAGCCATTAAGAATCATAATTACTAACATTAGGGTTTCAAGGCCCATTAAAGCTCATTTATGTACATGGAACCCTAAATTAATCAAATTATGCATAAGGTTCATCCTTTTAGATCTAATGTGTCTTTTTATAATTAATAGGTTAATATCAACTTTAATCATCCATATAACCCTTCCTAATTCATTAATCATCAAAGATTAGGGTTTTTCATCAATTAAACCATTAAAGATAGCATATTTACATACTTTTTGAATTTCAAGAAGAATTAAGCTTCAAATATAATTTATTTGTGTTCCTCTCATTCTGAGGATCAATTTTCATATTTTGACTTTATTCATCGGAGCTTCCTATCAAAAGTTATGATTTTTGCCAGAAAAGGCATCAACTCGAATTATCTATTATTTTTTGAAAAATGTCAGTCGTTGGATTCATGATCCACTGGATCACGCTGGATACAACAATCCGTGATCGTGCACCCCACCCTGGTTTGGAAAGAAATGAAAGACAGAAATGTCCTTACCTGAACCGCAGAGGCGAGAGGGCATTTTGGTAATTAACCAAGTGGTCATCTTCTTCCTCACGCCAAAGCGAGCAGCGACCCACTGTCAACTCAGTGGTTGACGCTGAGATCTCATCCACCGGTGAGCAAGCTATGAGGCAAGGAAGTTAGAGCTCCGGAGAGGTCAACCGAACTCAACCACCTACTCAATTTCCCACTTGCGTCGAGCTTCCACCTCCAACAGACCGCCGGAGCTCCGGCGAGGTCGACTGGAAGATGAGGGGTGAAGATCAGGGGGATTTCTAGAATTGAACTTGCTAAAATGCTCCTCGTCGCTCTCCAAAGGCTCTGAGATTGAGAGTTGTGATGTTGGTGCCCTCACGAACCCTCCCCTATAAATAGGGTCGAAGGAGAAGTCCTGCAGGTTGGGGAGTTTTTCCCCTGTCGATGAAAACTCCCAAAAATAGGGTCGAGAATCTTCGAAACGAACTCCTGAAGATGATAGACTCATCTATTCCTCGAGTTATCGTATCAAACGTAAAAAATTCGGATTTCTTTCCCCTCTACCTTTCCTTCTGTAACTTGGCTAGACGATGCACAACCATCGTTGGATCTATGGTCCCCTGGACCACGCGGGAATCTGATGGCTGTCATCGCTTCCCGGGTTTCCTTTTCTCTTAAAATAAGGAATTAGTGTCTTTAATTTGAAGGAAACTTGGAAATTTCATATCTCTCTCCTTGATTAACATTTTTCACTCAAATTTTAGAGGAAACTCTGTCTTAGCATTATCTACCTGTGTATTAAATTTGAAACTCAAATTCCAAAGGAAAAGGGTGTTTCCTTCATATGCAATTTATTCATTAATAAAACCAAATTAATTGATATTTGCTCTTTCTTTTGCCATTATCTTATCATCTTGGATTCCTTGAACCTCAAGGAATCCTAAAGGCATGAAATACCATCTTGGGGAAATATTCCTTTGCCTTTTCTCTTATCCTTTATCCCTTTCTTACTTATTTCTTTATTAAAAGATTTCTTTTCAAGGATTTCTCTTTATCTTTCATTTCCTTTTTCGTCTTTTCATTTTTTTATTAGAAATCACATAGAAATGAAATTTATTCAATTGTGGCCATTAAATCCACTTTCTAGAGTTTTCTATGTATTTATCATAATTACTTTGATTAATATCCATTATCTTGTATCTTTTCCTTTTATTCATACTTTTCTTCTTTTCTTCTCTTTTATATCCATTAATGGATTAATCTAATCATAGGAATCACGAAATTCCTATCCAAAGGGATATTTGCAAAGAAATCCATCTTTTGAAGCAAAGCATACAACCTTTTCAATTAAGTCCATATTCACAACATCTTTACAATTCAATTATGAAAACATATGCAAAATTGATGTTGTAACAGGCCCGCACCCAGGGGTGTGTGACATCATTTTTTATCAAATAAATTGAGAACTTAGGTCCTAGGTTAGAAATAAATGCAATAATGTGCATATTTTCCAAAGATCATAACTCTTAATTGGCTTATCCTATTATGATGAAATTTTAAACCAAGCTTAATGATGATATTATCTAGCCATAGTAGAGAATTGAGAGTCAAGCTTGTATGTTTGTTGTATAATTTTACTATATACCCTAATACACAGATTTCATCTACTATGAAATTAGGGTTTTGATTTTTATGAAATTGATAATCACTTTTAATCAATTTAGCAAGGGTAAAGGTTGAGGGTATTATTGGAAATAATAAAATTACATGAGAGAGAAAATATAAGTAAAAACTCACTCTATCGCAGTGACCCTATAGGTTCCAAGTTACATTGGCAGTGAATGTCGATAACTAGTTTATATCATCACAAGCAATGAGAGGTATCTAGTAACACATCATAAGTATTTGGATAGTTGGAGAACAAATTCAACCTACAATCTTTGATTGGTCTTATAGTGTTTGTAAAGTTCCTTTGCCATTGATATCCATGTTGAACTTGGTGCTTGGAATCATCATCCTATTCATCACTCAATCTATGTTCCTTGAACTAGAGCAGATTGTTTTAGATATATGTAAGCTCAATCACATATTGACTCACATGAGCATGGCCATGAATTTCTCAATCTTGCTTATCAAGTGGCTAGGATATCATACTCCCGTAGGAGGGACAAATCCCATCTACATCACTCACAGTCATCCTCGGGTATCACAACACACCCCATCATCACCTCTACGGCAACCATTGTTCAAGTTCATGGTAGATGATGTCAAAGTACATCGAATGACATGTGATGAGTGTAATAACTTCAGGTCTAAGAACCACAATCACCACCAACACTATAAGAGATGATCACAACTACCAATTATGGTATCTATGTATCACTCTTATGGTGGATCTATCTGATACACTATTCTCTAAAAAGTATCTATGTGTTTGGTTTGATATCACATATCATGAATGATGAGATTTTGTCATCAACCAACACACACTCTAGTTTTGTGTGTTATTGATGTCTATTATCCTTCCATAATAACATCTGACTAGGGATATAGTAAGAATTTATATACTCTTGGCATCCATATGATCTCATTGTTTATGTCATCAACTAGAAGATATATGACATTGACTAATATCATTTTTTAGACATTTATTATGTTACATCATTATCTCATAAATGAATAAAACTGAATTAATTGGAAGATTGCCTTTATTATTAATCAAGAATCATTTACAAATTATGCCATTAAAATCATTTTATGATTATCTCTCGGGGCATACATATTAATAGAGTCCCATTTTAACTTAGAGCCAATTATCCATGAACTTATTCCCAAGTGATCTAACATGACCATCATGATTTTTTGTGGAAGTGCTTTGGTCAAGGGGCCATCCACATTGCTCTCAGTTGTTACTCTACAAATATTCACATCTCCTCATTGTATGATCTCTTGTATGACATGGATCCGCCTTTATATATGCTTGGAACACTGATGTGATCAGGGTTCCTTAGATTGTTCTATAGCCCCATCGTTGATACAATATAGCTCAATTGCATCGCTGATGCTAGGAACCACACCAAGTTTTGAAATGAACTTCTTGATCCAAACAACCTCCTTTGTAGCATTCAATGTAGCAATATACTCGGTCTCTATTGTACAATCTGTAACTGTCTCTTGCTTGGAACTTTTCCAAGTCACATCTTGATTGTTGAGGAAAACATAAATCCAAACTATGATCTGTAATCATCTTTGTTAGTTATGAAGCTTGCATCGGTGTAACCTTTTACCACCAACTCTTGCTCTATGTTGTAAACTAGGAACTGATCCTTAGTTTTTGTCAAGTACCTAAGGATGTTCTTCATGGTTGTCTAGTAAACATCATCTCAATCTAACTAATATCTACTCATCATGCTCAAGGCATATGAGACATCAAGATGAGTACATAATATTTCATACATGATGTATTCAATTGAAGATGCATATGAAATACTACTCATGAGTACCCTTTCTTCACAAAAATTGGGAGTTTAGGGTCTAGAGACAATAAATACATAAATCATGGGTAGGTTTATTGTGATAGAGTCCTCTTTTGAAACCTTAAATCCCCAATAACATATTGGAATTCATATGTTGAGTTATCTTGAGAGTTTCAAGTGTTTTAATAAAGTTTGAGTGTTGATTGATGTTTATACCATGATTAAGATCCATATATTTAATGTCCTTTGAGGATTTAGTTGACAAGTCAAATAGTCAAGTTTCGTCACCAACTTTGAGTATAATGTATCTTGAGTGATGATAGAGATATGGTTAAAATTTGGTGGCAATTGGATTATCCTAGAGGGAGTTATTAAGGTTTGAAATTTGGGAAATGATGTGCATTATTGGTGATTTATAGACCTATGTCGTGGATTTAATCAGTGTCACACGCCCTAGACCAGACTGAGCCATGGATTTGTTGTGTGGGCTCTTTTCAACCCTTAGATCTGAAATATCAGACGGTAGCTAGTTATCCCCTACCTTGCAGTTAGAGCAAGGTAGTGGAGATGCTTGCAACCACGACCAACCCATGATCCCACGCTGAAGAATGACAACTTATGTGCGAGACCAACCGAGCAGTTAGCTTCAGAATTGTACAAGCTCTCATAAGACCCCTCATTTGAGGCATATGGAGGACTGACGAGAGGGAATGAGATGCTCCACTCCATGGCTTCTCCACTGGCACTTATAGGTGGGAAGTAGAGGTACGAGAAGGGAGAGGACAACATCTTACAGAGTTTTGAGATATCAAAAACTCAGAGGGATATCTTAGGAGCAGAACCCGTGTAAGATTGCAAACTTGTGTGCTGGTTTAGTAGGAGTCTGAACTCTTTATAGTCAAAGATGAAGGAGCAGTTTGGGGAGGGCTTAAGGGTGTTTCACATCTCAATAGAAGGACTCATTTGAGTTCATGTGAGTATCCTAAACATTTGGCAACCTTCATTCTTCAACATGGAGGTGAGGAAGAGAAGCACCTCTTTTCCCCTCCATAGTAGCAGATGCATAGGAGCTCCACTGAGCCCTAGTTTCGGTTCTCATCGGCCCTCCTTGAGGATTCGGGATGGTGCGGGAAGGTTACTAGAAGATTTTGATGGTGGTTTCAATAGGCGATTAGTAGGAAAATGACCAAGACTCCTCGCCAGAGCTAGCCCAGTGATGGTGCAAATGACTGACAAAGAACAGAGTCCCACTGTGGACTCTGGCTAAGGAACACATGATCAAAAGAAAGGACAAACTAGGTCTAGAGCCGTGAACAAGAAGACCAAGAGTGGAACGGTCGGTTCCAAGCCAAACTAGGTCGGTCCCAGGAAATGAGTGGGCCACTCACACAAAACAAGCCACGAGCCACGTGGCAGTATCTCATTGGCCACTAGAGGTAAATATCTCAGAAAATGACCAAATCTTAGAAACTGCATAGTAATTAGTATGTTTATTAGAAAATTACAAACAAGGTACCAAAATGTTCAAAAAATATAAGTAGAACAACATGGGACCATCATATCAGTCTTTATATGCTTAAATCACATTGATATCACGTAAAATGTTATACACTTGTTTTATGGATAATAAATATCAAACAATGTTCTAAAATTGTGAAAGATGCCAATGAATCCATAATCATGTTTATAATGCATCTGATGCCAGTGATTGTAATGTTGGTACACAAAATCATATAATTTTCTTAATGTGGCTAATTAGTGCTAATAACCCTAATTAATGTGCAATAAATACAAATATGCTAAAGAAACCCTATAAAGTGCAGAGTAAGCTTATGTCAGTAACTAGAATCTAATATATAATTATGAGATCGTAATTGTGTATATAAATCATCTTACATGTTAAATGATCCTAAAATGATGAAAAAACCTAATATGAATAATACATGTAACCTAAGGTTAATTTGAGCACATAAGTACATGAAATACGATAATCGGATGATGTATCTTAAGATGGAACCTAAGACTAGTAACATAATACCGAGATGACAAGACAAGTAATAATGAGAATATATCAATGACTAAACGAAACCCTAAAATGGACATAGTTAGGGTTTAGACGAGATATAAAATAATGGAGAATTTAATGATTGTACAAAATCTTGTCTTGATAAGGGTTTGACTAGGATATAGATGACATCAGGATTGTGATTAGGTTTGTCTTTCTTATCAAGATACGCCATTACCTCCTACTTGGCTTATTATACAATATGCTTGAATTATATGTGTAGAAAAATACTTGGCATATGATATTGGATGAAATGATTGTTCTTGTATGATATCATGCTGATTTTCCATACTTATGGATATGAACACATCAAACATAATATATATGTTCCATTATATGAAAGCACTAAACTCTTTGGTAGTACAGTGCTTGGAATTGACTTAACTCTTTGGTATTCGGTCACATTATACATATGATCTAACTCTTTGGTATTCAATCATAAAGTCCTTAATCTTGAGCTCCTTGAAAGTCAAGAGAATGTATCAAAACCTTCGGCGGTGAATGCATGGATATATAATGGAAAATGTGCCTAAAATATGTGTTCTCTTTTGTTAATGAATATCTTTGTGCAAGTATACTCCTTTTCTTATATTTGTTCAATGATGATAAGTATTAGTTTTATCTTACTGCCAAGCTCAATAATGAGAGGTATATAAAAGACATGTAGGCATACTCAGTACAATATTCTTGAATATTGTGCTGACGTGTACCACATGTAATCTTTTGTTTAGGTTGTTGACATGTGATATTGAAGAACCTAGATAATTGAGAGTTGAGTGGCGAGCTGATGTACAGGTGGACCTATTGTATTAAGATCCTATGGTTTAGTGGTAGTACATGTACATGTAAAAGTTTACTATTCAATATGTAATATCAAATGTTGTAACAATTCATGTTGTAATTATATGTTGAATGGTGAACATGTGTTGTATGATTTTATTATTGTTCATGTGCATGTGCTCCTGTTGTTTCCTTCTGACTTCATATAATTTTCCTCTTCTTACCCCAGTGTGTGGGGTTTAAATTGGATATCATCTGGGTGAGGGAGAGAGAACCCCAAGACCCTAGAGGAGGTAAATGATGATAGTATCTTGAGAAGCCTCATGCTCGGGTCGGTGGTCCCTCGTAGGAATCTAGTGGTGTATATAAGAAAGTTTTGGGTAGGCATGTATCATGGGTAGATAACCTATGAAGAGAATGTCATATCATGTTTTGGTTTGTGCTTATGTGGCTAGAGCTTGTGAAGTTGATCACTAGTTCCAATGAGGTGACTTGAGAACCCTAGACTGAGAGGGGAGATTAAAAAAATTATACATATTGTTGGCTAAATGGACATCCATAAATCCCTTTGTTTTGATTATGACAAACATTTCATTCTTATTGATCTAATGAGCTACTTGAGTGTGCAGGAACAAGGTGGATGACAAAGCAACTAGGGAAATCCATATGCCTACATATTTATGTTTTCATGCAATGTAATCGCTTTGTAAAAACTTGTACAAATATATAATGTACAAGTACTTAGATTGCATGTAAATCAAGCGTTAGATCTTCCCTAGCTAAACACCACAGTTAGATAAGTCATCCCCTTCAAATAGGATTACATATGCACACTCATACATATAATTAGTGCCTAAATTGAAACATTGAAACAGGATCAATCTCGGTCGACAAACTCCTCGACCGAGACACTCTCGGTCGACAATCTTCTCGACCGAGAAAGATCCAAAGTAGCCGTTAGACACAACTAACAAAGTAGTTGGCAGTTGGAGATAAACGTTGCAAAACACTTGTTCCAGAGAGCCTGTCGGTCGATAAAAGTTCGACCGAGTAGGTGTTTCGGTCGACCATTCCTCGACCGAGATGGTCTCTGACAGCAACTGCAGAATTAATTAATTAGCCGTTGTTAAAGCAACAAACTTGTACCTAACGGCTAGTTAAGCACTTAGAAACCCCTAGAAGTTGTCTAGAACGTCCTTAAGCATCTTTAGGCCATTCCTATAAATAGGACAAGCCATAGGACACTCAAACACACTTGCTACACTTGAGAAATCCTTGAGCATACTTTGAGCAATCTGTTTGTGAGCAATTTGAGCATCGTGACAATTGGTTACTTCCTTCCTTAGCTCAAAATTCGTGTCCTATAGGCTAGTATCTCCTACCCACTGCAATCACAAGTCCATACACTTGGTTAGGAGATCTATACGCTTGATCTAGGCAAATCAAGCCTTGGGCTACAAAGGATAAGTTGTAATTTCCTTTTTTCCTTTCGTGTTCTCTATTACCGTTTGTACTCTCCTTGCTACTCCTAGGTTGGAGGCTGCTGATTGGAGAGGGTGGAGATCTTCTTGGTGAAGAAGGTGACTTTGAGCTACTTCAGAAGGCTGGTGCAACGGGAGGTTACTTCTAGAGAGGAAGGCTACTTCAAGGGGGAGCTTGGAGTTACTTCAAGAAGGCTACCTCAAATTTGGTGCACCTACTTCAAGTGAAGGCTGTTCAAAGGGTGTAAAGGAAAGTATTGTATTTTGTATAAATCCTTGAGAAGGTAATAAAATAAATACTTTCAAAATCCCGGTTGGGTAAGCAACCGGGTAGTGGACTGACAACTTTAGTATTTGCTAAAGTTGGAACCACTCTAAACACCTGTCTCCTTCTTCCAATTTCAATTGTGGTTGTTTGAGTTCAATAAATTGTTAAAATTATTTAAAAACTCTATTCACCCCCCTCTAGTGTTTTTCAATTGGTATCAGAGCAGGCTTCAAGGAACCCTAACCAGGTCTTGAAGAATGGAGGGTAATGGTGATTACAATCACAACAAAAGGTGCTGCTTGGATAAAACTACAACATGTTACAATTGGTGCTTAGGAACAAGCCACACAACAACTAGATGCCCATGGAGATCAAAGAAGGAAGATGAGAATAAAGATTGTCTCATTGCTACAACTAGCGAGGAAGAAGAAGAAGAGGTAAGTCTTTTTGATTTATCTAAAGAAGAACTAGTTGCTAGCCTTGAAGAAACACATATTAAATATGTTGAATGCAAGAAGAAATTAAAGAAATCTAATAAAGCAAATGATGAATTACATGCTAAGCTTCTTGTTATTACATCTGAAAACGAAGATCTTAAAAAGATCATTGAAGATCATGATATTGAGATAAAATCTATAGAGGCAAATTGTAATCTACTTTCTTTAGAGAAGAATAATTTGCAAAGTCAAGTGAATGATCTTCAAAAACAACCCATCTTATGCAACCATCTAGATTATGATTCTATTGTCAAAGAAAGAAATTTATTGTCTTCTAATCTAGATCAAGCAAAACTAGATATCAAGAAGAGAATGGAAGAGATTGCCAAGTTACAACAAAAAGTTAGTAATTTGAATAGTAATGGCATTCTTGATAAAATTTTAGATAATCCCTATCATCAAATCGGGAGAAGAGGACTAGGTTACAAGCCTAAAGGGAAATCCTATCAACAACCTAGTTGGAGAAAGTCACAAACACATCAATCTATATATGTACCTAAAGGAACATCATCACCCAAGAACAACATTGAACACAGCCATAGAAAAAGATATGAGGTTGACTCGATATGCTGTCATTATTGTTTGCGCCTTGGTCATTATTCCTTTTCATGTCCTTACAAGAGAAAAGATGTTGTGTTAGTTTGGGTTCCAAGACCTCCAAACTAAATAAACACAATTAAGTTGAGATATGACCAAGAACCTTAGTTGCATATTTCTACGTCTATCTCAACTCAAACATAATGGGATAACAAATAAATTTAAGTATCTAAATATTTAACTTGCATAGTTATGTTTTATTTGGAAGCAATTAACAGTTCCAGAAATATTGTCGGTCGAGAGACTGTCGACCGAGACACTGACGGTCGAGAAATTGTCGACCGAGCATGTCACTGATTTCCAGTCTGTTGCAAAATTGCTGAATTCTTTGATAAAATTGCTATCTATTTCTGATTAATGATTGGATATTTATTTTGGAAATCATCCCTACAAATTTAAATTAATATTAGTTCATTCCCTAATTGATTTAAGTTTAAACTGAAATTATGCTTAGTTTAATGAAAAGAAAATTTCTATCATTATTCACATGATTTCCTTATTTTCTGGTCTATCCATATAGAAATCATGTGATTAAAATCAGGTGATTATTTACTGTTATTGTTCTGTTATTACATCATGGATATGCTTTCACCATTTGGTACTGTGATTAGCTTGGATAGATAATTGTCTGCATGGATCCGTGATGATATATATATAGGCAAGCAAATGCTTTATTGGTAATATGTTATGCTTGCAACACATAAGATAAAATCTCTCAATTAGTATCTTTAAAAGACTTGAGATATTTAGTGTGCCCTTAGTAAAGAATCTTATGAGGATACTAAACAACGTGAAATTTGATATTCATATTACTACAGCAAAGCCTATATTTTAAGAAAAGGACAAATGTTTTCATATTAAGTATTATGCTTCAACTTGATACTTAATCAAATCTTATGCAGATATTATACTTCATAATGTTCAATTTGAAAAATCTGCAAATCTGCCTCTTGGTTAAAATGAAATTTGACCAAGGGGTGCTATGGTTGTAGTCAAATTCGACCTGAAATAAGTTTGACACAACAACTATTTGAATATCATTTTATTGTGATTAAAAGCAAAATTAATTTATGGTCACAAAATTGTCCCAATATTGTCAAAAATAAAACAACAATATTACTCCCTTAGAAAATATATATATGCTCTACAAATTCAGTCTATCATTTGCATTAAAAATCAGCTTAAAAATTTGTACCCAGTAAGTCTGTCGGTCGATGAATCTTCGACCGAAAACCTCTCGGTCTACCCACCTCTCTCGACCGACAGAATCTAGACAAACCTAACATCGGACACACTTCCGGTCGACAATTGTTCGACCGAGACAGTGTCGGTCGACAATTGCTCGACTGAGAAAGAGCTGTTGGACGACCGAGTGGCGCGTCTGGAATATGACCGTTGCGGACGCTCGGTCGACAAATTGTCGACCGACCTGGTCACTGGATTGCTATAAAAGGGACCAAAAATGGGTCACTTCTTCACACTTTCATATTCTTGTTTCCATAGGTTCTCTCTAGTGAATTCTTGTGCAAATCTTTAGCATCCTCATCCCCAAGACTTCCTTGCTTCTTCTCCACCTTCAAGCAACGCAATGGCATCATCCTCTGCTCGTGGAAAGAAGAAGGTCGCTGGAAGGAAACAAAGGAAGGCTACTCCACCATTGACGATCATCAACGACATTGCCTTCATCGACGGAGATGCTGGTGATCGCTATCTACGGCTCTCCTCCAAAGCTCCTCTCCCAAGACGACCAGTTGAAGTTATGGACTTCCTCAACATTGTCGACTTGGAGGACCTCTTTGAAGTGCAAAAGTTGAAAGAATTCATCAACCCTTCTTTCCCTTCTTATTCCACCAAGGTAGTGAATGAATTCTATGCTAACCTCATCTCCCACTCTGAAAATGAAACCATCTTCTTCTATACTATGGTCAATGGGCATAGATTTCGATTTACTGAAGGGGATATTCTTGACATGCTAGATATTGACATAGATGAATACCATGACACCCTTGACCTTACCTCTGGAAACCCACTTAATCATTTTTCCCAAGATAACCATACCATTAGTCTTAGTGACATCAAAAGGACCATTTTTCAATCCAATACAACCTGTCACGAAGATAGAGGCACATACTATGCTATCAATCTCAAACCAGCTGCTAGGATTGTAAACCTTATTGTTTCAACAAACATACATCCTAGAGCAAATAAGTCTGAAGTTCCTATTTTTCGTATGTGTCTAATATATGCCATTATCCAACGTATTCCCACAAATTTTATCCGCATCATTCTTAAAAACATGCTTGAGTTTTCTAGCAATCCTCCATATGCTGATCTTGTATGCCAAATTACTCAACATTTTCTTAAGACCCAACTTGAGGATATGGGATATACATGGGAGCGTAGACCACAAAAAATAAGTAAGAATACTGTAGAAAAAATGGGGATTGATTTCGGTCATAAGAGGGCTAGGGTAGAAGGAGAAACATCTACACAAGATATACCACCTCCACCTCCTCCTACCAGCCTACCCTATGATCCCATCCAAAACACTCTAACCTATGTTGCTGGGTCACAATATCATCTTAGTAAACAACTAGATTATAACCATCATGCCATGACTTATCTAAACCAAAGAATGCAAACTCTTTCTCCAAACCAACCAGATGAATATCCTTATTCTTTAAATCCTGGCATGCTCAATCCATATAACCCATCTTACAACTACTATCAACCTCCACCTCCACCATCTACAGATCTCACGCATACTCAGTTTTCATCAATGCAACTACAAGATATTGCTGCTCATTTCCGATTTGATCGTGTTCCAACCTTCTTGGAGGCATATGCCTTAACTAAGACAGGTGCTCTGGAGTGGCAAACTTTGGTCTAGTATTATGGAGCTGAGCCTTTTCTTGGGAAAGACCCTGATGTTGATGTAATTCTTAAGTCTTTCCTGTGAGATTTGGAGTTGTATTAGTTGTAATGGAATCTTTGCAAAATTGTAATAAATGGGTTATCTTTACATGATTTGGCTATCTTTTCATGCTTGTTAGCTTTATAATGGATATCTTTTTTTGGCATCATTTGAATTTGGATTATAAGACTATTGTAGAGCATACAAAATAAGGGGAGTAATAAATACAAATGAATCAAAAAGGATGAAAATCTTTGCAAATACCTAAAAGTTAAAGTTATGGCTAAATTGACATCTATTGCAAAGCACTTATACCTTGGGATATCTATCTAAAGGGGAGCATAGTATAAAATTAAGGGGGAGAAGTAATATCAAATATTCAACATGGATATCTTTTTGAAATGACAAAGGGGGAGAAAATAATATCAAAATAAAATAAAGATCAAAATTATAATAACTGAGTTTCATAATGAAAAAGGCCAAAGCACTCACTTGCAAAACAAGAGGAAAAGCTACAAAAGGTAATCTAAAGGTATGAAACTCATATGGTTTATTTTTCCTTTATTTATATTTTAGGAAATGTTTGTCATCTTCAAAAAGGGGGAGATTGTTGGCTAAATGGACATCCATAAATCCCTTTGTTTTGATTATGACAAACATTTCATTCTTATTGATCTAACGAGCTACTTGAGTGTGGAGGAACAAGGTGGATGACAAAGCAACTAGGGAAATCCATATGCCTACATATTTATGTTTTCATGCAATGTAATCGCTTTGTAAAAACTTGTACAAATACATAATGTACAAGTACTTAGATTGCATGTAAATCAAGCGTTAGATCTTCCCTAGCTAAACACCACAGTTAGATAAGTCATCCCCTTCAAATAGGATTGCATATGCACACTCATACATATAATTAGTGCCTAAATTGAAACATTGAAACAGGATCAATCTCGGTCGACAAACTCCTCGACCGAGACACTCTCAGTCGACAATCTTCTCGACCGAGAAAGATCCAATGTAGCCGTTAGACACAACTAACAAAGTAGTTGGCAGTTGGAGATAAACGTTGCAAAACACTTGTTCCAGAGAGCCTGTCGGTCAACAAAAGTTCGACCGAGTAGGTGTCTCGGTCGACCATTCCTCGACCGAGATGGTCTCTGACAACAACTGCAGAATTAATTAATTAGTCGTTGTTAAAGCAACAAACTTGTACCTAACGGCTAGTTAAGCACTTAGAAACCCCTAGAAGTTGTCTAGAACGTCCTTAAGCATCTTTAGGCCATTCCTATAAATAGGACAAGCCATAGGACACTCAAACACACTTGCTACACTTGAGAAATCCTTGAGCATACTTTGAGCAATCTGTTTGTGAGCAAATTGAGCATTGTGACAATTGGTTACTTCCTTCCTTAGATCAAAATTCGTGTCCTATAGGCTAGTATCTCCTACCCACTGCAATCACAAGTCCATACACTTGGTTAGGAGATCTATACGCTTGATCTAGGCAAATCAAGCCTTTGGCTACAAAGGATAAGTTGTAATTTCCTTTTTTCCTTTCTTGTTCTGTATTACCGTTTGTACTCTCCTTGCTACTCCTAGGTTGGAGGCTGCTGATTGGAGAGGGTGGAGATCTTCTTGGTGAAGAAGGTGACTTTGAGCTAATTCAGAAGGCTGGTGCAACGGGAGGTTACTTCTAGAGAGGAAGGCTACTTCAAGGGGGAGCTTGGAGTTACTTCAAGAAGGCTACCTCAAAGTTGGTGCACCTACTTCAAGTGAAGGTTGTTCAAAGGGTGTAAAGGAAAGTATTGTATTTTGTATAAATCCTTGAGAAGGTAATAAAATAAATACTTTCAAAATCCCGGTTGGGTAAGCAACCGAGTAGTGGACTGACAACTTTAGTATTTGCTAAAGTTGGAACCACTCTAAACACCTGTCTCCTTCTTCCAATTTCAATTGTGGTTGTTTGAGTTCAATAAATTGTTAAAATTATTTAAAAACTCTATTCACCCCCCTCTAGTGTTTTTCACATATGATATACTCATAGAGTTGAGTGAGCTCAGAGAGACAGAGCATGTCACTACCCTCATGATATGGGTCAAGAGAACCTTAGTTGGAAAAGATAAAAGTTTTTATATATGTTTAACAAGCCACTTGCATAAGTTTGTTTAGAACCACCATGATATAATATATGTAAGGATGTGATCTAATCTCAAGACATGATATATAGACATGATATGATGGAAACCTGGAGATGGTTAAATAGATATGAATCCATAAATGGTTAACCATGTACATGAATAATGATGATAATGTGATATTGTTGGCTAATCTTGTGATGAAATCACTAGTAAATGTTGTAATTTATTATGAGCAATGAAATAAGATCAAATGAATGAAACTTGTTACATGAGGCGTTAATCTTAGTACTTAATAAAGATGAAAAATACAGCTTGACAGTTAGCAAAACATAACGATTATGATACTTTGATATGATCTAGATGGATAAAGTGGGTTAACTATAGTTAACTCCCTCCTAAAAGGCATATGTTAATGTTGAGCATGTTCTAAAAATTTGTCAAAATATAATGATGATGACACCTTGTTATGATCTATATGGATAAATCGAGTTAATTTATAAATAACTCTTCTCAATATGAAGACATAATGTTAGAACCTGATGTTTTGATAAAATGAGGATGTAAATCTTAAAATGTGAAAAATGCCATGAATAATCTATTGTCTAATATTATGCTGGGTGAAATTAGTACAAAATCATAATTGGAATGTGACACAACCTAAGTATCTACATCATGTTATATGTTGAGGGGTTCACCTTAAATGCTTTTAAAATCTCTTAGAAGTGCTTTGGATATATGGTTCTAGGTATCCTATGTGGATATATTGCACATAGAGTGGTGCCCTAGAAATAGCTGAAGTCCTTAAAGATAGAGGATGACTTAATTTTGAGGACAAAATTTCTTTTGAGATGTATATGATGTGATAGAGTGGACTTTTATTTAATTTTGAGGATAAAATTTCTCTTAAGGTATGTAGGATGTGTTAGAGTGCTCTTTTGAAACCTTTAATCTCTAATAACATATTGGAATTCATATATTGTGTTATCTTGAGATTTCCAAGTGTTTTGGTAAAGTTTGAGTGTTGATTGATGTTTATATCATGATTAAGATCCCTATATTTATATCATTTGAGGAATTTAGTTGACAAGTCAAATAGCTGAGTTTTATCACCAAATTTGTGTATAATGTAGCTTGAGTGATGATAGAGCTATGGTTAAAATTTGGTGGCAATTGGATTATCCTAGAGGGATTTATTAAGGTTTGGAATTTGGGAAATGATGTGCATTATTGAGGATTTATAGACCTAACTCATGGATATGCTTAGTGTCACACGCCCTAGACCTGGTTGAGCCAAAAATTGGTTGTGTGGGCTCTTTTCAACCCTTAGATCTAAAAGATCAGACAACAACCAGTTATCCCCTACCTTGCAGTTAGAGCAAGGTAGTGGAGATGCTTACAACCACGACCAACCCATGATTCCATGTCGAGGAACGACGGCTTATGTGCAAGACCAACCAAGCAGTTAGCTTTGGAATTGTACAAGCTCTCAAGAGACCCCTCATTGAAGGAATATGGAGGACTAACAAGAGGGAACAAGATGATCTACCACATGGCTTCTCCACCACCACTTATAGGTGGTAAGTAGAGGTACGAGAAGGGAGAGGACAACGTCTTATAGAGGTTTGAGATATAAAAACCGAGAGGGATATCCGAGGAGCAGAACCCGTGTAAGATTGCAAAGTCATGTGCTAGTTTAGTAGGAGGTCAAACTCGGTATAGTCAGAGATGGAGGAGTAGTTTGGGGAGGGCTTAAGGGTATTTCATATCGTAATTGAAGGAGTCCTTTGAGTTCATGTAAGTCTCTTAAAGCTTTGGCAACCTTCATTCTTCAACATGGAGGTGAGGAAGAGTAATGCCTCTTTTCCCCTCCATAGCAGCAGACGTGTAGGAGCTCCACTGAGCCCTAGTTTTGGTGCTCACCGGACCTCCTTGAGGAGTCGGGATGGTGCGGGAAGGTTACTAGAAGCTTTTGGTGGTAGGCGATTAGTAGGAAAATGACCAAGACTCTTCGCTAGAGAAAGCCCAGCAACGGCGTGGCTGACTCACGAAGAACAAAATCCTATTGTGGACTCTGGCTGAGGAACACACAATCAAAAGGAATGATGAACCAGGTCTAGAGCCGTGAACTAGAAGACCAAGAGTGGAATGACCGACTCCAAGCCAAACCAGGAGGGTCCTAGGAAATGAGTGGGTCACTGGAAAAAAAACAATCCACGAGCCATGTGGTGGTATCTCATTGGCCACTAGAGGTAAATATCTCAAAAAATGACCAGATCTTAGTAAATGCATAGTAATTAGTATGTTTATCAAAAAATTACAAACAAGGTACCAAAATGTTCAAAAAAACAAGTAGAACAACATGGGACCATCATATCAGTCTTTATATGCTTAAATCACATTAATATCATGTAAAATGTTATACACTTGTTTTATGGATAATAAATATCAAACAATGTTCTAAAATTGTGAAAGATGCCAATGAATCCTTAATCATGTTTATAATGCATCTGATGTCAGTGATTGTAATGTTGGTACACAAAATCATGTAATTTGCTTAATGTGGCTAATTAGTGCTAATAACCCTAATTAATGTGCAATAAATACAAATATGCTAAAGAAACCCTATAAATTGCAGAGTAAGCTTATATCATTAACTGGAATCTAATATATAATTATGAGATCGTAATTGTGTATATAAATCATCTTACATGTTAAATGATCCTAAAATGATGAGAAAACCCTAATATGAATAGCACATGTAACCTAAGGTTAATTTGTGCACATAAGTACATGCAATAGAATAATCAAATGATGTATCTTAGTCTGGAACCTAAGACAAGTAACATAATACCAAGATGACAAGACAAGTAATAATGAGAATATATTAATGACTAAACCAAACCCTAAAATGAACATAGTTAGGGTTTAGATGAGATATAATGTAATGGAGAATCTAATGATAGTACATAATCTTGTCTTGATCAGGGTTTGACCAGGGTATAGATGACATCAGGAATGTGATTAGGTTTGTCATTCTTGATCAAGGTATGCCATTAGCTCTTACTTGCTTATTATATAATATGCTTGAATTATATGTGTAGTAAAATACTTGGCATATAATATTGGATGAAATGATTGTTCTTGTATGATATGTTTCTTGATTTTCCATACTTATAGATATGAACACATCAAACATAATATATTTGTTCCATTATATGAAGTCACTAAACTCTTTGGTAGTACAGTGCTTGGAAGTGACTTAACTCTTTGGTAGTCGGTCACATTGTACATATGATCTAACTCTTTGGTAGTCGATCATAAAGGCCTTAATATTGAGCTCCTTGAGAGTCAAGAGAATGCATCAAAACCTTCGGTGATCAATGCATGGATATGTAATGGAAAATGTGCCTAAAATATGTGTTCTCTTTTATTAATGAATATCTCTGTGCAAGTATACACCTTTTCTTATATTTGTTTAATGCTTCCAAGTATTATTTTTATCTTACATCCAAGCTCAGTAATGAAAGGTATATAAAAGACATGTAGGAGTATTCAGTACAATATTCTTGAATATTGTGCTAATGTTTACCACATGTAATCTTTTGTTTAGGTTGTGGACATGTGATCTTGAAGAACCTGGGTAGTTGAGAGTTGTATGGTGAGTTGATGTATAGGTGGACCTATTGTCTTAAGTTCTTGTTGTTTAGTGGTAGAACATGTATATGTAGAAGTTTACTATTCAATATGTAAGATCAAATGTTGTAAAAATTCATGTTGTAAGTATATGTTGAATGGTGAACATGTTTTGTATGGTTTTATTATTGTTCACGTGCATGTGCTCCTGTAGTTTCCTTCTGACTTCCTCTAATTTTCTTCTTCTTAGCCTAGTGTGTGGGGTTTAAATTGGTATTCTCACTGAGGTGAGGTTTCAATTTGGATGTCACACATCAATTTTAAGTTTTAGAAAAGTCAAGGACATCACATTTACACTCTTTGAGTCCTCCATGCTGAACCTCAATCACTTTATCAATGTATGTGCTCTGACTTAGTCTAAGAAGCCTTCTATATCTATCGCTATAGATCTTGATTCCCAAGATATAGGATGCTTCGCCTAAGTCCTTCATAGAAAATGTATATCCCAACCATGTCGTTACCATCTATAAAGTAGGGATGTCATCCCCCATTAATAGTATATCATCTACATGCAATATAAGGAATAAAACCATGCTCTCAACAACCTTCTTATACACACAAGGTTCATCTTCCTTTTGACTACAGCCAAACTCTTTGACTATTTCATCAAATTGACGATTCCAACTCTGAGATGTTTGCTTCAATCCATACATTGACCTTTAGAGATTACAGACTCTATTTGAATCCTTTAGATTTATAAAGCTCTCAAGTTGTGTCATGTACACATCCTCAAGAATATTCGCATTAAGGAATGTGGTTTTAATGCCCATCTACCAAATCTCATATTCGTGATAAGCTGCAATGGCAAGCATGATCCTTATGAACTTAACCATGGCAACTGGAGAAAAGGTTTCATCATATTTAACACTTTGAACTTGTCTAAAACCCTTTGCAACCAATCTGTCTTATAGGTTTCTACTTTATCATCCATGATGGTCTTCTTCTTGAAGACCCATTTGCATCATGTGGGTTTTACTGCTTTAGGTGGATCCACCAAGGTCCATACCTTATTGGTGTACATGGATTCCATCTTAGATCTCATGGCCTTAAGCCATTTCTTAGACTCTGGTCCCTTAGTAGCTTCTAGATAGGTTTTTGGCTCATCGTCTATGACCAACTTACCATCTTCTTGAGTCATAATATAACCAAATCTTTCAGGTTCTATGAGGTTCCTGTGTTAGTGGAGGAATTTGAGACTCCACAACGATTTGTAATTCTCCTTGTTCCTCTTGTACATCTACTGGTTCAATGTTTTCTTGTTGCTCTCGAATCTCTTTGAGTTCTATTTTCCTCCCGTTGATTCCTTTAGAAATAAAGTCCTTCTCTAAGAATGCAACATCTCTAGAAACAAACACTTTGTTATCAGATAGGGAATGAAAGTAATATCCTATGGTTTCCTTTGGATATCCAACAAAATAACATTTATCTGATTTGGGTACAAGCTTTTTAGAAAACTACTTTCTCACATTAGCTTCACAATCTAAAATCTTCATGAAAGACACATTGCGACGCTTCCCATACCATATCTCATATGGTGCATTTTGAACTGATTTAGATGGTAGTCAGTTTAGCGTAAACTCGACAGTTTCAAGAGAAAAAACCCAAAAGGTGGTCAGAAGTTCAACTAAACTCATCATCGATCACACCATATATAGCAATGTGTGATTCTATCTTTCTGATACACAATTATAATGTGTTGTTCCCGGTGGAGTCCATTGTGATATAATACCACAAGCTCACAGAAGGTCCTCAAACTCTTGGCTTAAGTATTCTCCATCTTGTTCAGAACAAAGTTCCTTAATACTTTTTCCAAGTTGCATATGTACTTCATTCATGAAATCCTTAAACTTTTGAAGGGTTTGTGACTGTTTCATCAAGTAAGCATAGCCATACCTATTGAAGTCATCAATGAAGATAATGAAGTACTGATACCCACCTCTAGCATTTATTCTAAAAGGATCGCACATATTAGTATGTATGAGTCCTAATAAATTACTAGCCCTCTCATTTTTACCAGTGAAAGGAGTCTTGGTCATCTTGCCAAACAAATAAGATTCACATGTCTCTATTGATTCAAAATCAAAAGAGTCCATATAACTATCTTTATGGAGTCTAGATATGTGATTCTCATTTATGTTCCCTAGATGATATTGTCAAAGATGTGTGTTGTTTGAGTTATTGATCTTTAATCTTTGGTATTTATGTTATAAAAAACTATCTTTAGATCTAGCAAATAAAGACCATAAGACATTGGGATACTATCATAAAATATCTCATATTTCACAATAGAACATGTTCCATTCTTAATATGAAATTCATATTCAACCCTGTCCATACAAGATACAGAAATGATGTTTCTATTTATGGTAGGTATACAATAACATTTCATTAACTCTATTACAATCCATGTGGGTAGAGATAAATTATAGGTTCCAATTGCATTAGCAGCAACTCTTGCTCCATTTGCTGACTCGCAATTGGACCTCACCCTTTCTTAAAGGCATACTTCTTATCAGATATTACATATTCAAGTAAATGTGAGATCTGCATTCAATATCTAGTATCGATGATGAAAAAGTAGATAAATTTATCTCAATAACATATATACTTGAAGTGGAGATCTCTATATATGTCTTCTTCTTCTTAAATGTCTTCAAGTACAAAGGAGGGATTCCTCTTGTATTTTTCTTTCTCCTTATCTTGAGTGTTGAAGATCTGGATTTATGCTTAGCCTCATAACTGTTCATGGCCTTGATTTCATCCTTGGACTCTACTCCGCTAATCATCATCACAAATTTATCCTTCTTCATTCTTGCTTTAGCATTAATCAACATGTCAAGCAAATCTGACAGCAGTCTGGCCATGTTATTCAAGTGGATAAAATGACTACATGATTCAAGCAACAATTATAGAATCATATATGTGGCCAACTCTTGACTCAAATAGAATCTCAATACTTGTAGATGTTCCACATGTCCAAGATGCTAGCCAAATGATGTTTGACTAAAATAAAAAAGACTTGTTCAGTCAAAATTAGGATAATCCCAATCCTATTGACCAACTTGATCTAGCACTCACTATCCCAATCATGTGCCAAACGGGGCTTAAAATCACACCTCGCTTTGTAGTTGTTGCAATTCTTGATAAATGTTTTATGTATGTCTATTCTTATTAGTGGAATTGTTTTGAGACAAATGTTGATGTTGACTTTGGATAGCAACAGACTCTCTAAATCCGTTGCGTATGCAATGATTATGGAGAGAACTTTTTCATTTCTGCTTGGTTGCGGAAAATGAATCCTGATGGTTTTGAATGTAGAACCAAGACATATTGCCTTCTTCCGTAGCTATTTGGACACTTATGGAGAACTCTTTAAATGTTTTCTCTATTTGATTGGATAAGAAAAGTAGATAATTGGAACCAAAAAGTAGACAAGAAGCCATAAAGAATCTTTCTTTGTAATTAAAAGACGAGCAATTTTATGTGACACAAAGGTATGTACATACTTGATAGAATATGCAGAATGTACAAGAAATAAAATAAAAAGGGTATAAAAATATGAGTACTCTAAAATGCAAGATGCAAAATAAGGGGAGAAAGGATGCAAAACAAAAACAAAAACTACTAGTTTGTAACTAAGCCACTGTAATACTTCACTATTGTGCCTCACTGTGGAAGGGAGGCCCAGAGCGCCAGAACAAGGCGAAATAAAACTGACCTTGATGTTACTCCTAAGAAATGGTTGGGTTGGCAGCATCGCCGCCCTCTCAACTTCTGGAAGCTCCTCCCAGTAAGTGTATGCATCAATGACGAGGTGTTCGATGTGCGCCTTGTGTGGCCCGTAGAAGGTGGCCCCGGTGTCGTACCTGGCATCTTTGATGATGGCACTCTCAACGCCATAGATCGGGTTGAGAAGCAGGGTATCCCATGCGTCGTAGTGCATGTAGAGCTTGCTCCCCAAGTCGCACGTCTTGGCGTGGTTGACAGTCGAATCCCACATCTTCTCTGACATGCCCTGGCCCATGATCTGTAATAAAAGTAATAACCTTTGGTTCACTTACGATATCCAACAAAATAACATTTATCTAATTTAATTCCAAGCTTTTTGGTAAATTTCTTTCTCACATAAGCTTCACAAGCCCAAACCTTCATGAAAGACACATTGGAATGCTTCCCATACCATATCTCATATGTTGTCTTTTGAACCAATTTATATGGTAGTCAGTTTAGTGTAAATATAATGGTTTCAAGAGTAAAACCCCAGAAGGTAGTCATAAGTTCAACTAAATCTATATCTAACAATATGTGATTCCTTCTTTCTGATATACAATTATGTTGTGGTGTTCTAGGTGAATTCATTGTGATACGATACCATGAGCTTGCAGAAGGTCCTCAAACTCTTAGCTTAAGTATTCTCCACCCCATTCAGAATGAAGTACCTTAATACTTTTTCCAAATTCATGAAATCCTTGAACTTTTCAAGGGTTTTTGACTTGTGTTTCATCAGGTAAATATAACCATACCCACTGAAGTCATTAGTGAAGGTAATGAAGTATTGATACCCTCCTCTAGCAGTTGTTCTAAAAGGTCTGCATACATCAATATGTATGAGTTCTAATAGATCAGTAGCCCTTTCGTTGTTACCAGTGAAAGGAGTCTTGGTCATCTTACCCAAAAAACAAGATTCACATGTCTCTTTTGATTCAAAATCAAAAGAGTCCAGATAACCATCTTTATGGAGTCTAGATATGTGATATCATTTATGTGCCCTAAACGACAATGCCGAAGATATGTTTTGTTTGAGTTATTGAGTTTCAATCTTTTGGTATTTACGTTATAAATATCTATTTTTAGATCCAGTAAATATATACCATAAGATATTGGGGCACTTCCATAAAAGATCTCATCTTTCAAAATAGAACATGTACCATTCTTAATATAAAATTCATATCCATCCACGTCCACTACAAGATACAAAACTGATGTTTGTATTTATGGCAGGCACATAATAGCATTTCATTAACTACATTACAAGCCTTGTGGGTAGAGATAAATTATAGGTTCCAACTGCATTAGTAGTAACTCTTGTTCCATTTGAGATTCATAGTTCAACCTCAACCTTTCTTAAAATCCTACTTCTTATCAGATTATGCATATTCGAGCATATGTGAGATATGAATCTGGTATCTAGTATCCATGATGAAGAAGTAGATAAATTTATCTCAATAACAAATATACCTAAAGTGGACATCTCTACATCTCTTCCTTCTTCTTCTTGAATGCCTTCAAGTACAAAGGACGAATTTTTCTTGTATTTTTATTTTTCCTTATTGTGAGTGTTGAAGATCCAGATTTATGATTAGCCTTAGAACTCTTCATGGTCTTGCTTTCATCCTTGGACTCCACTCCATTGATTATCATCACAGATTTGTCCCTCTTCATTCTTGCTTCAATATTAATCAACATGCCTAGCAAATCCGACAGCAGTCTAGTTGTAACGTCCCTGACATGGGTTATGCTTTAACCCTAGGTGTTTTAATAAATAAAGATGATTATATGATTAATATTATCTTGTGAAAAGTAATTAGGGCTCATGAGGAACTTATGTTTCAATTTTGGTCCTGTTTGAACAATGTTGAAGCAATGTTTGCTTATTTTGGACTAAAGTGCAAATTACCCAAGTTAAGGGGATAAATTACAAATGTTACATAATAATATGTTCCTCTGATGTTGAGACATCATAATAATGAATATGATGTAGTGGTATGGTTTCTACAAGCCTGGACACCAAGATAGAGCTTGTTGGACAATGTTTGTGCATTAAAACCTAGTTTTGGTGTAAAGTACAATTTACCCAAAACCTAAGGTTCAATATACAAATTAACACTTCAATAAGGTCCCTGATGTTTCTTGAAATCATTTAGAGCAAATAAAATGAGAGGGGCGCCTCATTTGAATTAAGTTGGAGGAGAGAGAATCTTGATATTAAAATAATCAAGATTTAAGCCTAATTGGAACCCTAATTCAATTTAATGCAAAAATAAATAAAATAATTGAAGGGGCCTTCAACCAAAATTAAAATGGTTGTATTAATATGTGTGTGGACGAGCTTATGCCTTTCAAAGGCACGAGCATATCCTAAGGAGGTGAAATTCCACTCACCATTATTATAAGAAAAAGAAATTCCACTCAAAAATGGATATTAATATTATAAGGGTTAAGGTGCTTAATTTTTTTTCCCTTTATTCTTGGATAATGAAGAGGTTTTGCAAGAACATGAATATGGCTTCGTGGCCAACAAATGGAGGGGGATTTGGTGGAAATTATTTTGGGAATTAAAGGAAATAATTTAATTTTCTCTCTCCTTGGGATTTCCTTATACATATCCCTTTTTCCACTCACTTAAGGACTTCTTTTCGGATTTCCTTTCTCTCTTTTCCTTGGACGACCCCAAGAGAAGCTCAGGAACAGGAGGAGGATGACCCAAACCTGTTGGTAAGGTTCTTGACCTTTTCCCCCCTTGATTCCATGGTGGAAATTGAAAGTAAATCATTGATTTCTTCTTAATTCGATCTCCTCTTCAACCCTAGTCAAACTTTTCAACCAAAAGATTGAGGACGAGCCTAGGGGGAGTTGCAAGAGCTTCATCCACCATTGTTTCTGTGATATTGGAGATTTGGAGCTCAATTGGAGGCGGGTTTTATAGCTTGAACCCTTAATATTGATATTTCAATTAATTCCTTATCACTTGGTGATCCTTTTTACATACCTAAAATTTGTTTTGGTTGATTGATGCAATCACCATGGAAACCACAACAGGTTTCGTGAGTTCAGAGCTTGAAGATAATAATCACACACCTCTCCACAAATATCCAAGGCAAATGGTTTACTTTTGTTGCTCAAATGGTTTCCCAAACCGTTTGGGAGCAAACGGTTTCAAACCGTTTAGAAGCAAACGGTTTCACCAAACTGCATGAGACCAAACGGTTTTAGACTGTTTGGTGGTGTTGACCAGGGTTGACCATTTGGAGATCTGTTGAAAATGATCTAGGTTAATGACCCATCAATTATTATTGATTAGTTCCAATTGGTTCATGAGTTGAAGGTCCATCAATCACTAAAACCCTAATCGGGTTAAGTGCTGATTTGTAATTTGATTAAGTTGGAAACTTGGGTTGATTGACCCAAACGGTTTCAAAACCGTTTGGGGATCACCCAAACGGTCTCAAGAACGTTTGGGGGTCACCCAAGACCGTTTTGAGGTCTAGGGTTGACTATGGTTAAGTGTTTGAAGATCCAAAGATATGGTATGAACCCTAATCGGCTAAGTGCTGATTTTGCAAGTGATTGAGATGATGTTTTGGGTTGATTGACCCAAACGGTTTCAAAACCATCTGGGGATCACCCAAACGGTCTCAAGACCGTTTGGTGATCACCCAAGACCGTTTGGAGGTCTAGGGTTAAGTATGGTTGAGCAATTGAAGGTCCAAAGATATTAAGTTGATGTACAATCAATTGCTGATTTGGTGACCAATCCTAGGATCCAAACCTTAATTGAATGACATGGTTAATGATGATGTGATGGGAAAACGGTCTCAAGACCATTTGGAGGTCATCCAAACGATCCCAAGACCGTTTGGGGGTCACCCAAGACCGTTTGGAGGTCTAGGGTTGACTATGGTTAGGTGTTTGAAGATCTAAAGATACTAAGTTGAAGTGCAATCAAATGCTGGTTTGGTGATCAATCCAATGATCCAAATCCTAATTGGATGACTTGTATTTGAGTGATGAGATGGGAAAACGGTCTCAAGACCGTTTGGAGGTCATCCAAATGACCTCAAGACCGTTTGGGGTCAGGTCATGTTCAATTTGGATGATGGTCCAATAGTTTTAAAGTAACTAGTTACACATTGATTAATGTTGAAGGATCATCAATTCCAAACCCTAATCCAATTGATTCAAACCCTAATTGATGACCAATTGAGGGTCAATTGAGAGTCAAATCAGTTGAAGGATGACCTACTTAACTCAATCAAAGTATGGTGATAGGTCCAATTGATGATTAATTACATGAATACAATGGTTGATGGAATCAACATTGAGAACCCTAAACCGATTGGAGTAGTTGAGACCATCTTTGGTCCATGCAGTTTTGAGGAGGTTTGGACCAAACGGTCTCAAGACCGTTTGAGTCCAAACGGTCTCAAGACCATTTGGGACCAAACAATCCCAAACTGATTGAGTTCATGCGGTTTCAAAAAGGTACTTTAGCAAATGATCTTGAAGGTCACTTTTACCAAACGGTTTCAAACCGTTTGAACTTTGAAAGACCAAGACCGTTTGGGGCCCAAGTTATCAAAATTGTTTGAGGATCAATATGGTTAATCCTTTTGGATACCTAATGTAATTGAGGACTCGATTGGTTAATCCACTTGGATACCTATTGTAATAGAAGATCCAATTCAATTCATTTAGATACCTTATGTAATGGAAGTCCAATGTGATTGAATCTCTTGAGAATTAAGATGATGAATGATCCATTGATCCAATGATGATTATTAAGTCTAGGTACAAAGGTTGAGACCCTAAAGTAACTAGATGATCAATACCTTTAGATTAATTAACCCTAAAAGGTTATGAGAGTAATGTCTTAGTACACAATGTTAACCATAGTTGTATGTACTTGATTGAAGGGTTGATGTGACCTAATCAAGTTGGGAGGAAGATAGAGAGGAATTCATGTATGAGTATTGATCATGTGATGATTAGGTTATGATACTTAATAAAGAGATCATGAAACCCTAGTCCAGAAGGTTAATGAATCTTAACCCTAGTTCAGGGTAACATAATGTAAAACCCCAATTATGGGAATAAAGAGTGAAACCCTAATTGGGATGAGTATCCCCCATTGATAGGAAAGGAGAAACCCTTATTGATGGTGATGCCATGAGAAACCCTAATTGATGGTGATGCCATGATAAACCCTAATTGAGGGTGATGTCATGAGAAACCCTAGTTGGGATGAATAGTAAGTGAAACCCCAAAGCCCTAATAAAGGGTAAAGGTTGGTGAAATTCTAAATGGAGTTATAATATTTAAAGCACTAACCTTGTGCAATATGATGACAAACTAGAACCCTAATAATAAAGTAGAGGGTGAAACCTTATAAAGGTGAAATACCTTAAAGTATTGAGTATAGGCAACCTTATTGTAGGCAATGCCTTAACCTAAATGAGTCCATATCATTAAAGGTAGTTGGACCATTCTTGTGTGTGACCTATGCACTTCATGATGAGAGTGATAGGTCAATGGATGAAAGTATTAAGATGGGAAGTGCCTTAATACAAGATAAGTTGATAACTCAAGGAAGATAGAGGTGATGAGGAAAGTGATATACCTTGATGCATTTCAAATCCAATCTATTTGAGTAAGAAATATATGAAGTGTGTTATGTAAATTGTTATAATAAAATGTAATGAGTTTGATATACCTTGACAAGCATAGGCTAATATACCTGGAGAATAAGGGTAAGCCAAACTAATGAGTATGATGTAATCATACCATGATAAGGATGAGGAATGAACTCATACCTTGTACTGAGAATCATTTAATGATAAATGTTAAGAGTAATGAACATGCCTGAATTCTAAAGATGTGTAATGGCCTTATAAGCCATATGGTTAGATGTTGCCTAGTGAGAGGTGACAAGGTGTTTTATGGGCCTTATGAGCTATGATGATGGTCGTTGCCTAGTGAGAGGTAACAAAATGTTTTAAAGGTTACACAGGATTGACATAGTTCAATACCTAGAAAAATATCACAGGATCGATATAGTTCAATCCCTGGAATGATAATACAGGATTGGTAATAACCTAATACCTGGAATAATAACATAGGATTGGTTAAATCCCAATACCTAGAATAATGTCATAGGATTGACATAGTTCAATACCTGGAATGATAACACAGGATTGGTAATAACCCAATACCTGGAATAATAAAACAGGATTGGTTAAATCCCAATACCTAGAATAATGTCACATGATTGACATAGTTCAATACCTGGAATGATAACACAGGATTGGTAATAACCCAATACCTGGAATAATAACACAGGATTGGTTAAATCCCAACACCTGGAATAATGTCACATGATTGACATAGTTCAATACCTGGAATGATAACACTGGATTGGTAATAACCCAATACCTGGAATAATAACACAGGATTGATTAAATCCCAATACCTGGAATAATAACACAGGATTGGTAATAACCCAATACCTGGAATAATAACACAGGATTGGTAATAACCCAATACCTGGAATAGTTGCACAAGATTGACATAGTTCAATACTTGGATTTGGTTACATAAGATTGACATAGTTCAATACTTGGAATGGTTACACAAGATTGACATAGTTCAGTACTTAGAATGGTTACACAAGATTGACATAGTTCAATACTTTGAATGGATACACAGGAATAATACAAGTCTAATGCTTGTACTAGTTGCACATGATTGGTGTAATCCAGTACCTAAAATATTTATAAAGGATTTGTATAGACCAATGCCTGAATAAGACATGATGATGAACACTCTCATGTCCAATATAACCAAAAATCTGTTTAGCAGATTGGCCAAGGCCAATAAGTTGAATTAAGAATGTCTCATGTGTGACATATCAAGATAATGAGTGTCACAAGAGAAGTTTGACATGATGGTATGATACGAAGGATAAATAATATACATGTTCTTCCTATTCCTTATTAAGTGAATAGTTGATCTATTGTTTTATCATAAATAGTTACAATGCTTTAAGATGAGAATGCTTTAAACTGCATATCCTCTATCTAGTTTTATATATTTAATTGCAATAATGATGTTTTGGCAGAGAGTTATATCTCCCGCTAGGACAATTTACAATTGTCTCGCCCCCTTGGGATCCAATGTTTTTAGGTGGACGTGGACAAGGAGGTAGGAAAACTTTAGCAGAGAAAGAACAACAGTAGCATCGAGGATAGTAGTAATATCTCAGGTGGAGATACTGCCTGTCTAGTCTTATAGTTAGAAAGTCCTATGTGTCGTCTCTGTACTCTCAGGTCCTCGAAGTCAGTAGTCAATGTTTTTATTTAATCGATCTGAGATTTTGGCTTGATGCCTCGAGGTTTTTATGTTGTCTGTATATAATGTTGAATAGGACAGCTGATGTTGTAATCCTCGACAAGAGATATTACAGTTTGTGTACCTATGGAACAAAATGTGAATATTATACTTTGGATCTTGATGAAAAAGATTTCCTATGTGTGGATCTCTTTGCAAAAAGTTTTAAGTCTTAGTGATTTTTAGCAATCTGCTACAAATGATTTGCTTCCGCTTAGTTAATCTCGTGTTTTATAAGTTGGATGCCACAATTTAGTGGTATCAGAGCTCTAGGTTCGCTGAGTCTACAGAGACATAGGACTAAGGTATCGAGTTTGTTCTAAGTGTACCTCAGTATATCTTATAGTGTCTTTTTCTTATGCAGTAGAAGATATATCACTTAAAGATGTCTGAAGGACGTGAAGAATACGTTGCTGAGAGCAATGTTGCTGCACAAGTGGGAGGTGCAAGGGATCAGGCAAGGGAGGAACCAGTTCCTGAAAATCCCCATGTTGATGAAGTCATGAGAGGAAACCCAAATATTCATAATCGTTTTGGGCAGCTCATGACTACACTAAGGTATATGGCAGATCGGATGCCAGCATCAACACCTAGGGCACCAACTCCCAATGAGGGATATGGGTCTGGTAAGACCTTTGAACGACTACATCGTGTCGGAGCCATTGAATATTATGGAACATCTGATCCAGCAGATGTTGATCTCTGGCTCACTGAGTTAGAAAAAGCCTTTAAGATCCTTAGTATCGCAGAGGATGACAAAGTTAAACATGCAGTGTACCTTTTGAAAGGTAGTGTTGGACACTGGTGGGCTATAGAAGAAATAAAAAGGAATGATGAAGAGGTTGGCTGGGAGGAATTCCGTCGAGAATTCGTCAATAAGTATTTTCCAAAGACTTATTTAGATGAAAAGATCTCACAATTTGAGAAAATACGACAAGGAGCCATGGCAATAAGTGAATATGAGGTTAATTTCATGGAACTTTTACAATTTTGCCCCCAGATGGCTGCTACTGAGGAGGAAAAGATTCGACGTTTTGAGAAAGGATTGAATGCTGAGATGTCCATTCCGACATCTGCCCTAGAAAGTAGGGAGAGGTTTGCCACATTTGTGGAGTCTATACGGAGGATAAAAAGATCTATGATAAAGAAACATGAGACAAACCTCAAAAGAAAGTCTACACAGTCACAGGGACTAATGATTAGTGGCAGCAGACAACCAAAATCTTCACCACTCCAACCACAATATAGTGCACATATGCAGGGGTCATCAAGTTGGGGTCGAGCTTGTCATAAATGTGGACAGCTAGGACATTTTAGACAACAATGTCCAAGGTGAAACAGTGAAATGACCCAGCAGTCAAGGCATAATCTGCAAAACCCACAAGGACCTCAGTCCAGTGGAGCATATGATAGAGGACAAAGACAAGTGTCACAGTTTAGTCCATCTACTTCTGGTAGTAAAGGACAAAGGCAATAACAAATAACAACTAAGTCCATGTTCTGGGTTAGATAAGATGCTAGTTATCTTGTAAAAGGTAGACTTGTCAAGATAGAACTTTCTATTTTGAGTTACCTTCTGTTTTTTACTATAAGAAAAGTAGTTGTTGTTTAGTTCATCTGTATAATCCTTTAAGGATATGAGGAAGAGATAGTAGTATGAAATTTGTGTTCAGTTTAATATTCTTTTATATGTTTTGAAGTTTCTCTTTCTCCATCAAGAAAGGGAAGAGATGAAAAAGGAACTCAGAAGAAATATGAGATATTAAATATACTAAATCTAAAGAGATGAAAAACATAAAATAAAGTAAGTGCATACTACTTGATCTCAGTATTTATATACCCTGGCCAGGTATACAACTATTGATGATAAAGTGAGTATGGAGACTCTTATATTGTTATCTTTTTGATTGCCCTGATCAAGCAGTCATTCTGATACAATCTAATGAGTATCATGAAATAAGAAGTATGGAATGAATAAATGTGTCCTGTCCTAAGCATAAGAAAGAGAAATCTGAGATAACCTCAGATGAGCATGGTTGTATGAGGAATTAAAAGTATACTCCTCATAAGATAAGAATGAAAATAAGGGAGATGAATCTTATCCAATAAAGTTATAAGTATTATAAAGATCCCTTCCATGATGTGGGAATGGAAAATGTGATGAGATCCTAAGATGATCATAAAACATGTTAGATAACAATAAAGAAAAGAATAATGTTATGTGATCATCCTTATATATTCTTGAGCTTAGGGCAAGGAACTTAGGATGAGATGAAGATTAAATGGTTCATGAATAGTTGAAAACACATGATTAAATACGAGAAATATGAATCCTTGTTTTCTTTCCTTTCAAGGACATGGCAATCAAGTGAGTCATAGGACACTCTATGTGCATAATACAAAGATGTTTATGTGATGGATACTTAGAAAGGTATCGGTTTATCTTGGGCTTTGGCTCCAAGATGAAGAAATATGTAATAAGTAATGTTCCAAGATGAAAGGAAGATAAAGATGTCATGTGTCTTCAACACATGTGATAGGTACCAAGGTAAGAAATCCTGGTATCTAAAGATATATCATATGATTCATGTTGACTACTTAGAATGGTCAACCATGAAATCAAATTAAATATGTAAAATAATATGAACATCACATGTTAGGGGTTTATGTTTTTCATAAACATAACAATTGAAGATATCCTTGAGAAAAGTTCTTGATTGATATGTAACCTCTTCTTATGGTAAGAAAATGCACAACTAATGAGATAGTTAGTGCATGTAATAAGGAAAGCTTGTGTTGTGTCATCAGGTAAGGTGACACAATTAAAGCATAAAAAGACTTGTAGTCCCAAGTGAATGACAGAATATAATGGTGAATCTTGTATGAGAAAGGCTGAATTAATTAATGAACATGGGAGTATATGTTCCATGTGAATCATTCCATGATAAAATTGTATGTAATAACTTTGTATTGATCAAAATTCTATGGTGTCTCCATAATAATGAGGTGTTATGTGAGTACATGATGATATGATGCATGAATAATAACTGTTTTCCTTTATCTGGGATTTTGGGGACAAAATCCTTATGAGGGGTGGATAATTTGTAACATCCCTAACATGGGTTATGCTTTAACCCTAGGTGTTTTAATAAATAAAAATGATTATATGCTTAATCTTATCTTATAAAAAGTAATTAGGTCTCATGAGGAACTTATGTTTCAATTTTGGTCCTGTTTGAACAATGTTGAAGCAATGTTTGCTTATTTTGGACAAAAGTGCAAATTACCCAAGTTAAGTGGCTAACTTACAAATGTTACATAATAATATGTTCCTCTGATGTTGATACATCATAAGAATGAATATGATGTAGTGGTATGGTTTCCACAAGCCTAGACACCAAGATAGAGCTTGTTGGACAATGTTTGTGCATTAAAATCTAGTTTTGGTGTAAAGTGCAATTTACCCAAAACCTAAGGTTCAATATACAAATTACCACTTCAATAAGGTCCCTAATGTTTCTTGAAATTATTTATATCAAAGAAAATGAGAGGGGCGCCTCATTTGAATTAAGTTGGAGGAGAGAGAATCTTGATATTAAAATAATTAAGATTTAAGCCTAATTGGAACCCTAATTCAATTTAATGAAAAAATAAATAAAATAATTGAAGGGGCCTTCAACCAAAACTAAAATCTTTGGATTCAGATGTGTGTGGACGAGCTTAAGCCTTGCAAAGGCACGAGCATATCCTAAGGAGGTGAAATTCCACTCACCATTATTATAAGAAAAAGAAATTCCACTCAAAAATGGATATTAATATTATAAGGGTTAAGGTGCTTAATTTCTTTTCCCTTTATTCTTGTATAATGAAGAGTTTTTGCAAGAACATGAATATGGCCTCGTAGCCAAGAAATGGAGGGGGATTTGGTGGAAATTATTTTGGGAATTAAAGGAAATAATCCCATTTTCTCTCTCCTTGGGATTTCCTTATACATATCCCTTTTTTCAATCACTTAAGGACTTCTTTTCGGATTTCCTTTCTTTATTTGCCTTGGCCGACCCCAAGAGAATCTCAGGAATAGGAGGAGGAGGACCCCAACCTGTTGGTAAGGTTTTTGACCTCTTTTCCCCTTGATTCCATGGTGGAAATTGAAAGTAAATCATTGATTTCTTCTTAATTCGATCTCCTCTTCAACCCTAGCCAAACTTTTCAACCAAAAGCTTGAGGATGAGCCTAGGGGGAGTTGCAAGAGCTTCATCCACCATTTTTGCCGTGATCTTGGAGCTTTGGATCTCAATTGGAGGTGGTTTTTATAGCTTGAACCCTTAATATTGTTATTTCAATTAATTCCTTTTCACTTGGTGATCCTTTTTACATTCCCAAAATTTGTTTTGGTTGATTGATGCAATCACCATGGAAACCACAACAGGTTTCGTGATTTCATAGCTTGAAGATGATAAGCACACACCTCTCCAAAATATCCAAGGTAAACAGTTTACTTTTGTTGCTCAAACGGTTTCCCAACCCGTTTGGGAGCAAACAGTTTCAAACTGTTTAGAAGCAAACAGTTTCACCAAACCGCATGAGGCCAAACGGTTTCAGACCGTTTGGTGGTGTTGACCAGGGTTGACCATTTGGAGATCTGTTGAAAATGATCTAGGTTAATGACCCATCAATTATGATTGATTAGTTCTAATTGGTTCATGAGTTGAAGGTCCATCAATCACCAAAACCCTAATCGGGTTAAGTGTTGATTTGTAATTTCTTTAAGTTGGAAACTTGGGTTGATTGACCCAAACGGTTTCAAAACCATTTGGGGATCACCCAAACGGTCTCACGACCATTTGGGGGTCACCCAAGACCATTTGGAAGTCTAGGGTTGAGTATGGTTAAGTGTTTGAAAATCCTAAGATATGGTATGAACCCTAATCGGCTAAGTGTTGATTTTGCAAGTGATTGAGATGATGTTTTGGGTTGATTGACCCAAACGGTCTCAAGACCGTTTGGTGATCACCCAAGACCATTTTGAGGTCTAGGGTTAAGTATGGTTGAGCAATTGAAGGTCCAAAGATATTAAGTTGATGTACAATCAATTGCTGATTTGGTGACCAATCCTAGGATCCAAACCTTAATTGAATGACATGGTTAATGATGATGTGATGGGAAAACGGTCTCAAGACCATTTGGAGGTCATCCAAACGATCCCAATACCGTTTGGGGGTCACCCAAGACCGTTTTGAGGTCTAGGGTTGACTATGGTTAGGTGTTTGAAGATCTAAAGATACTAAGTTGAAATGCAATCAAATGTTGGTTTGGTGATCAATCCAATGATCCAAACCCTAATTGGATGACTTGGATTTGAGTGATGAGATGGGCAAACGGTCTCAAGATGGTTTGGAGGTCATAAAAATGACCTCAAGACCGTTTGGGGTCAGGTCATGTTCAATTTGGATGATGGTCTAATAGTTTTAAAGTAACTAGTTACACATTGATTAATGTTGAAGGATCATCGATTCCAAACCCTAATCCAATTGATTCAAACCCTAATTGATGACCAATTGAGGGTCAATTGAGAGTCAAATCAGTTGAAGGATGACCTACTTAACTCAATCAAAGTATGGTGATAGGTCCAATTGATGATTAATTACATGAATACAATGGTTGATGGAATCAACATTGATAACCCTAAACTGATTGGAGTAGTTGAGACCATCTTTGGTCCATGCAGTTTTGAGGAGGTTTGGACCAAACGGTCTCAAGACCATTTGGGACCAAATGATCCCAAACCGGTTGAGTTCATGCGGTTTCAAAAAGTACTTTAGCAAACGATCTTGAAGGTCACTTTTACCAAACAGTTTCAAACCGTTTGAACTTTGAAAGACCAAGACCGTTTGGGGCCCAAGTAATAAAAAATGTTTGAGGATCAATATGGTTAATCCTTTTGGATACCTAATGTAATTGATGACTCAATTGGTTAATCCACTTGGATACCTATTGTAATAGAAGATCCAATTGGTCAATTCATTTGGATACCTTATGTAATGGAAGTCCAATGTGATTCAATCTCTTGAGAATTAAGATGATGAATGATCCATTGATCCAATGATGATTATTAAGGCTAGGTACAAAGGTTGAAACCCTAAAGTACCTAGATGATCAATACCTTTAGATTAATTAACCCTAAAAGGTTATGAGAGTAATGTATTAGTACACTATGTTAACCATAGTTGTATGTACTTGATTGAAGGGTTGATGTGACCTAATCAAGTTGGGAGGAAGATAGAGAGGAATTTATATATGAGTATTGATCATGTGATGATTAGGTTATGATCCTTAATAAAGAGATCATGAAACCCTAATCCAGAAGGTTAATGAATCTTAACCCTAGTTCAGGGTAACATAATGTAAAACCCCAATTATGGGAATAAAGAGTGAAACCCTAATTGGGATGAGTATCCCCCATTGATACGAAAGGAGAAACCCTAATTGATGGTGATGCCATGAGAAACCCTAATTGATGGTGATGCCATGAGAAACCCTAATTGATGGTGATGCCATGAGAAACCCTAATTGAGGGTGATGTCATGAGAAACCCTAGTTGGGATGAATAGTAAGTGAAACCCCAAAGCCCTAATAAAGGGTAAAGGTAGGTGAAATTCAAAATGGAGTTATAATATTTAAAGCACTAACCTTGTGCAATATGATGACAAGCTAGAACCTTGATAATAAAGTAGAGGGTGAAACCTTATAAAGGTGAAATACCTTAAAGGATTGAGTATAGGCAACCTTATTGTAGGCAATGCCTTAACCTAAAATGAGTCCATATCATTAAAGGTAGTTGGACCATTCTTGTGTGTGACCTATGCACTTCATGATGAGAGTGATAGGTCAATGGATGAAAGTATTAAGATGGGAAGTGCCTTAATACAAGATAAGCTGATAACTCAAGGAAGATAGAGGTGATGAGGAAAGTGATATACCTTGATGCATTTCAAATCCAATCTATTTGAGTAAGAAATATATGAAGTGTGTTATGTAAATTGTTACAATAAAATGTAATGAGTTTGATATACCTTGACAAGCATAGGCTAATATACCTTGAGAATAAGGGTAAGCCAAACTAATGAGTATGATGTAATCATACCATGATAAGGATGAGGAATGAACTCATACCTTGTACTGAGAATCATTTAATGATAAATGTTAAGAGTAATGAACATGCCTGAATTTGAAATATGTGTAATGGCCTTATGAGCCGTATGGTTAGATGTTTCCTAGTGAGAGGTGACAAGGTGTTTTATGGGCCTTATGAGCTATGAGGATGGTTGTTGCCTAGTGAGAGGTAACAAAATGTTTTAAAGGTTACATAGGATTGACATAGTTCAATACCTGGAATAATATCACAGGATCGATATAGTTCAATAACTGGAATGATAATACAGGATTGGTAATAACCCAATACCTGGAATAATAATACAAGATTGGTTAAATCCCAATACCTAGAATAATGTCACATGATTGACATAGTTCAATACCTGGAATGATAACACATGATTGGTAATAATACAATACTTGGAATAATAACACAGGATTGGTTAAATCCCAATACCTAGAATAATGTCACAGGATTGACATAGTTCAATACTTGGAATGATAACACAGGATTGGTAATAACCCAATGCCTGGAATAATAACACATGATTGGTTAAATCCCAATACCTGGAATAATGTCACAGGATTGACATAGTTCAATACCTGAAATGATAACACAAGATTGGTAATAACCCAATACCTGGAATAATAACACAAGATTGATTAAATCCCAATACCTGGAATAATAACACATGATTGGTAATAACCCAATACCTAGAATAGTTGCAAAAGATTGACATAGTTCAATACTTGGAATGGTTACACAAGATTGACATAGTTAAATACTTGGAATGGTTACACAAGATTGACATAGTTCAATACTTAGAATGGTTACACAAGATTGACATAGTTCAATACTTGGAATGGATACACAGGAATAATACAAGTCTAATGCTTGTACTAGTTGCACAGGATTGGTGTAATCCAATGCCTAAAATATTTATAAAGGATTGGTATAGACCAATGCCTGAATAAGACATTATGATGTACACTCTCATGTCCAATATAACCAAAAATTTGTTTAGCAGATTGGCCAAGGCCAATAAGTTGAATTAAGAATGTCTCATGGGTGACATATCAAGATAATGAGTGTCACAAGAGAAGTTTGACATGATGGTATGATACGAAGGATAAATGATATACATGTTCTTCCTATTCCTTATTAAGTGAATTATTGATTTATTGTTCTATCATAAATAGCTACAATGCTTTAAGATGAGAATACTTTAAACTGCATATCCTCTGTCTAGTTTTATATATTTAATTGCAATAATGATGTTTTGGAGGAGAGTTATATCTCCCGCTTGATCCAATGTTTTTAGGTGGACATGGACAAAGAGGAAGGAAAACTTTAGTAGAGAAAGAACAACAACAACATCGAGGACAACAGTAATATCTCAGGTGGAGATAATGCCTGTCTAGTCTTATAGTTAGAAAGTCCTATGTGTCGTCTCTGTACTCTCAAGTCCTCAGAGTCAGTAGTCAGTGTTTTTATTTAATCGATCTGAGATTTTGACTTGATGCCTCGAGGTTTTTATGCTGTCTGTATATAATGTTGAATAGGACAGCTGATGTTGTAATCCTCGAGAAGAGATAGTACAGGTTATGTACTTATGGAACAGAATGTAAATATTATACTTTGGATCTTGATGAAAAAGATTTCCTATGTGTGGATCTCTTTGCAAAAAGTTTTAATTTTTAGTGATTTTTAGCAATTCACTTCAAATGATTCGCTTCCGCTTAGTTATTCTCATGTTTTATAAGTTGGATGCCATAGTCTAGACATGTTATTCAACTGGGAACACTTGATAAAATTGCTATATGATTTAGGCAATGATTGTAGTATCATGTATGTGGCCAACTCTTGGCTCAAAAAGAATCTAAGTTCTTTTAGATGTTTGACACTTTCAATCATATTGAGCACATGAGTCTCTACTGGATCTCCCTCTGTTAAGAAAACTTAGTTTATTTCTATGTACAAGTTTAGTATGCTTTTGTATATTCTAGCTAACTAGATATACATGTCTCAGCAAATATTTGACGTGTATTATAGTGTATGTAGTTCCTCTAATGTGTCAACTAATGAAACAAGTTGTCACCAACAACTATACAAATCAAACTGTCCATATTCTATGAATATCTCCCAGAATGAAGCATAGTTTGTATGAGGATAGATCCATAAATAAATTTGTCCGTACATGGGCTACATCGAGATTGATGATTTTTAGTCACACAAAAAGAAAATTACAGATCAAACCAACATATAAACTAATTAACATCATAAACAAACAACAACTAAATTGAACAATCACAATTCAGAATGCCAAGCAAATGAAATTAGACTGCTAGCCAAATTGAATAAGACCATATTATGTGATTCATACTTCTAGTCAGACATAATCAGAACTAGAATCCATCTTTATCTGAATTCAAGCCCACAATCCATATTAGCGTCGTGTATTATAGTGTATGTAGTTTCTCTAATTTGTCAACTAATCAAACAAGCTTCCACCAACAACTATACAAATCAAACTGTCCAGTTTCTCGAATGATGCATACAATGAGAAAGGATCCATAAACAAATTTGTCCATACACGCGCTACACCGAGATTGATGTTTTCTGGTCACACATAATGAAAACTATAGATCAAACCAATATCCAAACTAATTAACATCATAAGCAAACAATCACAATTCGGAATGCGAGCCAAATAAAAATCAGACTGCAACCTGGCTCAACCCTTGAATTCAAGATGCTAGCCGAACTGAATAAGACGATATGATGTGATTCAGACTTGTAGTCAGACATAATCAGAACTAGAGTCCATCTTTATCCAAACTCAAACCCACAATTCAAGATGCTAGCCAAACAATGTCCGAAATCAGACTGGGTTTCCAAACAAAAAGATGTGTTCAATCAAAGTCATGCTAATCCCATTGACCAAGTCGATCCAGCACACACTATCCCAATCATGTGCCAAACAACTCGCTTTTTAGTTGCTGCAATTCTTGCCAAAGATGTTGGCTATTCTTATTAGTGGCATGGTTTTGAGACAGATCATGGTGTGGACTTCGGATAACAACGGACTCTCCTAATCCGTTGCAGCTGCAATGATTATAGAGAGAGCTTTTTCTTTTCCGCTTGTGGAAAATGAATCGTGATCGTTCTGATTTGAAAATCAAGACACTGCCTTGTTCTGTAGTTGTTTGGGCACGTATGGAGAACTCTTTAGCTGTTTACTCGTGTTTAATTTTGGAAAAGAAAAGAAGATAACTGGAACCACCACAAAGCAGACAAGCAGCCATAAAGAATCATTTCTTTGTAATTAAAAGCTTGAGGACTTTTATGTGACACAAAGGTGTGTACAGACTTGACCGAATATGCAGAATGTACAAGAAATAAAATAAAAAGGGGATGAACATATGAGTAGTGTAAAATGCAAGATGCAAAAAAAAAGGGAGAAAGGATGCAAAACAACAAACAAAAACTGCTAGTTTGTAACCAGGCCACTGTCATACTTCACTACTGTGCCTCACCATGGCAGGATGCACAGAGCGCCAGAACAGGGCGGCACAAAACTGATCTTGATGTTACTCCTAAGATGGACTCTTCCTACCTGCAAACATGTACTTTTTTTGTTTGTTTTAATTTTGTGTTATGTACAACAGCACACTCATCGTTAGCTGACGTTGGCTGCCCTACGTATGGTCATACACCTAAGCTGACAACGATCTGCGCCGACAGTTTGTCTCTGTAGGGTCGATTCTTCTCCACCCTTATATGGTCTTATTTTTCTTTTCTTGTTTTGGTGTAGTAGTGTGTATATTCATTCCACTGTGCTTGTTCATGCGTGGTAGTACGGCCCTCCTTGCTGTGAGATGCTGGAATCCTCCTCGTCGGAAGACAGCTCGTGGGTGTTGTACAGATTGATCCCCGGCTGCTGCATCATGGGAGTCTGGTAATTAACAGGGTACTGCTGCAAGAAGGCGGCCGCCATGTTCTCTGCACCGGTGGCTCCAAAGACATCAAAATGTACAGTCTCGGCTATGGATCCGATGATATCGAAGTCGAAGGACGGGCTTGGCCCCAAGGTGGGAGTCGCCTGGTGGTGGTACCCTGATGGTACCATGACGTCGTTGGTGAAGCCAGCAGTTGGGCTGTCCTGCTGGGAAGCTGGCAGAATCAGGGGCTCTGCAGTTAGAAAACATAGAGAATTGTGAGTTTAACGCGCTGATGCGGATGTCAATACCGTGTTAAAAAGTAGAAAAGTAATGGTGCGAATGGTTCTTGTCACGGATAAACTTACGTTGGAACATCATGGTGGTGGTTGGGTCTTGCGGCAGCATCGCCGCTCTGTCGACCTCCGGGAGCTCCTCCCACCGAGTGTACGCGTCGACAATGAGGCGTTCGACGTGCGTCTTGTGCGGCCCGAAGAAGGTGTCCCCGGCACCGTACCTTGCGTCGTCGACGAGGGCACTCTCGACGCCGCAGACCGGGTTGAGAAGCACGGTAGCCCGTGCGTCGCGGTGCATGTAGAGCTTGCTCCCCAAGTCGCACGTCTTGGCGTGGTTGACGGTGGACTCCCACATCTTCTCCGACATGCCCTGGCCCATGATCTGTAAAAAAAGAAGAAAGCAAAGGGATGAGTCGTCGGTCATCAATCCCACAAAAGCGCGTGAGCGGGTCAATTCCATGTGGAGTGGACTAAGGGATAATAAGTAAAACGAAGATATGACTGGCGCCCACTTGACGGCTTAGTACCCAGTAGCAGTCCCGGGTGGGTACGCTATATAGCTGGTGGTCGTTAATAATTATCCACTAGGTAGTAGTAGGGACAAATGATAAGGATTTAATAGCAGAAAAGAAAGAAAGGAAAATGATAAACAACGGCGACTTACGTTTCTAAGCTTGGTTGGGTCAACGGCGTGCATTTTGAGGAAGTCCTGGACGTTGTTGATCCCGTTGTCGGAGAGGCGTTTGTGGAACTTGCCTTCCTTGCCGATCTTCTCCAGGCGCCAGACCTCGTCGGTGAGCATGGGAGGGTAGCTTTTCTTGTACACTGCAGGGAACAGCAATAGAAGGTTCAGTTTCTCGGCGCAATTCTTAATAAAACTTTTTTTTTTACTGTGCGCAACCGGATGATTGAACCCGAGTCCCGCGGGAGGATCTACGGTGTTCAACCATCCACGCTAAAACTTAAACCTAAACATTAACAAGCTAATAGAAATCAGAAACATACATTCTCCGCGGTGGTCCTTGACCACAAACGTCTCTGTGATGGCCTCTTTGATCCTGATCCCGGCGGCCTCGCAGCACTCGGGAGCTACCCTGGCACCGATCCTGAAGTTCCTACTCCGGATCCAGCTTGAATTGTCGGTGATCACCATCTCTTCTAAGGTCACAGTCTTCCCATCCCTCATGACCACGTTGTTGACTTCGCCAGTTAGAAGCGGCCTCCTCCCCTGTCTCTCCTTGAGCACACTCCTGCTGAACTCCTCGGCCGTCCAATCGTCTTTCCCCGACCCAGGAAAGTCACCATCGACCATCACGAGGTCGATCTTGAGAGACGACGGCAGGTTGTACCGCAGGGCGGCTGCACCGTCAGTCGATGAGGAGTCGTCGACGAGTTGGAGCTGGAGCGCGAAACCTTCTCTGTCCTGGATCTTCGTATTGGTGAAGATCTTCTTCGGGGGGTTCTCCACGAAGGCCAGGCGAAGGGTGGAGCGGGACGTCGGAGACAGTACCGACGGCGACGGCGTACCGTCAGAGTCCGCCTCGATGACCTGGAGGCCGTGTGGCGGTGGCGGCGGCGGCTGCCAGCTGGTTGTGGCCGACGCGAGCGGCCCAGAGGATTGGTGCAGGGAGTTGAACGTCTTGCGGAGGGCGTTCTCAACCTCTTCCTTAATCTGTACATGAGTAATTAAATCGATGATCAGATGAGAACTACGATGGCTAATTAAGATTTCCTTGACGTGTTGGGAAAGGCAAGACGTGCTTACCACTTTCCTCAGCGTCGGTTCGAGCATGACGACGAGGTTCTGCAGGGACTTGGCAACCATAGCCTCGCGGATGACACTGCACGACGGAACAAATTTGCGCTAAAAACTGTTAGAACCGATCAAAAGGCGATGGAAACCAAATACAGCTCAATGAATCAGAGTTTCAATGAGTTTTGGTTACGCACGCAGCAAAGGAGATCCTGGCGCGCTTGCCGTTGTTGTTGAAGGCGCTGGCTTCGTCGTCGAATTCGTTCCGGCACCTCTTGGTGGTCATGTTTTTCAGGCAGGAGCTTCTGGTCTGATGTTAGGGTTCTTTCAGTTTGCTGGAGATACACACGCGGTTTGTGGCTTCGAGCGATGGGATGAAGGTTAGGTAGCTAGGCGACGGAGCGAGAGATCGAATAGAATTCGGAAAAAAGACGAAAGGTCGTTGGATGGATTGAGCTCTTCAGACTTGTGCTGGCAGTTGCAGGTGGCCGTTTATGCGGCGGCGATCCTGCTCCGGTGTGCGCTGTTGTTCGAGGTCACAACGGTAAGGTGTTCTGCGATTGCCGCGGCTGTTATATAGCACATCGAACAAGTACGAAAAACGCGGAAACGAGTGGGACCCACCTTAACTTGTCGAAATTTGAGAAATTAACCCATAAAGGGCCCAGAGGCTAAGGCTTAAGCCCAGGCCCGAACCACGGAAGTACGGAGGGTTGGAACAAAAGGTTTCATTTGGGAGCGGATGGGAGATTGCAGGAAGGAAGCATCCACGAAGGCGCCGTCCTATAGGAAGCTTCCAGGAAGGATGCAAAACAACCTATCTATCTCCCCCCTCCCTCCACCTTTGCTGTTCCCCCCATCGTTTGGTGGTAGTAGTCCTATTAGTGGGCCTTTTCTTTTTCTTCTTTCGAAACCCCTGAAACAAGTTTGCTAGATGCAAGTTGCCGCTCTCTGGCGCGTGAAAGTAAAGTAGGGCCCAGTGTTTCGTGACGCAACTCCACCGTACGTCACCTTTGGGAGCCCGGCCGTCCATTTTTTGCAGATTAGATCTTGTATCGTAAGTGCCGATGCCTCTTAACTTTTTCCTTCTGTCTCACTATTTCGAGTAATAAATAAATATATCCCACCACAGTACTTGACTGTCCCACACACATACACCGCCCACACAGATGATCCAAGCTTCGAGCGGATACGCATACTGTCTACCGTGTCACCTTGTCAGCGGCATGTTTTTCTACCCAGTACAAGGCATCTCTTTGTTTTATTATCTTTAATAACTCACTTTCATTGTTCAGCTCAATTCAATAATAGCTAACCATGCTTACGTTTTCCTTGTGGGGGTGTTTTGACTCCAGTTCATTTGTTTATTAAAGTTATCAGTTCAATCGCTGCTGCCTCCACTTACAGGTGCCGTAGCAAGCCTGCAAGCAGCCAACAGTCTGGTTGGGATTACTCATTGAATGGTTCCATGAACTGTTATACTCTTGTTTTCCTCTTAAAGCTCCCAACCGAAGATATGTATCCTCTTCTGTTCTACTCTGACGTGAGTCTCGTAACTATGTAATAATAAACAATAATGCTGCACTTTGGTGATCTAATGTCTTAATCCCTCGAATTGACAGAGGAAAGAGAGGAGAAGGTGGGTGCATGTGTGTCACAACATGCAAGTTGGGCCCTATGTTTAGGCTTTATTCCTTATCGGCCAATTGCCTCGTTGTAATTCGATCATCATGCATGCAGCTGCTGCTACTGCTTGGTTGTGGAACGATCATCCCATGTCTGCTGAGTGATCCAACAGGAAAGAGACATGCTTAAAGAGAGAGAGACAGACAACAGTGTGCATTGATTGCTAAAGAAAAACAGATGAAGAGAAAGGTTAGTTGTGAATTGGGACGAAGGAGGGGGGAGTGTTCTAGGAGTCCCTTGATTGAGATGGACGATCTAAGAGAAGACATACTCACGGAACCAGAACATCAATGTACCCTTTGGAATAATTCATTTTGTTGTTCATTTTCATTTTTTGCCAAGCATTACAAGTTTTCTTTCTATCTTTCTTTATCAAGTAATAAGACAAGTCTCACACTTCATCAATGCACATTAAGACAAGTTTAACCGAATCTAATGCATTGTGGGGTGTGTTTGACTCCAGTTCATTTGTTTATTGAATTTAACAGTTCAATCGCTGCTATACCCGCTTTAGGTGTCGTAGAAAGGCTGCAACCGCCCTAGGGTCTGGCTGGTATTGCGCCTTCAATGGTTCCATAAAACTGGTATATAGTCTCTTTTCCTGTATGTGCGAGTCACGTATCCATGCAATAATAAACAACCATGAAAAGGACTTGATGATCCAATGTCTCAAACCGTCGTTGAATTGACACAGGAAGGAGAGGCGAAGGTACAGGTGGGTGTGTCATGGCATGGAAGAATTGGGTAATATATATGTTTAGGATTTATCGCTTATCGGCCAATTGTCTCCTTGTTGGATCCTGCTGCTACTGCTTGGTTTGTGGAATGATCATCCCACGATCTTTTGAATGATCCAACACGAAAGAGACATGCCTAGAGAGAGAGAGACAGTGTGCATTAATTGTTTAAGAAAATCAAATGAAGAGGTAAGAGTAGTGGTTAATTGGGAGGAAGGAGTGGGCGTTTCAGGAGTCCCTTGATTGAGATGGGCGATCTAAGAGGAAGCATACTCACGGAACCGGAACATCAATGTACCCTTCGGAATAATTATTCTCGTTCATTTAAAATTTCGTCCAAGGATTACAAATTTTCATAGTGGAGTAAGATACGTTCTCTCTTTTTTCTTTATCAACAAATAAGACTAGTCTCACACTTCATAACTGCATATTAAGACAAGTTTCACTTGAAGCTAAGCCATTGTTTGGAAACGGGTTAGGTGATACATTGACTTACAAGGCTTCCTACAAACTTCATTGATGTTAAGTATGTTGGTATCATAAAATGCTTTGACAAGGATAGAAATGATTAATTATTGACGAAGATTCTAGAGAAAAAGATCAGCTATAGCTATGTTCCATGGTTGGTCCTAACCTCGAAAGATAAGTCGATCATTTAAGATAAAACAAAAGAAAAATGAAGGGGGCAAAAGGAATACTGCCCACTCACGTACACCACCCACCCAGAGTAATAGAAGATGATCTAAGCTTCAAATGGATATTGTGACACCCTTTGCAACACAATGAGAGATTACTCAAAACAAAGTGCGGAATTATCACTAATAACAATATTACCACAAAATAAGGTAAATTAAAAACTGGTCTCCTGACATGATCTCATGTTGAACATATCTCAATTGAAGCCATAAACTATTGCCACTTGTATTTCATTCATATCAAAAGTATTACACATCATTGTTTAGTGGCTATCTAGCCACAACCTATTGCATATGATCACTTATTCTCATATGCAATTCATGTCTGTACAGATAAGCCAAAAACCAAACCGATGTACAATATTCACAAAACACTCCAAGAACCTGAGTGTACGTGGACGACACATATGACTCTATTACTAGACACTGACTGCATATCTATGATCTAACTGCTATAGCTCCTTTAGTTGTCAGTCTCAACCACAAGATATCTATCTCAGCCTGTCTGTCCACCTAAAAAATTGTGAAACCCACGTGGTGAGACCAAACGTCCCAAGGAGAGATATAACTCTCTGCCAAAAACTATTATAATCACATATAAGCTAAACAACAATTTATACTATTAACAGATAAACATATTCAGCTAAATGATATAAGTAAGGTAATTACTATTATTTAAGTAGTTCAAGTATCTACAATTGAATAGTAGATCATCTTATACTTTAAGAAGGAATATAAAGAATATGTATAACTGTTATAAAACAAACAGTATAAGAAACCAAATAAGGGGGTCGTCAAATGTTATTCATATATGAACCTAAGCAATAACACTACATGGTTGTGTTACATCATTAATTATTATGCTCTAAGGATTTGAGGCGTAGCACTCAAATCCAACTGACCACTGTTAACAAAATCAGTACCATACAAATCAATGGAAGAGTTATACTCCATGACCATCACCAATACTACTCGGTCAGTTCGAGTCTACAACGCAGTGACATATAGTCATACTGTAAAGACATCAACTTATAGTCAAAACTATAGTCCTATAAAGACAACAAATCATAGTCAAAGCTATGGTCCTGTAAAACAACTAGCCTACCTTGGTACATGGCACAATGCTAAAGGACAGGCTCACACATGGTCGTTCTATAATAAAACATCATACCAGTATTTCAACAATTTAAGGATGCATGGAGATATCTCCACTTGTACCCCGCATATTCAACAATATGTGATCCAAATTTCTCGTAGGAGTTACTTGTTTTGCCATCCAGCTAGATGCTAACACTGAAGATGGATCTATGACAAAGGGAAACTACATGATTAAGGTTTTACTTTATTAGTTATGCCAATTTGGTGAATTAAGGCTTCATCATACAAGTGGACATACAAAACCCTAATTCAATCTATCAAGCATAACTATTGAAACAATTTCAGAAGATATAAAATGAATAAGGTATGCACTTGTCACATCATCTTAGGGAAACACTATCTCACTTACTTAAACAAGGCCATCAATCATCACCATCTGTTAACCCGACCATATCAGGCTAAACATCATCATCACATCACTGAGGATAATAATCCCTTATCACATCACTAGAGGATATAACCTCACACTAGGCATCAAGCCTTCATTAGGTCATAAGACCAATTACATCATTCTTGTAACTCATTATTATCTCATCATGCCTCATCAGGCATATAGGCATCACTTGTGTCACAACACATATAGATCATAACAATCATTAGCTATGATAATCATCCCTCTTGGAAAATCAATATTATACAAATAGAGAGAGAAAACATCTAAACATGTTAAATACGTTAGGCAATGTAAGCAATACATCATATGTTCCCTCAATTTAGAGTTAGGGTATCATGCTTAACCACATAGGGTTCCATAGCATTATTTATTTACCAATCTCTAGTTTCATTACCTTCCACAATTTTGGAATGTATTAGGGTTAAACACTATAGATTATAACTAAGTGTGCACATTCACATATTTATAATTCTAGTTCATCTCATCAAGGCTCATGGGCATCATCTAGTATCGTTTAATCATCTTCATAGCATTCACAAGCTATGCCACTCAATTATCCTATAAGTTATAACTATACAAGTAGGAGAAAGAGTGAAAGTATAATCACATGCTATTCAACCATGCACGTTCAACAAGTATAACATACCCTACTATTAAGGTTAGGGTTTACTCACCTAGCCATTTAGAGTTTAGATCATGATTATAGAACCAAACCCTAGTTGAGTCACTTCCCATTTTCTTGGAGCTGATTAGGGATGAACATCATTAAATGAATCATGATTAGGTCGTGATATTAGTAACACTAAAAATCTACTATATAAACATGTGCATATGTCATCTTATTATGTCCTTCATGTAATACTACCATGTATCATATATGTATATTGACCATGCATCAATATGGGGTCTCGACCACCTTCAAGGTAGGTGTCATGACTGTGACAAACCAAGGGTCTCGATCACCATTCCACATGGTGTCTCGACCATGAAAAACACATGGTTCTCAAGCCAATTCAACACAACGTTGTGACCCAAAGCAATGCAATCGTCGCGATCCAATTGGGCAAAACATTGCGACCGAGATTAACACTGTGTCACGGTTGAGATCAGCACTGTGTAATGATCGAAAGCAAGGCAACATCATGACTTGAAAAATGGTGTTGCACCCACCATCTCAAAAGGTGTTGCTTTCAACCGTCATAGTAGGGTGTCACAACCAACATCTCAACATATCTCGACCATCTCCAAAGAATAGCATCTCGACGGAAACAGAAGCAAGCGTCTCGACCTACTCAAGACATGGTGTCTCAACCTCCACAAGACATGATGCCTCGACCACCTACAAACCATATGTTACAACCACTAACCATCATGGGTGAAAACCAATCTATAGTTAAGGTTTCAACCATCAACAAAGGTACATGTCACGATCATGACAAAACCAACTCAAAGGAGTATCAACCAAAACACAACTCATGGTCACAATCGTAACACCTAGGTTTATATATATCTCAACCAAAACTTAAAGCAAGATGTATCAGCCTCAACAGAATAAAGTGTCTCGACCCAAAGTAATGTATGGGTGTCTCGACCCACATCTATACATGGGTGTCTCAACCCACATCCATACATGGGTGTCTCAACCTCAACTCATCAAGAGGCATATATGTCTCGACCCAAAATAGAAATCTAAACAATAAGAATACCAAGGGTCACTATGCTCAAAACTTAGGAAATCAAGATCATTCCAACACTAACACAAGTCACCATAAAAGTTATCAAGCCCAAACCACTTAGGAGAGAGAAAGTTGAGCTTCAACATATATGATAAATCTTTCATAACTCTATGGACAACATGATGACTGAAACTTAGTACATGGTAATTCAACCAAAACTTATGATGCATATAAGATCATCCTCTCAAGAAAACTTTAAGAATCGAGTATATGGATTTATGGTTTAGAAAGAGAGCATACTACACAATAATGCTACAAAGTCACAACCCTAAAATCATAAGGACCTCATTTATTATCTTGACCATCATGTTAATGAATCCAAGTATTGTAATTCTTGTAGGCTCATCACCTCCACCCCTATGAAACCAAGAATTGCAATTCTTGTAGGCTCATCACCTCCACCCTATCTAAACAAAACATGGTTATCGACCTCTAACTAAACATATACGACTAAAACATAGGTGTGATGACCACCAAGGTCAAACGATCACAAGAACATTTTACCATCCTCAAATCATGGGTGAACCATAACCAAAACAGTAGGTTATGACCAAGGAATACTCATCAAAACGAAAGAGGACAACTCCATACACATATGATCACCAAAATCCAATACACACATATGATAAAATCTCCAAAAAATAATCTTATTAAGAGAGATAAATTATTATATTTAACATGTGCAAACAACAAAGAAACCCATGTTACACTAAGGTACCCAAATCCCCATTCACAAGGATAGAAATTATAATTAGGAATGAGAGAACTTATCCATCTATTATTCATTTCCAACATCAGGTACAAGAAGAATAGGGTTTGGTATTAAAAGTAAATTTCATAAAATTATCACCACAGATCAAAACCTAAATCATGATAATCCTTCTTAGCATGTTGAGATTATATTTTAGAGGTAGAAATAACAACAAATGAGCAAGATTATGGTGCAAAAAGATAATAGCAGAAAGTTATATAACCAACCTTTTGTGGTGGTTCAAGCTCCAAGAGAAGGAAAGAAGCCTGAACTTGATTAACACTTCGACCACAAAATCACCTCAAAAGAAAAGAGCACCATGGTTAAGAGGTAGCTCAAGAAAGAGGGAAAGAAAACCTAGGACGAACCAAAAGGAAAAAAAAGGAAAGAGAAGAAAACATCCTCCCACTAGTTACCACCATGGTAAAATAACAGTCTAAGGGCCTTTGTGAAGAGGAGTTTCCCTCAAGAGGACCACCAGGGTAGAACCCTAGTCTATGGCCAAGAAAAAGGAAGAAGAAGATGGGGTTTCATGGGGAAAACATGATAAAGAATATAGAACCACTTACCAAGTGAAGAATCACCACCACAAGAGTTGATCTAGTCCAAATCCTTCCTCAAACAAGGTTGATCAGCCACCATGGCTTCAAGATTTGATCACCTTTGCTCCCAAAGCTCGAAGGTTAGTTACAAGGGAGAAGGAAGAGGATGGGCCAAAAAGGAGGCTTGCTAATTAAGGAAAGGGGTTATATACCCAAAGGAGGAGGGAAGTAGGGTATAAGTTAAGTGTCCGCATATAAGAACACTAAGGAACACTTGTCCATCAATAAGATAGCCATGAAACCACTTTATGCATGCATGCACGAGATGGTGATACCATCAATGTTGGGTCTTGACCTCTTTAGGTCCCCAAACCCATTGATTTTAATTGAAACGCATCAAGGGGGTCGAAAAAAGCACCAAACATATGTCTCGATCGAGATAAAAGGACCACCATCAAACTAGATCAAGACACATCACAAAAAGACAACTGTCTTGAACCAAAATAGACCCAAGACCATCATGGTTGGGACAAGAACACCAAGGGGGATATATCGGTCGATACACACCTAAAACACACCTCAAGGTCAAGACTAAGGGTCACTACACTCAATCTTACTCATCTAGGTCGATACCAAGCAAACCCTAAAAACCCTAGTATCAACACATGATGCCACCTCATCAATCTAGGTCTCACAAGGTGACCCATAGCATCATTCTCTCTCTTATGATTCTAAAGAACTAAGGGAACACTAAACATATGATAAATTGCAAGAGAACCCCTCAACTTAGGTTAGTTGCATTTTGGTCCAAAAATCAAGCAAACATAGCTCAAATAACATTCAAATAGGACCAAACTTGAAATATAAGCATGTTACATTATAACAAAACACTTAAAAGGATTACATTAAAGTTATAAGCATCTTGATAGGCAACAGAAGCACAATTTAGTATTAAAATAGGTTTGGGGCCTTAGAAATATGTTTATTGTCTTGGCTTTTTTTAATAACACATAATAACTCCTATTAATACAACACCCCTTTCATCGTTTAACTCAACTAATGCCACAATGCTTACATTTTCTTTTAGATATATTTGAATATGACTTCCTATTCATATTCAAACATGAGCACTAATATTGAAAACACCGTCTATACTATACCATCTACGGGGAAAAATAGTAATTAATTAGCTACACACATTAGATTTGTGCACTTTTTGAGATGAGAAATTGGCACAATACTAGATACACATTCACAAATTGCAAGCATACAAATAAACAGATTGTAGCACTATAAAAACCTCTCCCACCACCCTCTTGTCATCTCTCTCCCGACCTCCCACACCCTAGGTAGTTGTCGCACCCACATCTTTGTCATTGCGCCCACATTACAGCCTTCACAACCACATCTATCTCCATCAACCACAAGCTATGACATCTCCTCACCACCATCAAACATGTGTATTCTCTAGAACTATAAATTTCTCCTTAGGCACCTTTATTCCCATGACCCACCTCGTCGTCGTCAAGCACATACCTTGTGTCATGCTATCCTGATCTGCTGTGACATGTATGCTACCATGATAGAGGTTTCCTTGTGCGACCACTACTAGGATGGTTGTAAGAAAATTAAATGTGTTCATCATCAAAGACATCCCCAACCACTACCTAATAAGGATCCATGCCTCTCTGCTCGGGATGCATTAATACTGAAAAGGAGCACTGCATCACCAGCGGGGATGTATTGGTACCATCATTGGAGCTGATCATTTCCCCCAAAAGTTACATAGCCATTGGGGGCAGTGATCCATTTCTGATGGATGTGATTTATCACATGAGAAAATTCACTAGGGATTAAATACCTAGAGTTTACTTTAGCTTAGTGTAAGATAAACTCACCCACAAGCAGGAAAATCTTAACCAAGTATAGTTTAGGATCAAACCTAAAAGACAATATTTGTAAGAGTATTATGATAGATGTAACCATGCAAGAACAAATGTTTATCATAAAAGGTTGGTTGTTTGTTTGATTATACGAAGATTATAACAATAAAATTAGATTGAGGATTGATAAATCAATGGATGAAAACACTTGGGTGGAATGTGTTTCACCACCGCTATCCAATATTCATTCTCTCACTACATCATATGAAGCATTAAAAATACATATGTTGAGGCCAAAAAAGCCCCCTTATGGTGTTAGGATCAATACATAGACAAATATAAATATATTCTTGCAGTCACATCATCTGGAAATTCTATCCATTCTCCAATAAAATGGTAGAGTGATGCAAATAGACTGATGAGTAGAAAGATGCAAACCAAAGAAAGTGCAGAAAGACACAAATTGACGATATGACACAATGATGCAAACAGACACAAGAGAATAAAGATTCAAACAAATAAAAGAAACAAGTGATGCAAACCCACTTGGGGGGTATTGGTGTAGATGTAGAATATGTGCCTATTATGCATCAACCAATGAAAGGATAGATTAACTGAAACATGGTCCATTTATTTTAAGTTTCTCATGTCTGATAGAGTTAATGAGATCCCTATATCTTATGTTGGTACATGAGGTATGAAACTCAAATTTGCCATGAAAACCAAGGATTTGGGTTAAAATCCTACAAATTTACATAAAATCAAGAAAACTAAAATGTAAGATAGTTCTAAAATAACATGATGGAATTGAATGTAGAACTAGACTAGAAGTTAATTAAAATGTTTCTTGTCCTCGACTAGCATAAATCTAAAATCATCACTAAATGAATAGTTTTAACCTATGTGATTATCTTACCTTCACATGATCCCCATTTATGGCCAAGCTACTCAACTTCCTTACATCATAGAACATATCTATCCATGTCTTTATTTTCAGTTCCATTTTCCAAAAACACTTCTTTATCACTATCCCCAATACAAACACATCTAAGAATTTTTATGAAAGTTCAGAGAATCCCAAAGAACAATGAGTAAGCATATGATCTATGACAAGAATATCATTATGAATCATTCACTATCCTTCTAGGTGGAAAGTGGAGAGAAAAGGGGTTGCGGATGGAAGTTTCATAACTCTCATCTATTCGACTTTAGATTTCATTTACTTGTGCAAATATGCATATTGCAACATTTTTTCTGTGCACATTGTCAACTTTTCCTTTTTATGTACGCCCCTATTACATAGAGAGGAGTATGGAAGAAGTGATAGAGTAGGGAGGCAGTGTGCCACCCAAACTTGGAGTTTTTCTCTTTCAACGACATATTGTTTTCTTTTTTATGGATGAAAGGAAAGAAGATGGAAGAAGAAGTGTAGAATAGGGGTTTGGTCAACATGGAACTTGATTTATGATTTAGTGCACTAGGATGTCCTCCTAGTCCTATTATGCTCAAAAAATGATTTGATAAGGGGGAAGGTGATGATTCCATGAATTTGTTTAACTAGACAGTTAGAAAAATGGTGTATTTGATCCCTATTAGTTTCTCAATTAGTTACAATCTTTCTCAGGGGAACATGATGTTTGGGTTCCAGGGTCACAAGGGGTGATTTCTAGCCATTGATTTGTTTTAAATATTGTTCATTCTGAGGTGTTTCTTCTATTAAGGAAAATTAAGTGATCATACATTCATATATGCATACAAAAATGTGACTTAAAGCTGACTACATAATAGCTTTGATTACTCTAGAAATGATTTTTTTGGAAGAAAGTTAAGCTAAATGCAATGCAGAAATAGAATGATGGGATCATATGTTGTAAACATATAGGTGTAGGTACAAAGTAGAATCCACCCAAACTTAGATATTTTCTCATCCTCAAATAAACACTAAATTCAATTTGGAGGGGAAGAACTTTGCTGGTTGGACCGTGAGCTGAGGTTTCCCTCCATTCAACAAAAATTATTCACCAACAATCAAAATTTTCATGATATGTGATAATTAATTAAATGAAAATATGAAGTAAAACAAAAAAACAAATAGGATAAAAGTAACAATTAGGTTGATTGATAAGAAGCATATTTTTTTAAATTATACGACATATACACCTAAAACTCAATCATGATATGTCATGGGAGAGAGCATGGGAGGTTGGTTGGTTTGTTTGTCTTTCATTGTAAAGCATCATTTGAAATGTTGGTCGTTCACTTCAAATTTACCAGTCATATCACTCTAGATTCTAACACCTCCATGAGAGGATATGTGTTTGATGATGAATGGGCCCAACCATAGGGTTCTGAAATTTCTTAGAAAAAGAGGAAGATGAGAGCTGTGTAGTAATACTTGATATCCAACATGCAAATCTTTCCTTACCATGTGGCCATCATTGAAAATATTTTTGTACTCCTTGTAAATGTGTGCATTCTCGTATGCAGTCGGTCATAGCTCTTCTAGTTCTTGCCGCTAAAGTTCACAAATTTCTTTTGTTGCATGGAGGTCAAAGTTGAGCTATTTGATGGCCCATTGAGCCTTGTCATCAAGCTCCACTGGGAATTGCAAAGACTTCTCATAAATATATAGAAGGGTGTGGTTCCTACTAGGGTCTTTTAAGTAGTTTGGTAAATCTAGAGTGCATCATTCATCCTATGAGCCCGATCTTATTGTATCCTACCAATTGTCTTTTCAAGAATGGCCTTGATTTGTAGATTAGAAACTTTTACTTGACCACTCATTTGACGGTGGTATGGGGTAGTCACACTATGAGAGATACCATACTTGCAAAGGATCACTTTAAAGATTCACCCGAGGAAGTGAAATCCTCCATTATATATGATAGTGTCGAGGACTCTGAAGTGTGAGAATATAATATCTTTGAATAGCTTGATGTTTGTCTTAGAGTTGGTACAAATGGTGAGGATGGATTTGACCCATTTTGAAACGTAACCAACATCAATAATAATATAGGAAAAGCCATAAGAGGAGGGGAATGGACCCATGTAGTCTACACCCCAAACTTCAAAGATCTCCACCTCTTGCCAAAGATTGAGGGGCATCTCATCTCTCTTAGTGATATTACCATATCACTGACATTTGTTTCCAGACATGACATGGATATGAGCAACCTTGAAGATAGAGGGCCAAAATAACCCACATTGAAGGACCTTGATGTGGTCTTTTTGGATCTCATGAGGCCCCGAGTTCGGCTAGAATGACACTGTTCAAGAATAATGGGGGCTTCATATTCAAAGATGCATCAATGGTAAAGATTTTCTAAACATAGCCTAAACAGATAAGGATCATCCCGATAGTAATGTCAGATGTATGACATGAACTTCTTCCTTTCATTCCCTATGCAATCTGGATGAAGGACTCCTATATCTAGGTGATTCACAATATTTGCATACCATAAGGTAAAAGTGAATACTTTTAGCAAGTGGTCATCAAGAAAAAAGTCTTTGATGGGGACTATATGGCTATCTTGGATATGCAATCAAATAATATGATCAACAATAACACTTTCATTTCTCTTATTGTCTTTAATTTCTAGATCAAACTCTTACAATAATAAAATCCATCTAATCCATCTGGGATTTGCACCCACTTTGACATTAAATTCTTGATAGCAACATGATCGGTGTAGATAATCACTTGCAAGTGCATTAGATAGGAGAGAAATTTGATGAAGGCATAACAAATGGAGAGAAGTTTTGATGAGTGCAAACTCATCACCTTTATTTGTATATTTGTTTATCTTTAATTGACATAAATTATTGCTATATGATAGATTTATAATAAATCCTCTTAGTTTATCTCTTCTTTATTTAATTGAGTTTTTACTTGATTTTCATGGGTTTTGTAGGAAAATGTTCACATTACTTCAAAGACCCACAAGACCCAAGAATTAGAGGCTTCATATCTAAATTTCTACCTACCAGCTTTGTTTCATCTCCCAAATGATCAGATCTGTAGCAAAAGGAAACGCCTTCCCAAAACTCCAACTGATCGGTTTGCAACATGAGACGATCATTTCAATCATCCAAGGTATCACCACACCCATTTCTAGGGTTTTGACTTGCTTCCCTTGGACCACACATTTACAATCTTGAGCCAATTGTCTCACTTCTCAAAATAATTGGATCGCCGCTAGGTCCAGACAAAGATGGGATGAAGGATGTCAACATTTTAGTTTTGGTCAAGAAATTTAGTGAATGCCAAACTTTCTGTTTCACCATCGAGTCAAGCACATCGGTAATTGCATTAAAGATGGAACACTAATTCCATTGACCCACACCCACACAGATCTGAATCGATCAATTTAGACTGTGAATTGGTCGGTCCGGGCCCCAACATAAGCACATTTTAGAAGCATCCAATCATTCCTGTTCTCAACCCTCTTTAGGGTTTCCACCCCCTCCTATCCTTATAGAAGGAGGGGGAGTCCAAAGCAAAAGGGATCCCTTTGTTATCTAGTTTTTACTTCTGATCTTTACATTATGTCTGAGTAGTCCCCTTCTGAGGCATGGGGGCTAGTCCCATATCTTGTTAAAAACATGATGCAATCAACTCCTTATTTCAATAAAAGAATGATTCTTCTTTTATTTTTGTTTTGATCAATGAATGAATTGATATATTGTCGTGGGGAGATATGACCATGGATCCCCATAAGAAAGAACTCATAATCCCTTAATTATGATTATTATTCTTTTATTCTTTGATCATTTACTTATTTATCTAGTAGTAAGATTGTATTCTTGAAGGGGTGTTGAGACCTAAGGCCCTCACAAGGATGAACTCATGATCTTCTTAACATGACCAACTGATTTAAGATAATGATCTTTCTACTCATTTAAAGTGACCACTTGATCCATGGGTTCAAACACGATTTAAGAATCATGTGTATCTTGATGAGACCTTAGACAAGTATGTGTTGGACAGTTGGATTAGGATCCACAAATGTTGTGACCAACAAGTTTGCGGGAACTACAACTCTTATGCGACTGTGCTCTGTAAGGACATAACCACATGGTCCTAATTTGATTATCAAAATCTTAGAGTTGATTACTTGAGTAAAAGCATGGTTGTTAATGGTGATCCCTCAGATCCCCAGTTCTTTTTATTATTGATCTTAATTTATTACTTTTGCACTTTATTTCTGTTCATAGCATAACCAAACTCTCAATAATCAGGATTTCCTTTCTTGTTTCTCACGATCTGATTTGGATTTTAACCACCTTATTCTGTTGTTCCTTGGGATTCAATACCTTACTACCATAAGGTTAAACTTTATGACTTGTCTTGATATTTGGTGTGCAAAATGACATGCATCAAGTTCCTTTTTAGTATTTACATAGTTTCTCTATGTGTCTTCCAACATCTTGCTGGCATAGTAGATGACATGATTCTTCTTGTCGCCATGTTGCTCCAAAACTACAATTACAACATAGACATTGGCATGATGCATGATTCTCAAAGAAAGAGACCATTATGGGGTGTAGAGGATGGGGGTGGAGGTGAGGACTTCCTTCAAAATAGTGAATCTATTCATATAGTAAGAGTCAAAGACAAATTCCACATCCTTCTAGAGCTGATTTGTAAGAGGTTTAATGATTTTGTTAAAATCATGTATGAACCTCCTATTGAATTTGGCATGTCCCAGAAATCCTTGAATTACTTTGATAGTGTTTGCATGAGATAGGTTGGAAATCACTTTGTTCTTTTCATTGTAGACCTTGATGCCTCTGGGCTAATAGAATGTCGTAGAACAATGCCCTCCATCACCATGAAGTGGGATTTTTCAATTAAGACCCGTATGTTCTTCTTCACAACATTTTAGAAGTAGGGACAAATGGTGCAGGCATGTGTTAAAAGAATCTCCATCGACTAACAATTCATCCATGAGGAATTTCCACTATTGTCTTAGTAAGGCTGTAAAAGATAGAAGACAAACAATGCTAGAATGTGATGAGTGCATTTCATAATCCAAAGAGCATCTGGAGGAAGGCATACATGCCAAAGGATAATGTGAAGGTATCCTTTTCTTGATCATTGGGGTGAATGAGAATCTGATGGAACCCAAAGTATCCATCCATGTAATAGAACAAATCCTAGTGTGCATGCCTCTCCAAGATTTGATCGACAAAATGAAGTGGTAAGTGGTGCTTTTTAGTTGCATTGTCGAGCTTACAATAGTCAATACACATGCACGACATGTTATTAATGTGGGTAGAGATAAACTCATTCTTCTTTTTTAGATCAATTATAGTTCCCCCTTTATTTGATACTACTTGCGTAGGACTTACCTAAGGTGAATGAGAGTTGGGATAGATGATCCCAGTAAACAATAGTTTTAATACCACCATGCACACAACTTCCTTCAGAATAGGGTTCATCTTGCATTAAGGATTGATGAATGTCCTGTATTTGTCAACCATATTGATTCAGTGCATGTAAAGGGATGGTCTAACTCCAATCAGGTTGGTTATTTTGTATCCTACTACCTTATGTCTCTTCCTCAGTTCTATCAACAACTTGTCTTATTGCCATGTAGTGAGATTTTCATTATGATTGTAACGACAGTCGCCAAACCGACAAACAAATCCTTACTAATTAAGAGGAATAAACATAAACAACGGATTCACAAAAATCACTAAAAATTAAAACCATTTTGCAAGGAGATCCTTGTCCGGAAAACTTTTACTGAAAGATCCAAAACTTATATATATCATGATTTACATTGTACAACATTACTTCATCTCATCTCGAGGATGTCATATAACAGTTGCTCTATCAAAACACATACTGGAGCAACATAAAACCTCAAGGCATTCTAGCCAAAATCTCATATTATTCATGAAATCAATATGAACCAACTCCAAGGACCTGAGAGTACATAGATGACACATAAGACTCCCATCTACAAGACACGACAGACAATACACTCAACCTGAGCTGTCACTGTTGTCCCTGTTGTTGTTGTTCTTTCTCTACGGTACAGTCTCAATCCCCCTCGTGCACGTCCACCTAAAAAAATGTGCATCCCACGGGGTGAGACAATTGTCCCAGCGAGAGATATAATTCTCCACCAACAATGTTATTATCACAGTTAAATAGTATTATACTGAGGAGAGGATAAGTAGTTTAGAATATTCTCATATTTTAAAGCATTGCAACTATCTATGATAGAACAGTAAATCATCAATTCACTTTATAAGGAATATGAAGAACATGCATATCATTTACCCATCATACTATATCAACATCTCAAGCTTATCCTGTGATACTCATTATCATGGTATGACATCCATGAATCATTCTCATTTCTATCTGTTGGCCTCAGCCAATCTGCTAACCAAATATTGAATTGTACCAATCATGTGAATGTGCATCATCATAATCAGTTCCGGGTATTGGCTTTGCCAATCTTGTGTAACTATTTCAGGTATTGGACTATGCCAATCCTTTGATAACAACCAGGTGTTGGGTTATTACCAACCCTATGATAACAACCAGACATTGGGTTATTACCAATCCTGTTATTAACAGCCAGTTATTGGACTCTACCAATCCTGTGATTAACAACCAGGTATTGGACTCTACCAATCCTGTGATTAACAACTAGGCATTGGGTTATTACCAATCCTATGATAGCTAGGTATTGGGTTATTTCCAATCCTATGATTAACAACCAGGTATTGGACTCTACCAATCCTGTGATTAACAACCAGGAATTGGGTTATTACCAATACTGTGACAACCAGGTATTGGGTTATTACCAATCTTGTAATTAACAGCCAGACATTGGGTTATTACCAATCCGGTGAATAACTACCAGGTATTGGATTCTACCAATCCTGTGATTAACATCCAGGTATTAGACTCTACCAATCCTGTGATTAACAGCCAGGAATTGGGTTATTAGCAATCATGTGACAGCCAGGTATTGGGTTATTACCAATCATGTGATTAACATCCAAGTATTGGACTCTACCAATCCTGTGATTAACAACCATGCGTTGGGTTATTACCAATCCTGTGAGTGTTGCATCTAGGCATCGAGGTTTCCCAATCTTGTAGTTTTATTCCAGGTATTGGTCTATGCCAATCATGTGAGTGTTGTATCCAGGCATCAGGTTTTCCCAATCCTATAGTTTTATTCTAGGTATTGGTCTATGCCAATCCTGTGACATTATTCCAGGCATTAGACTTTGCCAATCCTATGCATCTATTCTAGGCATTGGACTTTTCCAATCATGTGCATCTATTCCAGGCATTGGACTATGCCAATCATGTGCAACTCATCACTGAATACCACATCACCCTCACTAGGCATTATACCTTGGCCAAGCCATCATACTTATTCACATCCTTTACAAGTATTCATCTTATCTCCTTTAAGCATATTAAAAAAACTATAGCCCTTATTTCTCTATAAGCTTAAAGCATATGTGATTAATATTTCATTATTATTATTGTATCCATTTATTATTAATATTATGTTACTAAGTTTCCATTTCTTAGTTTATTTGAACATTATCATTTCTGACATGACACTTTTATAAACATCTTGTTACCTCTCACTAGGCAACAACAAATCACATGGCTCACAAGGCCCATTAAACATCTTGTCACCTATCACTAGGCAATGGCTCACAAGGCCTATTAAACATATTGTCACCTCTCACTAGTCAACAACTATTTACATAGCTCACACATTTGAATTTTCCAACCATCATCAATTGATTTGGACTCATCTCAGGTTGAGGCATTGTTGATATAAGGTTGTCCATTATTAATCACTTTAGGTATTTCACCTATCAAAGTATTAGACACACCATTACTTGGTGTTACACTCATCACTCCTAAGAGTGTCTTGACCTCACCTTTGCAAGGTGTCTCGGGTTAGAGGTGTACATATGTTCACCATATCGGGTTGTAGTTGTATATACACCACCATATCGGGTTGGAGGTGTATAAGCACTCACCATATCGGGCTAGAAGTATATGAACACCTTTCATATCAGGATAGAGGTGTTTGTATGTGTTACCCATGTCGTGCATGAGGTATTAAGCCTTCACCATGTCAGGCTAAAGGTGTATTCAATCACCATATCAGGTGGCTAACCATCTAGGGTTGGCCATGACGGGTTAGGGTTTGCCATATCGGGTTACCTCTTACTCTTGAATCCATACCTCATATCATGCAATAGGGTTTACTTAATCGTTCCTATCATGCACCATATGTGTGTACTTCATGATACCAAGTACCAATGATATACTATAAGATCATATCGTGCAATAGCACTTGCTATTCTTTACTCATCTCGGATTACCCAAATTAGGGTTTCATATCAACTTACAAGTATACATTTAACCTTGTATCGTTCATGGAGTCTATACATGACTCCCTATCATACACGAGGTGTATACTACATCCCCATATCGTGCAATAAGGTATAAAATCATATCCATATCATTTTAGTGAAGTAGGTGCATCATCATATCAGGTTAGTGGTGCTTGCTTGCGTGCTTGCACCCGATATCACTTTTATAAAGTGATACCATCATATTAAAGCTCTATACCTTGGTTATAACTATTATAGTTCTTGGAAACAGGTCTAAGAAACTACTAGAAATCATAATTTCATCAACTATTAGGAAATTTCAGAATTAAAAGTAGATAATTAAATATAGCAATTTAGGTGATGAATAATAACATGGTTGAGTTCAAGTTATATAACCCACCTTAAGAACAACTTCAAAGCTCCAAGCTCCAAAGATACACGTTCCTAAGGTTGAAGATGACTTATAAAAAGTCCAAGGCTCGTTCACAACTCCTTCATATACAAGGAATCATCATGGATAAGCAATTGGTGAAGAAGAAAAGAAAAGAAGATCAAAACCCTAAAATCATACTTCAATCCAAGGTTGAAGATGATCATGGCCTCACCTTAGGGTTAAGTATTGAGCTCCTTCTGGATCTAGCACCTTTGCATGATACACGATATGCCACCACTTGTGGCCGATATCCTCCTCACATGGGGCCAAAAAACACTTCACTATGGCCGATATCACCCTATTTGGGGATATAATCTTGCTATGGGTGATACCCAAAGTCCATGCACGATACCACATTACTCCTACATGATAAAAGAGATCTATGCACGATACCTTAGGGTAGGAGGGTGGTAAGGGTCACAAAATTGCACTAAGGGATGAAACTAGGGGTATATATACTTGTTGCTCATGAAGGAAGGTAAAAATGAGGTGTCATCAATTTGAGCTAGTAGGTGCCACGTGTCCATGCATGGATGGCTCATGTACATGCATGCATCAACATTTATCTTGACATGCAAAATAGTTGAGGGTGATCTAGGGATAAAGATTCGTCCATTACATATCCCTTTGATTAATATATATCAATTAATTCATCACTTTATGCACAACTCGTCACAACTTTACTAAGGAAGTTGTAACCCGACACAACTCACCTCGTTGAGGTGCTTTGCACAATATGGCCTTTTCCAAGAGTTCACAAAATGATTTGAGGCTCCTCCTATGGCTCCTTGGCCGACAGGTACTCATATATAAGCTTTTCAACTTGATACAACTCAAGTTAAGCTTTCATATTCAACCCTTTCCTTGGTCATTTCATCACCAAAATAACCATCATTCATAATGGAATCAAACATGGTGTCTCCTTCTTTATATGTCATCTAAATGATACTAGGAGGGAGTAGGGACACTCTAGAGATTGTAATTTTCATATCAACCCCACATTTTGGGTAAATTACAATTTGTACCAAAATTGGTGCATAAGGTACCAACATTGTTTAAACAAGTTCAAACTTGGAATTTGGGCTTTCCAAAAACCACCAACTTGCATCATTCTCTCTATAATGATGCTAAAACACATGAGGCATGTTCAACATATGACATATTGCAATATAACCCCTCAACTTGGGTAAATTACACTTTTTTCCAAAATAAAGGAACATTGCTCAAACAACATTCAATCATGACCAAACTTAGAACATAAGTGTGTCACATGATAACAAAACACCTTAGAGGATTATATTAATTTTCTAAGAAACTTACTTAGCCAAAACAAATAGGGTTACCTCGTAACCCTGGTCAGGGTCCTTACAGGTTATAAACCCCTAAGAAGGATTTCGTCCCCGACATCCCAATAAAGGGAGACAGATATTATTCATTCATCATATCATTAAGTCTCTACATAACATCTTAATGTTATGGAGATACCATAGAACTTCAATCACCACAATGTTCTTCTACACATGGTTATTATAGAACCTGTCACACAGGACACATACTCCACTGTCCTTTTCATTATTGACTATAGAGTCAACTATATGTCAGGTAATACTTTTCTTAGTCAGAGAAACATTATACATACCTTATTTAATTCAGGTGTCAAACCTCACTGATTTGTCACCTTTCTCAACTTACAACTTTATGTGACATGATTCTTGATTCTGGGGAGTCTTCCATATTCCTCATTCAGTTTAGCATTTCACTTCCAAGGAAAGACCAGAGTTATGTTTTATCACCCACTTGTGACTACAAATCTTATCATATATCTGTTGTGCCATCTAATCTGTTGACACAACACCAAACTTTCGTACTGCTTGTACTAACTATCTCATTAATTGTACATACTCTTTTCATAAGGGGAGGTTACATATCAGTTAAGAACTTATCTTAGAGGTATCTTTAGATGTTATGTATACATTGCCTTAACAGATCTAGATAGGGGTATTCTAAGGAATTATTTTTAGCTTGATAATCTTTTCCCACAATAACTTTACAATTGTTCCTTCAATTAGTATATCTTTACTAAAGTTATGTTTATGCAGAGCATAAACCCTTAACATGTGATGCCCATACTATTTTATGTAACTAGACTGATTTCAAAGTTGGCCATTCCAGGTAACCAACATTAATCATATAATTAGGAGTTATGTTTTTGTTACTTTGCCATATCACCTAATACTTCTTAGATACCAGAATTTCTTACCTTGGTATCCATCACATGTGTCGAAAACATATCACATCCTCATCATTTCCATCTCTCTATTGTTTTTACCAAAGCCACACATATAAAAGGATCTTTCTTTCATCTTTGGGACATTATTTATTACACATATCTTTACCTCAGAACCAAAGTCCAAGATGAACTGATACTTTTCTAAGTTACCATCATTAGAACACTTTTAACTCATGCACATCAAGTTTCATAAGACTCACTTGATTGCCATATCCCTGAAAGGAAAGAACACAAAGAATCATATTCCTCTTATCACCCCATTATTACCTTGGGTTTTTTTATCAAAGAGAAGGGATTATCATCTCCTCTAATTATAGCATGAACTTTCAACTGTTCATGAGTCAGTTACTCTATTTTCATCCTAGGTTCCTTGCCTTCAGCATAGGAATTATAGTGATGATTACATGTCACCACCTCTCAGTATCATCATCATCATGAATACTAGATCTGGGTATTCCAACCCTTAGTTCATTACTGAACATTGTTACCTCTCACTGGGTAACTGTTACCTTAAGGTCCTCAGACCAAGGTATACATTATACTAAACATCTTTTTTAGTTTAAAAGTTGATATGTTGATTAACTCAGATTCACGTATATATCAATTACGATGTGGTAGAAATATCCATGCCACATCTTCTACCTCATTAAGCTCTTTAGATTGTCTCAAAATGACTACTTGATCAGAGTAATCAGAATGATAACAATCTAAGAGTTCCATACTTTATGTATCTCCAATAATTGTATACCTGGATAGGGTATACAAGTACTGAGATTAGGTAGTATGCACTTTATTTACTATCATTTTCCTTACTTTTCATATCATCACAAACACATGATTTAACATTCTTGGACTTTCTCCAGGCATCACTTCTATATCTCATCCTCTTTCACACAGATAAGAGCAATTATAGAACATTTAAAAGAATACTAAATAGAATATAAAGTCTAGTTCTAATCATTTCTTCCCTATGTTCCCATAGAGCAATCGATAAGGAATTCAATAATAGCAATCCTTTTTAGGATTATCAGATAGCATCAAGATAAGGCATATCGAAATGAAAAAGCTTTATTCGAATGTTACCCCTCGTGGTCATCCACCGCTTTAGGTTGACTCAAACATAGAGTCTAGTTGTTTCATGTTGTTTCTTTTGCCTTTTTACACTATTATGTTGTAACTTTTGTAAGCCCTGCTGAGTCTGCCTCAGTTGTTGGGTCATTTACTCCCTTCTTTTTGAATAAAAGGGTTTAGTATGCTTAACATGTCCATGTCTTATCCTCATACCATAGTCTTATCGATCTCATTACCGATGTAGAAGCTAAGTCTGGAGTTCTTATAGGTGGAAAGTTAGGACTTTTGCCTTTACTTAGTGACTACTCCCCTAGTGCACTAGGGATTTATTACACTAATGGTACGAAGGTGTTGGCTTTTTAGAAAAACTAGGAAAATGTCTCTAGAATTATAGAGACCTTTCCTCAATTCTCAGCTTATTGCCCCTCCTTGGGCACTACCATTACAGATGTACTATCTGTCTATACTTATGGAAGAGTCTACTTTCTTTCCATATGTCATTCCTTCCCACATTTTCCACTGTTCCAACATGACTATGTCATTCAGGAACCTTTTCAAAACCCAAAGTTTCTATATTGAGGACTGGTAACCTCGGTTGTAATGCTAGTATCCAGTCTATTATATGCATCATTGTTGTCCTCACTTGCCTCACTAGAGCATAAAAAGGCAGGATTCTCTATCTTGATTGTGTCAAGATGGGAATTCTTAGGCACTCATTCTTCTCTTGCCTGATCCCTTGCACCCTCTCCTGATGCAACAACATTGCTCTCAGAAATGTGTTCCTCGTGTTCCCCAATCATTTATAAACTTTACCCTTTCTTCTACATAAGCAGAAGTCACTATAGGGTATACTGGAGGACACTAACACAGACTCAACACCTTAGTCCTATGTCTCTATAGGCTCAGCGAACCTTAAGCTCTGATACCAAACTTGTAACGGCAGTCGCCAAACCGACAAACAAATCGTTACTAATTAAGCGGAATAAACATAAACAACGGATTAACAAAAATCACCAAAAATTAAAACCATTTTGCAAGGAGATCCTTGTCCAAAAAACTTTTATTGAAAGATCCAAAACTTATATATATCATGATTTACATTGTACAACATTACTTCATCTCATCTCGAGGATGTCATATAACAATTGCTCTATCAAAACACATACTGGAGCAACATAAAACCTCGAGGCATTCAAGACAAAATCTCATATTATTCATGAAACCAGTATGAACCAACTCCAAAGACCTGAGAGTACAGAGATGACACATAAGACTCCTATCTACAAGACACAACATACAATACATTCAACCTGAGCTGTCACTGCTGTCCCTGTTGCTATTGTTCTTTCTCTACAGTACAGTCTCGATCCCCCTTGTGCACGTCCACCTAAAAAAAATGTGAATCCCACGGGGTGATACAATTGTCCCAGTGAGAGATATAATTCTCCGCCAACAATGTTATTATCACAGTTAAATAGTATTATACAGAGCAGAGGAGAAGCAGTTTAGAATATTCTCATATTTTAAAGCATTGCAACTATTTATGATAGAGCAGTAAATCATCTATTCACTTTATAAGGAATATGAAGAACATGTATATCATTTACCCAACACACTATATCAACATCTCAATCTTATCCTATAATACTCATTATCATGATATGACATCCATGAATCATTCTCATTTCTATCTGTTGGCCTCAGCCAATCTGCTAACTAGATATTGAATTGTACAAGTCATGTCAATGTGCATCATCATAATCAGTTCCAGGTATTGTCTTTGCCAATATTGTGCAACTATTTTAGGTATTGGACTATGCCAATCCTTTAATAACAACCAGGTGTTGGGTTATTACCAACCCAGTGATAACAGCCAAGCATTGGGTTATTACCAATCCTGTGATTAACAACCAAGTATTGGACTCTACCAATCCCGTGATTAACAACCAGGTATTGGACTCTACCAATCCTATGATTAACAACCATGTATTGGAATCTACCAATCTTGTGATTAACATCCAGTCATTGGGTTATTACCAATCCTGTGACAGTCAGGTATTGGGTTATTACCAATCCTGTGATTAAAAGCCATGTATTAGACTCTACCAATCCTGTGATTAACAACCAGACATTGGGTTATTCGTGTGACAGCCAGATATTGGGTTATTAACAATCCTTTGATTAATAGCCAGGCATTGGGTTATTACCAATCCTATGATTAACAACCAGGTATTGGACTCTACCAATCCTGTGATTAACAACTAGGTATTGGACTCTACCAATCTTGTGATTAACAACCAGACATTGGGTTATTACCAATCCTGTGACAGCTAGGTATTGGGTTATTACTCATCCTATGATTAACAACCAGGTATTGGACTCTACCAATCCTGTGATTAACACCTAGGCATTGGGTTATTACCAATTCTGTGAGTGTTGCATCCAGTCTTCGAGTTTTCCCAATCCTGTAGTTTTATTCCAGATATTGGTCTATGCCAATCTTGTGAGTGTTGTATCCAGGCATCAGGTTTTCCCAATCCTGTAGTTTTATTCCAGGTGTTGGTCTATGCCAATCCTATGACATTATTCCAGGCATTAGACTTTGCCAATCCTGTGCATCTATTACAGGCATTGGACTTTGCAAATCATGTGCATCTATTCCAGGCATTGGACTATGCCAATCCTGTGGAACTCACCACTGAATACCACATCACCTTCACTAGGCATTATACCTTGGCCAAGCCATCATACTTATTCACATCCTTTACAAGTATTCCTCTTATCTCCTTTAAGCATATTCAAAACACTATTGCCCTTATTTGGCTATAAGCATAAAGCATAAAGCATGTCTGATTAAGATTTCATTATTATTATTGTATCCATTTATTATTAATATTATGTTACTAAGTTTCCATTTCTTAGTTTATTTGAACATTATCATTTCTGACATGACACTTTTATAAAAATTTTGTTACCTCTCACTAGGCAACAACTAATCACATGGCTCACAAGGCCCATTAAACATCTCGTCACCTCTCACTAGGCAACAACTAATCACATGGCTCACAAGGCCTATTAAACATCTTGTCACCTCTCACTAGGCAACAACTATTTACATAGCTCACACATTTGAATTGTCCAACCATCATCAATTGATATGGACTCATCTCTGGTTGAGGCATTGTTGATATAAGGTTGTCCATTATTAATTACTTTAGGTATTTCACCTATCAAAGTATTAGCCACACCATTACTTGGTGTTACACTCATCACTCCTAAGAGTGTCTTGCCCTCACCTTTACAAGGTGTCTGGGGTTAGAGGTGTACATATGTTCACCATATCGGGTTGTAGTTGTATAAACACCACCATATCGGGTTGGAGGTGTATAAGCACTCACCATATCGGGATAGAAGTATATGAACACCTTTCATATCGGGCTAGAGGTGTTTGTATGTGTTACCCATGTCGTGCATGAAGTATTAAGCCATCACCATGTCAGACTAAAGGTGTATTCAATCACCATATCGGGTGGCTCACCATCTAGGGTTGGCTGTGACGGGTTAGGGTTTTCCATATTGGGTTACCTCTTACTATTGAATCCACACCTCATATCGTGAAATAGGGTTTACTTAATTGTTCCTATCATGCATCAGATGTGTGTACTTTATGATACCAAGTACCAATGATATACTATAAGATCATATTGTGCAATAGCACTTGCTATTCTTTACTCATCTTGGGTTACCCAAATTAGGGTTTCATATCAACTTACAAGTATACATTTAACCTTGTATTGTGCATGGAGTCTATACTTGACTCCCTATCGTGAAAGAGGTGTATACTACATCCCCTTATCATGCAATAAGGTATAAAATGATATCCATATCATTTTAGTGAAGTAGGTGCATCATCATATCGGGTTAGAGGTGCTTGCTTGTGTGCTTGCACCCGATATCACTTTTATAAAGTGATACCATCATCTTCAAGCTCTAGACCTTAGTTCTAACTATTATAGTTCATGGAAACAGGTCTAAGAAACTACTAGAACTCATAATTTCATCAACTATTTCAGGAAATTTAGGAATTAAATGTAGATCATTAAATATAACAATTTAGGTGATGAATAATAACATGGTTGAGTTCAAGTTATATAACCCGCCTTAAGAACAACTTCAAAGCTCCAAGCTCCAAAGATCCACATTCCTAAGGTTGAAGATGACTTATAAAAAGTCCAAGGCTCGTTCACAACTCCTTCATATACAAGGAATCATCATGGATAAGCAATTGGTGAAGAAGAAAAGAAAAGAAGATCAAAACCCTAAAATCATACTTCCATCCAAGGTTGAAGATGATCATGGCCTCACCTTAGGGTTAAGTATTGAGCTCCTTCTTGCTCTAGCACCTTTGCACGATACATCACATCACTTGCACGATATGACACCACTTGTGGCCGATATCCTCTTCACTTGGGGCGAAAAACACTTCACTATGGTTGATATCACCCTTCTTAACCGACATCACCGTACTTGGGCGATATAATCTTTTGCTATGGGCGATACCCAAAGCCCATGCATGATACCACATTACTCCTGCATTATACAAAAAATCTATGCATGATACCTTAGGGTAGGAGGGTGGTAAGGGTCACAAAATTGTACTAAGGGATGAAACTAGGGGTATATATACTTGTTGCTCATGAAGGAAGGTAAAAATGAGGTGTCATCAATTTGAGCTAGTAGGTGCCACGTGTCCATACATGGATGACACATGTACATGCATGCATCAACATTTATCTTGACATGAAAAACAGTTGAGGGTGATCTAGGGATAAAGATTCGTCCATTAAATATCCCTTTGATTAAGATATCAATTAATTCATCACTTTATGCACAACTCATCACAACTTTACTAAGGAAGTTGTAACCCGACACAAATCACCTCTTTAAAGTTCTTTGCACGACATGGCCTTTTCCAAGATTTCAAAAAAATACCTCCTATGGCTCCTTGGCCGATAGACACTCATATATAAGCTTTTCAACTTGATACAACTCAAGTTAAGCTTTCATATTCAACCCTTTTCTTGGTCATTACATCACCAAGATATCCATCATTCATAATGGAATCAAACATGGTGTATTCTTCTTTATATCTCCTCTACATGATACTAGGAGGGATTAGGGACACTATAGAGGTGTCAATTTACATATCAACCCAACATTTTGGGTAAATTACAATTTGTACCAAAATTGGTGCATAATGTACCAACATTGCTCAAACAAGTTCAAACATGAAATTTGGGATTTCCACAAGCCACCACCTTGGATCATTCTATTTATAATGATGCTAAAACACATGAGGCATATTCAACATATGACATATTGCAATATAACCCCTCAACTTGGGTAAATTGCACTTTGGTCCAAAATAAAGGAACATTGCTCAAACATCATTCAATCAGGACCAAACTTGGAACATAAGTGTGTCACATGATAACAAAACACCTTAGAGTATTATATTAAAGTTCTAAGCAACTTACTTAGCCAAAACAAATAGGGTTACCTCATAACCCCGGTCAGGGTCCTTACAAGTTATAAACCCCTAACAAGGATTTCATCCCCAAAATCCCAGGTAAAGGGAGACAGATATTATTCATTCATCATATCATTAAGTCTCCAAATAACATCTTAATGTTATGGAGATACCATACAACTTTGATCAACACAAAGTTCTTCCACACATGGTTATTATAGAACCTGTCACATAGGACACATACTCCATTGTACTTTTCATTATTGACTATAGAGTCAACTCTGTGTTAGGTAATACTTTTCTTAGTCAGAGAAACATTATACATACCTTATTTAATTCAGGTGTCAAACCTCACTGATTTGTCACCTTTCTCAACTTATAACTTTATGTGACATGATTCTTGATTTTGGGGAGTCTTTCACATTCGTCATTCAATTTAGCATTTCACTTCCAAGGAAAGACCAGAGTTCCATTTTGTCACCCACTTGCGACTACAAGTCTTATCATACATCTGATGTGTCATATAATCTGTTGACACAACACCAAACTTTTGTACTTCTTGTACCAACTATCTCATTAATTATACATACTCTTTTCATAAGGGGAGGTCACTTATCAGTTAAGAACTTATCTTAGAGGTATCTTTAGACGTTATGTATAAGTTTCCTTAACAAATCTAGATAGGGGTATTCTAAGGAATTATTTTTAGCTTGATAAGATTTTCCCAAAATAACTTTACAATTGTTCCTTCAATTAGTATATCTTTACTAAAGTTATGTTTATGCATAGCATAAACCCCTAACATGTGATGTCCATACTATTTTATGTAACTAGACTGATTTCACAGTTGGCCATTCCAGGTAACCAACATTAATCATCTAATTAGGAGTTATGTTTTTTTTACTTTCCCATATCACCTGATACTTCTTAGATACCAGCATTTCTTACCTTGGTAACCATCACATGTGTCGGAAACACATCACATCCTCATCATTTCCATCTCTCTATTGTTTTTACCAAAGCCACACATATAAAAGGATCTTTATTTCATCTTTGGGACATTATTTATTACACATATCTTTATCTCAGAACCAAAGTCCAAGATGACTGATACTTTTCTAAGTATCCATCAATTGAACACTTTTAACTCATGCACATCAAGTGTCATAAGACTCACTTTATTGCCATGTCCCTGAAAGGAAAGAACACAAAGAAACATATTCCTCTTATCACCCCATCATTACCATGGGTTGTTTATCAAAGAGAAGGGATTATCATCTCCTTTAATTATAGCATGAACTTTCAATTGTTCATGAGTCATTTACTCTTATTTCATCCTAGGTTCCTTGCCTTCAACATAGGAATTATAGTGATGATTACATGTCACCACCTCTTAGTATTATCATCATCATGATTACTAGATTTGGGTATTCCAACCCTTAGTTCATTACTAAACATTGTTACCTCCCACTGGGTAACTGTTACCTCAAGGTCCTCAGGCCAAGGTATACATTATACTAAACATCTTCTTTTGTTTAAAAGGTATTCTGTTGATTAACTCAGATTTACCCATATATCAATTAGGATGTGGTAGAAATATCCATGCCACATCTTCTACCTCATTAAGCTCTTTAGATTGTCTCAATATGACTACTTGATCAGAGTAATAAGAAAGATAACAATCTAAGAGTTCCATACTTTCCCTATCTCCAATAATTATATACCTGGACAGGGTATACAAGTACTGAGATTAGGTAGTATGCACTTTATTTACTATCGCATTCCTTACTTTTCATATCATCAAAAACACACGATTTAACATTCCTGGATTTTCTCCAGGCATCACTTCTATATCTCATTCTCTTTCACATAGATAAGAGCAATTATAGAACATTTAAAAGAATATTAAACAGAATATAAATTCTAGTTCTCATCAATTCTTTCCTATGTTCCGATAGGGAAATCAATAAGGAATTCAATAATAACAATCCTTTTTAGGATTATCAGATAGCATCAAGATAAGGCATATCAAAATGAAAAAGATTTATCCGACTGTTACCCCTCGCGGTCATCCACCGCTTCAGGTTGACTCAAACATAGAGTCTAGCTATTTCATGTTGTTTCTTTTGCTAAAAAGGTGTACATGGAGTCCTATACAATACAAAGGGAGGGTTAACTACAAAAAACCCCATTGTGTTTTGGTTAACGGGTCTAAGCCTTTATAACTTTCAAGTTTAGCCCTTACATTACCATCTAATCTACTAGCCAAAATCTCAAAAACATCAAACATATCAGTAGCCTGACCCCCATGTAGCCTGGTATTTCTTTCATACCAAATATAGTAGACAACAACAACAACTTCCGTTCAACCAAAAGCTCTCATGCTAGTGCTCCTATTGGTCTTCATCCATATCCACTTCAGTCCATCCTCCAAGAGACAAGGAGGACAACCCCCCAACCATTTTTAAGGGCCCATCCGCATCAAATGTAGCGAGAAAAACTGCAATGAAAAAAGAGATGCTCATGTGTTTCAACATCAACCCCACAAAGTAAACATAAAGGGCAGACATTAATGCCCCAAACAGCAAGCCTATCTGTAGTGGGTAGGCACCCAAGAATAGCCCTGTACAGAGTGCATGTTACAACCCCAATTTTTGGGTTCGTTTGGTGAGAAATGTGATTTCTCATAATAAAGATACATGAACAAATAATGATGTATTTTGATTGAATGCATGAATAGCCTTGATGATTGTGTTGTGGGCTTTATTGGCTATTGGGCCCAATAACAAGGAAATTCAATTAATTAATGAATAATTGAGAATAGAGGAAAGAAAAGTGTGGAAACCTCTAGAAGGCAAATCCAAAGAGGGATTTCGTGCCTCTTGGGTTCCTTGTATTCCAAGGAGTCCAAAGTTGCAAAAATAAAGCAACAAGGAAAGAAAAGATCAATTAAAAATTTCTTTATTAAGAAAGAAATTGAAAACAATGATAAATGTGGGAAATAAGTGGAAAGAGGAATAATTGGGTTATCTTTGGTGGAATTTCATATCCCAAGGATTCCTAATGTTAAAAGGAATACCAATGAGGAAAATAAAAGAGAAATCCTCAAAAGGAGATATTTTAATAAAGAAATAAGTGAGAAAATGAGAAATAATGGATAAAAGATAAGAAAAGGGCTAAGGAACATTCCCAAGATGGGATTTTGAGCCATTAAGGTTCCTTGAGGTCCAAGGAAATCTAAGATAATAATAGCAAAGGAAAGAGAAATTAGGTGAGAAATATACCTAATTGAGTAATAACTTTCAACTAAAGAAAGGGACTCTATTTCTTTATATAATGAGCCCAAGTTTGGCATGATGATGGATTAAGTCATTAATAAGATTCCCTTAAAATTTAGGCTTAATTGTATAAGTGGTTTGCGAGTTATGATTTTTACAAATTTCCCTAAAGTGTTGTGATTGTAATAAATGTCACACTTTTCCGATTTAAATGAATATAGAAGGAAATGGCGCCAGCCGTTGGATCGAGATCTGATGCTTTCTGTGCATCTCCTTCCTCAAATCTGAGAAGGAATGAACCATGAAAATAGAGGTATATTTCCCTCGATTTTCCTTGCAAATCAACACATGTGCAAACCTGGAAATCTCTTCGTTGGATTCGGGAGGAGATTCTGAGTCAGTTATACCCAAATTTCTCGCGCTTTGGAGAAGTCTAGGAGATGCGCCCAAGTCCCAGTTTCCAGCTGGATACCTATTGACCCGAAAGCTATATATATAGCCAATCTAGTCAATTTGAAGGAATGTAATGGTAATGAGGCTCATCCAAACCAATGGCTTCAAAACAAGACTCTAGATCCCACTCTCTATCCCCGCTCTTCTCCTACTCCTTCCTGGTTTCCGTGGGAGGGAACTCCCTAGTCGACTTCCATGTGCACACATCCTAGGTGGGAATTGAACCTGCCAATAGGTTCGGCGGCGAGTTGCAGAGCTAGGTGCTCCCTTTTCGGCCGCGGAGGAAACCTGAAGCCCGGAGTCAACCTCCTCATTGACTCGGCCAAGATGTAGGCTTGCGAACCAGGCACGCGAGGAAGAAGAAAGATAGGAGGAAAGACTCACCTACCCATGACTCCAGTAAAGGCGAAGAAGGGCATAAGTGTCCTTTTGACGTCGTTTGGGCGAACCTGCATGAAAAAAAGAAGAAAAGGGCCGATTGGGCTGATGTGGCATGTTTCTATTGGTGTCCAGGTATTTAACCTTGCAAAATTCATATATATAGATTGGTAGATCTAATGAAGACAAATTATATATGAATCTTGCTCAGAAAAACATGAAGAATACAATAAAAATGTAAGTGATGCTTAATTTTTCTTGAAATTTGAAAAGCACACCAAATTATCACCTTTGATGTATTAAATTGTGGTAAAACCCTAATGTTGATATGGAACTCGGATTTAATGACTCTTTTGGGTTAATTTGGTTTGGAACCCTAATTCTGAGAAATATTAACCTATTAAGAATGAAAGGGAGAGTTATTTTTTGAAAAAGGTAGTTTCATGCTTGTTTTAGGGTTTTATGCACATGATTATACTTAGAAGCCCTAATTTGGAAAAATAGGGGTTTTAATGGGTTAAATCCGAAAATATAATTATAGAACTGAGTTTTCATGGTTCTAAGCTATTTTGAGTATTAAAGTTACTAATTGTGGTTAAATAACCTTAATATATAAATTAGGGTTTTTGAATGAATAAAGGTAGAATTAATGTCAAATAGATTTCATATGAGTATTAGAGAATAATGAACTATGAATTGAATGAACTATGAATTGATGATAAACGAGCATAATGACTTTGTCATAGATTAAAAATGATAAAAATGGTAGATTTAATGTAAAAGAGGCTTAATGGACTTAATTGATGGTTAATTGTGCATTAATCTAGAATTAAGGTTATGTGTTTGGAAAAGGTAACCTTAATAACTTTCGTGAAGGATAGATGAGAAAATTAGGGTTTAAAAAGAGTAAAGGGAAGTAAAACCCTAATTGCAAAGTAAACCCTAAAAAGAGGAAGAAAACCTAAAAAGGAATAGAAACCATAAGTAGCAAGATGGTTTGGATAGATTTTGATAAAAAGGAGTCGAATGTGATTTCAAGATTCTTGTACTTGCTTGATTGGATGTCTTGATTGATTGGACTACTCTGTCTCAAGTCTGCACGTACATGTATGTGGTTAATTATGATTAATCACATTAGTTTCTCGAGGGTTTTCTGAATGTTTCCTCGCATTCAATGCAATCTAAACAGTTTGGATGTTCATACTGCAAATATAAAGTCACTATGGCTATCACAATTGTATATACATGTGAATTCTCGCACCTACTTGCCACCTTGATGGAAGATGCCATAAAGGTCAGGCCCAGGAGGGTTGACTAATAGGCACCATGAGAGGTGACCCCAGACACGAAGCTCAGGAATGAGAAGGTGGTCTATGATTCATGACTATGGAGCACCATGAGAGTTGACTCCCAAGCACCAAGCTCGGGATTGAGAAGGTGGCCTTAAGTCAATGGCAAAAGAGAAACCCTAAAGGTGTATGCCAGGGTTTGGGCAAAAGTGGTGGAGAATGACACATTGGAAATGTAAATTGGCTTGTTAAATAATTTGATTGTGATTATTAAATTGTTATCCATATCTGTGAAAATTTGGTTGTCCCCACATACCAGCATATCTCCATATGCTGATCGATGTTTTGTTTGTCGGCATTTTAGGTACAACCCTGGAATGAACAAACAGTAAAGTGACACATTGTGAAAATAAGAAATAAAGTGCAAGGAGGATTAGATAGAATAATTCAAGCTCTGGATAGATAGATTTCCAAAGTTTTCAAAGGTAAGTAAAGTTTTAATTTTATACCAAATTCTAGTTTAGTTAGTGGAATTTCATAATTATTATTGATTATTTGTTGATCCTTGGATCTGGGTTATTAGATAACGGCTCTGACCTTTCGATCTCCCTTAAATCGGGGTTACCGGGAGGTAGGGTCATTACAGTGTAGCCCCATTTAGGCAGCTGACCTTTGTTCCAAATGATATTGGCTCAAGGAACAGGTGGACCGTAGATCACCGTCTCCCACTATTTGGCCACCAACCAATCCCAACTCCCATCAGGTCTCTGAAGATATGAAGCTTTCACGTCATGCCACTTTCCCATCATTCTTTTCCATACCACTGAGCTGTTCAAAGTAGCCACCACATCCAGGGAGTGGACATATCTTGATTTCATCCATGTTGTCCATATCGAAGACTTTTGAGTGATAAACCTATGGATCCGTTGGAAACTAGCGGTCCCAGCCATATAAAATGGATCAGCAATGCCCAAGCCACCTTGAGCACGGTCTTTGTTTATGACATCCCAAGCTATCCCATGCATTTTCCCACCCCACAAGACGTTACTCATTAAGCTTTCTAATTTATCTAGAATGAATTCGGGTAGCTCGGCCTATCTACACCAGAACCTGGTCTTGGCCTCCAGAACTATGTTACACAAAACTAATCTCCCACCATAGAAATATGTAGGCTAGCCCATTTATCAATTATGGATCTCAGTTCATCCACTAAACTACCATAGTCTTTGCCACCAGAAATAGGGACGCCAAGGTATTTAGTAGGGAAGACACCCCGTGTAATACCAACTGCAACCTTCAGTCTACCCTGTCTAGAGTCACAAGTCCTTGAAAGGAAAACTTTAGTTTTCACTTCATTTATATACAACCCAGTGAGGCACCCAAATCTGGTGAGAATGTGTCTGACAAGTCTAAGGTACTTGCAATGACCAGCAGTGAAAATCATCACGTCATCGACGAAAACAAGATGAGAAATGACTGGGGTGTTATTCACCTTGAACACCTTCAATCTCCCTTCATTCACAACTGAAGAAATGGAAGTGGACAGAGCTTCCATCATAAGCACAAACAACATATGTGATAAGGGGTCCCCCTATCTCAACCCATTGGACACCGTAAACAAGCCATGAGGAACCCCATTCACCAAAATAGAAAAAGAGGTTACTTCCACACATTGAATCATAATATTAATCCATCTACTAGAAAACCCCATAGCAGCCATAATCCTCCACAGATCAGCCCACTCTACATGATCGTAGGCCTTGGTAATATCCAATTTGAAACAATCCTTTCTATTGGCATTCTTAACACCAAAATGATTCAGGAATTCAACAGCAAGCAGTGCCCCGTCCGATATGTCCCTCCCCTGAACAAAGGCCATCTGGTTAGGGGAAACTATCTTAGGCAAATTTTCTTAAGTCGCCTAGACAACATCTTTACAAAAATCTTATACAACACCGAGCAGCATGCTATGGGCCGAAAATACGCCATGGAGGTCGTAAGGTTCTTCTTTGGAATGAGATAAATAAATGAATGCTTGACTTGCTTAAGCATGGTGCCTCCCACCATGAGCCAGTGCATGGCTCCGCAAACATCTTCCTTAATAATGTCCCAACAACACTAAAAGAACTTACCATTAAATCCATCTGACCCATGAGCCTTAGATGGGCCTATAGAGAAGACCACCTTCTTTACCTCATGTTCTGACACAGAACCACATAGAGCTCTATTCATCTCATCGTCTACCTTCATGTCTGGCATAATTCCCTATGAACGCCAGTGATCTTTGTTGTACAGGTTTCTGAAGTAAGTAACATCTTCCCTAGCCACCTCACTTTGACCTCTTACGACCGTACCATCTTCCTTCATAAGCCCATGGATACAATCCTTCATGTGATTTTTCTTTGTGGCATTGTGGTAGACCTTGGTATTTCTATCACCATCCTTTATCCATCTCATTCTACTTCTTTGTCAATAATACAATTCTTCAACCTTCTCTAATTGCACCAATCTACCAGCGCATTCCTCCTTTTTAATTTTGTCACAATCTAAAGGATCCATCCATAACTGACCAACAACTTCTTTATAGTCCTCATGGGCTTTGGTCACCATGTTGGGGAAATTAACCAAATCAGCAGCCTAGTCTTTGAGGCCTTTCTTTGTCCTTTTAAGCTTCTCCACCACATAGAAAATGGGATTGCCTATCACCCTCTCCGTCCACCTCTCCTGGACCACATCTCTAAACCCAGGCCACTCCACCCAGAAATTAAGGAATATGAATGGACTATTTTTCTTCTGGCTATCCCCCATCTCCAGCACCATCCACGAATGGTCGCTATTAGGATGTCCCCCCAGAGAGATATTAGCTTCAGGAAAAACATCCAACCTGTGATGGAGTGGGTTTTGGAAATCCATAAATCTCCAATAACATATTAGAATCCATATCTTGAGTTATAATGAGAGTTCCAAGTGTTTTGGTAAAGTGGAGATGTTAAATGAGATTTATATAATGATTAATAACTCTCTTTATATGCCTTCTTAAGGAATTTTATTGGATGACCTAACAATTGAGTTTTGGCATCAAATTTGAGTAGAAGGAATCTTGTGTGGTAGGAAACCTATGGTTAAAATTTGGTGGCAATCGGACATTCCTAGAGGAAGTTATGGAGGTTTGATGTTTTGTGATTTGATGTGCAATATTAGGGTTGATTAGCCTAAGTTTTGCTTTTAATAAGTGTCACGCGCCCCTTTGATTGAGGGCGGGTCATGTGGCTAGATCTTGGCCATTTGTGGCTGATCCAGTGGCTGTGATTGTCTACTTCAGTGAGCCGCGGATAGGCCCATATGGAGGACTGACTCAGGGCGTTGGATTGGAGATCAAGGGTCCCCCAGTTGTCCCTAACCTTGCGGTTACCTCCTTGACCGCAGGCTTGGACCACGATGTCGAGGTACTCGCTGATCGTGGGGCGATGGGAGAGACTAACTGAGTGGTGGGATCCATAGTGCCACAAGCAGCCGTTTGACCCCTCATTTGGGGCGTTTGACGAAGAGAGCAGGGAGAACGAGCTCTCCCATTCCCTGCCTTCTCCACCGCACAGAGCAGGTGGGGGATGGGATGAGGATACAGAGGGAGAGGGTAGAACAGAGGAAGATGAAGAAGGGAAAGTGAAGCTCGTGGCCTTTGGAGACGAATACAGGCAATTTCGTGCCTAGAGGTGGTCGTTTCCATGGTCGAGCAACCCAAGCTATCCGGAGCTTGAAGATGAGGATCGAAGGCTGGTGTGTAGTTCTTCTCCCCGGCGATGGAGGACATAGGTGAGTTCCTGGAGGCGTTGCGAACCTGTCCAAAGCTTTAGATCAGTCTAAGGAGGAGCAGAGGCAAGGTGCCTCTTTGCTCTGCCGCAGGCAAGCCTGGCGGCGGCGCCCTACGGAAAACGAGCTACAGCCAACGCCGAAGCTCTTGGAGTAGCCGAGATGGTGCGTGAAGGTTACTAGAACCTTTGGATGCTGTTTGCAGTTTGCGAGGAGGTCCCAGAGATAGTTGATCGCTCACCGGAATGGAGGCCCAGCGGCGGCGCTCTGTTCCAGGTCCGCACGCCCGCGTTGTGCGAGAACGGGGGAGAGCGGACAGCCCGCCCCGGGTTATCGGGTCCAGGGGTTCGCGGATCCCACACAAGATCCGGACCGGGTTTGCATCCCTTGAACCGGCCGAGCCAACGCTGAACCAGGGAGAACCAGCCGCATCAAGCTTGGAAGAGCAGCGCCCAAGCAGAGCCACGTGTCGACTGCTGATTGGCCGAGAAAGGTAAAAAGTCAGAAAATACTTATATCTTCAATAATTCGTAGGAAATAGTCTGATTATCATAAAAATGCAAATAAGATACCGAAATGTTCAGAAAAATGCGTAGAACAATCTGAAACAATAAAATCAGGCTTTTTATGCATTAATATTAGTGATATCATGTAAGTTGTAAAATGCTTAGTTCATGAGTAATAAATATCAAACGTTGGCCTAAAATTATGAAAACATGTCAGTAACTCCATAATCATGTTTATAATGCATATGATGTCAAATATGGTCATGTTGATGCATGAAATCATGTAATTTTCTTAATATGACTATTTATGGCTTTTAACCCTAAATAAAATGCAATAAGTATATACATGCTCAATAAATGATGGAATTTACAGAGTAATCTCATATCAGTATCTGGAACCTCGTAATTAAATATGAGATCAAGATGATACACATAATTCATGTTATATGATGATGTTTGCTCTAAATGTGATATAAACCCTAATATGCTTAATGTACATAAGCTAGGGTTAATATGTGCACAAAACATATATGGAACCTAATGTTCAGATTATGTACCCTAATCTGGAATATGAGAACAGTAAGCTAATATCTAAGTTAGGAACATAATGACAAGATGATAAGACAAGTAATAAAGTACATATCCTAATGAGTTAAGAAAACCCTAAAATGGATACGACTAGGGTTAAGATGAGGTGCAAGATGATAAGAACCTGATGATAGTATGTGATCTTATCTTTATCAGGGTTGACCAAGGACATAGTTGACATGAGGATATGTGATTAGGTTTCTCTTGATCAAGGTACGCTATTACCTCTTACTTGGCTTATTATACAATATGCTGGTGTTATATGAGTAGTAAAATACTTGGCATATGGTATTGATTGAAATGATTGTTCTTGTATGATATGTTGCATGATTTTCCATACTTATTACTATGAACACATGAAACATAATATGTATGTTCCATTATATCTAAGCACTTCAACTCTTTGGTAGTAAAGTGCTGGAAATAAGTACTTCAACTCTTTGGTAGTAAAGTACTTGGAAGTGATCCAACTCTTTGGTAGTAGATCACCTTGTGAAATGATCCAACTCTTTGGTAGTAGATCATAAAGGCCTTAATGCATTCAACTCTGAGGTAGTAAATGCATGGATGATATAATGGAAAATGTGCTTAAAATACGTGTTCTCTTTTGTTAATGAATATCTTTGTGCAAGTATATGCTTTTCTTATATTCTTCTGTTACTGCCAAGTATATTAGTTTTATCTTATTGCCAAGATATGATGAGAGGTATATAAAAGACACGTAGGCGTACTCAGTACAATATTCTTGAAATATTGTGCTGACGTGTACCGCATGTAATCTTTTGTTAGGTTGTGGTTTTGCTCTTGAAGATCCAGGATAGTGGAGAGTTGTGTAGCGAGCTGATGTACAGGTGGACCTGTTGTCTTAAGATCCTATAGTTTAGTGGTAGTGCATGTATATGTATAGTTTTCTGTTCAATATGTAATATCAAATGTTGTAACAATTCATGTTGTAATTATATGTTGAATGGTGAACATGTGTTGTATGGTTTTATTATTGTTCATGTACATGTGGTACTGATTGTTTCCTTATGACTTCCTCTGATTTTCTTCTTCTTAGCCTAGTGTGGGATGTTTAAATTGGGATTCTCACTGAGGTGAGGGTTTCAATTTGGACGTCACACATCAGATTAAGTTTTAGAGAATCCGGGGACGTCACAGGTGGTATCAGAGCATGAACAATAGCAAAGCCTGACATTTGCTCATTATGCGACTAAAAACATAAGAACCTTGAACTTAATAATCTTTTAGGGTTAGATTAGTCGTCTTTTAGAGACTAGATCTGACCTAGCCTCTAGGTTAGCACCTAGATGTCCGAGAACTAGGTCTAGACTGGTGCTTGTTGAGTAGCAAGTCCTTAGATGTCGTTCCTTCCTTGTAGTGCAGCGGTATGGGACGTTGCACTATTTGGAAATGACGTACATAAAAGGAAGAGAAACCCTAGACATATGGTGCTTGTTGTCTAGAGTAGCTACACTAGTCTACCTCTTGTTCTCACCCTTTTCACTAGTTTTCATGACACTGGACTCTCTACTATGTGTGGGACACTCGTTTTTGGTTTTGGTTTTTGATTCCAAACGGATCGAACCTCGATAGTTTTCTCTGACGCTTGTTTTATCGGAGAAAAACTATATAATATTTTAATATGTATATGTATTACAAAAATGTGTCCCCACATATGTACGAGTAGGAGGTGATCATGCAACCTAAGTGAAAGTGAATGACATCAGTCTAGAAGAGAGAGTAGTTCTAGATTAGATGTCTAGAGCCTTGTTGGAATATATATGTGATAGATGGAATAGATAGAATAAGTTTGATGATACAATCTAAGTCTTATATAGATGATATAAGATAGTTTGTGATGATCTATGTTTGTCTTGAGGATGTGAGATGAGTTTTGATGATACAAGTAACTAGGCTTTTGTGAGATAAGATATGTTAAGATGAGACAAGGTTGTGAATCAGCATGAGCCTCAAGCTCTTTTACGAAGGAGGACCTCTAGTGTTAGGACCAGTTTCGGGGTTAACTCCAGAGAGAGTGAGACCCATTGGGAGAAGGTCATAGAACCTAAACTCAAAGATATGAGAATTCTGAGATATGTGTTATGATATGTCCTAAACTAGAATACTCCTGAGTGTTTGAGTTGAGTTTCTTTATGTATGATTCATATAGTTTTCTTGAACCCTAGATGTCCTTGGGAGGACCAAACCCTAGAGATAGAGAGAGGCTGGTTACATGTACATATGCGAACATCAATATGAGTGCCTTCCATCTGGGTGAGGGAGAGAGCCCAAGACCCTGGAGGAGGTAGCTATGTTAGTTTCTGTGAAGCCTCATGATCGGGTTGGTGGTTTCCCACATAGGAATCCAGTGGTGTATATAAGAGAGTTTTGGGTAAGATGTTTCATGGGTAGAAGACCTATGAATAGTATGTTGTAGCACGTGTTGGTTTGTGCTTATGTGGCTAAAGTTTGTTAAGCTATCGCTAGTGCCAATGAGGTAATCTGAGAACCCTAGACAAAGAGAGGAAAGATAAAGTTGGTATATGAGATACTCATAGAGTTGAGTTAGCTCAGAGAGACTGGGCATGAAACTACCCTCGTGGTATGGGTTAGGAGAACCTCAATTGGACTAGACAAAGTTTTTGATATACGTTTGATGAGCCACTTGTATAAGTTGGTCTAGCACAACCACGAGATAATATATGTAAGAATGCGATTAATCTCGATATGTGATATATAGACATGATATGATGCAAAACTAGAAATAGTTTAAAGAATATCAAAGTATAAATGGTTAACCATATGCTTTAATAATGATGATAAGGTGATGGAGTTGGTTAATCTTGTGATGAAATCACTAGAAGATGTTGTAATTTAGTATGAACAATGAAATAAGATCATATAAATGAAACACGTTACATGAGGTGTTAATCTTAGTGCTTAACTAAGATGAAAAATATAATTTGATAGTTAGCACATCATAACGTTTATAACACCTTGATATGATCTAGATGGATACCATGAGTTAATTATAGTTAACTCCATCCTAAAAGACCTGTGTTAATGTTGAACATGTTCTAATAATGAGCTCAATAAAACGTTGATGACCCCTTGATATAATGAGTTAATCTTAGTTAACCCCTTTCGAACATGATAATATGATGTCGAAACCCTAATGCATGAGTAAAGATAAGGATGAAAATCTAATATATGAGATATGCCATGACATAATCTAAGTTTCTAAACCTTGAGTTTAACCTTGAAGGACGTGTTGTGCACCAAGATGGTTGTAGAAACCCTTAATAGTGCTTTGGATACATGGTTCTAGGTAACCCTTGCGAATAGGTTACACATAGAATAGTGCCTACATGTGGATGAAGACATGGTAGTTTTCCTTGGAGTACGAGTATGGCTGACTTTCGAGGACGAAAGTTCTTTTAAGATGTATATGATGTGACAAAGTGAGTTTTCTTGAGCTTAATTTCGAGGACGAAATATCTTTTAAGGTGTGTAGGATGTGATGGAGTGGGTTTTGGAAATCCATAAATCTCCAATAACATATTAGAATCCATATCTTGAGTTATAATGAGAGTTCCAAGTGTTTTGGTAAAGTGGAGATGTTAAATGAGATTTATATAATGATTAATAACTCTCTTTATATGCCTTCTTAAGGAATTTTATTGGATGACCTAACAATTGAGTTTTGGCATCAAATTTGAGTAGAAGGAATCTTGTGTGGTAGGAAACCTATGGTTAAAATTTGGTGGCAATCGGACATTCCTAGAGGAAGTTATGGAGGTTTGATGTTTTGTGATTTGATGTGCAATATTAGGGTTGATTAGCCTAAGTTTTGCTTTTAATAAGTGTCACACGCCCCTTTGATTGAGGGCGGGTCATGTGGCTAGATCTTGGCCATTTGTGGCTGATCCAGTGGCTGTGATTGTCTACTTCAGTGAGCCGCGGATAGGCCCATATGGAGGACTGACTCAGGGCGTTGGATTGGAGATCAAGGGTCCCCCAGTTGTCCCTAACCTTGCGGTTACCTCCTTGACCGCAGGCTTGGACCACGATGTCGAGGTACTCGCTGATCGTGGGGTGATGGGAGAGACTAACTGAGTGGTGGGATCCGTAGTGCCACAAGCAGCCGTTTGACCCCTCATTTGGGGCGTTTGACGAAGAGAGCAGGGAGAACGAGCTCTCCCATTCCCTGCCTTCTCCACCGCACAGAGCAGGTGGGGGATGGGATGAGGATACAGAGGGAGAGGGTAGAACAGAGGAAGATGAAGAAGGGAAAGTGAAGCTCGTGGCCTTTGGAGACGAATACAGGCAATTTCGTGCCTAGAGGTGGTCGTTTCCATGGTCGAGCAACCCAAGCTATCCGGAGCTTGAAGATGAGGATCGAAGGCTGGTGTGTAGTTCTTCTCCCCGGCGATGGAGGACATAGGTGAGTTCCTGGAGGCGTTGCGAACCTGTCCAAAGCTTTAGATCAGTCTAAGGAGGAGCAGAGGCAAGGTGCCTCTTTGCTCTGCCGCAGGCAAGCCTGGCGGCAGCGCCCTACGGAAAACGAGCTACAGCCAACGCCGAAGCTCTTGGAGTAGCCGAGATGGTGCGTGAAGGTTACTAGAACCTTTGGATGCTGTTTGCAGTTTGCGAGGAGGTCCCAGAGATAGTTGATCGCTCACCGGAATGGAGGCCCAGCGGCGGCGCTCTGTTCCAGGTCCGCACGCCCGCGTTGTGCGAGAACGGGGGAGAGCGGACAGCCCGCCCCGGGTTATCGGGTCCAGGGGTTCGCGGATCCCACACAAGATCCGGACCGGGTTTGCATCCCTTGAACCGGCCGAGCCAACGCTGAACCAGGGAGAACCAGCCGCATCAAGCTTGGAAGAGCAGCGCCCAAGCAGAGCCACGTGTCGACTGCTGATTGGCCGAGAAAGGTAAAAAGTCAGAAAATACTTATATCTTCAATAATTCGTAGGAAATAGTCTGATTATCATAAAAATGCAAATAAGATACTGAAATGTTCAGAAAAATGCGTAGAACAATCTGAAACAATAAAATCAGGCTTTTTATGCATTAATATTAGTGATATCATGTAAGTTGTAAAATGCTTAGTTCATGAGTAATAAATATCAAACGTTGGCCTAAAATTATGAAAACATGTCAGTAACTCCATAATCATGTTTATAATGCATATGATGTCAAATATGGTCATGTTGATGCATGAAATCATGTAATTTTCTTAATATGACTATTTATGGCTTTTAACCCTAAATAAAATGCAATAAGTATATACATGCTCAATAAATGATGGAATTTACAGAGTAATCTCATATCAGTATCTGGAACCTCGTAATTAAATATGAGATCAAGATGATACACATAATTCATGTTATATGATGATGTTTGCTCTAAATGTGATATAAACCCTAATATGCTTAATGTACATAAGCTAGGGTTAATATGTGCACAAAACATATATGGAACCTAATGTTCAGATTATGTACCCTAATCTGGAATATGAGAACAGTAAGCTAATATCTAAGTTAGGAACATAATGACAAGATGATAAGACAAGTAATAAAGTACATATCCTAATGAGTTAAGAAAACCCTAAAATGGATACGACTAGGGTTAAGATGAGGTGCAAGATGATAAGAACCTGATGATAGTATGTGATCTTATCTTTATCAGGGTTGACCAAGGACATAGTTGACATGAGGATATGTGATTAGGTTTCTCTTGATCAAGGTACGCTATTACCTCTTACTTGGCTTATTATACAATATGCTGGTGTTATATGAGTAGTAAAATACTTGGCATATGGTATTGATTGAAATGATTGTTCTTGTATGATATGTTGCATGATTTTCCATACTTATTACTATGAACACATGAAACATAATATGTATGTTCCATTATATCTAAGCACTTCAACTCTTTGGTAGTAAAGTGCTGGAAATAAGTACTTCAACTCTTTGGTAGTAAAGTACTTGGAAGTGATCCAACTCTTTGGTAGTAGATCACCTTGTGAAATGATCCAACTCTTTGGTAGTAGATCATAAAGGCCTTAATGCATTCAACTCTGAGGTAGTAAATGCATGGATGATATAATGGAAAATGTGCTTAAAATACGTGTTCTCTTTTGTTAATGAATATCTTTGTGCAAGTATATGCTTTTCTTATATTCTTCTGTTACTGCCAAGTATATTAGTTTTATCTTATTGCCAAGATATGATGAGAGGTATATAAAAGACACGTAGGCGTACTCAGTACAATATTCTTGAAATATTGTGCTGACGTGTACCGCATGTAATCTTTTGTTAGGTTGTGGTTTTGCTCTTGAAGATCCAGGATAGTGGAGAGTTGTGTAGCGAGCTGATGTACAGGTGGACCTGTTGTCTTAAGATCCTATAGTTTAGTGGTAGTGCATGTATATGTATAGTTTTCTGTTCAATATGTAATATCAAATGTTGTAACAATTCATGTTGTAATTATATGTTGAATGGTGAACATGTGTTGTATGGTTTTATTATTGTTCATGTACATGTGCTACTGATTGTTTCCTTATGACTTCCTCTGATTTTCTTCTTCTTAGCCTAGTGTGGGATGTTTAAATTGGGATTCTCACTGAGGTGAGGGTTTCAATTTGGACGTCACACATCAGATTAAGTTTTAGAGAATCCGGGGACGTCACACAACCACACCGAATTAACCAGTCCCGTGTCGAGATGACTAGAAATCCTATGAGCTAGGCTTCTTTTATTCTGTCAAGTGGTGATCCCACCATTCATATTCAACTCGATCAACCCTGCTCTGTCCACAACATCATTGAACCTATTGAGAATAGAATCAGGAATGGGTAGCCCCCATATTTCTCACTCGACTTCCTTACGTGATTGAAATCCCCCATCACCAAGTGCAACACTTGATGTTGGGTAGTCTCCCTAATGGTATTCCAACAAAACCTCCATCTACCTTCGTCATTATGCCCATAAACCCCCATGAGGACACAATGAAAACCCCCAAAGTTGATGCAGCTAGCTATCATAACTCGATCAGTAGCATGGATGATCTGAACGTCCCATACCTCCTGGTTCCAACCCAAGGCCATTCTACCACCTTCAATCTGATCCAGATTAGTATCCATCCCCCATCCATCCAAGAATAAGCCCACAACCTTCTCGTTGTATTGCCTTTTGATTCTGGTTTCTAGCAACAACACTATATTAGCTCCAATCTCATTGATCACCTTCCTTGTTCTCCTTTGATGCTTAGGCCTTGTAGACCCCTCAAATTCCATGTGAGTACAGACATACTAATTTTGATTATGGACCCCCCTTCCAGGGGTGTTCATTCTGGGGGACGTACGCCTCCCCCTACCCCTGCTCACATTCTGTTGTCCGTTGCTTCCTCTACCTATCCTAGACATTTCATCGAGAAGTTCATCTGTGCCTAAGTTCATTAGGCCTGAGAACTGGTTGCTCATGTTCTGTTCGACCACCATAGTACCACTGATCATGACTCCATCAGAGTCAAGAAGAGCCATAGTTTTCCCACAATCCACCACCTGCACTTCATCCACGACCCACACCACCATAGGGCTATCTGTATCATTACTATGACTCCCCAGTTCTTGATTGGCTTCATGGGCACCCTGTCACATGGCCTCTCCACCTATGAGAGCATCCAAGGCCTGAACCTGAAGATGTTCTGAAACCTTTGCTTCCTTGTTGCTCCATCTTCTACTCTTATTGGACCTTCTTCTACTTGTTCGCTGTCTGCTGAGATCCTGCCCTCTCACAACAGGGGGAGCCTGGGTAGCCAATCTCGTACCAGGAAAATACCCTGATAGATGGCCAAACACCTTACATATCTCACATCTCTCAGGCAGGGCATCATAGATGATCTTGAACTCCAACTCCTTGCCGTTGGGCATCTCAACCATGACGACGGGTGGCGGTGAGCGATCGACTTTGAGTTCCAGACAAATGTGGGTGGCACCAGAAAACCTACCCTCGCCATGGAAATCAACAACCTTCGGCTCTCCAACACCAAAAGTGATGATAGAAATTGCCCTTCTGGACCAGTGGGAACCCACCTCAGGAATCGTAACCCAAGACGGTACAGAGGTAAGGGCATCCTGACATATATCGGCTTCAAGGGTCCACCTTTTGCTGATCACAAGCTTCCAGTCAAAGAACCATGACCCACTGTCCAGGGCCACCCTCATATCCTCCTCCAAAGCAAACCTAGCCAGGAACAGACCACCCGCCAACGACGAGCATTGGAAATCACCTTTCGAATGCCAAAATCTTACCATCCACCCGTACAACTATTGGAAGACGCACTTGGCCCCCATAACTTGAACAATCAATGAGAACTTGTGGAAGCAGTCCATCTCCTCCACCGCGGGCACCGACATCTTCATCCAGGGTCTTGAATCTTTCTCTCTAAAAGAGGGCACCTTGGGGGTCCTCCGGGGTAAGCACTGGAGCTAGGATGGACCTGGAAGCGATAGGCTTGGAAACTGCATCAACCCATCCCCTGCCCACCGTGATGTTAGTTGTCGAATCCCCCCACACTCCAGGGCCCAAGGACAAGGTGGAAGGAGCCACCCTGCCCCTAGCGGCAGCCACCATGAGAAGTCCTGACCTAGAGATGGAACAAAGATTCTCTCTCTAGCAAAAAGAGAAATTTATCTTCTTCATCTCATCCTTGAACCTCATGAATATCACATCTATCCTTTCTTAGCTGGATGGATATAGAAAGGGACACACACTTTGTAGACGTGAACCACCAAGATAGGATTGGCTGTTGTAGCTTATGGTGAGTTCTTGAGATTGGATGTACTACTTGTCTCTAGAGTGGATGCATCACCCTAGTTTGGCCCTTTGATCACTAGTCTTGTAGGTGCAACCACTAAGGTGACTTTATCATCATTTTCATATTCAAGAACCTGTATGTTGTTGCTGATTGGGACTGGTGGTTCTGGTAGAACAAACCTAAAATGTGTGCTTACAACCTTCAGTTATTCCTCCTTATGCTTGGGGCTGCTCTTGGGTTGACTAGAAAATGAACCTACTAGAGGGTGAATGTCTATAACATTATGCACAAGTTTAGCCTTCACAAACTTATTGTATTCGTGATGACTTTCTAATATCTTCTCAATGGAGTATATGTGACCTTGATCATTAGCAGCAAACATATTTTGTTGGTTTCCTTGCCCTAGGAGAAGTTTCCCTTTATCATGGATCATAGTTGTTGTTTTTGTTGAAGTTGTTGTGTTAATGTCGAGGATTAAAGTTGTTCTGGTGGTAGTCCTAATTTCATAGGAAACCATGAGCACCCCAAACTTGGTTTTTACTGGGCCCTTGCTTGATCTAATGTGCATTCATTGTTCTGTTTGGGTTTCCATATTGGAAGCTAGGATAATGCCATATTTAATATGAGTTGTATCCACCCTATCCCAGATTAGAGTTATGTCACTGACTTCTTCAATAACTGAGTTGATGTTGGATCGAGGATGGTTCATGTTCATCGAGGCTTGATAAAGGTGGTTTCATTTTAGACTTGTGTGCTTCTTTGCACTACAGATCTCGTGGATTTCCCTATCTGGAAAAGAGGTTTGACATCTGGGTCAATATCTCTATAAGGATGATTCAAGGTTGATTGTTTGAGAGAGAGAGGGCCTTCAGAGATTCAACAACCTGCTTCAAATTAGATTTGTCCTGCACCATAGTGACCTTAAGAATTTTCTTAGCTGCTGAGCCCCGATTAGCTTGGTTCTTTACCCCTTACTCACAATCTTACACACATCGTCAAATCTTCTCCACACAAAGTCTACATTGGATTCATTATCAAGGAATTCTTTGATGTCATAATCTCCTCCCCTATGAAATTGCTCGATAAGTTGTGAACATGGAATGCTGCCATGAGTACATTTACAAAATTACTCCTTAAATTGCCCCTAGGATTCAAAGAGAGTTTTGGTGGAGTGTTTGTCAAAATGGTTGATTTCCGCCTCAATTTTGATAAGTGAGTGAGGAAAAAAGAATTTATCCAGGAACTTGTTCTGAAGATCTTATCAAGTAGCAATATTGTGATTGTTTAGGAAGTTGTAGCACACCCTATCCTTGTCGGTGAGGGAATAATAAAATATTTTTATCTTGCTGACCTCCTTGGACATTCCAACTTACTTTCTTAGTCCACAAAGATCTACAAATTTCTATAAGAATGGACGTTCTCACTGGCTCATCCTACAAAACTATTGCTTTGCATCATCATTACCCATTGTATCTTGATTTCAAAGTTTTGAGCTTTGATGGATGGTTGGAGGATAGAGTTGTGAATGTATGAAGCTTTAGGTATCGAGAATTCTCATAACTCTCTTGTGTTTATTCTTCATAAGTTTCTCATAATTCTTGCACAGTGGCTCTGGCCTCAACCATGAATCTTTCTATCTCTGCATTGAGTGATGCATCCACTCTATGCTTGATCTCCTCTTCCACCATGTAGGCTTTGCATTCATGAAGGATATTGTGGTAAGTTGGTTCGATCTTAGGATAAAAGTTGGAGATGGAGTTGATACCAGAGGAGTGTCGCATGAACAACAAATTTCACTTGAGAAGTTCCCACACCCAAGATCAGACGGTTGAAGATGAGTTGAACTCAAGATGATTTTTAATATTATTAATTGTAAAAGAAAAATACTAAATAATACAAGTTGATGAAGTTGGTCAGAAAATTTGGTTGTCCCCGAAAACATTGCTGGAATTTGATGTGTTTATTGCAAGAGAAAATTAACCAGGAATGAAATCCCTACAGTTTTCCCTAAATAAGTGTATGATAATCCCACTCACAAGATGATATATTTTATCGCAATATTGTTTTGGATAAAACCCAAAGGATAACATTTTTAAGAGTTATCTAATCAACAAAATTGGGCAAGAAGTAGTGTTTATCACTAAAGGTGGGTTGTTTTTTATTACACTAAGATTTCAATAGAAGATCTTGATTAAGGATTGATTAAACAATGGATGGAAAAACTAGGGTGAACGGGTTTCACCACCACTACCCAGTATTAACTCTCTCATTGTATCATATTAAGCATAAAAATACATATGTTGATGCTAGGAAAATCCCCCCTTTAGTGTTAGGATTAATAACTAGGTTATTATCACTCTAGGCATGATGTTGCATTACCTAGAAATCATTCATCTATAGCGTCAATAAACACCTACACAAAATTATCATCAAGGATTTGAATAAATCAATACCTATACAAGATTGTAGTTCAAAGTTCGCTACACTCAATATATGATAAACATGTAAACATGATGATCAAACAATAATAAAAGCATAAAATTGGCTTATTGCGAACATACAATGGTTCATACAATAATATACATAGTAAAGAGAAAAATATAGGGTAGCAGGTCTACTCCCAACACCCTACTGGGAGGACTATTCACCCATCATATAAGTAGCAAGTTTAATAATATAAGAAGGAAATAAATCCATCATCATAGTAGATAAAGAAGGAGAAGCCATGGTGTTCATATGCCTATTTTGAGGTTGGGGGAGATGATAGTCATCATGAAAGTAGGTTTCTCCTTGACTTTCATTGGGGAGAGACTTGGAAATAGTGTCTTCCTTCACTAATGGAAAACTAACCACTATGAGGATGGAAAATAATGTTGACGATGGTATACAGGGAGGCAAAAGGGTCTTCAATGGATGATTGGCATCTGATAGAAACAATCGATGGAATCTATAGGTGGATGATCATAATTGGTTATTCCAACCTAGAGAAATAAAGATGGCATATCCTTATATTTATAGGTACAAGCTATGGTTTGGGGCCTGACCAAGGTAGGCAGGTCTCCATGATTCCTGAGAATGGATGAAAGACAACCCAAAAATGTAGAGAGAGATGATGAAGGCTAGGGTGAGGTTCTAAGTCAAACATGTACTATGTTAGAATCATAAGTATATCCTAGGTTCAGGTAGGGATAAGACCGATGGAAGTAGGAGTTGCCCAATTCTCTAGTTGCACATGACCATAGGGTCGGGAGGTAACAACTATCATTGTCTGAGGGCCATGGGTTAGGAGATTGATCACCTTCATGAACTCATGGGACCTAAAGGGACGATGAGTAGGGAACTCTCTGGATGCATAAGGGAAGAGGGATGACCCCAAAAGGGTCGGAACCCTAAAGACCTAGAGGAGATGACCATGGATTGTGCTTGGACCAAGTAAGTTCGAGACCAGTTTTCCATGAAAGAAATTTTTGATATCATGATGTTTGTGATGTAGAGACATAAGTTGCACGTTCTAACTTAGACTTAAAGGTGTACTGGCAAGGTGGGATGTACCATCTCTACTCTTGTAACAGGAAGAACTCTATATTTGGATGGCCGCCAAATGCTTATTTCTTCTTGTTATGGGAGGGAGAGATGGGACAGTACACATGCTATACACCAAGGATAAAAGATGATGCTAGTTGGAACATTGCTAAGAGGTAGGAGGACAAAGATGATAACATACCTTGGTGGAGTGAATAATACATGGATCATTTACCAACACTAAGAGAAATAAGGTAGTCATCTTATAAGGATGTTTTTAGCATGAGCTATGTGGAATTTGCAAGTTAACCAAGGTTGAGTTTGATCACCATGAGGATGAGCTCAGAGTTTCTTGATGAAGACAAACTTAGAGTTTGAGATGAGATGATAAGTAGAATACATGGAAGTGTATGTCTTCAACATTACCTGACACCTAAGGAGGTGAACTGGTAATGGATGCTTTGGTTGAGATATAGCTATCTAGTTTAACTAGAGGCTAGAAGAAGTTGAGGTTGTTCGACTAACCCTAAGTTTGGAAGAAGATGTGTTTTGGCTAACACTAGGATGTAACAAGATATGTTGAACAAGTTAATGGTTGTTTGGTTATCCAGTTTAGTCCTTGATGTAATGAAAGGATGGTGATAGAACCTCAGATGCACTTCTTTGGATACGAAGGTAATAAAAACTAGTTTAGGGCTTCTGAGGAATCAATCTTGAGGAATCATGACATATCAGAAATCATGGTTTTAAGATCACCAAACACCGTGATACTACAAAGATAGTAAGTGATAGTAGCACTTTGGCTGCTTGATATGATGTTGCATGTAGCATGAAAACCAGGAGGTGAATGACGAACACCAGTAACCCTGTGCATGTATATAAAGTATAAAGAGTTCCTGAGAGGGAATGGGAATTCATCACTATGGATGTCGTGAGTCTCCCCTAGACCAAGGAGGGTCAAGATGCAATATGGGTTATGGTATATCGCCTTACTGAGATGACATGAGAAAGAAAGAGTACTGTCATAGGACATATCTGGTTGAACTTCTTATAAGAGATAGATGGTTCAACTACACCATGATACGAGTGCAAAATTTTTGAGAATAACCTAAAGGTTCACTCCCATGAGGTGGAAGTATATACCTGAAGAACTCGATGTTAGAACAGTTTAACACCCCATACTAATGGTTAGTATGATCCAGATTAGAGGGTCTGATGAGAGCATGTGTGCTCATTCAGGGTGATACAAAGAGATAGTTCTTGTGATGTGACGTTAGCCACCATAGCCTTTATCGGGATGCAAGCAGTTTTATAGAGAGGTTGTGTCAGTCACCGCTTCATTAAGATGATGTTGGTGAAGGAGGCCTCGTGAAGGTCAGAAAAGAACCATAGTGTGTGCAAATGAAGTCTCTTTGATCATGCAATGGCTGAGAGAGGGCCCAGTGGTGACATGAGTCACGAGCTGATGCAAAGTAGAATGACATGCAGTTCACTGTGGGAGAATATGCAATGTGAAAATCTGACCCCTCTAAGCTACAACTGAGAAAGCTGAGTCCCCAATATATGGGTTCATTCAGATGGATTGGTGAAGATGGTTGTGTTTAAGCCTTGCCCTCATGATAACGTGATGAATAAATGTGGTCCATGAGTCCGATCTAGAGCACTATGTGAGGTACCCAAGCCATGTGCTGAGCCCTAAACCTATTCAGCTTTATGAGAGGTTGAAATGTCCTGAGTCACCTATGAGGGTACGATATACCAAGGTAAGAAAGAACTCAAATGGAAGAATATGAGAAGATGAAGGTTCTTGGGAAGCACCATGGAAAGGAGGAAGTCACATGGGAGCCCTGATGGACATAAGAAAGGCTTATCCTGTTTGTTTGCTTGCTTGATGGAATTTTGAGGGAAAAATTCTTATAAGATGGGAAGGATGTTACAACCCCAATTTTTTTGGGTTCCTTTGGTGAGGAATGTAATTTCTCACATTAAAGATATTGGAACAAATAATGATATAATTTGTTTTGAATAAATGGATTTTTTTTACCATAGCCTTGATGATTGTGTTGTGGGCTTTATTGACTATTGGGCCCAATAACAAGGAAATTCAATTAGTAAATGAATAATTGAATTTTTAAGAAAAGAAATATGTGGAAACCTCTAGAAGGAAAATCCAAAGAGGGATTTCGTGCCTCTTGGGTTCCTTGGGTTCCAAGGAGTCCAAAGTTGCATAGAAAGTACAATAAGAAAAGAAAGGATCAATTAAGTATTTCTTTATTAAGAAAGAAATTGAAAATAATGGTAAAATGTGGAAAACAAGTAAAATGAGGTATAATTGAGTTATCCTTTGTGGATTTTCTTATTCAAAGGACTCCTAATGTTAAATGGAATACCAATGAGGAAAATAAAGGAGAAATAAATAGAAATCCTCAAAAATAGATATTTTAATAAGAAATAAATGTGATAATGAGAAATAATGCATATAGATGGGCCAAAGAGATGGCACCCATATGGTAAAAGTACTGATGTAAGACCGAGAGGTCTCAAGTTCGAAACCCCCCGGCGACGGGATGAATGAATGGCAATTTAAAAAAAAATGCATATAGATGCATCTAGAAGGATAGTAAGTATCCTTGAAAAGGAATTTCGAAATAATGGAGTGTCTTGGGATCCAAGGAGTCCCAATAAAGAGGAAAGAAAGATAAAATACCAAAATTGCAAAATATAAGGATAATGTGTTATATAAATTAATGACTTTTGGTATTATCAAAAAGAAATATCTTTTAATGGATATGTATTGTTGGCGTTTTGGAAATACCTTTCACATAAAAAGAACTCTCATCTGATAATGGTAATTAACTAATTGCTTGGAGGGAAAGTTTTGTGTATTGGATTATCTCAACCAAATCAATATTTAGATATAAGGTTGATCATTTCTTTACTTATACATTAAGGACACCCAACCCAAGGTATGAAAGAGGCAGGTTTCATAGTGCTTGGAAAAGAAAGATGAGAACAAGCATATATATATGTATATATATACATACATATATATATATATATATATATATATATATATATATATATATACATGTATGCATAATGAGTGATTTAGAGATTGCCTGCCCTCTCCCCTACGTCTCTCTTCGGACACCTCAATATCTAGTTATCCCTCTTCCATCTTGACGTTATGGTTTGATTGATGGTGCCTTCGATTATCCCTTGACTTCGAAGAGATCGAGGGTAGCTCCATGAGAATATCTCCTGACTATGGGATGCGCAGAACCTGAATAGAGAAAAAGCCCTGGGTGGTGATCCCTTAGAAACCAGCCTTTCTTCTCCTTCTTCCGTCTTCCATGGGAGGGCATCTGCACAGATGCTGACTCATGGTCTAGGGCACTGTCAAGGTGGTTGTTTGGCGCCGAAGATCCTTGAACTGCCTACGAAATTCAGTGTGGAGCCATGGTCTGCAAACCACCGCTCAGCCAAGGGAGAGCGTCTCCCTCCAGGTGGCGCTCCCTGAAGGCTAGGGAGTCAGCGATCCTCTGTGCCTGGGTGGTGAGACCTCGTGGCTGGAGGCAGAGGGAAGCCATCGAAGATGAGGGACTCCTCCTTGGTGTCCTGTGAGTCTAGGAGGAAGAAGGGAAGCTACGCTGGTCGCAGCTAGGGTGTCCACGGTAGGGAGATCGCGAGGAAGATGAAGGCAGAGCCAGTTGGATGGGTTTGCCCCTCCGTGGGCTGAAGATGTTGTAACTTACCCAAGGGAAATTCAGACATTTTGAAATATTTCCCAAACCAAGCCACACCAACGTTGCATGGGAATGGACACATAGCGCCCTCTGATTGGCTCTGGTAAGTGAAATCTTACAAAAATCATAACTTTTTAACAGTAGCTCGGTTGGGGACATATAATACATGAATCTTGCTCAGAATAATGAGGGGAATCTAATAAAAATATTGTTAGAAGCTAATTCCTCTTGTAATTCGAAAAGTAATGGAAGATAGAAACTTTAATACTTAAATGTTTAAAGAACCCTATTGTGAGTTGATTAATATATTTAATAGGCTTTAATGGATGATTAAAGTTGATATTAGCCTGTTAATGATAAAAAGGAACATTAAGAATAAAAAGGATGAACTGTGCACGTAATTCATTTAATTTAGAGTTTATGTGCATAAATAGGCTTTAATGGGCCTTGAAACCCTAATGTTTGTAATTAGGACTAGTAATGGATTTAATTATTCGATGTCATATATAGAACTGAGTTTTCATGGTTATAAGCTATTTTGAGTAGTAAAGTTCCTAATTTGTGGATAAATTACCTTAATATATAAATTAGGGTTTTTGAATGAATCAAGGTAGAATTAATGATAAATAACGTTCATATGAGTATTAGAGCATAATGAACTATGAATTGATGAGAAATGAACATAATGATCTTTTCATGGAATAAAAGGATAAAAAATGGTAGTTTTGGTATAAAAGAGAATTAATCGCCTTTAATTGGGCTTATGATGTTGAAATTAGGGTTTATGAACTAAGAGAGCATTAAATATGATAAAAGCATTATGGAGGCAAAAGCCCTAATAAAACCCTAAAGTGGTAGAGAAAGCCTAAGGTGGAATCCAAGTCTAGCTTTAGAATGTTCTGGATAAACTATAACACTTGGTTCCATGCATTAATTTCAGGATATTGTTGATTGCTTGTTGCTTGTTCTTTATCCTTATTTCTTAGACAATCCAGTTTCTCTGGATCAAGTATGTGGTTAATTATGAATAACCGCCTTATTTTCCCAAGGATTTTCTGGATGGTTAATCACATTGAATGCAAATTTTCAGTTTGGATGTTCATACTTGCAAATCATAAAGTCACTATGATTATCACATTAATAATAGAAGTATGTATTCTTGCACCTACATGCCACCCTGATGGATGACGCCAAAGGTCAGGCCCATATGGGTAGACCATTGGGAACCATGAGTGGTGACCCCAGGCACCAAGCTCAGGATTGAGAAGGTGGCCCTAAGTCATTGGAAAAAGAAACCCTAAGGTGGGTATGCCAGGGTTAGGGCAAAATCAGTGGAGAATGTCATACTGAAAAGTATAAATTGACTTGCTAATTAACTTGATTGTGATAATTAGATTGTTATCCATACGTGCAAACTTTTGGTTGTCCCCACATACTAGTATATTTTGATATACTGACTGACGTTTTGTTTGTCGACGTTTTAGGTACAAGCTTGAAAAGGACAAATAGTAAAGTGGCATATGTGAAATTAATTAAGAGTTAAAGTACAAAGGAGGATTAGTTAGAGTAGGCTCCTAATGCAGATAGATGTAGATATCCCAATTTTGAAAAAGGTATGAAAAGTTTTATTTTATACCAGTTTTTAGTTTATTTGGTAAAATTTATTAATTGTTATTGATTATTTGTCGAACCATTGATCCTGTTAATTGGATAACGACACCGACCTGCTGGTCTCCCTTAATTAGGGGTTACCGGGAGGCGGGGTCGTTACAACTCCACACTAAGCGAGATTACTCAAAACCAAAATTCAATTGATCACTAATTAATCACATCACTAAAAATGTGCATAATTAAAACCAAATTAAACTTCTCAAACATGTGCAAGAACATTTAATATAAGTTGAACATCTTTCATAAAAGCATATTAAGTACCCAGCGTCTTTACAATTATTCATTGATCTTAGTCAGAGCATGTATACAAAAGGTATTATCCACATAATTACATCATGTGCAACATAAGCATCATACCAAAAACTCAAGTCGGTGTACAATATCTACTAAAACTTCCCTACTCAGACGTGAGAGTATACAGATGACACTAGGAAACACTAAACAATGTCCTTCTTCATATAAGGATCTCCAAGCCGCTCCACCTCACTACCACAGGTCTGACGATGCTACATACGATCACCTAAAAATATGTGGTGACTCACAATGTAAGACCCATGTCCAAACAAGAGATATACTCTCAATAATATCTATAGCTTACAAAAGATCAAGTATTTTAATTAGATAAAGCAGATAATATTGTAGAATTGAAATATTACTATAATTGACAAAGGAGCAAACACAATTAACATCATAAGTACAGTTGCTTTCTCTTACCACATGATTCATCATCTAATATTAGAAAAAGACAAAGATAGAGTTATTATCCAATGTGTGTTGTTGAATAACCCTAACAAATATACTGCACGACTGAATTCCATATTTTATTAAGCCATGCGTAGTTTGAGGTGTACCACTCAAACTACCAGTTTACCACTATGAAGTTGCAGTCAACTCCGTACAAGATCTAGGAGAGATGGAATCCTAAGATCTCTTCCCCTTAGCCAGTATGAGTCCGCTGCAGTGACATATTAGTCAAACTACAATCAGCCTACTTCACCCTAGGTACACAAACTAAAACACTAGAAACCAGGGTATTCAACCCTAAAATCCGAGGTATGACCACAACCTCCCTCAATCACATCACCCATACACATTAATCCAAAACATGGCCTCGATCATTCTTCAAAAACTTGGGATTAGGATGATAGGTACCCTCCTTGCACCATATACACTCATGTGTATACGACTCTAAGTTTCCCTTCTAGAATAATAATTTTACTATCCAACAACAACCTGATACTAGAATTGTTCTACGACAAATGGCACTATCTAATTTGGGTTTCACTTGATTCGTTAAGACACTTGGGTGCATTCATATTGCATCAATCAAGTTACATACAAACAACTATATTGTTCCATAGAATCATTGGTACATTAATGAACTTAACAAAAAGCAAATCCATTGATGCATTTATAAACTTTGCCAAAAACATCAATTCTAGTACCTAGCATACCCATCGGTTCTTTTATGTGCTTAACCAAAACAAGATCATCAAATATTTAGCGTACTTAGCCAAAACATATCCATTGTGCCATTACTGGATAGCAAAACCATTGGATTACATGTTAGGTAAAACATCATTTTATTCACCAAGTAAACACATCAGTTTCTATACCCAGTGAAACCATTGTTTCATTCACCAAGTGAAATCATCAACTAGACACCAAGTAAGGGCCATCAGTTTAGAGACCAAGTAAGTCCTCTTATTCTAAGAAAACCATCATTTCAAGTACAAAGAAAAGCAATCGATTCATAGACTAAGTATAACCATGGATTTCAACACTAAGTGAAACTAAAGATTCTACACCAATTGGAAAATAATTCTCTATACTAAGTAAAACTCATTGGTTCATACTTTCAAAACAAAGGTGGTTCATCGTGGAAGAAGAAATGTACATATGATCTAAGGACATATTAACAACACACATCCATCACAAATGTATGTAAAATAGTGCACACAAGATCATCTCTCAATAATACTGAGTTCTAGGGTATGATCCATATAGAGTAAGTTGAAGGCAAGAAATAAATGAGTTTAAGATTATACAACATTGACTAAAGGATGAAGATAAACATCGAAACAACAAGGTTACTCAAGAAGAAAAGTTGAAACCCTATCTTGCACCCCCAAAACCCCCAAAATAGCTCCTCTCCTCAAGAACAAGGTTAATTTAGGGCAAAAGTGAGAAGAAAAGAGATTCTTCAACCACATTCACAATATCCACTAGGAAAACTATATTTTCTCCCATGGATGGAGTGATAAGAAGGATAACATCAAGAAAAACTAGTTTAGATAAGAATATCTTATTTGAAGATGGCAAGAAACTAGGTTGGCTTCCAACAACCCTAGAGTTGCTTGATCCAGACCCTAGATCAACATACATCCAAGCTTTAGGTAAGCTTCATCCTCAAGGAGCTCTTCCTCCAAACAACGATGGGTTAAGGCCTCTCTAGCAACAAGAGCAAGAGGGGAAGGAAAATGTTCATTTATGGGGGAGGTGAAAGGTATGTATATCCATGAATAGAGAGAAAGGAAGTCAAAAGGTTGAAAACTGGCTTGCCATGTGCCAAAATTCGAAATATATCTTATCCATGCATATCAAAACTTCCATAGGATCTTTTACCAAGGATTTCCATTGGTTCATGCCTTAGTGAAATCATCATGATGTTTTATCAGAGAAGCCATTGGATTATAGGGTATACTAAGCCAAATATGCAAACTCTGCCCCTCCATCAGATTGTATACCTTAACAAGGGTAATCATCAATTTAGGACCTCAAGGGAAAACCATCAGATCCTATAATACAAGGAGGGACCATCGTATCCTTCACCTACTGGGTGATACCATCAGATACTCACCATACATGGTAAACCATCTATTCTATCACTTAGTTAAAAAATCATTGGTTTTCAACCTACAAGGGAAGAGAGCAACAATCTGATGGTTCATCTAGGTATCCAAAGGTGCAAATATATCAAACATTATGAAGAGTACTATGAAGAAAACCATACATGTGAAAATTATAGATAAAACCATAGAAAAGGGAAAATCACAAAAAGGCCCATAAATCACATAAATTGCAAAACTTAATCAAACAGAGTCCAAACTAGACCAAAATTGGAACAAAGATTTATCACAGGATATCAAATTAGTAACTAGGGTTTTATTAAGGAATTAAGCACCCAATTAGATTAATCAAAGAAAGTTTAACCATAAAACGAGGTCAAGGGTCTTATAGAAGGGGCAGGGTGACCTCAGAGAAGGATGTGGAATTTCTATTGATTGGGGAGCTATGAGAACCATTGGAAGGTGTGAGAAGAACTTCCATTGAACAAACAACATCAGTAGGTGAATATTGGGTTTCCATCAGAAGGTGAGTGCAACACTTCCATAGGAAGGCATGAGAAGTAGTATCATCAGAAGACGATGCATGCATTCCATCAGAAGGCTTGAGTCCAGGAATTCTATTAGAGGGCAAATGTTGGGCTTACATTAGTAGAGGAGTGCATTGGAGTTTCATTAGATGACGACCATTGGTAGGTGAGCATTGATCTTCCATCATTGGTTAACCTACAAAAGGGTAGAATGATGCACATTGACTGAAAATTAGATTGATGTAATCTGACAGGAATGGCTTCCATCGGTTGTCAACCGACAAAATCGCTTAGTGATGCAAATTAATGAAAGCAGAGAAAGATGCAAACCAATGAAAGAATAAAATATACAAACCAATGGAAATACATAGTGATGCAAACCCATTGGGGGATGTTTGCGTATGTTTTATAGTTTGTTCCTATGAAGCATTAAGAAATGGAATCATCAACAAATTAAAAGACAAATGAAATGAAGCTTAGTCCACTTATAATTTTTTTATCATACTAGGTAGTCGGTTAGCATGACCATCATCTCCTATATTGGTGCACGAGATATGAAGCTCAAATCTTCTATTTAAACTAGGGATTTGGATCGAAACCCTTCAAATTAACACAAAACCATAAAAACCTAAATGTAATTAAGATAGTTATAGAATAAAATAATGAAAAATAATACACCATCAGACTAAAAATATAACTAGAACTAGGAAGAATATGCACTTATCAACTACCGTCGGGGTGCATGCTTTCTCATTGGCTTATATTAGGTGGACAAAATCAGCCCCCTTTACACACCGTTATCTCATTTATTCAGCATATCCTTCACTTCTAAGTGCTTGTGAGCTACTATAGACTCTAGTGTGCTAGAGGAGATATAGTTGATTCTGGAGGTGGTATTTGAGGATGTCTACTCTCTATATCTAGTGGTGGGATCTTCTATTCATCCAGAGAGCTTCTTCTCTTGACTTATTTTCTATTATATGTATTTCTAAACTATGAGGGATTTCCTTCACTTTTAAGTTTTTTTCAACTTTTTGGAGTTATGGTTTGGTTTACTAAATTGTATCCAAAACATTATGACGTACTATTTAGACATGCTTGGATTAAAACATAGATAAATTATTGTAGTTCTGTAAATTTTTTGTCGGCGAAAAAACTCTGTTGCTATTGTGAAACCAAAACTTTAGGTACATCATAGGCGCACCCCTTAACCCTCCAAAAAGGATTACCAAGACATAAACAAAAAGAAGAAACATAGGTCTTACGCAGAAGACCAAAACAGACCCAGAAAACCCAGAACAGAAGACAACACAAGAGCAAACATACAGACAGAAACTGGTGCGACCATCACCCTGCTCAATAGAGGAGCTCCACTGACAGTATGAACACCCACAAAAAGTGCAGACTCTACCTACAGGCAGAAGGCTACCAATTAAGATCCATACTTGTGCTCCTATGATGAGAACCACCTGAGCTCAGACTAGTAAAACACTGCTGAAGCGAAGCATCATCAGCCACATGATGCACCTGAGTGCAGCAAGACATCTCATCAAAACTACTAGAAGGAGTTCCAACCCAGGTTGAAGCAGAGAAAGCAATCACAATGCAGGACCCTTCCATTAGCTGACCTTCAAATGATGTCCTTGAACTAAATACCAACCTGTCCACCACTGGCGTTTGCTTCAATCCCTGAAAGTGTGGGATCCAGGTGGGTATCCAACCCCTCTTCATCATCCATAGGTCACCTAATTAGGGACCCTGAGTGCTAAACGTGGCATAAAAGCAGGAAGAAATTGAACAGGAGAATAAGATCCCACCCCTCTTCGATCCCAAGCACAAGCAACCACCAGAGAAGTAAGCTCGAATCCTCACGCTGCTACTACTAGTTACATTTCGACTAACACCTTGAGGGTGTTCCATATGCTGAAATAGGAAGCACTGGACAGACACGCCCGTAGGTGACTTGATGACGGCGAAATGGAGGGAGACCACCTGCTGGACAGAGGGGACGCGAGCCCACGCTGCCCATGTGGACATCCAACCATCTCCGAGGTCAACAGGTACAGGTTCACCCGCACCATGGCCGTCGTCTCCACGCCACCAGAGCCCGGGGAGACCCAGGGGCCCGAAGGACGCCGCCAACCCAAGAGAATAGATCTGTCGATGAAGATGCCCTGCGGCATAAATAGAGCAGGGGGACTCCACCTAGGACGCCAGAGCCTTGTCAGATGCTGGCGGCGATGCCATGATCCAGTGACCATTACCACCCGCAACCGAGATTCCCCACCGTCTTGGACGGAGTCGAGCCTGCGCCACCCAGGCTGCCTAGGTATCCCTCGGGAGAAGAAGAGGAGGAGCTAGCAGGAATGGGGGAAAACCCTATCCGCACCAGCGCGATGGAGCACGCACGCAATCAAATCTGGCTGGGAGCGGCACTCTCCCACCATCTCACTTGAACGGAAGGAGTCACCTTAGGCGAAACGCCCCTCTGGCCCAGACGGTGAACGTGCAGCGCATCTCATCTCCACTCCAATCTACACCCGACGGCGCCCAGCCACGATCCCCCAAACCAAAGCTTGCTTCGCGCTGACATTCGAAGACACCCTAAGCTGTTGACAGGCCAGGGGGAGGAATGCATCGGGGAGACACTCCTTCCCCCCAGCGGCAGCCGCCAGGGACTCCTAGAGAGAGGGGAGAGCAAAACCCTAGAGAGAGGAAGCTGGGAGCCCTTTGTTATGTTGTTAAGCTGGGAGCCCTTTATAGTTATGTAAGTGAGAATGTAATTCTCATAAAAATGCATTCTACTATGCTCTAGAATTGGAATGTGAAAGCATTTTTGCTTATATGAAAATATCTAGAAGTTATTCATTTATTTACAATTTCTAACTTTGTAAATGAAAATTTTCATGATTAAGTATAGAAAATACACAGAAAGTTGCACTCTATTACCTACTATGAAATTTGAAATTTAAATCACCATTTGTTGTTGAGACTAAAATTGAACAAATCCAGTTTGGTTACAAATACTGCCTTTATAATTGAACTTTTTTTGTAATAAAGAACATATAAATAAATAAGAAAGTTAATTACTTTTAGAAATTGATTTATTAAATATCCAAATGCTTTATGATTATATGAACATGTCATCTAGATCTCGTGCACAATTGTGAAGCTACACTATGATGGAAATCTATCACTGATGGGTCTTAGTCTAGTTGATTTGTTGAACCCATCAATACAATATTAATGAATACTCTGGACGAGTTCAAGTCATATACTCATAACATACTTCACATCAAACCTAATCACGTCTCTATCAATATGCATGTATTCTCTCTATAGAACACTATATGCTCTATTCTAGTGCCTAGGGTTTACAGACCTCGTACCCACAACAATGACGATTCAGTTAGTTGATGAATCTATCACTAAACCACTAGGAATTATTGAAGATGTCTTGGTGAAGCTAGGTCATGACAACTATTTCCCATGTGGTTTTGTCATCAGGCATATCAAAGAAGACAATCAGTTCCTATTCATTTTGGAAACACCATTCCTAGCCACTATAAGAGCTCTAGTGGATGTCGAGGCCGACAAACTCATTCTATGACTAGGGAAGAAAACTATCACTACTACAGAAATAGCGTTCAGTGTCGCTTTTCTGGGCGTCGGTTATTTCGGACAACCGACGCCTATAATATTCGGTGTCGGTTATTTATACAAACCGACGTCTATATTCAAAGACCAGGCAGACACGGGTATCGCTTTGTATTCAGCGTCGGCTGAGTGTAACCAACCGATGCCTAAAGGCGCCCGCGAAATCCAATTTTCGAGCGAATAAAATCTGGGTCACATACATCGTCGGTTGTTTAACAATTCACCGATGCCTATGTGAAATGAAATTTTGCGCGAAAAGTTCCACTTTTGGTGTCGGTTATCCTTGGATAACCGACGCTGATAATAGTTCCCGCCAATTAATTTGGGGTAAAGATTGTCTAATTGGACGTCGGTTTTTACGATCAACCGACGCTGAAGATAATAGGCGTCGGTTGTCCTAGATAACCGACGCCGTTGACCAACTTAATAGAGGCCCGATCACCCGACTCTTCCCCCTTTCTTCCTGTTTCATCGATTCTCCTGTGCGCTCTCCCAAAATCGCCGCCTGGTGCCTGGTTCCTGCTGCTTCTTGCTCGCCGCCGACGATCCCTGCTGCTGCTCTGCGTCGCCGCCGCCGCCCGCCGCCTTCCTCCTTGCGCCGCCGCCGCCCGCTCCTTCCTCCCTGCTCGCGCCCTACTGCGGCGTTGTCTACTTGCTTGCCTCCGCTGCTAACAAGGTATTAGCCGTAACACCTTCTTCCTTGTCTTCTTCCTTGCCGCCCGCTGCTCTGCTCTGCTTGCTGCTCTGACTTCAAAACCTAAGACTAGTTAGTGTTCTACTTCTTTCACTGAGAACTGAGAAGAATGGCCTACCACGGCCATGCTGCCCAGCACGGCCGTGGTAGGCCAACACAGCCACGACCGTGTTTGATTTGATTTAAACCCTAATTTGATTTAAACTTGTCCATTATAGCATCCTAATTTGATTTGATTAAACACTAACATTAATGAAACCCTAACATCAATTGTGATGAAAGCCTAACATGTACATATCTATTATTGTGTTTGTTGGCCTAGAAACCCGTCCAAGATTGACTCATTAGGAGTAAATCTTGGATAGTCCCCGGTTTGGGACTGTTCTTGAACACCTAATCTCACTTAGGATGTAAGTGTATAATGTGTATTTGGTTTTCGAGAAAATTTCGGTAGCATTTCCCCGTTTGTTCTCTAAGTACATATGTACTTAGAGAACAGCAGGGAAATGCTGTCGAAATTTTCTTGAAAACCCAATACACATTATACACTTACTAGTGAGATTAGATGTTCAAGGATGGGATAGGTGGTACACATTTATTATATATAAGAATGACATCACATGTGTTTGTTGGCCTAGAAAGTGAACAATCATTGTTCTTTATATTACTTGTACATTGGTATAAATTAGAATGAACAATCACTAAATTATATACTGTTTGTATGGAGTCCGGCTTCATTGTAGATATCTATTATTGTGTTTGTTGGCCTAGAAACCCGTCCAAGATTGACTCATTAGGAGTAAATCTTGGATAGTCCCCAGTTTGGGACTGTTCTTGAACACCTAATCTCACTTAGGATGTAAGTGTATAATGTGTATTGGGTTTTTGAGAAAATTTCGGTAGCATTTCCCCGTTTGTTCTCTAAGTACACATGTACTTAGAGAACAGCGGGGAAATGTTGCCGAAATTTTCTTGAAAACCCAATACACATTATACACTTACTAGTGAGATTAGGTGTTCAAGGATGGGATAGGTGGTACACATTTATTATATATAAGAATGACATCACATTATACACTTAGGATGTAAGTGTATACCCTAATCTTTTCCTAATATATACTTGTTTCCTAATATATACTTGTTTTCTCTGATCATAGAATGGATAGATCATGGATGTCCATTCGTAATCGTTGCACCCCAGAGTTTATATCTGGTCTTGATCAGTTTATTAGATTTGCCGAGGAACATAGGAAAAAACCTACAGATAGGTTCTACTGTCCATGTAGGCATTGCAGTAACAACTTGAAAGTCAACACTGGTGAGGAAATTAAAAGTCATGTCATGTGCAACGGGATTGTACAAGGCTATACAGAATGGCACTGGCATGGAGAGATTTCAAAATCGAAACCAGTAGATGTCGATAGCAGTGCTTGGGTGGAAGAAGAAATTGCCTCCGATGATGTAAATGTGAACAAACCAGTTCCAGCAGACATCGTTGATGCGATGCTGGATAGTTGTAGGGTAGAGCACACCGATCCACCTCCTATCTTTAGAAACATTGTGCATGATGTTGAGATACCGTTATACACAGGCTGTGCTAAGTTTACGAAGCTTAGCGATGTGTTGAGATTGTATAAGTTGAAAGCTAACAATAGATGGAGTGACAAAAGCTTCACTTCATTGTTGACTTTGTTGAAAGAAATGCTTCCTGAAGGAAACGAGCTGTCAATCTCAACATACCAGGTAAAGAAAATGTTGTGCCCAATGGGAATGGAGGCCAAGAAGATACACGCATGCCCGAATGATTGTGTATTATTTCAAAAGGACTATGTAGATTTGAAAGATTGTCCAAAATGTGGTGCGTCAAGGTATAAATTGACGACTTCGGGGGAGTCCAAAACTAGTTCTCCTGCTAAGGTGTTGTGGTATCTACCTATAATATCACGATTTCAACGCTTGTTTGCAAATCCGAAAGATGCGAAGAATTTGAGGTGGCATGCAGATGTTAAGAAAAATAATGATGGGATCCTACGACATGCGTCTGATTCCCCACAGTGGAAGAAGATTGATCTATTGTACCCCAAATTTGGTGAAGAAGATAGGAATCTAAGACTTGGGCTTTGTACAGATGGGATGAATCCGTACGGGACATTGAGCAGCCAACATAGCACTTGGCCAGTCATTCTTGTTATATACAATCTTTCTCCCTGGATGTGTATGAAAAATAAGTACGTTATGTTGTCGTTGTTGATATCGGGCCCTAAACAACCCGGAAATGATATCGATGTATCTTGAACCTTTGATTGATGACTTAAAGAAACTTTGGGCTGAAGGTGTGATGACCTATGATGCTTCAGCAAGAGAGACATTTCGTTTGCACGCTATGTTGTTTTGCACTGTTAATGACTTTCCAGCATATGGGAATTTGTCTGCATATAGTGTCAAAGGAGCTAAAGCGTGTCCTATATGTGAAGAAAACACTGATTCAATAAGACTAAAACATGGCGGCCAGACTGTATATCTTGGTCATCGAAGGTTTCTTTCAAAATTCCATCCGTATCGTAGGAAGCACAAAGCATTCAACGGATGGAATGATGAACGGAGTGCACCTAAACCTATACCAGGGGATGTTGTTTATGCAAGAGTAAAAGACATTGTCAATGAATTTGGTAAGAAATCACAATGTAGTATGGCCACACGGAGTGACAATTCTTCATTCAAGAAGAAGTCAATATTTTGGGATCTTCCTTATTGGAGTTCTTTGACAGTCAGGCATTGTATCGATGTAATGCACGTTGAGAAAAATGTCTGTGATAGCATCATTGGTACTCTGTTAAATATACCAGGTAAGACTAAAGATGGGATAAAATCTAGACTGGACCTATGTGAAATGGGAATAAGGTCAGAATTAACAGAATTACGTGAAATGGGTAATAAAAGAACATACTTACCTCCCGCTTGTTACACGTTGTCTAGAAAGGAGAAGAAAACTTTTTGTGAATGCTTGGTAAATGTTAAGGTGCCACATTGTTACTCATCCAACATCCGTAGATTGGTATCAATGAAAGATCTGAAGTTGATAGGTCTTAAATCTCATGATTGTCACACTCTAATGCAACAAATATTGCCCGTGGCAATTTGATCTATATTGCCGAAGCATGTAAGGTTTGCAATTACCAGACTTTGTTTCTTTTTCAACAGTCTATGCAGCAAAGTTATTGATCCTGATACTCTCGATAATTTGCAAAGAGAAGTGGTTCTTACCCTATGTCAACTTGAGATGTATTTCCCTCCTTCATTCTTTGATATCATGGTACATCTTGTTGTCCACTTGACTAGGGAAGTGAAAATGTTGGGACCAGTTTTCTTGCATTGGATGTATCCCTTTGAACGATACATGAGCATTTTTAAAGGTGATGTTCAAAACCGTTATCGGCCTGAAGGGAGTATTATTGAAGGTTATGTGGTGAGAGAGGTTATGGATTTTTGCAATGACTTTCTCAGTGGTAATGACACTCCTGATAATGACAAGAATATTGAGGAGGGCAAAGGAATTTTGGGATCACGGGTGAAAGTAATCAGCCGTGAGCAGTTGGAACAAGCTCACTTGTATATTTTACACAATATGGACGAAGTGAGTGTTTATATCGAGGAACATACCAATTTCGTAAAGAGACAGCATCCTCGAGCAAGTTCAATGTGGCTTGCTAGAGAGCATAATAAGACTTTTACTAAGTGGTTTGAAGATAAAGTCTTACATCAACTATCTCAAACACCAAATGATATTACAAAAACTATCAAATGCCTCGCCTTTAAACCAAAACCGAATGTTATGTCTTACGAAGGGTTTGACATTATTGGATTCACATATTACACAAAGCGCCAAGATGATAAGAGTGTTGTCCAAAATAGTGGGGTCACTCTTCAAGCGTCGACTATGTACTTTGCAAGTGCAAAGGATAAGAGTCCACGTGAAGCTAAAATGTCATATTACAGTGTCATTGAAGACATTTGGGAGTTTGACTACATAGATTTCAAAATTCCGCTCTTTAAATGTAATTGGGTTGATAACACCAAAGGAGTTATAGTGGATGAATTGGGTTTCACTTTGGTGAACTTTGAAAAGATTGGCGAGAAGGGTGAACCATTCATATTGGCATCACAGGCGAAACAAATATTCTATATCGATGATCCTGCAAATGATAAATGGTCGGTTGTTCTTCATGGTAAAAGACAGTTCATTGAAGATCCTATAGATGAAGAAGAGTACTATGATAAGTATGATGACTCCAGTCCATTCTCAGTTGGGTTGCCAACTCCACAAAATATTGAAGCTAATGATGACTTATATGTGCGCGGAGATCACAATGAAGGATTGTTAATTGATAAAAGATCACAATTTTAGAGACATGTATGTTTATACAAATGCTAAATGTTTGCCTTTTTCTAGTTAATACAAATGCTAAATGTTTGCCTTTTTCTAGTTAATACAAATGCTAAATGTTTGCCTTTTTAATGACATTTTCAGATGGCTGACCATGATGAGCATGATGTCTATGATGAGCATGAAGTCCATGATGAGCATGCTATCCATGACGAGCATGGCAAGGATACCAATGTAAGTTCTAAAAACATATCTTGTATTTCTATAAAATTCATTATCTTCTAGTTATGTCATATATCTTATATTTCTATATTGGGCTAATTCAGTGTGTTTATTTTTATCAAATTTTAGGTTGATGATGCACATGTACCCACTGAAGCACTGGAGCAACTTGATGCACAACACCAAACACTTAACAAGAAAAGGGGCATCACTCTGTTGAAGAAGTTAATAGCGCTTAGTGGCAGTGGATCCAAATTGGTTGTGGAGTTTGATAATGGAGGAAATGCAATTGGAGTGAACCGCAATAATTTTGTAAACTATCTTGGGTGTACCACTCGGAGCCATTGTGGTGTTAAGTATGATAATTGGCATAAAGTTACGCAGGGGAAAAAAGACTTGATATGGAAGGATTTATGCGTGAGTTATTATTATTTGCAATTCTATTTTGTAAATTACAAATTCTATTATTTGCAATTCTATTTTGGATACTAGTTAATAACATTTCTATTTTACAGAATCTGTTTGCATTGGATGAGAAGTTGCATCATAAAAGTGTGATGCAACGCACTGGAAAGATGCTTAGGAATTATAGGACAAATCTGAATAGAGAATACATAAAAGAGGGTGATAAGAAAAAGAAGTCAGCCCTTGAACAATGGAACTTCTTGGACAAAGAAGATTGGGACAATTTTGTTGCTTCAAGAAAATCTGAAGAATTCAAGGTATTAGGTGTCACTCCCAATTTAATTAATATACATTGTATTCACCTATTCAAGATTAACATTTAGTGATACTAACCAAATCATTAATGTGCATACTAACTAGGCCCTCAGTGACGCACAAAAAGCAAGGCTGAATGTGCATGACCACACTATGGGTCCAAAAGGCTATGCAAGCGTTCACCAAAGACTACATGTGGAGTCTGTGGCTACTCAGGAGTCTGCTCCTACTCAGGAATCTGCCACACCCATGCCTCGCCATGATATCTGGATAGCTGGGAGGCAAAACAAGAAGGGTGAAATAAAGAATCCTGTAACTGCTGAGGCAGCTGTGAAAATGGTAAAATACAACTCTTAGAGCAATCATTTGAATATTGATTATTTGTGGTGTTAACTTACCAATTTCTGTTGATGGTGATTAGCGGGAGCTGCACGAGCAGAGGAAACAAGGCACGTTCATCCCTCAGGGCACAAGGGATGAATTGACAGTTGCTCTGGGTAACCCAGAGCATCCTGGATGTGTTAGGGGTGCAGGCGTTGGTGTGGGCATCAAAGCATTCTTTGGGCCATCCCAGCGCAAACCCAGAGCAGGACTTTCTCAAGAAGAGGTAACCTATTCTTTTTTTAGAATGTTACTGTAAAAGGAAATTCAATAATAAGAAGCTAATGTTTCTTTTATCCATGTATAGGAGAATAAGAGAGTCGAGGATATAGTTGCTAAGAAGGTGAACAATGTAGTTGCTGAGAAGGTCAAGGAAGAATTGCTGCGGTGGCAGGCATCTCAGGCTTCCAATCAGCCTATGGCGACCCACTCTTCTCCTGATGCACAGACTGCGAGTAATCCTAGAGACCCATCGCCTAACACGTCTGCTGTAAGTATTGTTTATGACATTGTAGCTAGTCTTTTCAAGATGATATGTTTTCAAGATGATATGTATATATGTATAACATTCTTTACATAAATTTGTAGGCATTGAAGCCATGCCGCTTAAGAATACAAGACTATGTTGTTGCAGAGGCGCAAGCTTACCCGTCCCTTCCTGGGGAAAGGTTTCACGGGACTCCAATGCCACAAGGCTATGTTCGTGTGGGTCCATTACGTGTGTTACCCGATTGGAGGGAAGCTACATTGCCATATCCCCTCCCGAATATTGATACACTTGCTGAGGCAGAAGGTGGGGTCATATTGTGGCCCAAAGCAGATGTCGTCTACACTACTGAAATTGTAAGATAAATTTACATTGATTTAGACTGTTAATGTGTATATATGATGTCAACTGGTCTGAAATTATATATACAGGTTAAAAAGAAGACACCAGGAGCACCTAGGCCTCCACCTCCACTTCCCGCATTACCAACTTGGGTTCCAACTGACCTAACATACCCATTAGGTCCTTCTTGTAGGGGAATGGCATGTTGGCTACAGGCACATAATATACATTGCCCGATAATTGTTTCTTTAGATGCAGATTATGTAGGTCAATCATACGATAGCTCTTTATTTATACAAGATATTATTGAGCTGTTTATGTATGATTGGCTGAATACATCAATGATAGAGACATGGATAAGGCGAGATCTTGTTTATACATCCATATACCTTGTGTAAGATCCGGTGATCTGGTTTCTTATATATTAATGCATACGTAATACATGTTTTGCAACTACTTAGTCGAAGATCATTGCAAACAATTTGCATTTGATCATGTGGGATTTTTTATTCCATCATTGATTAGTATGGTAGCTAAAGACCCTGATAATGTTCAACAATACTGTATAGATGCTTTTACAATTTTTGGTCAGCAAAAGAAGACGATAATAATAGCTCCATTCAATGTCAAGTAAGTTTACTTTATTTATAATTTGGACTTAAGAAAATTCCATTTTTATTGTGCATTTTGAGTTATTAATTGTTAACTTTTTACTTCTAGCGGTAAACATTGGGAGTTACTAGTTATTGTCCCTGGGACGTTCACTGTTTATTATAAGTACATTAAACACTAAAATTGGACACGTAATGGGAATGCCATTATTCTGGTGAGAAATATTTCATTTTTGTATCTGTTAACATCTGTTATTACATTACTATTTACTTATGTAATTTATTGTGTTATATTAACATGTAGGGGTTTAGATGCATTAAAAAAGGCTAGAGGAACGGTCCCAAGGAAAAAGAACCAGCCAATAAATTGGCAGAACGTACAAGTAAGTTCCCGACTCCAATGTATATATTATTGATGTGAATTGTGCTTAGTTGTATTATTTTGTATGTTTCAATTTATAGTGCGCTACACAAGACAATGGTTGGGCATGCACATACTATGTGATGTGATTTATGCAGATGATTATCAAACATGCCGCATTGGACATCGATACCATACATGAGGTATTATATATAGTCTCATTAGTTAGTATGAAATATATCAATCTTATTTTTATATTATTACTTATATATATACATCATTCTCTTTGCAGGTGTTTAAAACTGACAACACTATAGGTAAACCCTTAAAAAATATACATGCTCCATATACGATGGAAGTATTAAATGAAATAAGAGAAGAATGGGCAAAAGCCATACAAGCAGTGGCAACTGTAAGATATAATTGGGATGTTGATAGCGATAATGAATGATACTTTGTAAATGAATATTTCTGAATGTTAATACATGTATTTGAATGTTTCTATATGTGTGAATGTGAGAATTGAATTGATGTCTGAATGTATCTACTTGTGTGAAATTTTCCTTGGGACTTTTACAGGTTTGTGGCCTGTTTGTAGGCTGATATCAATGGATGTCATAAACCTGCAGTTCAGAAAACTGAACTGCAGGTTCTCATCCTGCTGACCAGCCACAGCAGGCCTGCAAACTGATATGAAAAAAAAATAGATATAGGCGTCGGTTATTTACAGAAAACCGTCAGCAAAGACCTACAGCGTCGGTTATTGGATAAAAACCGACGCCTAATAGTACAAACAACCCGACCGTGCAGGAAAGCGCAGCCGTGGTGGAAAAGGCGTCAGTTATTCATATAAAACCGACGCCTATAGTACTAAACACGGCCGTGCAGGGAAGCACGACCGTGTCGTCTTGAAGTATGGCGTCAGTTTTTTTTAATAGAAAATCGACGCCAAAAGGGTTCGCGCCACAGAAAACAACGTCATCTAGGACTCTTTCTGCGTCGGTTACCAAGTAAACAACGACGCTATAGTCCATATAGGCTTCGGTCTGTTAGTAGATAACTGCCGCAGAATGTGTCCTAGATGACGCCGTTTTCTGTGGCGTGAACCCTTTTGGCATCGGTTATCTACTAAAAGACCGACGCCTATATGTTAAATAGGCGTCGGTTAAAAAATCGACGCCGAAGTGTTCGACCTTTAGCGACGCCCACATAGGCGTTGCTCAGAAACCGACGCCAAAGGGGGTTAAACAACCGACGCCAAAGGCTGTTTCTGTAGTAGTGTATTGAGTGTCGGGTCCTTGAGGATTTGAAGAGGATGCATAATTCAATTGAAGCTTTTAAAGAAAAAGTAAATCTGAAATTACAACAAGCACACCTACAAGATACTAATCAAGACAATAAGGTCCTACCCCCAAACAACCTATGTACATCATCTAACCTTGATAGAAGTACACACAAGTCAATCACTAATAGATATAAGTACCCCAAAACCTCCATCTCCACCTCCACCACTCTCCATATCAAATCCCCTCCATCTCTAACTTCTATCTCCCTAAGGACGGGTAACATTTTGAAGTTGAGTGTGGAGGGTAGGTGGTATGTCTTCTCCACCATATCAAAAATAACCTTTTCCTTTTTCATTCTCAAACACTTCTTTCTTCTTCTTCTCATCTTTTATATGCATATGTCTTGTTTTCAATTTCTTTTTTTGTGTGAGTTGTGACCTTTACCTCATTGGTCATTTTAATGTATGTTAAAAGTGAAAAATATATGGATGAACTGTCCCCTTTTCTTTTTCTGAAACTAACCCATGCAAAAGGAAGTTTTAAGGAATAAAAATGTCTTGAATAGTTATGGGCCTTGATGACAACAACCAAGCATTTTTTCTCCTTGGATGTGATGATATGAAGATGGAGTCTGAAAGGTCAAGCCACATGTGGCTCCAACATGACTTGCAATTATATTTGTGAATAGTACTTTACCCTAGATTAATTGAAATAACTGATATAATATAATGATCTGACTCCTATGCAACAATCAAAATGGAGAATAACAAGTCAACCTATTACTCTCACTCTTCTTCCATCATCTCTTACCTCTTCACCATTCACCAAAAAAGAAAAAAAAATGAAATTATCACCATATGCCAAACCCTAAGTCCGGGGTGGCATCACTTTCATCAATAATCCTCATTTTCAACTTTTGTCTATAGGTATGACATGAATAAAAGAGACTAATGAGCCTAAGAGTAAACATGTGGTCAATGTAATTATAAACAAATAAAAAGTCTCGAGTCAAATAGATGCGAGATAAGTAAAATAACTGAATCCCAAATAAGGTCTTGAGTCAAATGGAGGAGAGAACAAGAAATCATGTTTGTGCTACATATTTCTCCCCCTTTTGTCCAATTTTACATGCCTAGGGAACTTATTAAAAATTCTCCCCCAAATAGTCACATAGGTTTTACTTGTGTGTACTTCTATCTATGTAGACAAATTAGGAGTATTATTGATTATAAGTAGTTCGCCGTAGGTTTTGGGGTCTAGCTATTAGAGGAACAAACCCTAGTTGGGGGATATCCAAGTGTGTCTATGTGACCCCCAAGGATTAGGGTCACATTATTGTGATTGGTGGAAAGGGGATCACAAAGCTTGCTCATTTGGGAGGGGAAGGCATGGACCCTAGTATTAATTGTTGATTTCCATTTTATTTTTCTTTACTCAGGACGAGCAAAGGATTAAGTCCGGGGTAGTATGATGAGTGTATTTATACCCATTTTTATGCTGTTTTACCCACTTTTTATGGGTTATTATATTTCTATTTCTTATTTTTAGCTTCATTTTCACCACTCAGTTGCAATTGTCTTTCCATTTTCGAGCTTGAATGCATTATATATATATTTTGTTCAGAACCAGCCAAAATTGTGTGACAATGCCCAAATGGATGATTGAGCCCTCACAATGAAACACCTCAAGGGAAGGAAGGCCCAAAATATTTCCACTTGATCACCTTCCGACCACCTGGTCAAGTGAGCGACTCTGCCATTCATCTGACTCTATCCATTCTCTACCGAGAGTCTTCCAGATAATTACATCCTGACGTGCACTCCCAGCATCCAATCCATTTTGGTTCACCCAATGCTAGTCCTCCAGAGAACCGGACATGAGGACCAAATTGAGAAGCCCACTTGAGTCGCCTAATGGATCGAGTAAGGGCCATGCAATTAGATGCCTTCAACCACAAGCATTCAACTTTAAGGTTTCAGAGGTGAGGAATGCATCTATAAAAGGAACCCCTATCATCCATTCGAAGGATCTCTGATCAGTGATTAGAAGACACATTGCACAACACAAACCCTAGCAAGGAGCGAGGAGGTAGTGGCCCCAGTAGAAAGATTGGTCTTCTTGCACCAGGTGTCATGGACTTCTCCATCGTTCCTACTATCTCTTGTTGTTGTCCCTCGCCTTGAGTGATTAGATGCCATGTGTTAGGGCATGGGGAGTAGCCACGATCGTCATATTTTATCTTAGCTTCTATCTAAACTCGACAATGTAGTTGCTAAATAAAGTATCGTTCTGCTTAATTACTTGCCTTGCAAATGGATGACCTGTTTTGTGTATGTGTTATAATCATGGATAACCATGTTGTTGTGAGTGTGATTAGAACATCATAACGATCTTATTGTCCTCTTGATCTGTCAGCAAGGGATAGTGTAGTGATTGGACTTTGATCTTCTATTTTTTAGGATGGTCGATCGTATGTAAGGGAGTTCAGTTCAAATATGGAATTTGGGTTCTGAGGATGCTCAGTTCCAAGGGAGTTTAAGCCAAGTGACGACCTGTATCTAGTGGGGGTGCATCAGCTAAGCCTCGATTTAGCAATAATTATCAGAGAGTTAGATCTTGTTAGGATAATTATGCAGGCCCAGGTAACAAAACCCCTACTATTTACTTCTTTAATCTCTGTTACTTTTGGGAATGATTTAGTTTATACAATTTTTCAACTACTCGGTGATAAATATTACTCTTAATACTTCTTAATATATATAAATACTTAAAAAGTCTATCACCGAGTAGTTGTTCTTTTGGTTTGATCCTAAAGTATACTGCAATAAGGGTTCCTCTCATGTGGAGTGGGGAATTAGTGCAATGCTTTAGGTTAAACCTAGAAGTTGTTCTTTTAGGGTTTTTCTTGAAGCAACATTTGGATCCCCATTAGTAAGGATAAAATGTCGGTATATGGATATAAATAGTGATTTCAAAATTAAAATGGAAAAATAAACCAAATATAACAAAGCTTCCCAAACAAAGAGGAAAGCACCATACAAGTGGATACCATAATAAAACATTCTAATAAGATAAATAGATGTACTTGAATGACACATAACACAACAATAAAGAATAAGCATCATGCATATGTGAGTATAGCATAGCCCTAGTGAACTATAATAACATAATTGTGACTAGAGAAGATAACCATAAACCTAATAGATAATGGAACATGACTAAACTCCCAAATCTGCAAAGGTGGGAATAAAACCTGAGTATGAGTCTCATAACCTCCATTAAAAATAAATAAAATGAACATAACCCAAAAATCAAGCATATTATAAACCCTAGTTCAAATGAATCCATAATCATGCAATGTAGAGAAAAGTAAACTTAAGTAATGATATTTATTAGAAAAGATTGTACAACTAAAATTGTAACACCAAATCCACCACGATAGATTTAGGGTTTGTGTGCAAAAAGCACAATATAGTTCATATCCACAGTTAGGGTTCAACTAAAAATAGAATGAACAAGATCACAAAGTGAAATATCAATTGAGAATTGCCAATAAGTAATAATTTTAATATATATGATTCAAAAGGATTTAATAGATCTCAAAGGATGAATTTCACAATAGTCTTTTAATTAGACCAACATATAGAAAAAATAGGACCTTTGTCAATGTAGAGTCAAATGGGATACAACATACCTCAATAATGTGTGTACAAGGTCAAGATCCCAACCCTATATCCAGATTATGAACTTTCACCTAATAACTCATTAGGTATGTAAATCATTAATTAAGGTGTATATTATAAACCATAAAAAAGAAACAACCGCAATGGAGGGAGAGGGGGATGTGGGGGTGGCGATGGTGGTGGCGAAGCTGCAAGGGGTTCTGGGGGAGGCCGAGGATGGGGAAACGACCAATATAGAGGCAAAGTTATCGACTAGGTAGAAGACAATCAAAAAGAGAATGTAGATCCTAAAGGAGGATAGGATAAAGAGAAAACAGGTGTTAGGGTTACTGTTCCGGAAATAGGGTTTGTGTTCCAATATAGTGGGATGTGAGGTACATCCGTCTCAAATGAAGTGGATGACCCAGATGGTGTAAGGAGTAATCCCTCAGGCAGCAAGCACCCGAGAGTCAGCAAAGAACATACTTCAGACAAAGAAACCCTTGAAAAAGTAGGGGAATCACTGACTAGCGGTGATGAAAGCAGAAACATAGGAGGAGGTGAAGGAAGTTTGGGAAGCAAATCCTCTTTTAGCAAAGACGTGGCCGACGAGGACTATGTAGAGCTAGACCCAAACAACTATATGCTGGAATCACTATTCGAGGATAAACTAGATATATCTACTATCATACTAGAGCACTCTGGAGGAACACCTATTCTGTCTATTGAGGAGGAAGCTAAAGAAAATCTTACACGCCCCTAGAGATATGTTGTGGTTGTTCGTCTAGTCAGTGCTGATATCAGCAATATGACCCTACGGGAGAATCTCAAACTCTTATGGAAAATCATTAGGAGGTTCAACATGTTTGAGATCAACCTAGGGCACTTTGTCATTCAACTTTCTAGCAAAAAAGATTATGATATGGACATGATAGGAAGGCCTTGGAAGATATTCGGTTGCTGCCTGGTGGTGTGGGATTGGTACCTTAGATTCAAACCTACTAATGAGATGCCATCGCATATATTGACATGGGCACAAATTATGAATTTACCTTTGCACCCCCATATCAATGAGGTGCTTCCACAAGAGTTTCCACTTAGTGATATGTGGATTAGCATAAACCACTGTAACTAAGGTGTCCCCGTTAACTCTATAGGTTATGAATTGTCTATGACTATTGACAATGTCAATCTTAAAATCTTGGTCTTTCCAACAAAGCCAAATGCCTCCAGCAAACTCTCTGGCTTCCACTCTGTGCGAGTTCAAAAAACCAAGGGATTTGATAATATTCAATGCTTGAGAACCGCTTATTCTTGGTTCTGCAATAGTTACCAGTTTAGGTTTGTGAATATGACCAAGTTCCTTCATAAACCTATATGTGTCATCATTATCTATGCCTCTTATGTTCCAATAGAGTGTATCAATCATTAAGGAACTTAAAAAGATAAACGGCGGGGAACAGATGGAGTTACCAGATTCGACCAACAACTTGGGACAATTGTTCCTCCTGCAACTCATGTTCTTGAGGACATTCATCTTCATCTCCTTGATTTAATCATTTACTTCTTCTCCATTGTGTATATGGAAGTGTGCTCCTTTGTTCCTTCATCTTCGTGCTACTTCCCTTTATCTTTCTCCTGCTTCCCTTTATCTTCCTACTGGTTGAAGGGGTTGGTCGTGGACCCATGGTCATTGACATAGATTCACTATCTGATTTTTCTATGGCGTCTGATGTGATATCCTTGTATTTCTCCATTGATTCAGTGATCAGTTCTTCTATTAACTCGTCAATGTCCAGATCCACTACTGTATGAATTTCCACTACTTCCTCCTCCATATCCACAGTTTTGTGTGTTGACTTCTCTTGTTCCTCTGATTTTTCCTTCATCTTTGGTTATTTGCATTTTCTGTTTGCTTTGTGATGTCATCGAGCGCAGACTTCTTCTCTTCCACTGTTGTTGAGTTTTTTGTTGTCGATTTCTTCTTCTGCCACACCTTAGCAACCTTCTCAGTACACTTCTCAGCTGTGTTCTTTTCTCCTTGATCGAGCTCTTCATTTCCAGGTGTAGTATTCTCCTCTTCTTTTGATAGACTCTCAAATCTATTGGTCTGGTTTCTCACTTCTTGGTATTGACTTCCTTTATTTTTTGCACTCATACCTCTTCTGTTGCCAGATCTAGTCTTTTGTGTTAGCCATTGCCCATTGTTATCACTATTTTTGTAGTTGTCACCTTCTATTCTGTGATCTTCCTCTTCATTATTTTGATTTGGTTTCTTGTTAGGACATCCATTCTCTGTATGACCGATGAGCCCACATGTATTGCATGGCGTTAGGAAGGCTTCATAAATAACCTCATATTCCTCGTCATTGATGATGATTGAGGTAATAGGCTCCTTGTTCGTATCCACTTCAATGGCTATTCTGGCAAATCTACTCCGTGTTCTCCTTAACATATGTTCTTTAATCTTGAATAGGTTACCCAGAGCCATCCCTATGTATTCCAACATGGTGTACAGAGTGGTATTGAAATCACCCAGGACGATCCAAGGAGAAGATTCAACTATAAAAAAGTTGTGGTGTTTAGTGACACCTTATTAGCAACAAACTTGGTGGACCTTGGATTCTTAGGTATGCATTTTACTTATAAACATGGTATTCTATAGTAACGGCTTGACAGGGCAGTGGCGTACACAACTTTCATCACTGAAAAAATGGAATTCTCAGTTACTCACCTCCTGAAGGCCTTTTCTGATCATTGTCCTTTTGTAACGCCTGGGCCCACTGCCCATGGCTCTAGTAGAGTTTCATGAATGATGACTGGCCCCAAAAACCACCACTAGCCTTAACTGCACACTTTGTCCACACTGACGCGCAAGCCAGGATCAACTTCCCGACTAGTCACCCATCCTAGTACTACTCCAAGATGAGCATGCTTAACTATGGAGTTCTTTAGTGATGGGTTCACGGAAAATGAGGTGCACCTTGGTGATATGAGTAGTCCAATCATTCCTTTTAAGATCATGTTATCCAAGGCCTCAAATCCTGGGACGTTACAAACTCCCTCACTTAGACTCTTGACGTCCTTGTCAAGGCTCAACTATATGGCCTCATAATCTTTTCCCCATTTCAGTGTAGACCCAAACAACCCATGTACACCAAGCTCCCAACCATGACTACGAACGTAAGGGTGGCTCCATCAACTCGGATAGCCCTTTCCAACATGCTTGGACACTACCAACGCATGGGCGGCTCCATCAACTCAGATAGCCCTTTCCAACATGCGTGGACCGCACGGCTCAAAGACTGGCATGTCGCTGGCCCATGTGGGCCACACCTACTGGAGGGGAATTTGCTCTGATACCATTTGTAATGCATGGGCCCACTGCCCATGGTTCTAGTAGAGTTTCAAGAATGACGACTGGTCCGACAAACCACCACTATCCTTAACTGCACACTTTTTCCACACTAACGCGCAAGCCAGGATCAACTTTCTGACTGGTCACCCATCTTAGTACTAACTCCAAGCTGAGCACGCTTAACTATGGATTTCTTTAGTGATGGGCTCCCAGAAAAGGAGGTGCACCTTAGTGATATGGGTAGTCCAATCATTACTTTTAAGATCATGTTATCCAAGGCCTCAAATCTTGGGACGTTACACCTTTACTAATAAAGTCTAGAAAGCATGAGACTTATAAAGGAAGATTTAAAGCTAAAAATTTCTAGATTGATAATGAGGAATTTTTAAATATTTTAAGAGCTCACTCGGACCAGACGTTGGACTTCCAAAGTGCCCTTCATAATGTCAAAATACATATTATTCAGTGGGAGATCAATTTTGCTCAGTTGCAAAGAAGGAACAAGAATAGGTTACTCAATAAGATCAATATGCTACAGACCAACATCGCTGAATAGTATTACATCATATCTGATGATCTATGTATTTCTATACAGCAAGAGCTTGCGGAAATCCTAAAAAAGGAAGAAGAGGTATGGAATCTTAAAAGTCATGTTAAGTGGCTAAAGAATGGCGATGATAACATGAAAGTTTATCAAACCTATGAAAAGCAACGAAGGAGGGGGCTTACTATTGACACTCTAAAGAATGCCTAGGATGAATGGGTCATAAATGAAAAAGATCTCGAATGTTTGGTTACATATTACTTCAAGGATATCTTTATGGCTTTGACTAATCAAAAGACGGTCAACACAATTCATATTCCGGCGAGGTTCAGTAGATTGCAATCTAACGAGAAACTAAAGCTGGGAGCTGTTCCAACCGCCGAAGAGGTCTAATACTATCTAAAGAATATTGATCCTTATAAAGCAACTGGCCCAGACAACATTACTGGTCTTTTATTTTTAAAGAACTGGGAAATGGTTAAGGAGTCACTCATGAACACTATTGCCAAAGCTATCAAAGGTGAGAACCTTCCTACAGATTTCTGTGATGCCTTAATTATGCTTATCCCTAAGACATTCAAGCCAGAGAGATGCAATCAACTAGACCAAACTCTCTAAACAACATATTTCTAAAGCTATGCTCCAAAGTTGTTGTGGAAGATTAAAGGATATGATTTCAAATTGGATCTCACCAGAACAAAGTAGTGTCATTCCCAACCAATGGATTATAGACAACATCATGGTAGTGCAGGAAGTCATTCATAATATGAGGAAGTGCAATGCATCTAAGGTTATGGATATTACGATAGATTTATCTAAAGCCTATGATATGATGTCATGGCCATTTAATGAAGATACTCTATCTAAGATAGACATCCCTAGTAACATTAGAAAGTACATCATGAATTCTATTACCTCTGGAACTACTTCTATTTTATGGAAAGGAAAAACTCTCCCAAGCTTCAAAGCCATGAGGGGTCTGAGGCAAGGATACCCTTTGTCCCCTTTCCTTTTCGTGTTCTGCATCGAGATATTGAGTCAGTTAATTCATGATTGTGCCAATGAAGGAAGCTAGAATCCTATTAATCTATCTGTTGAATGTCCTAAAATAGCACACATGTTCTTTGTTGATGACCTTATTCTTTTCAGTAAAGCTACACAAGAAAATATGAAGACTATCTTAAGAAGTTTCAAAGAGTTTAAGGATGCCTCGGGTCAAACCATTTCCATTAAAAAAACAACATATTCTTTGCTTGTACATTTAGCAGAAGAGTTAGAAGGTCTATCTACCGTATCAATCAATTCACTGAGACCTCCAATCTAGGGAGGTATTTGGGAGTCCCTCTTCTTCATAAAAGAGTTGATAAACATACCTATGTAGATGTATTCAGTAGAGTTTCTAATAGAATCAATTTGTGGTCAGCCCGATGTCTCTCTATGGCTGGTCGAGTGTGCCTTGTCAAAGCGACTGTAAGGACCCTGACCCCTGTTTTGGGCTAACCCTCTTTGCTTTGCTTATGAAAGGTGCTTAGAACCTTAATTTAATCTCTCTAGATGTTTTGTTATCATGTGACAAGATCATGTTTCCAGTTTGGTCCCGTTTGGATGGTGTTTGAGCAATGTTTGCTTGTTTTGGACCATAGTGCAATTTACCCAAAGTTAGGGGTTATATTGCAATATGTCACATGCAAAGCATGCCTTTAGTTATCTTGCATCATTATAAAGAGAATGATGCCATGGGGCACCTTGTGGATGACCTATGTTTCAAGTTTGAGCTTGGTTGGTTGATGTTTATGCTTTTTGTGCTAGTTTTGGTGTAAATTGCAGTTTACCCAAAGTGGAGGGGTCAATGTGCAATTTATCAGATCTAGAGTCTTCTTGCTTGTGTGTGACATCATCTAGAATGAGTATGGATGATGGGTCACCTTGTTTGGTTGATAGATGAGGAATGACATCCTTATATGGTCTTTATAACATATATGTGTTACATATGTCACCTTGTCCTTTAGTGTATCAGCTAGGACATGAAGGTGTGTCACACAACAGGGGTGTGTCGGCCATGGAAGATTCCTAGATGGACGATACACTTCCTAGTGTGTATCACCAGGCCATGCATGAGCTGCTAGGGTGGCAACATGTGGCGTTATGAGCTAGAGAAAGTGACACCTTGGTTTATGTGGTTATGACACCTCTCCCTTACTACCTCTCTCTTCCTTGGTGTATATAACTCCCTTCCTCCTTAGCCAAGCAATCCTTTTCGGCCACCTTCCTTCCCCTACCTGTATGTGACGAGCAAGAGAGCTTTGGGAGCTAATGAAGACTCCCATGGAGCATGGAGGGGCAAGCTCCTTGGCCATGGAAACTCCTTGCTCAAGATCCGACCTTGGTGAGTCATGCTTCTTTTCTAGTTTTTCCTTGTGCTTACTTCTTCACCTTCCTCTTTCCCTCTCGGCCATGGATAGGCCCTTGATAATAGTAAGCAAGGACGTGTTCATCTTCCCTCCATTCTTCTTCTTGAGCTATACATAACCATGGTTTCTTCTTCTTCTTCCTTTGTTTCTTGCGGTGGTGATGATGGTGCCGAAGGCATGTTTGGAGCTTTGGATGGGTGCTTCTCTTGGAAGAGAACGTGTGTTTGCTTCTTGGATCATGGAGTTTTATGCCTTTCATGGAGATCCTCTTAAGGTGGGTTACATAACTCTTATACATCTCTATTATGTACACTCTCCCTATATGTATATGACGATTTTTGTACTTAAATCGTTACCTTTTCTCCATGACATATATATATATATATATGAAACTTGGAGTCTTATCTAATGAGGATGGTACGTTTTATTACTACTTTTAGCTTGTTTTCCTTGTGCAAGATGGTAATGGGCGGCTAGAGGTTGAAGATGACTTGCACGATATGAGTCTCTGGCCGATACAACTAGGTTGCCCGATATGGGCCTTTGCCCGATACAGTACTTTGTTCTATAGCCTATGCTTTGGTCGATGGTTATGGAAACACCCCTTTCTCTCCTTTAGACTTGAAAGGTGAGCCTATAACCTAGACATATGGATGATATGATGAGTTGGTAATAGTTGTACCTTAATGCCTGATATCCCCTATCCACCCTAGAGACAAGCTTTGGATGACATGGTTTCTAGACCCTTGGATGGGCTCTTGGCCGATATGTTTCCATGATGACCCTTTGAGTGTGTTTCCCGATACCCTCTTCTAGAGTTTAGCCTTGGGTGATATGATAGGTGAACTCCTTAGTGACCTTGTGACCGATATGTTCATCTACCCAAGACGATAGTGGTTGGCCGACATAAAACCCTAACTCTAGAGTCTTGGACGATATGGGGCTTCAACCCTAGTTTGGGCGATAGGGTTGTCCTGGGTGACATAGATGATCTACCCTTGTTGCATGACATGGTCATGATGTTGAAGGTAACCAACTAGGTGTGGTCCTTGTACCCTTGCATGATACACCTTTTTGGTGCCCTAAACGATACCCCCCTCACCTAGGGTTTGCCTTGAACGTTATGCTGCCCGATATGACTCCTTACCATGGTAGTACTTGTTGGGCGATATGGATAAGTCTTGAGCCTAGAATGATGAAACCCTAGGTGTGCGATACCATGACTGCCTCCCTGACTGATATGAGCGTGGTTGAGGGGCTTATGTGTTGGGCATGAGGTTTGTGCTTGCACGACACTCTCTAAGTAAGTTGCCCGACACGGTGCCTATGGATGACATGGAGCCTTGAATGATAAGGTTGCCCTAACCCTAGATGACTGAAAGAGGGTGTTCTTGGGTGATATGGTTGGATGAAACCTTGTAGACCCTTCACCCGATATGGTGCCCGATAGTTGAGTTAGTAGAGTGTTGCCTAATACGAGATGTTGCCTATTATGATGAGTTAGGCGTTATGGCCTTAGTGTGCTTTGCGCGATACTTTGGATGAGAGCCCCACTCTTGGTTAAGATTGGAGTAATACTAGTACTCCTACCCGATATGCCTTAGTTGGTGCTCATGGATTTACGCCTTTAGCCGATAAGATGCATGATACAACTTATAGCTCTAATGGCACGATGCACCTTTGGTTCTAGTCTACAGTTACACCAAGAAGGTATGTTGCCCATCTCAGGGCGTTGTCCGATATAGATAGCATGACACAACGTTACATGTGGGTTCTTATTTGTTGCTCGATATGACGTCTTAGGCGTTGCACCTGCTGGGGGTGCTGCTCGGCATGGTTCCCTGGGGGCTTGGGCGATACAAAGGGGGCAATAGGGTTTGTTGCCTTGGGCATCACAAGTTGTGTGCGGAATGATACCGAGGTGATGATGGTTGGCCATTATGATCTTAGCCCTAGAAGGGTGATGGCGGATGTTGGGTTTTAGGGGAGGCAGAGAAGGCAGCGGAAACAAAAAAAATTTCTCCCCGAAACCCGGAACAAGGAAACGCGTCAACATCTATATAATAGGAAAGGGATGGTTTGTGGAATCATACATTGTCCCGAGGCTTGCTCGGTGACTATACCTCGTGCCTTGTGTGGTCTTCACCTCCGATCTTGGACGGTGTCTGTGCAGCTCCTGGTCGCACCGGGACTGACGACTCCTGGTCTCATCGGGACTGTCGGGATTGACAACTATTCTTCGAGCGACAGAAATCTCCCGCCTCTGAAGTAGTCCACACGGACCACCTGGAACTCCAAACTCCTTGTCCCACAAGGAATTGGAAGGACTCGCACCCTCCTGTTGACGTACTAGTCGCCAACACACTCTCCTACTGCCAGTTGCAACTGTAGTTGTCTTTCCCTTGTTGCGCCTCCCTTTTCATATAGAAATTGCTCGGGCTCTCTCGATTACCAAAACCAGAGAGAACGACAACTTTGCAGAGCAACCGACTTGCACTGAGTTGTTCTTTGAGAAGCCCCCAATGCCCCTATATATATAGGAGGGTCATGGGACAGGGTTCTCCATCCCAGGTAATATGGGACTAAAGCAGGAGTAGAAGAGTTCGAGATTTTCCACCAAAAACAACAAATCACAACCTGAACCGATCGTTTCATTTCTGAAATGGTCAGTTGGGGATCTGAGCCGTTCGGTTGACACTCAACCGATTGGTTGGGACCCATGAGCCGGTCGGTTCACTTTCTGAACCGGTCGGTTCGTGGTCTTGACTAGTTCCCGATCGACTTTCCAACTTTTGTTTCTAATTGGTATCAAATACCAATCCTTGTTCCAATCAAATTGGGAAAGTGAAATGAAAGGAAAATTCTCACCAATCCTACTTTCCCAAGTTGCTCGGTTGCACCAGTTGAATCGATCATTTCAACACTTGAAGCAATCGGTTCACCCTGATCTTGAGCTGATCGGCTCAACACTTGAGCCGACCGGTTCACCAAGCTCAGCCGATCGGTTCATCACATGAGCCGATCGGTTGGGAGTGCAGATTGTGCAGAATCAGTCAATTAAGATTTCAATCAATCTGATACTCTAATCAATTTGTCCAACACCTTGAACACTATGATTTTGAGCTATCAATCAATTGAGTGTTTAATTAAACTACTAAACTCCTTTAGTAATCAATCTAAATATTATTTGTGGACAAAACTCCTCTTCCAGGTTAAATCCTATGTGTGTGACCCTGCAGGTCCATTTCACATTGGCAGTGAAAGTCCATAACACTTATGACTTCACAAGCAAAGAGCGGTGCCTAGTCACACATCAGTGCTACCCAAGTGAAAGTAGAAAGTTGGAGAAAAACTTTCAATCCTACAATCCATGAATGGTGTTACAGTGAATGTATAATTCCTTTGTCACTGATATCCCGAATGAACTGGAGGCATGGAATAGTCATCCTGTCAACGTTCATTCACTTTCTTGATCTCAGAGTAGATTGAACGAGATATGAATGACATCAATATCACATACTGATTCACACATGCATGCACACGCCTATCTCAATCCTACTCATCAAGTGGCCTTGGATATCAAACTCCCTCAGGAGGGACAAATCCCATATCTATCACTCACCCCTCAAAAGCCCCATGTGTCAAAGCCACCCAATCATCACCTTTATAACAACCCATGTTTCAGGACTGCGTTTGATGATGTCAAAGTGTGCCCAACGACATGTGTTGAGTGTAGTGATTTCAGGTCAAAGAATCACACTCACCACAGTCACTGTGAGTATTGACTGTGACTACCATGTCATGGTTCCATGTGTCAAACTCATAGTGGGTCTGTCCGGTACACTTGTTCTCTAACAAGTACCTATGTGTTTGGTTTGATATCTCTATATCATGACTAGTGAGATTCTATCATCAACCAACACCACAATCTAGTCTTGTGTGTCATTGTTGTCTATCCACCTTCCACAATGACATCCGACTAGGGACATAACAAGAATGTGCAAACTCTTAGCATCCGTATGATCTCATCATTCAGGTCCTTAACCTGAAAGCATACGTCATTGAGTACTGTCATTCTCTAGACATTCAATCTGTTCTATCACTATCTCATATGACTGAACCAGAAAGAATTGGAAGCTTGCCTTTGATGTTTATCATATCAATCTTAATGTATCCCACCAATCATCCCATGATTGTCTCTCAGGGCATACATACCAAAAGACTCCCACTTGCACTGTGAGCCAATCACCCTTGAATCATATTCATAGTGATCTTCAAACATGTCCCACATGTTACTGTGCTCTAGTGCGAACATAGTGAGTAATGGAAACACCTTGCCAAAGTCAGTATAAATTGCATGTCTCGCATCTCTTCACTGTACGTCACATGTATGAGATGGAGTTGTCATAATATGTGATCTTGTATTACTTTGCTAACCTTTAGCCTCATTGCATGATCAAGGATTCCATACTTGTCATCAATGAGAGGAATATCTATAAGTTCATCTCATGAACTTCCAGATCCATATAGTATCCACTACTGTTCTCTAACACATAGATACTCAGCATTTCCTTTTAAATGGTTTCATTGGAACACTTCCAAGTATCAACAAACTTTCACTTTTATATATCCTATATATATTTTGTGATTAATTTTATGTCCTTTCGGAAGTTCACATCAATGTAACTCTTTACATTGAACTCTTCCTTATCTCCATAGAACTAGTACTTCTCAAATCGGTCATCAATCGATCGGCTCACTCCTTGAACCAATCGTCTGGAACGTCAACCAATCGGTTCACACCTTGAACCGATCGTCTCAGCTGTCGTCTAGATGTCCTTCATTCTTTGACATAACAGGAAATAAAATTCTATCCTATTTTACATTGTAAAAAGAGAAACCCCGAGTTACATTCGGGGGGAGCAAAGGTAGGAAAGAATCTCGAATTATTCCGAGTTACATCAGGAATAGGAGAGGGAAGATCGGTGCGCAGACCGAGATGCAAGCAACCACATACAACCATACACAGATAGGGTTTATTGGACATAACCACGCTATACATCCACCAAAAAACTCATTTAAGGGCGAAACATATTGAGTGTATTAATAATACATATCATATATGTAATTGGGATTTGTGGATTTAGGATTGGACATGCATAAAGCCAATTTTATTCGCATCGTATGCAATAAATAAAGGCGACAAACCAAAATCGATCATATCGATATTCCTAAAATATAGAGCAATTGACGTGGCTCTGATACCACTGTTGGGTTTTAGGGGAGGCAGAGAAGGCAGCGGAAACAAAAAAAAAATTCTCCCCAAAACCCGGAACAAGGAAACGCGTCAAAGTCTATATAATAGGAAAGAGATGGTTTGTGGAATCATACCTTGTCCCGAGGCTTGCTCGGCGACAATACCTCGCGCCTTGCGCGGTATTTACCTCCGGTCTTGGATGGTGTCTGTGCAGCTCTTGGTCACACTGGGACTGACAACTCCTGGTCTCACCGGGACTGTCGGGATTGACAGCTGTTCTCTGAGCGGCAGAAATCTCCCGCCTCTGAAGTAGTCTACACGGACCACCTGGAACTCCACACTCCTTGTCCCACAACGAATTGGAAGGACTCATACCCTCCTGTTGATGTACTAGTCGCCAACACACTCTCCTGCTGCCAGTTGCAATTGTAGTTGTCTTTCCCTTGCTGCGCCTCCCTTTTCGGGTAGCACTTGCTCGGGCTCTCTCGGTTACCAAAACCAGAGAGAATGATAACTTTGCAGAGCAACTGGCTTGCACTGAGTTGTACTTTGAGAATCCCCCAATACCCCTATATATAGGAGGTTCATGGGACAGGGTTCTCCATCCTGGGAAATATGGGACTAAAGAAGGAGTAGAAGGGTTCGGGATTTTCCACCAAAAACAACCAACTTGCAACCTGAACCGATCGTTTCATTTCTGAAATGGTCGGTTGGGGATCTGAGCCGGTCGGTTGACACTCAGCCGATCGTTGGGACCTGTAACATCCCAGGATTTGAGGCCTTGGATAACATGATCATAAAAGGAATGATTGGACTACCCATATCACCAAGGTGCACCTCCTTTTCTAGGAGCCCATCACTAAAGAACTCCATAGTTAATCGTGCTCAGCTTGGAGTAGTACTAGGATGGGTGACCAGTCGGGAAGTTGATCGTGGCTTGCGTGTCAGTGTGGACAAAGTGCGTAGTTAAGGCTAGTGGTGGTTTGTGGGGCCAGTCGTCATTCCTGAAACTCTACTAGAGTCATGGGCAGTGGGCCCGGGCGTTACAATTGGTATTAGAGCATAGATTCCTCATTTAATCTTTAATAATTATTAAATTTTACAAATTCCATAGTACCAAGGGAGTTATTAGAGGATTGTCTGAAAGGCTGTGGTGTCTAGAAAAGGATCACTTCTGGGGGCTGGAAATATTTTCCTCTGCACCGATAGTCGGAATACGAGGACTCCCGAATTGTGTGACTGCCTGGCCGATGTCTTAGGATATGACTCGAAATAAGATAGCTTTAGGATTCTCTCATCTTGTTCATCCCTTCTCAACTCAAATTCTGTTAAGGACCTTAAGGAGTAGGGTTTTCTCTCTTCTCCTCACCCTCTTGAGGTGTGGGTAAGGTTGATAACGATTAAGGGATCCTCCATCAAATTAATAAAAAGCATGTAAATAAGATGTCATGGACATAAGCTTAATAGAGTAAGCGTAAAAGAATAGATACATGCTTAGGTCGCATGACATAAGTTGTCATTGCCCTCAGGAGAGGCCTGAGGATAGACCTCCTTGCCGGGAGGAGAGAGTTAGACGTGGAGGTAGAGGCCTCCATTAGAAGTAGAGACCTAGAACATCCTTTGAGGATGATGTTAAACCTAACCCTAAGTGAAGGTTAGAGAGGGAGATGAAATGATGAGTTAGATGTCGTGGTAGACCAGGTGTTTGGACATACATGCCTTGGATGCCATATGAGCCCTGAGAGGTTAGATGATCAAGTACCATGGAAACCCAACCCTGGGAAGGTTCGTGCATTTTTAAAGATAGATCCTTCATGGATGAGGTTAGAGAAGAACCGATAGAAACCTTATGGGCTGTTACAGGTAGGGTATAGCTTGCACCCAGAGTATGTCAGTGGACGGAAGTAGGTTGAAACCCTGTCCAGTATGCATGATGGATGTCTTATGGGGTGAGTATAAAGGGCTAGGTATAATCTTGAGTCAAACATGAGTTGGGCATAGGCCTCACCCACGTAGAGGTATACCTATGAGCTTGATCCTTCATGGAGAGATGACCTCTAGTAGTATGCCTGGATGTGGAGTTTCCTTTGGAGAGAGAGTAAGAAGGAACCAAAAAAGAAGGTTGGAAGCCTAACATCCCGAGTATAAGGAACAGTGGGGATGATAGTGGTTGCCTCATGCATGATCCCTGGAGGCTGATGATATCTTAGTTTCCTTTAGAGGAACCAAACAGGATGATGCTTCCAGTACCTATGTACCTATGGTATAAGTGATTACCTGCTGGATGAGATAAAGAGTGCCTTAGACCCTGAGGAGGTTCAAGTAACTAGTTGTGGGGCTTTAAACCTAGTTGGTTGTCCTTGAGGAGGACTCAACTCTGAGGTGTTGCTCATATAAAAGGATCATGGGAGTACATGGCATACCTTGGACATGCTTGATTCGTGGATAAGGGGTTGAGTCAACCGGTTCACCAAGCGCAGCCGATCGGTTCATCACATGAGCTGATCGGTTGGGAGTGCAGATTGTGCAGAATCAGTCAATTGCGATTTCAATCAATCTGATACTCTAATCAATATGTCCAACACCTTGAACACTATGATTTTGAGCTATCAATCAATTGAGTGTTTAATTGAACTACTAAACTCCTTTAGTAATCAATCTAAACATTGTTTGTGGACAAAAATCCTCTTCTAGGTTAAATCCTATGTGTGTGACCCTGTAGGTCCATTTCATGTTGGCAGTGAAAGTCCATAACACTTATGACTTCACAAGCAAAGAGTGGTGCCTAGTCACACATCAGTGCTACCCAAGTGAAAGTAGAAAGTTGGAGAACAACTTTTAATCCTACAATCCGTGAATGGTGTTATAGTGAATGTGTAATTCCTTTGTCACTGATATCCCGAATGAACTCGAGGCATGGAATAGTCATCCTGCCAACATTCATTCACTTTCTTGATCTCAGAGTAGATTGAACGAGATATGTATGACATCAATATCACATACTGATTCACACATGCGTGCACACACCTATCTCAATCCTACTCATCAAGTGGCCTTGGATATCAAACTCCCTCAGGAGGGACAAATCCCATATCTATCACTCACCCCTCAAAAGCCCCATGTGTCAAAGCCACCCAATCATCACCTTTATAACAACCCATGTTTCAGGACTGCGTTTGATGATGTCAAAGTGTGCCCAACGACATGTGTTGAGTGTAGTGATTTCAAGTCAAAGAATCACACTCATCACCGTCACTGTGAGTACTGACTGTGACTACCATGTTATGGTTCCATGTGTCAAACTCACGGTGGGTCTGTCCGGTACACTTGTTCTCTAACAAGTACCTATGTGTTTGGTTTGATATCTCTATATCATGACTAATGAGATTCTGTCATCAACCAACACCACAATCTAGTCTTGTGTGTCATTGTTGTCTATCCACCTTCCACAATGGCATCTGACTAGGGACATAACCAGAATGTGCAAACTCTTAGCATCTGTATGATCTCATCATTTAGGTCCTTAACCTGAAAGCATACATCATTGAGTACTGTCATTCTCTAGACATTCAATCTGTTCTATCACTATCTCATATGACTGAACTAGAAAGAATTGGAAGCTTGTCTTTGATGTTTATCAAATCAATCTTAATGTATCCCACCAATCATCCCATGATTGGCTCTCAGGGCATACATACCAACAGACTCCCACTTGCACTATGAGCCTATCACCCTTGAATCATATTCATAGTGATCTTCAAACATGTCCCACATGTTACTGTGCTCTAGTGCGAACATAGTGAGTAATGGCAACACCTTGCCAAAGTAAGTATAAATTGCATGTCTCACATCTCTTCGATGTACGTCACACATATGAGATGGAGTTGTCGTAATATGTGATCTTGTATTCCTTTGCCAACCTTTAGCCTCATTGCGTGATCAAGGATTCCATACTTTTCATCAATGAGAGGAATATCTATAAGTTCATCTCATGAACTTCCAGATCCATATAGTATCCACTATTGTTCTCTAACACATAGATACTCGACATTTCCTTTTAAATGGTTTCATTGGAACACTTCCAATTATCAACAAACTTTCACTTTTATATATCCTATATATATTTTACGATTAATTTTCTGTCCATTCGGAAGTTCGCATCAATGTAACTCTTTACATTAAACTCTTCCTTATCTCCATAGAACTAGTACTTCTCAAGTTCCGATACAGTGTCGGGCATTACACTCTTTGGTGAGAGACGCTATGCTTTTAGCGAGGGTTTGTTTGGTCGCTTTATGCTTTTGGTGAGAGTAGACGACACCTTTAGTGAGGGTTGTGCCTAACCCGATATACCTATGCATGTTTCTTGAGCATACACCTTTGATCATGATGAGCTACGACAAGATAGGTTGTGAACCCTTGTATAGTGGTTACCTATGGTTAGTGATAGATGAATCTCCGATAAAGTTAGATGGTGAATCATGGTGTATGATCCTTATAGTTAATCCTTAGGGATGATGCTCATATGATTTGAGATATAGGGTATGATGGGATACCCATGATGTGGTAACAGTAGTATGTATTGATCTATACACCGGTTATGACATTAATCTGCATATGTTCATAATGATGGAAGAATATTCCAATGTTATAAACCTTAATCTTGATGACATGATGACCATGATATGATCATGAGTTGTGAGGCGTGAGGGATGCTCACAGTTTGATAACAATAATATATTTTGTTTACATACACAGCTATGAACATGGATGTTATTCCAATCTTGTGCACCTAAATCCTTGATGGCATGATAATCATAATATGTTCTCTAAAGGATCTATGTTCTATGTTTGGTGATCCAGTTATCTCTTTCTTATGCAAGCTAACCATGCATGTGTATTGAATTCATAGCCAAATAAGAGCTATGGTGACTATATGCTTATGTGCTTCGTATAACACTTGATATATGTGCAATATCCAAGTAATAATGTTGATGAGATAACATACATCATCAGTATGATGAGAAATGCATGTTGAGGTGTGATCCTCTAGTAATGACATGAGGGATTGATATTCCCTAATGATTTTGATGATGCCTTGAGAGGCACTGGTGTAATGTGATGAACTTAGGGATTGATATCCCATGATGATGTGAAACGATGAAGCCTTGAGAGGCAGTATAACTATGAGATGATGTGAGGGATTTATATCCCATGGCAATGTGATGATTTTTGAGGGCAATGGAAATAGCAGTAGCAATACAACATCAATGTAATGAATCTAATGTTGTTCATGTTTTATATATGGTTTCTTAATACAACTTGATTGCCCCAACAATCCACTTAAAATACATTAACTAATTACAGATGAATTTTTCATGTAGTTTCCCTAGCCATAGATCCATCATCGTCAGGAGTTGGTGATGGTGAAACGGGTTCTCCTGCAGGCTAACCCGAAGCGCATATTGTTGAATATGTGAGGTTTCTCCTAGCCTAAAATGAGGAGGTAAGAGTGGAACTTTGGTTGTAGACTCTAGAGTGCAGTTTTAGGCCCGTGGCTCGATATGTTAAGAGCATGGTGAACAGGCCCATGGCTCAGGATATGTGATATGGGAGCATGAATGTGTTCATGGCTCAGAGCATGGTGAATAGGCCCGTGGCTCAGTTTCACTAGCACCGATACCTATACCGAGGTGGGCTAGGCAGAGGGTAGCCTGACCCTGTGGCTGAGGCCACTTAAGCATGAGACTGCGGTCCTGCTTTGGTTCTCGTGCACTGACCACGAGGTGGGAGGTCATGGAGTCCGGCTCTTCCAATGACCTTGTATGGCACCAACTTCGGGTTTCACAACCGTCGGTTGGATTTGAGCTGTACGGCTCACTTCGTCAAGGCATAATAATTTGTAAGCAAGACGTATAGTATCTTTGCATAGGGCAAATACGAAACATTGGTTGAGGCCTTGTTTGTATTGTTGCTCTGGTTTTACACTTGCAGTTTATCATATATTCCTTATATCATGTGATAAGATCATATAAAGTTTATCTTATCTATCATGTTCCATACAGAATGCCTGGTTATAGGCCTCATGAATATCTTGGTAAGATTGCTGGTAAGAATAGCCCTGCTCAGTATACTGCTCTTATAATCTGCTTATATCAGTTATCTGTGATCATAATAAAGTTGGTAGAGGGTTATGTTTCTCGCTGGGACTGTGTGTCTCACCCCGCTGGTTAATAACCCTTTTTAGGTGGACATGCCTGGCAAGATGAAGATCATGTGGCTACAAATGTTATGCAGAGGTATCGTACCTGGTGGGATAGATAGTGTCTAGCAGTAGAGTCCTATGTGTCGTCCATGTACACTCAGGTCTTCGAGAGATTTTTTTGATGTTTCTCGTACAATGATCGATGTATGGTTTTTTATATGTATCTTGATGTAAAGCATCCTGGAAACAGTTATTTCATGTAACGAGATGATGGGAAATTATGTTGTAGCACCTTGGAGATATGATATGAAATGAAAAGTGTTGGCTCATATATTATATGTTTCATCTTGTGGTGCTTGTTGTAAATCGGTTTTAATTTCCCGTGTTTTTCGGTAATCCTCTGGTTAGCATGTAATCGTGTTTTGTTGAGGATGAGGTGTTACAATTAAGTTGTTAAAATGCATATAGAGTAACTACGACTCAATGAATACTATTTTTGGATCAGATATGTCTTTTAGGACTATCTTCTCTGAGTTCATTTGCAATTCAAGTTTAATTCCATTATCCCATTATTAATTAATATACATCAATATTCTCTTCAATATTTAGGATTTACGGTCCTATTAACATTATCTTACTACAAACAGAGTTTCATGATATTATCTTTTACAAGGTACATTATTTTACCCAATTTCTTATTAAGTCCATTAATGTCACAGTAACTTAAATAATGTCATATGAATAATTTCTTTTGACATGAGAGGTCTAATTCTTATCTCATTTCACATATTATGCACATTGGATATTGTACCAACCATTTATGCATGCTTATACACATGAAATCCTTGTTCATCCCATTTAGGTCATTATATGTGTATAAGTGAACGATTTGACATGAATATAACAACCCCATTCACGTATTAAGTCATGAATAGTTTAGTAGGTATAAATGATATATGTGATGTGATTATGGAACCTAAAGTCAATTAATGAATTTATATATGTTTTGAAGCCTATTCATGTTAGGGTTACTTTTTTATTCATTCATGTTACATGCATTAACATATTTAGTATAGTTACAAAGAACTATATTAGGGCATCGTTCTAACCTTGTTCGATAAAGTCTAAATGTCCAAGCACACTATCACCCTAATCAAGGAATTATGATTTCTAGAGTCGGGATAGCCAAAATTCGGTATGTTACATGAATCCACCCTACAAGGATTTCATCGTCAAAATCATCATATCCATATTCTAGAAATATACTACACTCCACCTTTTGGAAGATGTAACTTAATATGTCATACAAGACCATAGCACAAAGACTAGTCTATCTAAATGATATCATGTGAAGGTAAAAACATAACTATATAGGCAAGATAACTAAGAGAATAAGGGTCACCTTTAAAATGTTCTTCATCATATACTTCATGTCCATCTAAATAAAAGACATGTCACCCGGCCAGTGTGGCTCAGGTGGTTTGGTCCGGCTTGTCCTCCCTGGGGGACCTGGGTTCGAATCCCCCTGAGCGCAATGTATTTACCAACTCCTTGGGTCATACGGGCTCTATCACCTGTTTGAGGAGGAGGGGGAGCGGGGTCTCCCTAAGACTCAAAAAAAAGAAAAAAAAGAAAAGACATGTCCTACACACTTCTCAGTAGGCATTCCTCCGTTGTTGTTTTGGCTACTATTTTGTGGAGGAGGTTGAGGTGGTTGTTGCTGAGTTGGTGCATGTCCATCATGAAATCTAGGGTATCTAGATCTAATATGTCTAGGATCCCCATAATGATGACATACAAACTGGAAGTCTAATTTTAGAGTTGTTGGACTTCCTAAAGAGGGATGCTTCCCATAAGAATGGTGCCCATGACACTTGGCAGACTTGTCCCTCTTTTGTTCTTCACCTAAGAAAATCCTCTTGTTGGTATGATCTTGGGGTTGATAACCATGGTAAGCCTCAATCTCTATAGCATTGTCCACCAATTGCTGAAATGTGAGTGGAAGTTGAGGCACCAGGTACACCCAATATTGTAGTTTACTCCTTCAAGGAACATGTTAGCACACCTCTCTTCAACTAAAACCTTGGCGTACCTTTCCAACAGGGTAAACTTCTACATGTACTCGACCAGAGACATGGATTGCTGTTATAGATTATAAAACTTTGTCTCCTTCTTTTGTAGTTCTTCAAATGAGATGTACCTTTCATGAAAGATCACCATGAATTACATCTAAGACATAGAGGAGAGGTCTGGAGTTCTTGCAATACTGTTCCACTAATGGGGTGCGGGTCCATCAAGCATGTATGTGTCAAAACTAACCTTCTAGTGCTCAGGGCATGTCATAACATGAAATGTCACTCCATAATAACCACGCACTTTAGTCTTATCCACCGTATTGAGCTCACTCTCATCTTTAAAATACTTGGGGTGAATTTTCTTAGACTCTCCAAGAGACTAATCTGTAGAATTGTCTGGAGTGGAGACCAGGTTTGCATTCCCTACTAGGGTTGTGTAAAGAAACTTTTGTAGGAAGGACAACTCTTGCTTAGGAGAAATGCCCGTACTCGAGTTGGTCATAGCTGGGGTTGGTGTAGGTTCATTTACTACATGTTGACCACCAACTATCACGTGAGCTTGACATGATAGAGGAGTGAAAGGAGGTTCCATCCTCAGCATTCTGTACTTGGGGTTCTGGAGTGTCTTAAAACTAACTATGTTGTTGATGGATTACTTATCTCCAGCCATCAATGTGTGCATCAACATGGCAAGGAGATATGGCATTAGTAACCTATGGTAAAGGAAGAACCTAGAAATATTATTGAAATAGTTTGATTAACTGATTGCACTAGATCTAATACCAGAATTGTAATGAGTGGGACCTAAGAGGGGATCCACTCTCTTACTTTATGTGAATATTAAAAAACTATCCAATGCCAAGCTGGATAATAACTTTTCATAAACAATGATAAACTAAAAATCAAGCACGTATTGTATCATTCACAAAAAATGTAGCAGCGGAAGATAAAAATATCCAACTATTGCAATATTTATGTCTAACATCTTCGACACCATGTAGGGTGTACATAATAGAAAACTATAGGAAATAATCCATAGAGGGTAAACCAACTACTCCCATCTACTTCCCAAGAAACATCGGCCACTTGTGGATAAGTCGTGGTCAACTTTAGTCCACTTCTCCTTGATCTCTACCTAAGGGATTGAAAGCGTACCACACAAATGAAGCCAAAGTGGATGTTGTCAACGTAAAATGCTAGCACATTCATACAAATGGGGATTGAGAAATTATATTGGAAAAAGGACATCAAATAGCATAAGTCTTCTCGAACAAAGAAGAAAGTACCATCCAAGTGGATATAAAAAGAAGATAAATAGATGGAATTTTAGTGAACAAAAATAGAGTATACCTCAAGGTAATACAAAGAGAAATTAGGGAACATGATCCATCAAAAATAAATCATAATCAGTGTGCATGCGAGATAAGCATATCACTAGTGAAATATAATAAAATAATGGTGGCTAGTGCACATAATGTAAGACCGCTGACCTGGGTTTTGGGCTAACCCTATTTTCTTTGGATTGATGATGTTCTTAGAACCATTCTCTAATCATTTGATATGATCTTAAATCTTTTGGATAACTTAAGTCTCTAATTTGAGCTTGTTTGGATGATGTTTATGCCTTGTATGCTAGTTTGGTGCTAATTGAAAAATACCCCAAGTTGGGGGTGAATGTGTAATTTGTCACCACTAGAGTGTTCCTTGTCTTTATTGACATCATATAGAGGAGAGATAAATAAGTGGGAACCTTTTTTGAACCTTAGTTGGGGATTGATATCCTTAGTGGTGATTAGGGTTTCTAAGGTTTGTTGTATCTCAACCATGTGCACATTGATGGGTGTAGCGACCCATGTCACAACCTTGGTGGTTTTTGGGTGTGTCTCAACTGATACACTTCTCTTGATCATGTTGTTTTCGACCTTGGGTGTGAGGTGGAGGTCGACACAGTTCGTCTTCATGTGTCTCGACCTAGGTTGTGTGGTGACCTCGTGTCTAGACCTAGTGGTGTATGATGATTTGCCATGGCCATGGATAATGTTGCATGGTGGGTCGCACTGTGACCATGTTGGGGGTTCCCCAAACCTAGAGTGTATCACCATCTTATGTATGCATGTCTAAGGTGGTTGCATGTTCATTTCTTGGGTAGATAAGTGTCCCACTATTCTTTAGGGTATTGACACCTCATCTCTCAACCTACCTACCTCCTCTTTTGCTATATAACCCCTTATCTCTCCATACAAGTGACCCCTTTCTCCCTTCCTTCTTCCTCCTTCCCTTTTGGTGATCCTTGGAGCCTGGTGGAGAAAGGAATCTTGGTCTTGGAGCTCCTGGTGGCTGGACTTCCCTTGCATGTGGTGCTTGTGGTGATCTTCGCTCATCTTCTACCTTTGTAAGTATATGCCTTCTTTTCTACGTTTTCCATGGATCCCCTACCCCATATTCTTCTCCTTACTTGGCCTTAGACTGTGTTTTTTCATGGTAGTCGTTCTTGAGAAGTGAACACCTCATCACAAGCATAATTGGCCATGTTTTGTAAAGGTGACACCGATATGAGAGGGAGTTTCTCCTCTGTTTTCTCCTTTCTTCTTTCGATCGGCCTAGGGTTTTTCCTTACCCTTTTTCTTGTACCATCTTTGACCTTGTTTTCTTCTTCTTCTTGAGGTGATCATGTTGCTGAAAGTGGAGCCTTTGGTGGAGTTTCAACATCCTTGGGGATCATGTGCATGAAGTTATCTCCCTTGGAGTGATCTTCCTTAAGGCCTGTTATATAACTCTTAACCTTCTCTATTAATGCACTTTTCCTATAATAATATTGATGTTCACTCTTTCTAAAATGTTCCATTCACATGTTAATAGATGATGCTAAGCCTTAGGACTTTTTTGATGTTAAAACCATGCTTTGTTTGAAAGTAATTCGAAACCCTAGTTTTTGGCACCCAATTTTGGTGATTATGGTGTAATGGCGGTTTTCCCCTATATCGTGATCCAGGTTTTGAGCACATGCTTGATGTATGAGAGACTTGATGTTCTTTGAAGTTTAGATTCTATTTTGGTGGTGTCAAATGTGGTTTTTTCTCTCGTTCACAATGGTCTTTCACGAGGTTTCCATAACTCAAGTTTTAGGGTTTTGTTTGCTGTTTTGCATGGGGTTTTTCTTGTCCATGTGGATGATGGGTTCTTTTGGTTTTACCTTTTGTTGTGGTCATGGAAATCTTCTCTTTGATCATGTTTAATCAATGTTGTATGTTGGCTCTTTTCTTTAGTGGTAGTTTGATCATTAGTGTTCACTTTACCTTGTTCCTCTTTCAGTCAAGACACCTTGGTGCTTGGTTTGGTTTTAGGTTGAAATGTATGACCTAGTGTCACACACGTGACCTAACCCTAATAGATGTAGAGTTGGAACATACCTTGGTGTTTGTGGTCGCAACATGGCCTACTTTTGAGGTCAAGACAACCTTGGTTTTGGGTCGAGTGATGATCTTGTTCTTGAGGTCGAGACCCTATGGTTGTAGGTAGTTGACACTCCTTGAGAGTGGGTGGTCATGACCCATTGAGCTGTTAGACATGACATGTGCATGGTGGGTGGTCATGACCCACATGGGTGGTGGTTGTGACCCATCTGTGTTGGGTGGTAGTTACTCTTGTATGATGGTTAGTTGGGCCCCATGTTTGCACACATGATTAACACATGTATATAAGTAATGATTGATCTATATCTAGTTCTATTTAGAGGATGGTTTAATCAACCCTAATCATGTTTCTCAATCCTAATATGTTCCCAAGAATATGGTATATTGTGTACCTAGGATTGGTGATGAGAAATAACTACAAGACCCTAATCAGCCAAGTGTGGAGCCTTCACCCTAATCTATAGATATTGATGTGTTGCTTCTCTTTCTTGGAATGGATATAATGTTATGATGATTTATCTTTCCTACTTATGAACTTGTAACTATTTACATGATATGTTCTTAAATATCAATGCTAGTGTATGCTATGGTTACCATGATGTGTTACAGGTTGAATGAGCCCTGGTGAGGCATGATGAGACACATGTTATAATGAATGATGTGACTAGGGTCCTAAGACCTGGAAGGTGCCTTGTGCATGATTTGAGGTGATAACCTTTAGAGGTGTGATTGTGGGATTGATATCTCATAGTGATGTGACATTAGTGACAACCTTGTGTGTTTATGTCATAGTGAAGATGACCTTGTGGATGGGAGTGCTATAGTCCTATGTGATGATGTGAAAAATTCACACCTTAAATGTTTTATATCTTTCGAAGTTTTACTATACCCTTTTTCTTGAAGAGTTTGTTATCACTTTATATGGTGTAACTTTATTGATGCTAAAAGGCACTTTATTGGCGTAACTAATCAGGTGCCATGTGTCATAGATCCATTCCATTGTTAGTCTTAGTGTTGGATGGTGAAATCAGTTCTCCCTTAGTGGAAGCTCAGAGTCATATACTATTGAGTATATGCATTTATTGGATTGGTTGCGGGTCATTCATTGGCAGTAGTGTGGCTAAGGGTCGTATCTTAGTTTTGTGACTCAGTATATACTTTTGCAAGATTGGCTACATGCCATACTCTGGAAGGAGTGTGAATTCGGGTCATAGCTCAATTTTACTATTGTTGTGTCTATATACTAAGGTATGCTAGGCTATTTTGCTGATGACTCATATGTTATATCACTGCGGTGTTTCTTGGGTGGACAAGTGTCCCTTTGGTGCTTTAGGGTGTTGACACCTCATCTCTCACCCTACCTCACTCCTTTTTTGCTGTATAACCCCTTATCTCTTGATACAATTGACCCATTTTGGCCTTCCTTATTCCTCCTCCTCTTTTTCTCATCATTGGATCTTTGTGGAGCAAGGAAGCTTCGTCTTGGATGTCTTGGTGGCCGAACTTCCCTTACATGTGGTGATTGTGGTGATCTTTGCTCATCTTCTACCTTGGTTAGTATATGCCTTCTTTGATACATTTTCCTTAAATCCCCTACCCAATATTCTTATACTTCCTTGGCCTTAGACTGTGTTTTGACATGGTTGCCATTATTGAGAAGATAACTCCTCATCACAAGGGTAATATGCCATGTTTTGACAAGGCGATACCCAAGTGAGAGGGAGTTTATCCTCTGATCATCCTTGGGTTCTTCCTTACCGTTTTTCTTGTGCCATCTTTGACCTTATTGTCTTCTTCTTCTTTAGATGATCTTGTGGCTGAAATTGGAGCCTTTGGTGGAGCTTCAACATATTTGGTGATCGTGTGCTTGGAGCTATCATCCTTGGAGTGATCTTCCTTAAGGCAAGTTCTATAACTCTTAACATTCTCTATAAACACACTTTTCCAATAAGCATGTTTATCTTCTCTCTTTCTAAAACATTCTCTTAACATGTTAATGGATGATTCTAATACCTAGGACTTGTTTGATGTTAAAACCATGCTTGGTTTTAAATTAATTTGAAACCCTAGTTTTTAACACCCGATTTTGGTGATTACGGTGTAATGGTGGCTTTCCCCTATCTCTTTATCTAAGTTTTGATCACATGCATGATGGATGATGGACTTGATGTTCTATGAAGTTTAGATTCTATTTTGATGGTGTCAAATGTGGTTTTCTCTCTTTTTCACAAGGCTCTTTCATGATGTTTCCATAATTCAATTTTTAGGGTTTTGGTGGCTGTTTTGCATGGGGTTTTTCTCCTCCATATGGATGATGGATTCTCTTGGTTTTACCTTCTTTTTTGGATGTGGAGATCTTCCCTTTGATCATGTTTAATCTCTGTTGGATGTTGGTCCTTTCCTTTGGTGGCAGTTTTATCATTGGTGGTCTGTATACCTTGTTCCTCTTTGGGTCGAGACACCTTTGTGCTTGGTTTCATTTTAGGTCGAGATGCATGACCTAGTGTTGCGCCTGTGATCTAACACTAAAAGGTGGAAGGTCATGACATGCCTTGGTGTTAGCAGTCATGACATGGCCTAGTTTTGAGGTTGAGACAACCTTAGTTTTAGGTCAAGTCACGATCTTGTTCTCAAGATCAAGACACTATGGTTGTAGGTGGTCGAGACTCCTTGAGAGTAGGTGGTCGTGACCCATAGAGTTGGTGGTCACGACATGCGCATGGTGTGTGGTCGTACCCACATGGTTGGTGGTCGTGACATGCCTAGATGGGTGGGGGTTGCAACCCATGTTTTTTGGGTTGTAGTTACACTTGGATGATGGTTAGTTGGAACCCATGTTTGCACACATGTTTAACATGTGTATATGAGTGATGATTGATCTATATCTAGTGTTGTTATAATGATGGTTTAATCAACCCTGATCATGTTTCTCAATCCTAATATTCTCCCAAGAATATGGGATATAGTGTACCTAGGGTTGGTGATGAGAAATAACTACAAAACCCTAATCGGCTAAGTGTGGAGACCTAAGTCTAGTCTAGAGATATTGATGTGTTGCTTCTCTTTCTTGGAATGGCTTTAATGTTATGATGATTTCTCTTTCCTACTTATGAACCTCTAGCCATGCAGATGATATGTGCTTAACTATGTCTAGTGTACGTTATGGTGACTATGATGTGCTACAAGTTGAATGAGCTCTGATGAGGCATGATGAAACACTTGTGATACATGAATGATGTGACTAGGGTCCTATGACCTGGTAGGTTCCTAGTGCATGATTTGTGGTGATAACCTTTAGAGGTGTGATTGAGGGATTGATATCCAATAGTGATGTGACATTAATGACAACCTTGTGTGGCTATGTGACAATGATGATGACCTTAGTGCTATAGTGTTATGTGATGATGTGACAAGTTCACACCTGATACATTTTATATCTTTTGAAGTTGTATTGTACCTTTTTCTTGAAGAGTTTGTTGAGGCTTTATACGTTGTAACTTGATTGATGCTAAAAGACACTTAATTGGCATAACTAATCAAGTGAAATTATAACAATTTAGGTTCATTGTGCCATAGATCCATTCTAGTGTCAGTCTTAGTGTTGTATGGTGAAGTTAGTTCTCCCTTAGTGGAAGCTCGAAGTCATATACAGTTGAGTATATGCATTCACAAGATTGGCTGCAGAGCATACCCAAGAAAGAGTGTGGCTACTGGTCGTATCTCAATGATGTGACTTAGTATACACTTTTACAAGATTATATGTGGGTTATATCCTAGTAGGAGTGTGACTATGAGTCATAGCTCAGTTTCACTAGCATTGTGTCTATATACAAAGCCACTCTAGGTTGTTTTGTAGATGACTCATATGTTATGTCTCTACGGTGTTTCTCTCGTGCTAACTGGGAGGTGTGGAGAGTTCGTAGATTTTGACTCTTCCATGGACCTTGTATGGCACTGATTTTGACTTAATAGTGGTCAGTTGGACTATGATTTCTATACCTCATCTCCTTAGGGCATAATAAAATACGTAGTATACCCGTATAGTGTAATTGCATAGCGACAAATGTGAAGAACATTGGTTGAATCCTTGCCTTGATTTTTTATAGATTGATTAATATGTAATATAAATGTTCTTCATATTTCTTTTTAGAATTTTAGTTCTTCTACTACTCAATGAAAACTACCTAGTATTGCTTAACCAACTTTACCTATTGAATACATAACATTTAGTTGATTCTGCTTAGTTAATAATTATGTTATCTATTTGCTTCAGTTTAGTTATGATTTATTAGATGTTGGCGGAGAGTTATATCTGTCACTGGGATGTTTGGTCACACCCCATGGGTTTCCACATCTTTTAGGTGCTCATGCTTGACGTGGTGGTGATCTTGCAGCTGAGTAAGAGGGGCAAGAGCAGTAGCTGATAAGATTAGAAGTGTTGCTAGTCTTTCTGTGTTAAAGTCCTATAGTCGTCCCTGTGCACTCATGTCTTGGGGGTGGTTTCGATGTGTGTGTGGTTATCTTTTCGTCATGAGGTTTTTGGCATGTGTAAGGCTCGTGCCCACTGCCCATGGCTCTAGTAGAGTTTCAGGAATGATGACTGGCCCCACAAACCACCACTAGCCTTAACTGCGCACTTTGTCCACACTGACGCGCAAGCCAGGATCAACTTCTGGACTGGTCACCCATCCTAGTACTACTCCAAGCTTAAATATGGAGTTCTTTAGAGATGGGCTCTCAGAAAAGGAGGTGCACCTTGGTGATATGGGTAGTCCAATCATTCCTTATGAGATCTTTTTATCTGAGGCCTCAAATCCTGGGATGTTACAATCTCCCCCACTTAGACTCTTGACGTCCTCGTCAAGGCTCAACTATATGGCCTCATAATCTGACCCCAATTCAGTGCAGACCTACAATGGCCCATGGACACCCAGCTCCCGATCATAGAATACCATTGTAAGGGTGGCTCCATCTTGTCTCTACGGATAGCCCTTTCCAACTTGCCTGGACCGCACAGCTCAAGACTGGCATGCCACATGCCCATGTGGGCCCCACCTATTGTAACAACCCCTCCTCTCGGTAACCCCAAATTAAGGGAGACCCGAAGGTCAGAGCCATTATTCAATTAACAGGATCAAAGGTTTGACAAATAATAAATAATAATTATGAAATTCTACTAACTAACTAGAATTTGGTATAAAATTAAAACTTTACTTACCTTTGATAACTTTGGAAATCTATCTATCCAGAGCTTGAATTATTCTATCTAATCCTCCTTGCGCTTTATTTCTTATTTCCACAATGTGTCACTTTACTGTTTGTTCTTTCAATTGTTGTTCCTAAAACGTTGACAAACAAAACGTTAGTCAGTATATCGAAATATACTGGTATGTGGGAACAACCAAAAATTTGCACATAAGGATAACAATCTAATTATCACAATCAAGTTAATTAACAAGCAAATTTATGCTTTTCAGTATGACATTCTCCACCGCTTTTTCCCTAACCCTGGCATACCCACCTTAGGGTTTCCTTTGCCAATGATTTAAGGCCACCTTCTCAATCCCGAGCTTGGTTCCTGGGGTCACCACTCATGGTGCCCACTAGTCATGCAATATCATAGGCCACCTTCTCATTCCCAAGCTTGGTGCCTGGGGTCACCACTCAAGGTGTTCATTGGTCTACCCATCTGATCCTAACCTTTGGCATCATCCATTAGGGTGGCATGTAAGTGCGAGAATCCATACTTCTATTATTAATGTGATAATCATAGTGACTTTATAGTTTGCAAGTATGAACATCCAAACTGATAATTTGCATTCAATGCGATTAACCATCCGGAAAATCCCCGAGAAACTAAGGCGGTTATTCATAATTAACCACATACCTGATCCAGAGCAACTTGATTGTCCAAGCAATAAGGATAAAGAACAAGCAACAATCAATCAACAATATCCTAAAATTAATGCATGGGATCCAAGTGTTATAGTTTATCCAGAACATTCTAAAGCTAGACTTGGATTCTACCTTAGGCTTTCTAGGCCACTTTAGGGTTTCCGTTGTAATTAGGGTTTCCCTTCATCTTTTACTATTTAAACCCTATTTTAACGCAATTGATCACAAACCCTAATTATCTCAACATCTAATCTTCAGTTTCAGATTTAAGGCATAATTAACCATTAAATAAGTCCATTAAGCCTCTTTTCATTAAAGCTACCATTTTTATCCTTTTAATCCATGACAAGATCATTATGCTCATTTATCATCAATTCAAATTTCATTATAATCTAATTCGCATATGAACTTTATTTACCATTAATTCTATCTTTTATTCATCAAAAAACCCTAATTACTACATTAAGGGTAGTTATCCACATTTAGGTACTTTTATACTCGAAATAGCTTAGATACAGCGTATTCCAACTTTAATCATGAAATTCATCAATTAAATCCATTAATAGTCTCATTCACTAATATTAGGGTTTCAAGGCCCATTAAAGCCTATTTATGCACCTAAACTCTAAATTAAACGAATTACGTGCAAAGTTCATCCTTTTTATTCTTAATGTTCCTTTTTATCATTAACAGGCTAATATCAACTTTAATCATCCATTAAAACCTATTAAATATATTAATCAACTCAAAATAGGGTTCTTTAAACATTAAAGTATTAAAGTTTCTATCTTCCATTACTTTTCGAATTACAAAAGGAATTAGATTCTAATTATTTTTTTATTAGATTCCCCTCATTATTCTGAGCAAGATTCATCTATTATATGTCCCCAACCGAGCTACCGTTAAAAAGTTATGAATTTAATGAAATTCACTTACTCTGGACCAATCGGAGAGCGCCACGTCGTCTCCTTGCCATGCAACGTGCTCGCTTGATTTGGGAACATAATGTAATGACTGTTATGCCCCTGCTTAAGATACCTGGCCTTCATACCCTCGGAGGGTAAAACTATCCAAAGGTCGCTAGGTGGTCTTCAACCTCACGATTCTGCAGCTGCCGCCGAGCGCAGCTCCTTGCGGGGTTGCTTCCTCCTCCCTGAGGTGATAGGGCCTCCGTCAGCCCCTCCCCTAGCCCTGTCGTACCACTGTGAACGTAGGGAACCTACAGATTGTGGCCGAAGTGACCGATTTCAAGCATCCCGACCTTGCGCTCAGCAGCCGTCCCTATAGCCATGCACGGGCTATATCTTCCTCCCTGGGTTGCGGTCCTCGCCGGAAGAAGGTTCTTTGCCTCCACCATACCTTGGTACACACGAGGCACCTTCAGGTTGCGGCCAAGGTGACCGTTCCTAGAGCGCCCAGCATGCACTGTTCAGCTAAACGTGCATCCTGTTGCTGGTGGTTTGCACAAGGTCGAGCACTCGGGGATGATAGCTGATGGTCCTCATGTCAGAGGGGAACACCAAGCCTCCTTCAAGATGACCCGTAGCTCCCCGTCGCTTCAGGGAAAGTACCAACTACATAGCTAGGGTTTGAAATGCATTCAAGGGTTGAAGAAGACGTGAGAGGTCTGAGGTCCTCCTGGATTCGAGGTTGTGGTTCCATCCCTTATATAGGGGAGGATACCCACGCCCTAGGGTGTGCATCTACGAGTTAAAGAGTTCTTTTCCCATTAGGAATTCAATTCCTTCATCAGGAAGCAAGGTTCTCTTCATTATCTTTTGATATTCATTATAACTTGGATATTTAGGAATACAAAAAACCTCTCCCTTACTCTCTTTATTCTTTCCATTTAATCCATTAGCCACAAAATTTATATTTCCTTTTTGTAGAAAATACCACTTCTTTAATAGAACCATGAAATTCATTAAATTAGTATCACTTTATCCTCTTATTTTGCAATCTTGGTATTTTCTCTTTATTTCCTCTTTATTGGGGTTCCTTGGACCCCAAGAAACTCTAATATTTTGAAGAAACCTTTTATTGGATACTCATTATCCTTCTAGATTCATCTAAATGCATTATTCTTCATTATTTCTCATTATTATGTTGATTTCTTATTAAAATATCCCTTTTTGAGGATTTCTCTTTATTTCTCTTTTATTTTCCTCATGGGTATTCCTTTTAACATTAGGAATCCTTGGGATACGAAATTACACAAAGGATTACTCAATTATACCTCTTTTCAATTATTTCCCACATTTCATCACTGTTTTCAATTTCTTTATTAACAAGGAAATACTTAATTGATCTTTTCTTTTATTATTGCATTATCTTTGCAATTTTGGACTCATTGGGACCCAAGGAACCCGTGTGGCATGAAATCCTCCTTTGTATTAAGTTCTTTTTGCCTTCTAAAGGTTTCCACACCTTTCCTTTCTCAAATATTCAATTGTCCATTCACTAATTGAATTTTCTTGTTATTTGGGCCCAATAGCCAATAAAGCCCACAACACAAACATCAAGGCTATTGTAAACAAAATCCATTTATTCAGACCATATTATATCATTATTTGTTCAAATATCTTTAATATGAGAAATTACATTTCTCACCAAAAGAACCCAAAAATCGGGGTTGTAACATCCTTCCCCTCTTATAAGAATTTTGTCCTCAAAATTCCATCAAGCAAGCAAACAAATAGGATAAGTCTTTCTTATGTCCATTGGGGATACCATGTGGCTTCACCCTTTCCATGGTGCTTTCCAAGAACCTTCATCATCTCATATTCTTCCATCTGAGTTCCTTCTTACCTTGGTATATCGTACCCTCATAGGTGACTCAGGACATTTCAGCCTCTCAAAAGCTGAATAGGTTCAAGGCTCAACACATGGCTTGGGTACCTCACATAGTGCTCTAGATTGGACTCATGTAACACCTTATACATCATGTTATCCTGAGGAGTAAGGCTAAACACAACCATCTCCACCAATCCATCTCAAATGGACCCATATATTAGGGACTCAGCTTTCTCAGCTATAGCTTAGAGGGGTCGGATTTTTTTTTTACATCATATACTCTCCCACAGTGAACTGCATGTCAGTCTGCTTTGCATCATCTTGTGACACATGTCACCTCTGGGCTCTCCCTCAGCCATTGCACGATCAAAGCGACTTCATCTACACACATTGTGGTTCTTTTCTGACCTTCATGAGGCCTCCTTCACTGACATCATCTTAATGAAGTGGTGACTGACACAACCTCCCTTTAGAACTTCTTGCATCCCGATAAAGGCTATGGTGGTTAACATCACATCTTAAGAACTGTCTCTATGTATCACCGTGAATGAGCACACGTGCTCTCATCAGACCCTCTAGTCTAGATCATACTGTCCATTAGTATGGGGTGATAAACTGTACTATCATCGAGTTCTTCATGTATCCACTTCCACCTCATGGAAGTGAACCTTGGTCATACCCAAGAACTTTTGAACTCACATCATGGTGTAGTTGAACCATCTTTCTCTCTTAAGTAGTTCAACCGAATCTGTCCCGTGACAGTACTCTTCCTTCCTCATGTCATCTAGGTAAGGTGATCTACCATAACCCATATTGGATCACGACCTTCCTTGGTCCAGGGAAGACTAACAACATCCACAATGAAGAACTCCCATTCCCTTTTGGGAACTCTTTATACTTTATATCCATGTATTGGGTTACTGGTGTTCGTCCTTCACCTCCTAGCTTGCATGGCCACATGCTACATGCAACTTTGTTTTAAGCATCCAAAGTGCCACTATCACTTACCATCTTTGTAGTTTCACAGTGTTTGGTGATCTTAAAACCATGATCTTCTGTATTTTATGATTCCTCAAGGTCGATTCCTCAAAAACACTAAACCACTCTCAATAGGGTTTTATCACTTTCCTTTCCAAAGAAGTACATCTGAGGTTCGACAACCATCCTTTCATTATATCACGGACTAGGATGGCTATCCAAACAACCACTAATCTTGTTCAACAAATCTCATTATATCTGAGTGTTATCCAAATTTATCTCTTTTTCTCAACTTAAGGTTAGCCTAACAACCTCGACTTCTTCTAGATTCCAGCTAAACTAGGCACTATATCTCAACCAGAGCATTCATTACCACTTCTTATCCTTAGGTGTTAGGTAACATACACCTCCATGTATTATTCTTATCTTCTCATCTCAAACTCTAAGTTTATCTTCATCAAGAAACTCTGAGCTCATCCACTTGGTGATCAAACTCAACCTTGTATAACTTGCAAATTCCACAAAGCTTCTACTAGGAACATCCTTACAAATTGATTATCTTAATACTTTTATCATTTGTACATGTCCATGTATCATTCATTCCACCAAGGTATGTTATCATCTCTATCCTCATACCTTGTAGCAACGTTCCAACTCGCATCATATTTTATCCTTGGTGTATGGCATGCATACTGTCCCATCTCTCCCTCTCATAACAAGAGGAAATAAGCATTTGGCAGCCATCCAAACACAAAGTTCTTCCTGTTCCAAGAGTAGAGATGATACATCCACATCACCAGTACACCTTCAATTCTAAGTTGAAACATGCAACTTATGTCTCTACATCACAAACATCATGATATCAAAGTTACTTCCATGGAAAACTGGTCTCGAACCTACTTGGGTGACCACACAATCCTTGGTCATCTCCTCTAGGTCTATAGGGTGCCGACACTTTTGGGGTCATCCCTTTTCCCTTATGCATCCAGAGAGTGCCCTACTCATCTGCTCTTTGGGTCCCATGAGTTCATGAAGGTGATCAATCTCCTAACCCATGGCCCTCAGACAATGATAGTTGTTACCTCCCGACCCTACGGTCATGTGCAACTACGGAATTAGGCAACTCCTTCTTCCATCAGTCTTATCCCTACTTGACCCTAGGATAGACTTAGGATTATATCATAGTACATGTTCAACTTAGAACCTTACCCAATCCTTCATCATCTCTCTCTGCATTCTTGGGTTGTCTTTCATCCTTTCTCAGGGATCATGGCGACCTGCCTACCTTGGTCAGGCCCCATACCGGTTACCTCCATGGTAACACCTCCACGTGCACATAGAGATGGTTATATATGGGTCTATAGGTTCATTCTCATGCCATGTACTCTTCACTTAGCTTCTCAAGATCCTTTGAAACCTCAACAAAACTGGTATACACCCTCCAAAAGGGTCCCTCTCCCAGGATGGAAGGAAACTATACCTTGATAACAACAGTCACAAACGTCCTTATGTTTAGGGTATACATCCACATGAGCATGCTTATCCCTAGCAAGCTACTAAGGCACAAGAAAACACCTACGAAACCATGCTAGGTTATACTTGTTTTCATCCTCGTCATTAGACCAACTTAGTTGTGAGGGGTTCATCAAACATACCCTTAACGTAAGATATTTCCTTTACCTCTACACATGAGGAGTACCCTGCTCGAAACTATAGAGACTCAAATCTCATCATGAGAATCGGATACACTGCTTCCCCTCTTAGGCCTAGGAACCCTAGGTTCACCTTTGGGTGTCTGACTGCATGCTCAATCTCTTAACCATGAATCAAGCATGTCCAAGGTAAGTCATGTACTTCCATGATCCTTCTACTCGAGCAACACTTCAGAGTTGAGTCCTCTTTCAGGACAACCAACTAGATATAAAGCCTCACAACTGGTTACTTAAACCTCCTCAGGGTCTAAAGCACTCTTTATCTCATCCAGGAGGAAATCACTTATACCATAGGTACTAGAAGCATCATCCTCTCTCTAGGGTTTGGTTCCTCTAGAGGCAACCCAGATATCATCAGCCTCTAGGGATCAAGCATAAGGCAACCACTATCATCCAATTAGGTCGCATCATCCTCAATTCCCCACTGTTCCTCATGTCTCATAATCTAAGCTTCCAACCTTCTTTCTTGGGTCCTGATTTCTCTCTCTAGATCTAACTCCACATCCAGCCTCACTACATGAAGTTGGATCAAGCTTACCATCATGTCTCTACCTGGGTGAAGCCTTTGCTCAACTCATGTTTGGCTCAAGATTATCCTTATCTCTTTATGTTTATCCCATAAGACATCCATCATGATTCCTTGTATAGGGTTTCATCCCACTATCAGCTCTACTGACGTACTTTGGGTGCAAGATATACCCTACTTGCACAAGCCCATAGGGTTCTATAGGTTCTTGTCTAACTTCATCCATGAAGGAGCTATCCTTCGCTCAAACATGCTCGACCCTTCCCAGGGTTGGGTTGCCAAAGGTTCTAGGTCATCCAACCTCTCATGGCTCAGATGGAAATCCAAAAGCATATCTATCCAACCACCCAGTCAACCATGTCATCTAACTCATCATGTCATCTCTCTCTAACCTCCACTTAGGGTTAGGGTTAACATCATCCTTAAAGGATGTGCTAGGTCTCTACTTTAATGGAGATCTCTACCTCCAAGACTCACTTTCTCTACTCATCCTCCTAACAAGAAGGTCTAGCCTCAGGTCTCTCCTGAGGGCAATGACAACTTATGTCATACGACCTAAGCATGTATCTATTCTTTTATGCTTACTCTATTAAGCTTTTGTCCATGACATCTTATTTACATGCTTTTTATTAATTTGGTGGAGGATTCCTTAATCCTTATCAACATTACCCATACCTCAAGAGGGTGAGGAGAAGAGAGACAACCCTAATCCTTAAGGTCCTTAACAGAATTTGAGTTGAGAAGGGATGAACAAGATGAAAGAGTCCTAAAGGTATCTTAATTTAAATCATACCCTAAGACTTTGGCCAAGAAGTCACACGGATCTGGGAGTCCTCGTATTCCGACTAGTGGTGCGGAGCAAAATATTGCTAGCCCCCAGTAGTGATCCTTTTCTAGACACCGCTGTCTTTCGGATAATCCTCTAATAACTCCCTTAGGTTCTACAGAATTTGTAAAATTTAATAATTATTAAGGACTTAGTGAGGAACCTATGTTCTGATACCATTTGTAAGGCCCGGGCCCACTGCCCATGGCTCTAGTAGAGTTTTAGGAATGACGACTGGCCCCACAAACCAGCACTAACCTTAACTGCACACTTTGTCCACACTGACGCACAAGCTAGGATCAACTTCCCGACTGGTCACCCCTCCTAGTACTACTCCAAGCTGAGCACGCTTAACTATGGAGTTCTTTAGAGATGGGCTCTCGGAAAAGGAGGTGCACCTTGGTGATATGGGAAGTCCAATCATTCCTTATGAGATCTTTTTATCTGAGGCCTCAAATCCTGGGATGTTACAGCATGTGTACCTTTTGTTGTAAAGTATTAGCAGTTGTACATGTATATATATGCAAGACGTTCTTCATGTGACAGGTTGTTGATAGGAAAGTTGGAAAAACTGATATAAGAACCTTATGTTATATGTTATGTGGTATAGGTGTCGTACTGAGGACTTATATGTGAAGGTATTCCTCTTGTGGTACTATTGTGAAATTGGTTTTAATTTCCTATGTTTTCTAGGAATCTATATAGTTAGTGTAGTTTATGCTATTTGGTTTTGAGTTATCTCACTTGTTGTGGTGCGGGGCATCACACATAACCCTAGATGTGATATATCATGGAACATGACAAAACTCACAAATATATAAAGGTGGTCACAAGACCCCGGTATGAGGCAAATGACCTCCATCCTAAAAACATAAAAGACACATATCCCAAAAACCAAAGCATATCATAAAACCCTTGTACTATTGAATCAACAATCACACAATGTAGAGGCAAGTAAAGTTTAGTCACAACATTGATTAAATAAGACTATCCAACTAAAAGTGAAATACCAGACCATACAAATCCACCATGAGAAAATTAGGGTTTGGTGTGCAAAAAGCAAAAGAGTTCAAATTTACTATTAGGGTTCAACTAAAATAGAATGAACAAGATCACAATTTTAGATCCCAAAGTAAAATATCAATTGAGATTTTCAATATATAACAAATTTCAATATATAACAAATTTCAATATATATGTCTCCAAAGTCCTTAATCAAATCTCAAACGATAAATTACACGTAAGTCTTTCAATTAGACCAAAAGAGAGAGAAAATACAAAAATTACTCAAAATAGACTTAAAGGGGATTCCACATACTTTAATTATGCATTTACATGTCTCAATCCCAACCCTAGATCTAGGTTATGCACTTTCACCTAATAACACATTAGGTATATAAATAATTAATTACAATGTATATTAGAAACCCTAAAATTTTGAGTTCTTATTACTTTATATTTTGGTTGTGAAACTGTAACGATTGCATAGGTTTTTTTTATTTTAGAACATACTTTTACATATATATTTTTATAATCATATAACTAGTTATGAATTTCATAAGAAAAAAACAATTTACTGAAATTTAAACTGAAAAATCTAATAAAAAGGAACAAAAGGCCCCCGTATTACAAATCAATGTCTTGATGCATTATAGGGAAAACTCATTAAGCCTTTCTACTTAAGTCCATCATTACATGGTACTAAATGAAATGTTAAAAGATGGAAATTCCCATGGAAGGCATGAAAAAGATGAATCCAAGTTGGTTCAACATTGTAAAGCATTCAATATTTATTTTCCCCATCTCTCATTCAAGGATCTTCATAGTTGAACCTGATGTGAAACATCAATGAAATATGTCAACTTTCAATTCATTATAGAATCATTGCGATGAGCAAGCTTGGTTAAATTATGCTTAGCTCAACGAGTGAAAGAGGGGGTCACGGTCAACTGAACATGAGGAGGAAACCTACCTCCATGGTCAATAGGGAGAAGGACGACCAACCTTCTTAGAAAGAACCAAATAAACAAAGAAACAACAAACCCAACATAAGGTATCACTCAACTTGAGAAAAACCCACAACATATAGGCCATGAACTAGTGTGCTAGAACCTGACATCAGAATTAAAAGACTAAAGATGCAAAAGGGGGAAACGAGTTGTGTAAGAATAGAGGAAAAATTTATACTAGATAAAGCTTCTCCAAGGTCCAATGTCACAACTCGATATCTTAATGGATCACTCCTATGTCTATATCTCATTGTCAGGCTCAACTCAGACTTAAAGACTAAGAGAAAAGACAACCAAAAATGTCTCAGGGAGGTGGTACGGAGATTTTCATATATCACATATATATAGGCTAGCCACTCTATGGCTAAAAACCTAGATGGAGAATGAAATAGAGGAGAAGGGAGAATATGTCATCTAGTAGACTATCGAGATGCCAATCCTGGATAAACTAGTGGTTGGTGGCTTCATTTTGAAATGAGGAATGTGTACCGGCAAAGGGTTGGTGGTGAAAAGAACCTGATAGAGAGGTAGACTGGTTGAGGGATGGAGATGGATAACTACAGACTATGGGGTCCACAAGGAACCAAACTTGAGGAGGAAGATGAGTCCAAGATTGTCTAATGTTGTCTTGACAGATACAATAGAGCCAGAGCTAATAAACCAATGTGACTAGAAATCTATAGGTGAGAAAAAAAAGGGAAATACCCATGTGACAATGAAATCTAGAAAATTAATCAAATGAAACAATGTCTAATTGACATAACAGTTACTATTTAAGGTATTTTACTATCTAATTAAATTGGGCTAGCAAACATTACCCAATTAAGATGAAAATATGCATATACATTAATTAGCACTCTAAGAATATGATTTTTTTGGTAAGATTTGTATTTTAGTACTATCTTCTATGAGTTCAAATGAAATTAGGATATAAACCCATTATCCTATTATCTAAAAATATATATCAATATTATATTCGTTACTTAGGATTTAGGATCCTATTAACATTATCTTACTACAAACCAAGTTTCATGATATTATCTTACATAAGATACATTATTTGACTAAATTTCTCATTTAGTCCATTAATGTCATATTAACTTAAATAATGGAACCTAAATCATTTCTATGTACTTGAAAGGTATAATTCTAATCCCATTACATATATTAAGCACATTGGAAACCATCCTTACCATTCATGCACGTTTATAAACATCCAATCATTATTAATCCCATATTTGTCATTTTATGTGTATTAGTGAACAATGTGACATGTATTTAATAAACACATTCACATATTAAGTCATGGTCAGGTTAGTAGGTATAAATGAGATATGTGATGCGATTATAGAACCTAGAGTTAGTTAATGTATTTATATATATTTTGAAGAATATTCATGTTAGGGTTAATTTTGATTCATGCATGTTACATTCATTAACTATATTCATTAAGGTTACAAAAAACTTTATTTGGACAAAGTTCTAACCTTATTTGATAAATTCTATATATACAAGGACACTATCATCCCAATAAAGCAATTAGGGTCCTTAGAGTTAGAATAGCCAAAATTCAGTATGTTATAGCCTGAGTCGGATTATGCAATAACCATGTTAAAATCACCTAGTTGGTGTTTGTAAAGTCCTTAGATTTCTTAATTCCTTTCCTAGAAAAGGAATTCACAAAAAAAAAATCATATATATCATCAACTTTAGGGGTACTCCAACACATAATATGTTGGCACAGAGGATAGGCACCCTACCATAGGGTTTTATACCTTTACTGGCAACAATCTTTTAAGATGGAGAAGCAAGAAGCAAAATGGTGAACCACGTTCTAGTGCAAAATCTAAATATACAGCTATGTCCTACAATGTTTGTGAAATTTTGTGGGTAGTATTTCTACTCAATAATTTTGGTATTTCTACACATTTTTCATGTTCCAGTGTATTGTGATAACAAGGTCACTACTTATGTTACAAGTAATCTAGTCTATCATGAGCACACTGAGATTTATTATCATTTTGTTCAAGATACAATGCTTGTTGAGAAAATATCTACACCTTATATTCCTATAGAAAATCACCTAGAAAACATCCTCATGAATCCTTTTCCAAGAAAGCGTATTCATATGATATGTTACAAGTTGAGCTTAAATCATATATACACTCAAACTTGAGGGGGTGTCTAGATAACATTTCTATTATCAGTTATTGTGTTTGCTTATTCATTAGTGCCACATCTATTAGTTAGTTGTTAGGCATTCTCCCTCTTTCTATAAAAGAGAGACTCCGTTGTATATTTCCAAATAAACCTATTGATACAATTACTATAGTTAACAACATATTTTATCAAACAAAACTACAAACAACAGACACAAATAGAAGTCCTCCACTTAATGGAAGAGGGTGATGGGACAAACTATATTTAAGAGAGTACATCTTGTATCATCACTCAACCATCACTATGAGGCTCAATTATCAAGCGAGAACATAAATATTCTAGATATACATGGAGTCTTAGGTTTCTATCCCTTCTCCCACACTTGAAAAAAGTCTATGGTATAAGGCGTGTGCGAGAGTATTTCACCCCTTATCAGTTTCTATCCAAACTTTTCCATACTCTTTGTCACGAAAAAGGGAATAAATACACATAGGAACCTAAATATTTCATTTAAAGTTAGTGGAGTTTCTAGAAAATATGCTACTCGAGAGAAACCAAGTTCTTATATGACAACTTTATCTTTCTATACTATTTTCCCAAAAGATCTCTTCACTCTATACCATAGATAGTTTTAAACTTGCATAAAAAAACATTGATCCTAGAGAAATAAATAGAATAAATAAATATCATATTCATCCTTAAATAACATAATATTATTAATCATGTACCCTTAAAAGCCTTCTATTAGTGTAGCCCATAAGAAAAAGTGAATCGTCAATGTTGGGGGACAACAAAGAAGAAACCATAAAATATTTTCTCCAATTTTAAATATACTTTTCTCCTTATTGTTCTTGGCCTCCATCATGGATCCCAGGTGCTCCACCTTGAATGAAATCAAAATAGTTGTAGATGATGATTTGAGATAGATTTTGGAGGTGGAAGGTTAAGGGATAAGTCATAGGACAACTCAAAGGTTGAATAAAGTGGAATATGATGGCCAAGTGTAGGAAGCCTCCACTTGAGAATATATAAATTAGATTCATCTTTAGTGTCTCAACCCTAACAAGTGTTGGTTATTTTGGGAATTTTAAAGGAATGGTGGATGGTATTTCTATCACCACAACCATTATAACACAAAATGGATGTGATAGGTGAATGCTAGAATAGTTGTGGGCATGGACCATGGTCATGGTGGACTAGGGGTTAAGGGCACTTATTTTTGGGATGGAATGATCTCGCAACATCATGGCCATTTTGTAATACCATGTTTGTTTTGAGACTGCAACCGTGGTGGAATAATAGGTTGTTGTGGTTTGACTGGAGTTCACTACACTTTGCTATAATTAGGGTAACTACACCATGACTATGAGCGATACAACGACCATGTAGGTTGAGTAAGATGGTCATTATTGGGAATGGTATGTAGTACAATCGAACACTTTGATTTCTTGGGTTGAAAACTCATTTCATTCCACCCATTATAATAACCCAAATCCAAGTAAAAACTACATCTTGAATATAAAAAAATGAATAATCAAATTTCTTACATAAATCTCATCCCATTTGAAGAAAATCAAAATCCTAATATGATGATTGAATCAAATGATAACAGTGATTTAAATGATGTGAATGCAATAATAACGTGTTTCTTATTTGTATTTTTGTATGGAATAGAGATGTCAATTTTAAATATTGGTGAACTTAAATATTTGAGTCTACACTCCAAACAACATGACTTATTGTTTAATACTATATAAGTTATAAAAATCATAAAATACAACTTAGTCAATTCAAAATTAGCATGTTAAGCAAAAAGTATAATAGTTTTGAATATTTGGGGATTACCAGTTGAATGTGGTATCATCATTAATTATTGTTGCTTCGTCTCTATTAATCATACAATATTTTTGTTTAGTGAATTTAACATATTATTACATATCATTGAAAAATATAGGAACAATTATGAAATATCATAAGGCCTTAATTTTCTTACTTATAATAAAACTCTTATTGATTTGTTATTGCTTCCTCATTATTTCATTTTCATGGTAAATGAAGTCCTAAACATTTTTTTTAGAGTGATTATTAATTTAGTATATGTTTTGGTGGTGGGAGGTTTTAAAATAATGAATTACCCTTGATACTAGGATTTTAAAACTAATGAATTATCCTTGATACTAGGATTTTAAAAATGAGTGGCATTTCTTACTACGTCTTACTTTCGTATGCATGTAGTACCAAAATATTTGAAATAAACACTACTATTGATTAATTATTTTGACTCCTCACACATAATTTATATAGTAAAGGCATATATTTTACCATTTAGGTATGCTTTTTTAGTATAGCTAAAATATGATAAAACATCTTTTCATAAGAAAATAATAAACATTCGTAGTATATATGAATTGACCGATAAAATAATAGACCATAGTGATTTACAAAGTAGTTTGTTATGTGAAAAATAACAGAATTTTGAATTATCTATGGGATTATCAGTGTACTGTGTAGTATCAGAACTAATTGTGGCTAATTAATTACTAACAATCACACAATTATCTTTTTTTGTGACGGGAGAACCGCTCTCATAGAAGCGCCACAATCGTGACCCCCCCAGACAGCGTAAACTCCCGGGACATGAGAGGGTGTGGTCCGGTCACCCCCCTCCCGCACCCAATCAAATTCCTGTTACTTTTCGCAGAGCGCCTTCGGCGTGATTCAAACCCGGGTCCTTCATGTGGACTTACCGAGCCGTAACCAGCCGAGCTACTCTGGCCGGACTTAATTATCTTAGTTTAGTGAAATAAATAATATTAATGACAAGTACATGCACAACAATGATTTACCCTTGATACTAGGAATGTGTTTAAAAGAATGGTGTTTCTTACTATGGCATACATTTTTGTGGAGCTATACCCAAAAGATTTGAAATAAACACTATTATTGATTAATTATCGTGATTCCTCACACATAATTTATTTAAAAATGGAATTCTTTTATGATATATATGATTTTTATTGGTATAACTAAAAATATAGTGAGTCATTTTTGTATGTGAAATCATTTAAATATTATTAATATATATGAAATGCCTGATAAAATAATACAACCTAGTCAATTTAAATTTATTTTGTTAAGTAAAATGAAAGTTTTCAAGGTTTGTGGAAATACGATGGAGGATAACAAAATATTTCATATTGATAGATGAAATACACACCTCTTATATATAGGATAGGGGGCAAGTATAAGAAATCAAACTTAACCCTATTGGGTCAAACATAAGTAGGACCATTTGCATAATAAATTGATTAACAATGAATGTAATAATCCCCCTCAAGATGTAGCGTGAGTGGAACACATGTCCATCTTGCTAGTATACAAAAAAGATAAAAATGAAATTGATATCCCTTGACAAGAAGTCACGGGAAGGATCTCGATTGGGATGTTCCTGAATAAGCTTTTCCTGGATCACTTGGACCCAAAGGAGGTTAGCCTCAATAGCTATAGCGAAAAGCCTAAGATTTTCATCGATCCCATAGAGGAAACTTTCCTTATTGAACCTTGACAGTGTGCGGTTATTGTAAAAGCAATGGGCACTCAAATAGGCTATATTACTCTGAGGGATAGATTGAGAGCCATGTGGTGCCTTATCGGAAAATACAATATAAATGAATTGGATTTGAATCACTTTGTCATACAACTGTCATGTAGACGTGATTATGAGATGGCAATGACCGAGGGGCCATGGAAAGTTTTCAACTGCAACCTTTTAGTATGGGACTGGCACCCATCTTTCATTCCTTCACTTGAACTTCCACAAAAAAATATGCTTTGGGTTAGAGTTCTCAATCTTCCACTCCACCTTTACGTCCACACCATTTTTGAGTGTATTGGACAGGCACTAGGCAGGCTGATTGAAGAAGTCAAACATACTGTCCAGCAAACATGATGAAAATTCATGAGACTTGCGATAGAAATCGACACGACTAAGGATCTAATCCCTTATATTCTGATAAATGATGCTGACTATGAAATCGAATATGAAGGTTTTCCTTTTTCCTATACTAAATGTGGTGAGGAGGGCCACACTTCCCAGCAATGTCAACCTAATACAGACCATAAGGAAAAGGAAAACAAGGAATATACTAGTACCCAAAGTGTACCTTCATCCACTTCAAGTGAAGCCCAATGGAAAACTCAATGAAATAGACGGAATCGACAAGGAAGGGAACAACAACATGATGAACCCCCAGACAAATCGGGACGTAAAAGAATCGATTTGAAGATCTAAGGGACAACTTTGGCAACGAGGAGAATATCATAAATGTAGATACTCAGAACCAATATTCAAGCAGTCATTTTGACACTCACAAGAAAACAAAGATTTGGGAGAAAAAGAAGAGTTCTAATAATGTGGAAACTACTGATAAGAAAATAGAAGCCCTAAAAGACATCTCCAACAAGATCAACTTTCCGAAGAACAACTCGTCGGCTACTAGTTGTGATATAAGCAAGGATGATCACACAATGATTAACCCATATGTTGATGAGGTTGTTGAAGTCATAGTAGACCAAGAGGAGCAAACAATCACAACCACTAACGCCGTAAGGACACCAAATAATGTAGAAGAATAGGAAAAAGGAAACTCAATCTCACATACTACTAATCCCCATATTTCAACTAGTGGTAAGATATTCAAGGGAAGTGGCACGCACATGAAGCAAATAGGAAAATTCAATTCATCTTTAGAAGAAAAAAGAAGGATCCCTCGACAGAGAGGAGCTCATACCAAGGAGGCAATTATCGAAGCGTTGAATGATGTTTCTAATAAGGACAACATTGTGCCTTTATTATAAGGCCTGCATTGCTTACACCTTTATGACTTAGTTCGTCTTTCTTGTGTTTTAACCTATGTCTAAGATTATGTGTTGGAATGTATGAGGCATAGGCAATGCAGACACTTATAGAGTTCTAAAAGAACTTTTAGCTACTCATACCATATACAAATCGAGAATCAGTACCTCCAGGGTAGTGGATACAATCGAAAGAGTGGGTTTCTCAAACTCACACAGGTTTGAAGCAAGATGATTTTTTGGGGGGATCTGGGTATGCTAGAACTCAAAAAATTGTATGGTGGAGATTGTCAACACCCATCGCCAATTTGTGACTTGAAGAATCAATGGAACCTTCCTATCTACCTTCATATACGCTAACCCTCACATGCAAGTATGCAGTTTAATATGGAAACATATCAGTGAGATGGGGAGGACGTTCAATAAACCATGGGTCATAGCAGGAGATTTAATACCAATATGACACCTGAGGAGAAGATAGGTTACCTCACCTATAACCACCAAGAAGCTCAAACCTTTGCAACAACTATGATTGAAGGGGGTCTATCAGATCTTGGTTTTTCTAGCCAATGGTTTACTTTCCTCCATGGTTTAAAACAAGGCAGGTTAGATCGGGGCCTGGACAATATAGAATTTCTCCTCAGATTCCTAGATGTATGAGTAACACACCTTGCCAAAGTAGAGTCAGATCATTGCCCACTCATGATCACTTTGGAATGAGGCACATGCCAGCCTAGAAGATTTGCCACCAAGGCCTCGTGGAACACAGACAAATCATTTATTCCATGCCTTGAGAAATATTGGAAAAAGGACCTTAATTATTAGTAGGCCCAAGATTGTGCTAGACTTTATTTGAGTGCCTGGGATGATGCAAAACATAAACTGGACAGGGCCCAAAAGGTCTGTGTTCTCTGAAATATCGACACCCTCCAACAAAACTTAGCGGTCAGATATGACGAGATCTTAGACCAAATGTGCCTCAAAATGCAAGTTGAATTGCCCCTGATCCTGAAGAAGGAGGAGAAGGATTGGAAATAGAAAAGCCGTATAATCTGGCTTAAGGAGGGAGATACAAATTCTCAATTCTATCATACATTCATAAGTCAAAGAAAGTGAGCTAATCGAATCACAACTATTAAGCTACAAGATGGTAACTGGGAGACAGACACCACTACAATGTTTGAGCTGGTCACTGGTTACTTCATCGACCTATTCACTACATCTAGCAATGTAACCCAAGAAGCTATGAGCAAAATACTAGACCAATTCACCTCTATTCCAATTACACAAAGACAAATTCTGGTGCAAGCAACCAACTCAAAGGATATTGAAGATATCCTCAAGACTATGGACCCCTACAAAGTAGCAGGCCCAGACGGTTTTAGTACTCACTTTATATGGTCTAATTGGACTATCTTATAGGGTTCAGTCATAAAAACTATCCAAGAAGCTCTATCTACTTCCAGTCTAGATGAACACATTTGCACTGCCACAATCGTTCTCATTCCAAAAGGTTCAAAACCAGAACTTAGAAGCCATTTCTGTCCTATATCCCTCAACAACACCATCCTAAAAATATGTTCAAAGTTTGTGGTTGAACAACTTAAATAGTGGCTGCCAAAGTGGATAAGCCCAAGACAAAGTGTTTTTGTGCCGGGAAGGAAGATCACTGATAACCTTGTTGTAGTCCAGGAGTTAATCCATAAAATGAGAAGGAAGTCTTCATATAAGACAATGACTATCAAAGTAGATCTTACCAAATCATATGACAGAATGGCATGGAGTTTCATCGACGATACACTGAAGAAGACATACATCCCTACTAACCTATAGACATACATTATGAATTCCATCACTCAAGGCAGTTCATCTATAGCTTGGAACAGAGGAGTCTTGCCAAGCTTCAAGCCTACTAGGGGACTAAGGTAGGGAGGTCCTATAAGCCCTTATATCTTTGTTCTGTGTATAGAATCGCTCAGTCAGTTGTTCGAGGACAAGGTGGAGGCAAAGAAATGGTTGCCCATACAAATTAACAAGAAAGGGCCACACATAGGACATATATGCTTTGCTAAGGACATAATCCTCTTTACCAAAGATAAGGCATCCAACATCCAAACCATCATGAATTGCTTTAATGAGTTCAATTTAGCTTCAGGACATGCCATCTCAATAGAAAAAACTAGAGTGTTCTTCTCGAGGAGTGTCCCCAACTAGAAAATTGAAAGGATACGCAGCATTAACAGCCTATAGAAAATTAGAGACCTTGGGAAATACTTGGGAGTCCCTATAATTCACTCAAGGATAACCAAGAGGACATACAATGAAATTTTAGAGAAGGTGACTAGCTGTATCAACTCATGGGCAGCAAGAAGTCTCTCTATTGCAGGCAGAGTGTGCCTAGTGAAAAGTACCTTGCATACTATCCCCACCTATATAATGCAAACAACCAAGATCTCCCTTCAACTCTGTGACAGAATTGACAGAGAGGTCAGTAGATTCATTTGGAATGAAGGACATAGAAAAAGAGGATTACACCTCATAGCTTGGGACAAACAAGTAGGAAAATCAATGGCGGTCTCAGCCTAAACTCTATGAGGGAATGGAACTAGGCCTTGCTGATGAAACAAAACTAGGATATCTATAGCAGATGCAAGACAATTTGGAGTGAATCTATGGAAACTAAGTTGTTGAGTACCAAACATGTTCACCAATCCAACCTATCCAGGTTGGCTAGAACAATCATTCAAACAAAATAGTTCATGGAAGACCTCACCTAAGTCCAGTGAGCGGGGGTTCCATCAATGTCTGGCATGATAAGTGGATCCCTAGTGGAGCTCTATTAAATGAACACATCTCAAACCCAATACCCTAGGACTTAGACGATCTGTAAGTGAGCAACCTCATAAATATGGAGGGAATCTGGGATAGTGAGTTCCTTGACCACTGGTTCCCATCAAACATAGTTGAGGAAATATGCAAGATCACCACTCCTACAGATCCAGATGTTGAAGATGTTAGAGTGTGGAAACTAAACCAGGGAGGTAGCTACACTGCCAAGACAACCTATAATGCTCTGAGGGCGGGAATTGAAACCAAAAGACAAGGTTAATGGATGCTCATTTTGAAAGCTCTGGTGGCTGCGTGAGTTAAATTGTTCATCTGGCTAACAGCTAATGGTCCACTTCTCACCAATTCGAATATAAAATGCAGACATCTAACCATGGATTCGACATGCACCAGATGTAATGATTATGAGGAAACCACATTGCACGCACTACGCGACTGTAGAATGGGGAGCCTGATATGGCAGAACCTCCTTCAAACCAACACAACTATAGAATTCTAGACAATGAACAATCTCGAACCGTGGGTAAATTAGAACCTCAAATCATCGATCGAACACAGAACTGCCTTTCACATTGCATGTTGGAGCCTGTGGAGGTAGAGGAACCTTTGGGTTTTCGAGGGGACAGAATCCAACGTTCAACAACAAGTACAATTCATTAGGAAGGAAATGGAAATGTCAAACACTTTATGGGTAACCAACCTCAACCACGCTATCCAATATATTCCGACATAGTGGTGACACCCTAACCCAGGATTCTTAAAAGTCAACACAGATGCTTCCCTAAAAAGGGGAAAAGAAGCCATAGAAAATTTTTATCAAAAACCATAATGGTTCTTGGATGCGAGGAGCAGGACAATCTATAGTCGTTGAAAGCCCGTTGTAAGCTGAGCTAATGGCTATTGAGTTAGCAATCAAAATCACCAAGGTCTGCTCCATACAAGAATCACTCATCGAAACTGATAGCCAACAAGCTTCCTTAATGATTTAGGAGGATTACAAGAAGTACCCCCGTTATGCCAATCTGTTGAGGAGAATGCAGAAGCTCAAGAACACATCTATGAAAGTTTCCTTCTATAAATGGGAGTGTAATGCAATGGCTGATGCCCTTGCGAAACACCACTACCATAACAGCAATGGAAACTCCCAATATATTAGACCTCCTAAACTCATACTTGACACTAGTCAAGTACCTACGTTCAATGGTAGTAGTACTACCATATTTAATTCCTCACACTTTTCCAAATTCTAAAATTCCAATTTGAATATGCTTGCATGAGGTGGGCAATATAAATAAGAGAGCCTCCTGACTTCCCTAAAAAAATAACTAAACATTCTTAGTTTTATCTCTTCAGAGACATCTGATAAAAAACTTTATTATTTTTTTTTCCTTCAAAACTTTTCCTTAGTATATCATTTTTTGGTTGTTCAAATTCTGAGAGGTCAATTGTTATTGGATTAGGGTAGCCTATCATCCTCCTATCTGTCAAGTTAGGGAAAAGAGGTAGATTTGAGCTTTTAGTGAGATAAACCAAAGGGATCTAAGTTAATAGGAATTATAGGAAAGGTAGTTTCCACCTTATTTTGGTCACAATCAAGCTCAAGTAAGACAAAAGTATGATTTCTTAACTATTTATTTTCTTTCCACACCTCATGTTATCTTCTACTAATTGATGACAACTAATTTAATGGTAAATTTCTCCATTTGTAGTCATGATGACCTTTTTAATGGGACTAGGAGGCCAATGAACAACTACAACTTGTGGTGCTAATTTTGAATAAATGGTGGTCAATTGATGAGATTCTTTTCTTCTTGATCATTGAATATCATTAATCTTGAGTAAAACATTATGAGTAGGTTCCCTACCACATCAACTTAATGCCATTTGTTTGAAAATTTAAACCATTCTTGTGGAATATGGTTACCTAACTAATTTTATGACATGGTTACATTTTAATACATTTTTTGTTATTACATCAATTCTCTGAAAAGTTTCAGTATACATTGTTGATCAATTCGTCAAAGGATCGTATAAATAGAATATGTAATAAATCATTAATTTCATACATGAATGTCATTATTACTACAACATATTCAAAATGGTGTTTCTTACACATTATGTGATTTGAGGTTTAAAATGATGATTTTGATTAAATTTATGAAATATTTAAAATGGATCATTTTATACCATATAATTCTTCTTAAACATTCATTTATAATATTAGAAACCTTGAATTATTTAGTTGTTGGAAGGCATAAAATTTCCAACTACTAATAAAGTAAAAAATGTGATTTGAATATGATGATAATTATATACTATTATATTAGTAAATAATCAAGCTTTCTTCATGTTGTAAAATACCTATAATATCTTCAAATTTTTCATAGTTATTTACCTATATTTCGTAGATTACAATTAGACATAGCCATTTTATGTTGGTTGCTAATGGAAGAATAAGTGAAATACCCTAAGGGGATGTTTTGTTGCAACATTTCAAGGAGGGATTTTAATCGAATTTTGTCATTTGTTTACCAGTAATCATAAACATGTGGTTTGGATATATAGTAGGGTGGTTGGTGAAAGTCATTTTTCCATGAGTGGTATTCTATGAAGTAAAATGTGGCCTTCCAAATCACGATGATATTGACGTGATCGAGAATTTCCTCTACAAATGGTTCCACAAAACCCTAGGCTCCCACTCTTCCATTCTCTCTCCTCAAAACATCTCAGACATGATCCTCCACTTACATTGTCACCTCATGTCCCTCCTTTGCTACCTCCTCCATTCCTTCTCACACAATCGCTTCCTCCAACTCCAGTCTATACCCAACAATAGAGCATACTCATCGTTGTTGCTTTGTCTTCTTCTGTCCTATGGTAAATTGAGATCAATGGTGTCTTCTCAATAGTGTATCTCCAGCCCCCGTCTGTCCCTATACGGCTCCACCTTTTTCATTGTTTGGCACATGGTTGGCTAGATGTACCTACACTATGCACTTCTTCCTTCCTTCACCACCTTCTTTGGTCGCTTCAATGTTGATGTGAGTGTTTTGTGTATGCTTGTAGGGTTTCATATTGTCCTTTGTTGATAGTTCATTGTATAAATACTCGCAACATAAAATTTTTGCTACCCAAACAAAATAGTATTTAACACCAGCATATAGTTAAACTCTCAAAATTCACAAATGAATATGTATGTATGAATATTTCATCCAAACAGGACCAAACTATATTTATTTATGAGTCCTTGCACATTTTATATATCCCATATCTTGGTTCATAATAAATAAGTTAATAAAATAAATCTCATAATGATAATATAACTGAAGTAAAACAATATTGTTCAGTTTGGATGAAATGAACTGGAGATATTGGTTTGGTTTTACACATGTGTCTTCCCTTATTTCAAAATTACTAGTTCTATTGAGAAGTGAGACTCAGTGACCCTCTCACTAAATAGAAAATATTTTAGTTAAGTCCCCTTGAGTACTAAGGGTGTGTGATGAAAAAGATCCAACAATGTTCTAGTTTACTAACATAGAAGGCCTTGTGAAACATTGAGGTTCCTTCAACAATTTTACATAACGAAGTCTACAAACTATAATTTGTAGGGTCAGTTATGCATGGAATCCAACGTTACACTAACCTAGACTTTAGGGTAGTAATGGAGGACACTAAATGGATAAAAATATAATGAAGTTTATTAATGGTGTGAGCTTTTTAGAAAAAGAATTCACAATGGTAGAGTAACCTTATATTTTCTCCTTTCTCTGCGATCAATGTCACCCACTAACAAGATGATGAGTCAAATTGTAGTATTGCTTAAAGCGTCAAAACCATGAGACAACATGATTAAGAAACTATTCATAAACAGATTATTATGAATAATATTTCATTCCAATTATTTATGGGATCTTCTTAACTAAGATTCAACTATTGACTTTGATGCAACTCAAATGAATGAAATAGTGTTTTAATCAATATGAAAAGACACCAAGGCGATTGGCTTTCAACAACACCGACTATGTAATTATTCTAATAATATAATTCATTGAATTACAACAAACTAGATTAGGACCATGTGAATTCTCATCCTCTTATGGAAAAAATTGCACTAGGATCAATTTCCCCATAGGCTAGAAGCCTCATTACCAAAAAACCCATAAACAAATCGTCTTGGAGAATCCATTTTGTAATCTCATCTGGGTTCAATGCAATCATTTGATAATCTAATACTAAATTTTTTAATCTCTATGTTTAGATTTAATTTAGAGATTTCAATTGAGTGATAAATCCAAAAATTGTAAATGAGTGGAAAGCAATCTAGAAACAAGAATCAATCAGTTGAATAACAATAAAACAAAATATGGATGACGGGCCACACCATGTGTGCCAATGAGAGAACAACTTTCTCATATCCATAGAATCAACACAAGTCTAAAAGAATTGGGGTTGCTACATCAATTTCGTATCACCAGACATGTTCAAGCAACCCCAATTCCTAAAATCATAGAATACAACGTCCATATTCCTTATCATGAACTTGTTTCGTAATCAAGCATCTATGCCAGACTTTATAGTGAAATAGATGTAATATCATTGATGCTTTGACATTTTCACATATTCCTATGAGATTTTGCAGAAGGACATGGCTCAATTGTGGAATGGTAGTTTGAGGTACTTTATTACTGTGGGTAGAAAATGGAATGAAAGGAGGCATGGAAGGAATCATTTTTTGAAATCTCTCCTTTATTTGACTCAGATTTCTTTTTATTGATGCAATTATATTGATTGCATCTTATATCTTTTTGCGTGCACATTCACATTTTTTATTTATTGGTGGTACACCACTATTAGATACAAGAGGTATGGAAGAAGTGGAAGAGGGAGGAGGGTATGTCACCACTTAGAGTTTTTCACAATTTGCGGCTTTTATATATATATTTGGTGAATTATGTGGTAAGATGATGATGTAAGAAGTGTAGACGAGGCTGAACATGTGAATCTCATATGTTAGAATTCAGCAGATATTTTAACAACAATCAAATACATTATTTCTCACTGATGCGGTGGGGCCAGAATCCCAACACATGAACCAAAAAAATACCAAAGACAACATGCAGAAGTGTGAAATGCTTAGCATACATAAACAAATAACAAGATGAAACCACCAACATAATATCAACATTCAACAAGTGTAAATAACATCAATATTGTTTATGACATAGTTTCAGTTACAAAATTGAAGAGTACTTCATACAAATCTACTCTTGTAAACTAGCTATGATCTTACATGTACAACCTAAACATTTTATCACTAGTAAACTTCTCTCAAGGTATCCATGAACCTATAACATACAAGAAATAGGATAGTAAACACATAACATGTTGAGTACATGGTATAAAAATACAAAGATCAAATGTGTTCATATCTTGAAATGAATTCTAGAAGTGAATGAACAAGAATAAACAAGTTAACTACTTAGAAAAATGAGTCATTTTACTCCAGTATACCAACAATATCATGTATCGTAAGTCCTTTGACCATCTTCTGATTAGAAGGGGTTCATGAAGGTGATAAAGGCTCAATGCCACTAGCTAACCCTATTTATCAACATGGCCAACACTAAATTGACCACTCAAGTAGGATGCCCATCTTTCTATCCTTATCCCAAGATTGCATGTAGGTGCACTAGTTTCGTATAATGGAGCTAATCTGGGTTAATTAATGCCACTCTAATACATGCATGTAAACTTTTTTTGTGAGGTTCTTTCTTCTTAAGACATGTATGTAGCAACATTGTTTATCACATACACTTGTTGAATATTCAGATTATGTTGTTTTTTTGTCTTGTTATTTGTTTAAGTATGCTAAGCATTTCACACTTACCCATGTTGTCTTTGGTATTTGTTTGGTTCATGAGGTTGGGTGTGAAAGACTAGATTTCTGGCTTAATTTTGAGGATGAAATTTGTTCTAAGGTGTGTAGGATGTGATGGAGTGGACTTTTGGAATCCTTAAATGTCTAATGACATAAGTGAAGTCATGCATTTTGAGTTGTTTGAGAGTCCTAAGTGTTTTGGTAAAGCTTGAATGTTGATTGAGGTTGATATCATAACTAAGATCCATAAGTGTATGCCTATTTGAGGAATTTAATTTATTGGTCTTATAATTGAATTTTGGCACCAAAGTTGGGTGGCAGGTAGCTTGGATGATAATAAAGATATTATAAAAGTCTAGTGGCAATTGTAGTTTTTTTGATGGATTTATTTAGGTCTGAATACCATGTAATAATGTGATTATTGGTGTATCTGTTTACTAAGCTTTGATTATTTAGCTTAGGTCTCAGTGTGCTTGGATATGACACGCACCCTTTGGGCAGCTGATTCTTTTGGTTTGAGGAGGCCACTGATTAGGATTTCACAACCCTTAGATGATGTAGATCGGATGGCAGACGACTCTCATCCTACCTCTAATGACAAGATAGAATGTGGGGGTGGAAGTTCTACTCGCAAAGAATCACCGCCACGTCTAGGATCGTGGGTCAATCATGAGACCATGCCTCCATTGCACCTCGGTTTGTCAAGATAGTCTGAATAAGCCCTCACTTGAGGCAAACCGTCACCCACATAGAGAGAACGAAGTAGCCTCCAACACAGTCTTTCCACCATAACTCGCAGACTGTGGGTGGGAAAAGGAGTCAAAAGTAGCAAACCGTTCAGAGGAAGATAAGACAGGTAGAAGCAAGCATGTGTTTGAGGAAGTCTAGTACTTGTGGTTTTGGGGCATCCGTGAAGGATATAGGCCCAACACACTCTATTTTAGAGGAGATGACAGAAGAGCTCGGAGGCCTGTGGGGAGAGCTTCTAGGTGCGAACGAAGGTGGTGTACGAATCCATGGAGACCTTACAAAGCTTCTGAAGTTGCAGATCAGTGCAAGAGTGACCAGAGGCAGGATGCCTCTTTTGCCCCTCCGCAGTAGGGCCGATGTCGGCGATCCCATAGGAGAAGGAGCTCCATGACAAAACCCAGGGAGGAGAGTATCTAAGGAGGTCTAGGAGAGACCACCGAATGCGGTGGTAGCTACATTTTCAGATAAAGTGGACCTGGCAGAGTATGCTTTCTTGCCGGAGAAGATGCCCAATGGTGGCGCTCTATTCCAGATCCACGCTAACCGTAGAGGACGGGCGTCACACTATATGGGAGAAGTAGAGAGCCCAGACTCGGGCAAGCAGATCCATAGATCCACAGATCCCACATTAGACCCAGACCAGGTAGGTCCCAACGAAGAAGGAAGATAAGAGCTGGAGTTCCGTGCCCAAGGACACGTGGCAGTCTCTAATAGGCTGAAAAAGGTAAAATGCTTAGCTTTTGATGCACTAATAATAGTGATATCATGTAAGTGGTGAAAATGCTCATATTATGGATAATAAATATCAAGCAGTGACCTAACATTATGATAATTTACATGTAACTCCTAAACATGATTTAGAATCCATGTGACATCAGATATGATCATGTTATGACACATAATCATGCAATTTTCTTAGAATGTCTATCTAGGGCTAGTAATCCTAATTAGTGTGCAATCAATGCATACATGCTCAATAAATGATGGAATTTATGGAACACCCTCATATCAGTAATTGGAACATTATTTGTAAATCTGAGATCATTTTTATCCACAAAATACATGTTATACGAAGTTGACCCTTAATACATGGGTTGTAACACTAATTTGAATAATGTATACAAACTAGGTTTAATATATGCACAAAAAGGATATGGAACCTAATGTTCAGATAATGAACCATAATCTTGAAAATGACATCAGTAAGATAAATATAAGATAAGAATGCAAGTAATTATGGAAATGTACAAATGACATAAGTCAAACACTAATGAACACGACTAGGGTTGAGATGATAAGAATCTGATGATGGTACATGATCTTGTCTTTACCAGGGTTTGACTTGGGATACATAGTTCACATGAGGATATATGATGATTAGGTTTGTCTAGATCAAGGTACGCCATTACCTCTTACTTGTCTTATTATACAATATACTTGCGTTATACGTGTAGTAAAATACTTGGCATATGGTATTGGATGAAATGATTGTTCTTGTATGATATTTTGCATGATTTTACATACTTATGGCTATGAATAAATGAAACATAAAATATTCTGATCCATCATATGATAGCACTAAAATCTTTGGTAGTACAGTGCTTTGAAGAAACATCAAAGCCCTTGGTGGCAGATGTAACATCAAAGCCCTTGGTGGCAGATGTACGAGCTATATGACAAGGCCTAAAAACATCAAAGCCCTTGGTGGCAGATGTATGAGATATATGATGGAAATGTTCTTAAAATATGTGTTCTCTTTTGTTAATGAACATCTTTTTGCAAGTATATGATTTTCTTATATTTCTTCTATTACTGCCAAGTGATAGTTTTATCTTATTACCAATATAGGATGAGAGGTATATAAATGACATTTAGGCGTACTCAGTACAATATTCTTGAATATTGTGCTGACGTGTACCACATGTAATCTTTTCTTTAGGTTGTAGTTATGCTCTTGAAGATCTAACATAGTTGAGAGTTTTGTGACGAGCTGATGTACAGGTAGACCTATTGTCTTAAGATCTTGTTGCTTAGTGGTATTACATGTATATGAAGAAGTTTTTTGTTCAATATGTAATATCAAATGTTCTAACAATTCATTATGTAATTATATGTTGAATGGTGAACATGTGTTGTACGGTTTTATTATTGTTCATGTGCATGTGCTACTGTGTTCCTTCTGACTCCCTTGATCTTCTTCTTCTTAGCCTAGTGTGGAGTGTTTAAATTGGGATTCTCGCTGAGGTGAGGTTTCAATTTGGACGTCACACATTAGATTAAGTTTTAGAAAATCCAGGGACGTCAGAGGTGGTATCAGAGCATGAACAATAGCAAAGCTTGACATTTGCTCATTATGCAACGTAAAACTAAAGAACCTTGAACTTTAATAATCTTTAGGGTTAGATTACTCATCTTTTAGAGACTAGATCAGGCCTAGCCTCTAGGTTAGCACCTAGATGTCTGAGAACTAGGTCTAGACTGGTGCTTATTGTATAGCAAGTCCTTAGATGTCGTTCTTTCCCTATAGTGAAGCGGTATGGAACGTTGCATTATTTGGAAACCCTAGACAGATGGCACTCATTGTCTAGAGTAGATACACTAGTCTACACTATGTTCTCACCCTTTTAACTAGTTTTCATGTAACTTTACTTTCTACTATGTGTGGGATGCTCATTTTCTAGATTTGGTTTTTAATTCCAATCGGATCGAACCTCAATAGTTTTCTCTGATACTTGTTTTATTGGAGAAAAACTATATAATATTTTATTATATATCTGTATTATAAAAATGTGTCCCCACACAAGTACGGGTATGAGGTGGTCATGTAACCTAAGTGAAAGTGAATGACATCATTCTAGAAAAGAGAGTAGTTCTAGATTAGATGTCTAGAACCTTGTTAGAACTTGTGATAGATGGAATAGATGAAATAATCTTTGATGATATGATGTAAGTCTTATATAGATGATATAATATGGTTATGATGATATATGTTTGTCTTTAAGGATTAAGGTTCAGTTTTGAGGATTTGAAATGGGCTTTAATAATGTATGTATGTTTTGTAAGATGAGATATGTTAAGTTAAGGTAAGGATGTGAATCAGCATGAGCCTCAAGCTCTTTTACAAAGGAGGACCTCTAGTGTTAGGACCAATTTTAGGGTTAACTCCAGAGAGAGTGAGACCCATTAGGAGAAGGTCAGAGAACCTAAACTCCAATATATGAGAATGATGAGAAATATGTGATATGATATGTCCTAAACTAGAATACTCCTGAGTGATTGAGTTGAGTTGCTTCATGCATGATTCCTATAGTCTTGTTGAACCCAAGATGTCCTTGGGAGGACCTAACCCTAGAGTCAAAGAGAGGTTGGTTATATGTGCATATGTGAACATGAATATGAGAACCTACCATCTGGGTGAGGGAGAGAGAGCCTAAGACCCTGGAGGAGGTAACTATGTCAGTATGTTGAGAAGCATCCTGCTCGGGTTGGTGGTTCCCTATATAGGAATCTAGTGGTGTGTATATAAGATACAGAGTATGTCATATCATTTTTTGGTTTGTGCTTATGTGGCTAGAGCTTGTAAAGCTATCACTAGTGCCAATGAGGTAATTCGAGAACCCTATACTAAGAGAGGGAAGATAGAGCTAGTATATGCACATGAGATACTCATAGAGTTGAGTTAGCTCATAGAGATTGAGCATGGAACTTCCCTAATGATATGGGTCAGGAGAACCTTAGTTGGACTAGATGAAGTTTTGATAAATGTCTGACAAGCCACTTGCATAAGTTTGTTTATCACAACCATGCTATAATATATGTAAGGATGTGATCTAATCTTGAGATGCGATATATAGACATGATGTGATGGAAATCTAGAAATGGTTTAATAAATAGCAATGCATAAATGGTTAATCATGTACATGAATAATGATGATAATGTGATATTGTTGGTTAACCTTTTGATGAAATCACTAGTAAATGTTGTAATTTATTATGAGCAATGAAATAAGATCATATGAATGAAACATTTTACATGAGGTGTTAATCTTAGTGCTTAATAAAGATGGGAAAAAAACATTGTCACAGTTAGCACAACATAACAATTATGACACCTTGATATGATCTATATGGATAAAGTGGGTTAATTATAGTTAGCTCCCTCCTAAATGGCATATGTAAATTTTGAACATGTTCTAACATATAGCTCAATATAATGTTGATGACACCTTGATATAATGATCTAACTTTAGTTAACTCCTTTAGAACATGGTAATATGATGTGGGAACCCTAATGCATGGGTAAAGATAAGGATGCAACCCTAACATATGAGATATGTCATGACATAACTAGAGTTACTAAGTCGCTATTTCAATCTTTTATGAATGGGTGATTAACCCTAGATCTTTTAAAACCTCCCAATAATGGTTCAAATATGATCACGGAGCTTTGTTTATGTGAAAATTTTGCACATAGAGTGGTGTTCTACATATGGATGAAGATATTTTGGTTTTTCCTTAAGTAAGAGGATGGTTTAATTTTGAGGAGGAAATTTCTTTTAAGATGTATATGATGTGAAAGACTGGATTTCTGTCTTAATTTCAAGGATGAAATTTGTTCTAAAGTGTGTAGGATGCGATGGAGTGGACTTTTGGAATCCTTAAATGTCTAATGACATAAGACAAGTCATGCATGTTGAGTTGTTTGAGAGTCCTAAATGTTTTAGTAAATCTTGAATGTTGATTGAGGTTGATATCATAACTAAGATCCATAAGTGTATGCCTATTTGAGGAATTTAATTGATTGGTCTTATAATTGAGTTTTGGCACCAAAGTTGGGTGGCAGGTAGCTTGGATGATAATAAAGATATGGTTAATGTCAGGTGGCAATTGGAGTTTTTTTGATGGATTTATTTAGGTTTGAATACCATGTAATAATGTTATTATTGGTTTATATGTTTACTAAGCTTTGATTATTTTGCTTAGGTCTCGTTGTGCTTGGATGTGTCATGCACCCTTTGGGCAGTTGATTCTTTTGGTTTGAGAAGGCCACTGATTAGGATTTCACAGCCCTTAGATGATGCAGATCGGATGACAGACGACAATCATCCTAACTCTGATGACAAGATAGAATGTGGGGGTGGAAGTTCTACTCACGAAGAATCACCACCACGTCCAGGATCATGGGTCAATCGTGAGACCATGCCTCCATTGCACCTCAGTTCATCAAGATAGTCTGAATAAGCCCTCACTTGAGGCAAACCATCACCGACATAGAGAGAACAAAGTAGCCTCCAACACAGTCTCTCCACCATAACTCACAGATCGTGGGTGGGAGAAGGAGTCAGAAGTAGCAAGCAGTTCAAAGGAAGATAAGAGAGGTAGAAGCAAGCCTATGTCTGAGGAAGTCTACTGCTTGTGGTTTTGGGGCAGCCGTGAAGGATATAGGCCCAATAAACTCTATTTTGGAGGAGATGACGGAAGAGCTTGGAGGCCTATAGGGAGAGCATCTCAGCACAAACGAAGGTGGTGTACGAATCCATGGATACCCTACAAAGTTTCTGAAGTTGCAGATCAGTGCAAGAGTGACCAGAGGTAGGATGCCTCTTTTGCCCCTCTGCAACAGGGCCGACGTCAGCGCTCCCATAGGAGAAGGAGCTCCACAGCCAACCCCAGGGAGGAGAGTATTTGAGGAGGTCTGGGAGAGACCACTGAAGGAGGTGGTAGCCACATGATCATACGAGGTGGACCTCGTAGAGTATGCTTACGTGCCAGAGCAGAGGCCTAGCGGCGGCGCTCTGTTCTAGATCCACACTAACCTTAGAGGATGGGCGTTGCGCTGAACGGGAGAAGCAGAGAGCCCGGACTCGGGCAAGCAGATCCTTAGATCCATGGATCCTATAGTAGACCCAACCCAGGCGGGTCCCAGTTAAGAAGGAAGATAAGAGCTGGAGTTGTGTGCCCAAGGACACGTGGCAGTCTTCATTAAATCATAGAAATTAGCTCGAGCATCAAAAAGTACAAGTAATATACCAAAATTCTCAGAACAATGAGAAAAATAAAGTGGAATGATAATATCAGGCATTTGATGCACAAATAATAGTGTTATCATGCAAGTGGTGAAATGCTCATATTATGGATAATAAATATCAAGCAGTGACCTAACATTATGGTAATTTACCAGTAACTCCTAAATGTGATTTAGAATCCATGTGAAATCAGATATGATCTTGTTATGACACATAATCGTGTAATTTTCTTAGAATGTCTATCTAGGGCTAGTAACCCTAATTAATGTGCAATTAATGCATACATGCTCAATAAATGATGGAATTTATGGAACACCCTCATATGATAAATTGGAAGATTATTTGTAAATTTGAGATTAGTTTTATACACAAAATCCATTTTATACGAAGTTGACCCTTAATACATGGGTTGTAACCCTAATTTGAATAATGTATACAAACTAGGTTTAATATGTGCACAAAAAGGATATGGAACCTAATGTTCAGATTATGAACCATAATCTGGAAAATGACATCAGTAAGATAAATATAAGAATGCAAGTAATGATGGAAGTGTCCTAATGATCTAAGTCAAACCCTAATGAACACGACTAGGGTTGAGATGATAAGAATCTGATGATGGTACATGATCTTGTCTTTATTAGGGTTTGACTTGGGATACATAGTTCACATGAGGATATATGATGATTAGGTTTGTCTTGATCAAGGTACGCCATTACCTCTTACTTGGCTTATTATACAATATGCTTGTCTTATATGTGTAGTAAAATGCTTGGTATATGGTATTGGATGAAATGATCATTCTTGTATGATATTTTTCATGATTTTCCATACTTATGGCTATGAACAAATGAAACATAAAATATTTTGATCCATCATATGATAGCACTAAACTCTTTGGTAGTACAGTGCATTTAAGAAACATCAAATCCCTTGGTGGTAGATGTACAAGTTATATGACAAGGCCTAAAAACATCAAAGCCCTTGGTGGCAGATGTACACGATATATGATGGAAATGTTCTTAAAATATATGTGTTCTCTTTTGTTAATGAACTTCTTTGTGAAAGTGTATTATTTTCTTATATTTCTTCTATTACTGCTAAGTAATAGTTTTATCTTATTGCCAATATATGATGAGAGGTATATAAAAGACATCTAGGCGTACTTAGTACAATATTCTTGGATATTGTGTTGACGTGTACGACATGTAATCTTTTTTTTTAGGTTGTAGTTATGCTCTTGAAGATCCAAAGATAGTTGAGAGTTTTGTGGCGAGCTTATGTACAGGTGGACCTGTTGTCTTAAGATCATGTTGCTTAGTGGTAGTACATGTATATGTAGAAGTTTTTTGTTCAATATGTAATATCAAATGTTCTAACAATTCATTATGTAATTATATGTTGAATGGTGAACATGTGTTGTATGCTTTTATTATTATTCATGTGCATGTGCTACTGTGTTTCCTTCTGACTCCCTTGATCTTCTTCTTCTTAGCCTAGTGTGGAGTGTTTGAATTGGGATTCTCGCTGAGGTGAGGTTTGAATTTGGACGTCACACATTAGATTAAGTTTTAGAAAATCTGGGGATGTCACATTGGGATCATGGCTCTGTGACAATTTCACAATTTCCACACGATGTTGAGCTAACTAGTAAACACACATTGCATATCATTCCTCTCAATCTCTACACCTTACAATCATTTCCAGGGAATGATACTAATTTAAGCCATAGGTGACATGATGGGGTCTAGCATTGAAAAATTATGATTTCACATTACATAATGATTCACTTCATTTAGATGAGATACATTAAAAAACAATGCAAATGTAATGCATGATAATAAGTAATTGAATCCAGATAGACTAGGTAATGCCCAATTGTTTGCATTTTTAAAATGAGAATTTACTAGAACTAAAAAAATATTATGCAGAAGTGAATCCTAAAATAATTACAACATAAGATAGAGATAGAGTGGGAGGGGTAGATATTTACCACCCACCCTCCACCCCAAACATAGAAATTCAATTGTCTACAAGAAAAATCTAGCTCCAAAGTTGAGGGAAAAAATCTATTGGCACGACCACCATCCTCCATGCCATCCTAGTGGTAGTGGCTCATATTGGTGATGAGGGGTGTTGGACTGGGCTTGAAAAAAATTCTAAGATGGTTGATATCACTAGCCCTTGCTCATGGCAGACCTTAGAGGTTCCTTGTAGGGAGGAGGCCTAGTTTACTAGTGCATCAATATTGCATAGGGAGGGAATATGTTTGTCTGGTGCCGAAGTCATTATATTATGTTTGGGATTGCTTGTAGTCTCCTCAGTCCAAATGATATCTCTCATGTATCTATTGGATTATGTACTTGTGGTTCAATTGGTGGGCTTGTCAGTGTTTCTCCTACTCTGCATAGGTCTAGGATCCCCTCGATGTGGTAATGGTGCTCTTAGAGGTCATGGAAGCCATAGAACCTCAAGAACTAGCATTGTTAGGTATTCACTACTTGGTACAATAGGAAGGTGTCAGGGGAGTTCTGGTGTCCTCATCATTGGCCGCCATGGAGGCACTAAATCATACTAAGGAAGGATCAGGGTTCACACCAGAGATCATAAGATGGTCATGCAGGAAGCTGATGTGCACTCTGAGGTCGGACAAGTCACTATTAAGGTTTGTGACTATGTAGTTTTCATGAGTCCATAGTGTGAGATAGATTTTTTTTGTTTAAGAATATAGAATGTAGAACCCCATATTTAGATTGAGCCAGACCATGAAAGATTGCTACAAATACTTTATATCGACTAGATACATCCCTTCATAGTCACTAATGCCTCATATGAAATATGAGTGTAGCCCATGTAGTGAGAAATGGAAGTGACCAAAAATCCTTAGTTGAACAAGAAAGCAGTGATCTAGGTAGACACCAAATGTAGGACCTCAATCATGATATTATTATTGTAGTAGCATGCAACATTTAGTAAATTGTAGATGAATTAGAAGTCATTCAAAGAAACCACACCCTGTGTGTCACCTTTACTAAATATTGAGCATGTGACAATGCACTGGAGGTACCTCACCATGGAGTTGTGGAAAAAAGAAGCCTCCACTCCGCTAAGGAAGGAAGGTGGTAGGTTGGAGATGTCTAACCAAAACTTCCCCATTGTAAAGATATTTTAGTGTTAATTGTGATTTTACTTTATAGACTAGTCCAAAAACTCAATGTCTACATCCAAGAGGATAGCATAGAGACCGAGATGTATTAGGGTGTGCTCCTCACCAAACCAATCGAAGGAGGAGTTGTGCTCCTCATTGATGTTGTAGTGCTTCTAGAAGGTGGAAAGGAACTAGAGAGTGAACTCCTCAAAAACTTATTGCACACAATAGGGAAAAAGAGAGATGTAATTTTAAAGGTGAACCTTATCCACATACTAGATTCCCAACAACTTGAATGTCTCAAAACAAGCTCAGCATGGAAGTTGCACATCAATCAACTCCATTTCCTTGGATCTCTTATTTTATACGATGGTGATAGTTTTCTTGTACTTGTTGGGTAGAGGAGAAATGTGAGACACATGAGCTGATTTGAAAGTTAATGGCTCACACTATGTTGGAAAGGTATGATGGGGAAGTGTAGTGGTGATGTAGATGTGGTGAATGACAATTATGCATTAAGCACCAAGTCTAAACCATCATGTCAACTAATGAAACATTGAATGAAACATCCCCAAGAGTAAGGGACTCATATCCCTCATTGGTGTCATGCATTCATATGTCATCATTTGTATATGCTCTCTGATTGGAATACCACTCGTGATGGGTTGTATCGACTATGACCATGAAAGAGTAGGGTGTATTGAATTTTCCATCTCCTTGCCCTTGTCCTTCTTGGAACTGAGGCTTCTATTTCTACCCCCAACTATGACTGAAACCTTTAGTTGGACAGTCAAAACCACCTCCCCTAGTGTGTTCAATCATGGAGTCTTACTGAAGTGCAAGTCAATTGTCTGGTTGCTTGGGTCAGTTTCTTGGAAGATGGGGTGGGATGTTGATGACGTTTGGCCAATTAACTAGCTCAATGAGTTGATCAAATGAGAAACGGTGAGAAGGAGACTGAAAATATCTAGTTGGTTGATGAGTGGTGAACATCAGTTAACTAGAGTGGTAGGATGCAATCAGGATGTTGGTATACTAGAGCCTATCTAGAGGTTGGATCCTACATGATTGAGCGCAAGTAAATCAAGAAAAAGAAACCTAGAAGTTTACTTGGTGCTCCAATGAGGAGGCATGTGGTGAAGATAGTGGTTTGTAGAAGAAAATTGCTTGAAAATAACATTGTATTTAGTCAACTAGGTGGCATTGATTCGATCCATGACTCTTCTCAGGGTTGCCAAATGGTAATGGAGGTGATTGGTAGGATGACCAATCATTCCGTTGGTTGGTATTACACACTCGACAAACAATCGATTCTTTTGTGTTAAGCAGCAGTGGGATCACACTATTCAGTTGGCATCAATTGGTCATTTCTCGTCTTGTTCACTAAAGGAGGTAGCTTATAATTTGAATGACTATTGTGGTGATATCACACTCTCATGTTAATGTAAGTGGGTGATATGGATTGCAGTGTTGACCCCCTTGCCCTAGTCCTATTATATAGATGGGTGATGGCTAGTCACCTGACTCAAAGGAGTAAGTCGATCAATTGACCTCATTTTGGTGTAGAAACTAGAACATATCATGTGACTAGCTCTTTAGATGATCTGATCGACTGGTAGAATAGGTAGTGAGTCACTAACTTTTGGGAGCACAATTAAATTTCTAGTCCCCCAATTGGGATAGTGGGTCAATCAACCCAATAGCAATGGTGATCTTCTTCTATATGTGAGTCAATTGACTTGTGAGACCAAAAGATCAACTCAGTAAGCAATGTATTTAAAGAAATTGTTAAGGAAATGGAGAGTCAATGTTGAACTTTAATCAGTCAAATCGAGTAGAAGGTCAGTTGACATAAGATTTACAAGTTGCCACTAACTCTCTGTGCCCTTTTTAAAGCAAGTAAAGCAGTTGATTGGGCCGCTTGATCAATCAATTGCCATTGAATTTAAGATAACATGCTACATGTTAGTCAAGTGAACAATAAGCTTGGTCTGGAAATTTTCTTTGTAAGAACCTTTGTGTGATTGTTGATCCTCCCAGTCTTCTAATTGGGTGACTTGGTCGGTAGACTAGTAATTTGATTTATTGGTCTCTTGTATAGTTTCTTGCAATTTATTCAAACAAGAAATCATTAGACTTGTGCAAAGTACAAAAATCATAAGAAAAAAAATTCAATTGTTGTAAAACTAAATGCAATAGTCTAATCTAAGTACATAAGATGAAATGTATTTATGAAAACTGTTAGGGTGCTTCCTAACAAGCACCTTGTTTTATGTCATTGGCTAGATGCCAATATTCTCAAATGGTTATTGGATTGGATAGGGAGAGAAAATTTTCTTTTCTTTCTATAAGATCTTCTGATGTGAGGTTTGAACACCTAAAATGGAACATCCTAGAATTTGAGGCCTCAGATAAGTTGATCTTAAAAGGAATGATTGGACTACTCATATCACCAAGGTGTACCTCCTTTTCTGGGAGGCCATCACTAAGAACTCCATAGTTAAGCGCGCTCAGCTTGGAGTAGTACTAGGATGGGTGACCTGTCGGGAAGTTGATCCTAGCATGCACGTGAGTGAGGACGAAGCACGTAGTTAAGGCTAGTGGTGGTCTGTGGGGACAATCCTCATTCCTGAAACACTACTAGAGCCTTGGGCAGTGGGCTCAGGCATTACAAATGGTATCAGATCATGAACAATAGCTACACCTAACAATTGCTCACAGGAAACATAAACAAAACTCACTTTACATTCCAACCCTAGAAACTTAATGAAATATCCATGTGGACTAGGTTGACTTAGCCTCTAGGTTAGAACCTAGATGTTCTAGAACAAGGTGTACAGTTGTGCAATTTACCTCCCTAGATATATGATTCGTGACATGTGCTTAGGGTGTCTACATAGGTGTGCACCATGTTCTTGCTAGTTCTCTAGGTGTCATGGTACTAGAATGCCTCATGAGTGTGGTAACTCATTTTGGTTTTGGTTTTGGTTTTGTTCGAATGGAGTATGGTGGTTTTCATCACCCATTTCACCGTTGGAGACAACTTATTTCAAGTATTAGTATATGTACATATGAAAAATGTTACCACACCCAAAAGGGTAGTGAGTGTCCATGTAACCTAAGAGAAAGAGATGTAACATCAAGTCTAGATGAGAGAGTTTAGATGGTAGTTGTAGTCTTTGGAGTTGTCTAGAGCCATGATAAAGGTAGGTTAGTGAGTAACTTAGAAACATAAGATGATGATGATGATTATGATTATGATAATGATAATGATAATGATGTTAATGTTGATCTTGATGTCGATGTTGATGTTGTTAATGATGTTGATGTTGATAATGCTTAGGTTGTCCTTGAGAAGGTCAAGTAGGTTGAAAATATGAAATGAGTTTGACCATGCAACCCTAGCTAGACCTAGCACCCTGTTGATACATACGACTTGGTTGATGTGCTAAACATAGCTAGTTGGTTGGCATATTTGTTTGTACCTAGTCTTGTGCATTTTGAGATATGATATGTGACATATAGTTAGAGACCAACATGGGCCTCAATCTCTTTACAAAGGAGGACCTCTAGCATGGGATATATGAATAGGGTGACCCTTTGATATGAGTCAACCCATCACGGGAGATGGTTAGAGTACCTATACTCCAAATTATATGTAAAATGCTGAAAAATATGCATGATGAAATACATGATAATGAGTCCCTAGTTAGAATACTTCTAAGTATTTGAGTTGAGTGACCCAGTGTGTGGTTTCCTTAAAAGTGTTGAACCATAGATGTCCTATGAAAATATCTAACCCTAGAGGAAGAGGCAATTAAAATTTTGATTCTTGCTATATAGGTGAGGGAGATGTCCCAAGACCCTAAGATGATGCATATGATGTGTTATAACCATGATGAGCCTCATACATAGGTTAGTAGTTGTATATAAAGGAATCTAGTGGTTACCCTTTTTTCCCAAAAGATGGGTAGAAATTTTGTTATGGGTAGAAGTTTTGGTTAGTAGGTGGACATATATATGTCCTAGTTTGAGTGACATATGTTTGTTAATCTCATCATTAGTTGCAAGTGAGGTGATATATGAACTCTGGTTCAGAGAGTAAAATGCCTTATGCATATAATACTCATCAATGCATGCCAATCCTTCTCCTTCCCCTTCTCTTTCTATATACATATGATGTTAGAAACCTTACTTCAGCTATTTGGAAGATAATGTATGTATATATATATATATATATATATATATATATATATATATATATATCCTTCCTATACCCAACATGTGATATTCAAGTTTGAATCATGATAAGATTGATTTAGTATATCCTCTTTCCCTTGACATTGTACATGAAACATATGAGTTTGAAATCCTGACAATCTTGATTGAATATATTCTATTATTTCCCCTCATATCATATATGAAAGATATAAGTTGAAACTATGTGCTTGAAATAAAACACATTTTTGGATCACATATTACAACATCACTAGATTTAGTTCTCAATCCCCAATCTTCTAAATCTAAGCTTCTAGTTTGATGACAATTCACACAATAGGGTGAAGACCCTACTATGTAAATATGAAGAGCAATCCCCCCTAATGATGAAATCCTCTAATATGATGTTGATCATAAAACTTGACATTAATATGTTAAGTCTGATCATTTTGATTAAAAAAATATTATACTTCAACCTATATAAGGTGGGGTGGGTACACCCTACATGCTTAAACCTCTTAAGATGACAACCTAGGATGAATCAAGATAATGATACTCTTGGAACTTAGAGTGGTGGTTTAGAGACATCCACAACTCCTGAATATTAGCTTAAGAATGAAACCACTTGAATTTCGAGGATGAAATTCCATATAAGGTGGGGTGAATGTGATGACCCAGAATATAGGATTCTGATACTCAATATAATATTTGAAATCATGTTGGGGTAAAATATTTTAATGATGTACCTAGTGGTGTAATGTGGTCATATAATGAAAGTTGCACTTTTTGATCAAGAGTTGATGATGAATCGACTTGTATTTAAGGTTAATACACTTATTTATGAGGTTAATTAAGGAATTTCATTATATGACCAAATGTTGAATTTTGAGTTCGAACTTGGTAGCATGGGGCTTTATGTGATGATGAATTCATGGTTAAATTCCAAGACTTTTGGGTTATCCATTTGTAAGGAATTGATGTTTATACTCTGATTGAATGACTAAGGTTTCAAATGGTTTTAAAACTAGGTTTGATTTTCAATGATGTCATGCAGCCAACCCACATAAAAAGGGGCATGATTTCAATTGGGCATGACCCTTATCCTGGAAATGTGGATTCCATGTATTCATTAGATAAGAATAGATGGCTCCACTCCTTGCGGATGACTGAGATTCCCCACAACTGTTGCCCGGTCCACCACTCTCGGAAAGACTGATCATGTGATAGTTCATTATCATCTCCATAATGTAGGGAGCAGTCCATCCACCCCAAGAATTAGATGTTTCACTAGAATATCCAGAGAGAATGAGTTCTCACACCCCCAACCTCTCAATTTCCGAACACAACATACAAAGTCAGAGAGAGCATGGTTGAATTGAAGGAGGTATCTCCATCGTCACACTTAGGAGATGGAGTCTCGTATGGAGAACCATGCTTTGATGTCAGTCATCAGTAGAGGCTCCAAGCTCCCAGATCCGCAAAGCCACTCCTTGGCACTGTCTTATTGCAAAGAATGCAGGAGGTCATCTTCTTCCTCTTCTTCTTAGTGGTGATGGGCCAGTGATTCTCTCTGAGCATACCTTGTTGACCTCCTGAAACCATGGACAGCAGACAAATCCTAAGAGATCATCGACTTGTGGTAATCCATGTTGCCTCTTCTCATCGTGACCCCACATGGTGAACAGAGACGGTTAGCGTTGATTCCCAAAGGATGGGAAGAACTATAGAGGCATGGTAAAGCCCGATGATGGGTTCTCTTGTCCCTATTGGGATCTTCTCTATAGCCACGAACCCAAAATTGCTGGCTATGGAAGGCTATAGAGCTTGTAGATGTATCGATTAGGCAAGTTGGTTCTGGGACAATGAATTTGCGACCCTTTCCGCCCTCCCTAGTTCCTAGAGCGACAATGAGGAAGCACCTATGGCCGTGTAGTGCTTGCCCCCTCCTTCAATTGTCCCTAGTCATAAGCTCCATAGTAAAGATCAGGCTTTTCCCCCTTTTCTAATCACGGTGACAGTGCCTGCTTTGGAGTCAAACTCCAGTTCATGATGCAGATCGTGTGCTATAGAGAAATGGGTGTCAGACCCTAGACAACACATGTGAGCTAGAGCTCACCAGAGTTGAGCCTCACGATGGTGCTTAGGCATAGGAGCACATCTAGGATGAGAGATCGTGAGATGCTTCACACTGAACCCAGGCAGCGGCGGTGCTGGATGTCGGGATGAGACAGTCATGAGAACGAAGGAGGAGACCAAGTTTTTCAGTGTCCCTATCTGGGTATTGGACCCTGGAATTAGCGGATCTCGGGTTATGTCTGACTTGTTTTGAAGGTAAATACATATATGTTTCTAATGAATATGCCTGATCTTAGAAAATCACCATAAATAGCACCCATGGCCAATAAATCCATGTAAAATACCTATGGAATTAGAAAATTGTTTGCTTCCATATGAAACTCCTAGATCAAGCTTTTGGAATAATATTACTAATAATTTTAAATGTCGAAGTAAATGCTCTTTTAGGGTTCATATAATTGGAATAAATAGTAACCAATTCAGATTAATTATCAGAAAATCATACTAGAACCCTAATAATGATCGAATCCCATTTGTGAGTTCCATTTTTTTAGTTTTATTGATCAATATTAGGCCTTTTATGATTAAATATTAATTAGATACTTTAACCCTCCTATTAATTATAGAAAATAGAAAAAGCCTCGGAAAAATATGAAATTCATATCAGACCTTTATAATGATGTACAGATCATACTAAAAATACTAGACACCATCCTAACATCAAATTGACCTAGGTTTGACCAAAACCCTATGTTGGACCTAAATATCAATAATAATGGTAAACCTTGTATTAATGATGAATGTTTGCTATTAATCAGGTGATAGCCGGATATCCAGATGAGCAAGAATGGTTAGAAATCTCTAAACTCATGTACATGGTCTTATAAGTATAAGACTAGATTTCTTGGTTGCTTATGATATGTAATATCATGAATGCTATTATTTGGATATTCATTGCTTGGTTGAACTATTATGAGTTATACTTCACCAAAATCTAATATAACATAAAAAGATATGGATGGGTTGTAGCTACTAGTGCACCAAGCCCGGTATGGATGTATGTTTCCTAACATGGATGTATGATGCTTGGGCCCATGTTAGATGTATGATGATATATTTTTTTCCCATACTAGATGTAAGTCAAGTGCAGATAATTGTAGTACAACCACAACAAATAAATGTAATAAAAAGGATGTTTACCTGATTTTCACCTTAAGAAATGGTTTTTCTCTTTTACTTCCTTCTTCAAGTATTTTCCTTTATGCAACCTTACTAGTGTATCTTTTACCACGTTCCAACTTTTGTTGATTCATTTGTTTCAAGTATGTTTTAGGTTCAGAGATAGCATGGGAGAAAAAGAATAAGGTGTGAGCAAGTTGTTCAAGTTACCTATTGTCTAGGTAACTGGTTAGCATACATGTTTAAACTGTGTAATTTTCTTTTTTTTTAATATGTAAATGTAATCCAAGATGTAATAATTCATATTGTAAATATACATGTTATTATTGAGAAATGTTATGGTTGTATGTTCATGTATGCATATTATGCTTCCGCATCGCTCTCTGAAATGATTGTCTAACATTTTTGGATTTGTCCTCTCGAGCCTTCTAAGTCTCGAGGCAGTAGAATCTGGGGACGTTACATAAAAGGTATAGGCGACCAACGAGGTTACTTAGTTGAACGATACATTAGTCAATTAGATGACTAGGAACTCTGTGTGAGTATTCATTCTAATTATGATTGTGAGTTGTTATTAGGAATGTGATTGGATTTTATAAATCTAAACCCATGGCTCTGTATATAAAGGGGGGATGTCCATAAGAAGACTGATGCAATCCTATTTTAGGGCTCCATCTTGTATCTTTTTGCATATTAATCACATACAAACATGTTAGAATGTAAGTTAGTTCCCTCAATATGCATATTTCTATCAAATGCACTTATGGACGTTCTTTGCATGATTTTCAGGTACTTTGACCATGTTTGGATGGACGAGAGAGATAGAGGGGTACAAAGAAGACCCCAAATCTCCTCCTACCTACCCCTAGAGGCTAAGGGTCAAGATCAAGCAAATACGTCCATGGATCTCAAATAATAAAGCTCAAAGTGTTTCTAAAGACCACAACACGACTGTGTTATTAAGGAACGATCGTGCTGACAAATGCCAAATCAAAGTAACATTACAAGTTTTGACAAGCTACAATAACCTCAGTAGAGCAGCCATGCTAACCATCATGGGTGTGACAAGGAGCCCCCAAGATGTCTGTGCCAACTACCATGGTCATCTACCAAAGATCAAAATGGGTGAGTTGAAGAGAATGACCTCTAGCCAAGTCACCCACCACAGTCATGTTGTCTAGGCCCCAGCACGGTCATGCTTCCCAACATGACCATGCTACAAGCCTCCACTTCCCACTTTTAGCTTGACATTTTTCCACTTCCCAACACGATCATTCCCTATCACCACGTCTGTTCTACTCCTCATCCACCATGGTCGTTCTGCTTAGCACGACCATGTTGCCTCCCAAAAACCTACTTTTTCTCCATTGTTTTCCCCATGTTAGCCCCGCTTACCCTAGTGCTTCCCCACCACCTTTATTCTAGAGTGGTAGCCAAAGCATTGAGGTTGGCATTTATTACACCCTTCCTTAGCATTTAAGAGCTCCCACCTACTTTCATCCACCCTCTACTCCATTTCCACCTTCCAATACCGCTTAACCTAGTTTCCTAGGGTTTCCACCACAAAACCCCATACTTCCATGCCATCCATCCACCTTGGAGGAAGGAGCTCATGCTACAATAGCTTGGAGGTGAAGAAGGAGGAGTCTTCATCATGTTATGTGGCACCAACTCTTCTACTCATTCTTTCTCATATTTTTCTTGCTTTATGTCTAGCTAAGCCCCCTTGGTGGGCTTTTTGGGGATAAAATGATACTTTGATACCATGTTGGGGGAAATTACCTTGTAAAACTCTATATTTTCACTCCATGATGATTGCTTTCTACTTATATCTTACTTCTCATGTTCCTAGTTGTAGTTCTTGCTTGAAAATATGAATTGCTTGTGGTTTTATGCTTAAAACCACCTAAGTCTACGAGAAGATAGCATATGTGATGCTATTTTGGGATTTGCTCCTAGGTCCAACTAGTGGATCCCTAGCTAGAACCCCATCTTCCCACACATATAGCCCTTCTTCTACTCCTAGGTTTGAGGTCTAAGTAGCTAGTATAGGATTGCTTAGTATACTTTCCTAGGAGTTTGCTAAGAGCTAGATGGTGAGTAATGTCATGTGAAATACCCTTACCTCTAGTCCCCATTTCTACCTTTGTCTCCCAAATACACAAAACATTCCTATCCTAGAAACCAAGATTAGTTAAATACCATTGAAATCCCACCTCACCGTGGTCCAATTGACCCTTGTAAGGCTATATAGGGGGTGCAAGGGCGTAGTTCCTCTTCCCACACTCTATTTTATACATAGACAACCAATAGTCTAGGGTGATTTCCTTGCATTTTATTACTTTTTTGGTTTAGGAATCTAGAATGAATGGTTAGGTTTTGTAAGAGATGTTCCCCCTAACTAATATCTTAGTACCATTCCCCAAATGGCCCACTCTTCCCATATTATCTTAAAACACATCTTTCTTCCTTGCTAGTTAATGCTTTCTTAGTTGCTTAGTTTAGTTACTCTTTCAATTATTTGCTTAGTTATTTATAATTAGGCCTTGCTTGAGTAGTTAGTGTTCTCTTTAGATTTCTAGTGTCAATCTTGTTAGTTAGTGATAACCTAGGTCATTAATTTCTCTAGTCCTTTAATTGTTAGTCTAGTGTAACTTTTTGCTCTTGCTTAAGTGGTGATCTTATTTGCTAATTAGAGTTGCTTGTTCAGGGTTAACTTAGGGTTTCTGTGAGTACAACTTCTTTTCTTGCTTTCAATTGCTTGCATCTTAGTGTAATCAACTCAAATCAAGATCAAACTCTAAAAACCCTACTCTTCTCTTTAGGAACATAGCTCAGGATATCCTAGCTCTAGTACTCCCATATCCCTATGGATTGACCATTTTCTTGCCACTTGCCTATACTACAACACAACCCCCTATACTTGCGGGTGAAGTGTGGACAGTCTAGGCGAGCATGTTAGTCTAGGTCCCAAATTATTTTTTAAGGTCTACATGTATTTTCTTTGTGTGCATCTAATCAAAGTTCAATTGATTTGGGTGTGTGTTGAGAGAAACGCACCAGAGACACATACATTTTGAGAGAAGTTTTCTAAGAGTTCTTCCTCTTAGAGAGAGAAAAACTCACCATAAAGACAACAAACTTTTATTGGAGGAGAAGGAGAGTGAGAAGGGAATGCATGTCAATGACATTGAGTATCCTCTTGGAAACCAAGGTGGTGCACCAAGTGATCATGTGTGTGTCACATAAACCATTGGATGCCTTTAAAATAATTTTTTTGGTGGATGTGGATATGGAAATTTGTTCACGTGAATTGTTGTGATTTATTATGTAACATCTTCACTTTCTATTGTTATCCCTTCTATGTCCTTAACATACAAAAGTTTAATGACTACAACAAATCTTTTGGCTAAGATTTGTTTTGGAAAAAATCATCGCATATCATTTCTACAAAACACTATACATTAAACAATAGAGAAAGGGAAACCATATAGAGATTCAGATTGATTTTTTGCATGCCATAGTGTCATACTTTGAGAGAGTACACATAAACACATGTTAGCCTGTCAAAATTTGGAATATTTATTTTTTCTAAGAAGACACACAATTTATTAAAGCATATCTTGAAAACTCTAAATTTGTATAATATCTATTGTAACAACCTTACAAATTTCATAAGAACCTAATAAGTGGCGTGAAGTTACACGAAATACAAATTGTGATTGATCTATTTTAGGTGATATTTTTTACATAGAATAAGTCTCTCGAATATACGCCTTTCTTACTAAATATAAAAAGAATATCATGTTTTAAATCTCTACAAGATGGTCATAGCCCATAGATAAAGTTACAAAGTTCTTCCTTGATCATTATATTTGATGCAAGGCTCCTGTAACGACCCCACTTCCCGGTGACCCCCAATTAAGGAAGACCAAGAAGTTAGAGCCACTGTCCCAAAATAGGGACAATGGTTTTGCAAATAATCAAAAATAATAAATAAATTCTACCACAATTAAGCTTGAAATAGGATAAAAAATTTTCTTTTCACATACCTTGAAAAATATAGGATTTGACGGACTTTACCTCGATAAGAAACTATCTATCTACAATCCTTAAGTTCTTTATGATTTAACTTTATTCTACACAAGCTCCACTTTACTATTTGTCAAATTTAAGATATTCCTAAAATGTCGACAAACAAAACGTCAGTCTGTATAATGAATTATACTGGTATGTAGGGGAACCAAAATCTGGCATCTACTTGTAACAACATAATGCAACCAAATTATCATTTAACAGATCAAACTTTACGTATTAGGAATAATTAACCAATCCCTACATATCCTTGCCTCTGTGTTGTCCTTGCAGTGGACATGGTAACTACATCTTTCATATGCTAGATCTCAAATAACCCCCATGGTCCTACCTTACAAGTAGATCACTACATATGGTTGTGTAGTCATCTGGTTCTAACTAAGGGTAGACCAACACATTGACTCATGATAACCTGATGATCCTACCCCAAGCGTAGACCATGTACTAGGTAATCCATCTCATCATCATGAAAGCTACATAGGAGGACTAGGATCTAAGCTATTCAAGCGCATATAATTATGATGGTATCCATAGTCACTTTATAGTTGTAGGAAATAAATGTCAACCAAGCAGTTAACTTTAAGCAACCGATAAAACTTCATAAATCACCATGAAACTAGAGAGATTATTAATAAGTGTAACCACATACCTAACTTGGAGTATCAAATGTAAGTAAGGTATCCTATCCAATCAAGATGTCCAATTAAGCAAAACAAGCAACCAATCAAGCAACCCTTGATCCTAAAAACATGTATAACACCTAATTATTACCATCGCATCCCAAACAACTCTTTATTGACTTGGGATACATTTCTAAGGATTCTAAGTCTCATTGAGATTCATTAGAGTTTCTTAGATCAATTTCTCAATCTTTATTCTTTTTGGGTCAACAAACCCTAAAACATCTTTTCTACTCATGAAAGCCTTAATTACATAAATTATCCATATTAAGAGTCATCATATCTCTATCTTATTCATGGATTTTCACAATTAGAACCATTAAAAGTCACCATTACAAAATTAGGGTTTCTAAGCCCACCAATGCATATTAACATATAAAATCCTAAATTAGCCTATTAAGCATATGGATCCTCTATTTAGACATCAAAATGTCTTTCTTATAAACAAAATCTTAATTTACTCGTAGATCATCCATACTAAATTTCTCAATTTCATTGATCATCAAATTAGGGTTTTCTATTCATAAATGCAATAAATGTAATAACTTTAGCTATTTTTCTATTTGTGAATAGATTCAGGCTTCAATTGTATTTTTATTAAATTCCTCGAGTTCTCTTGATCAAAATTCATATACTACATGTCTTAATCCCAGCTACCAATCATTAACTATGCTTTTTCAAGTTAATCACTTTTAGACCAATAAGAAGAGGACACGTCATTATAAAGTTTGTTTACCTTATTTCCACACAGATTAGGCTCAACCATTCAGTTTCGGCCAAGCGGGCAGCCTGTCCCACGCGAGTTAGGTGCTCGGTCAAGGGGTATTTCCTCTTTTGCCCTCCCTAAGAAACAATAGGTCTGGGGTGCAGAGATCTTTTCCCCTGACTCATCTTCTTACTCCCCCCCCCCTTCTCGCAGCTTTCTGCCATGGGTAGTCAACCCCATCTATTGACTCTCCCGTGTATGCTTCAACTGACCTAGGTATCATCAGCCCCACCTACGCCTACCCTTGATGGACATAGAGAGAACATGCACGAGGCTCGCGGTGGCGGAAGATGACATATCCACAGGTCACTCACCGTCCTGCAATAGGGTTGTTGTAATTCTCCCGGGTGAGGCAATTGGGGCATCCACATCCCATCTTAGCCATCCCATCCTCTCTGTGACCACACCTTGTGTCTCCGATCTCAAGGAATTGGTTGTCACTACCTTGAATCACTGATAAGAACTCACGGATTGGGGAGAAGAAAGTGCCATGTTGAGAGAGTTCTTGGCAGTTCTTGTGAAATTAACAGGGGCTCTGTGGTCCAGATGTTTTCCTTGTCAACCCTACTCTTCCCAAAGGAACTGGGATTTGGGTACTTTCCACATATTGCACGACAATGATCGTTCAGGGGCTTGCCAAAATCACCTTGTTCTCCTAATCTCAGCAAGCGAAGAAAAAGGTTGATAAGTGGAGAGGGAGTGAGATATAGACGCCTGAGTTGGTTTCTCAGTCTTGTTCACACTAGCCTTCCTGCCATATCATGAGGTAGAAGACAAAAGAGCAACCACTTGATTTTGATCTAATGGTCTCTAGCACACATTTCAACTTATAAGATAATCCTATTTGAATCAGAAATCATGACATTAATGCTATCCTCCTCACTTTAGGAAAACTTACAAAAATCATATCTCCCAATTTGTTTATCATTTTAAAACCAAATTTTATAGGAAAGTCCATAATGACTTAAGATACATGGGGTTCCAATTTTGGGACTCAAATTTGAAAGTATGACAGACGTTTATTCATAAGCAAGTTATCTCTTAAAAAGGTATACATATTTTCTCTCTCCTATTCTTTTATATCATTTATTTGGATTCCTTTTACCATTAGAAACCTTGTGGATTTGAAATCTCATCAATGATGATTCAATCATACTTCTTTCCACATATTTTTCATATTTTCATCATTATCTCAAATTTCCTTCTTAATAATGCATTATTTGATTATATATATTTATTTTATTCATATTGGACCCATTAACATATTATGACCCACGAAATCACATGCATAAAAGTAATATTGTAAAGGAAATCCATTCCATACACATAAATCATACAATTCCCATAGATATACATTTATTGGGGAAATTGCATTTCCCACCATATGTACCCAAAAATTGGGGTTGTAACAACCTTCCCCTCTTATAGGAATTTTTCCCTCAAAATTCCATCAAACATACAAACACTTCAGGATAAGAATTTTCCATGTCCATCATCAGCTCCCACTTGGCTTCATCCTCTCCATGGTGCTTCCAAAGAACCTTATCATCTTCTGTCCTTTACTCCTGAGCTCTCTCTCACCTTGGTATCTCATACCCTCATAGGTGACTCAAGGTAAGTTTGCCTCCCTTGAAGTTCAATAGGATCAATGCTCAGCACGTGGTACATCACATAGTGCTCTAGATAAGACGCATGGAACATATCATATGCCATATGATCATGAGGGGTAAGGCTAAACATAAGCAATTCCACCAATCCATCTCAAATGGACCCATGTATCGGGAACTCATCTTCCTTTGCTATAGCTCATAGGGGTTGGGTTTTTCATAACACATGTTCACCCAAAGTGAACTACATGTCAGTCTTCTTCACATCTTCTCACAACTCCTGTCGATCTTGGGCTTTCTCATCCATTGCTCGATCAAAGTAACTTCATCTGCATACATTGTAGTCTCTCTGACCTTCATAAGGTCCTCTCACTGACATCATCCAAGTGAAGTGATGACTTACACATCCTCCCTAATAGAGATTCATACATCCCATTACTAGCTATGGTGGATATCATAATAAGCAAACTCTACTAGGGGAAGGAAATGCTCCCATGAATCACCCTGAATGAGCACACATGATCTCGTCAGACCCTCTAAAGTCTGGATCATACTCTCTTGACTGTCCATCAGTTAACGGTGATATGATGTACTAAACTTCAATCTAGCATTGAGTTTTTCTTACACCTACTTCCACAACATGGAAGCAAAGTTAAGGCCATACTCAAGACCATTTGAACTTGAATCACTATGCAATTGAACCATCTCTCTCTCAAATATATGGTTCATCTAGATCTTCTCATACTGGAATGTGTCAACTTGGTAAGGTGATCTACCATAACCCATATTGCATCATGACCTCTCTTGATCCAGGGGAGACCCACCACAATGTCCATGGTTCTCTGCTCCCATTCTCCCTTCGGGACTCTTCATTATTTGTAGCAACTTATTGGGTTACTCATATTTGGCCTTCACCCTCTGGTATGTGTGGCAACTGGCCACATGCAACTCTATATCCTTCTTCCAGGTACCACCACAAACCTTAACCATCTTGGTAGTACCAAGGTGTATGGTGTACTTAAAATCATGAGCTCCTGGATGTCATGATTCCATAAGGTTGACTCCTCTAAAACCCTAAAACACTCTAGTAGTGGGTTTCACCACCTTCCATTCCTGAGAGGTGTATATGAGGTTCTTATAACAGTCCTTTTATCTCATCAAGCTCTGGGATGGCTAACTGGGCAACCACCAACTCAACTAATGGGCCTAGTTGTATCTGGGTGTTAGCCACATATGTATCATCTTCTAATGATCATAGGGTTCACCTAGAAACCTCTTATAGAGTCTCTACTGGCCATACAAGACAATTGTACACTTGAGATATATTCTACTGAGAACATCTTGTTACCACATAAGCTTCCTTATACGCCAGGAGATGGTGAAGACATAAACCTTCATATACTCCACTCAACATCCTCATCTCGGGATTAGGTCAACTGAGTCAAGAAAACTTCAACTCATCATCTCAGTTATCAAACCCAAACTTGTAACGCATAGATTCCAAACTACTTCCAGAGAGGTGCCTCCTCATATTACCTTTGTTCTCTTCTTTTTTTCCAACCATCTATCCCACGTACTCTCAAAGATGTGGTACTTCTTCCATCCTCAAACATCGCACATGGGTTTCAACTCATATCACCTCTATCCTTAGTATATGGCATGCATTTTGTCCTATCTCTCACACCCATAACAAGATGAAATAAGCATTTGGTTGTAGCCCAAATATAGAGCTCATCATGTTCCAAGAGTAGAGATGGTGCATCACACATCCCCATCACTCTTTCTAATCTAAGTTGAAACATACTTCACATGACTCCTCACCATGAACATCTCCATTATGGGTCTAGACCCATGGGAAGACTTTTCCCATCACCTCTAGATCTTAAAATCTCTCTTATGTACAATCCTTAGTCATTACCTCAAGGTCTCTAGGGTGTCGATACTTTTGGGGTGATCTAACCCTTATGCATCTAGAGAGTGCCTCTCACATTTACCCCTTAGGCACCATGAACTCATGAAGGTGGCCAACCCCATAACCCATGAGCCTCAGGTAAAGGTAGTTGTTACCTCCCACCCTATGGTCTTGTGCATTCAAGGAACAGACAACTCCTACTCCCATCGGTCTTATCCCTACCTGATCCTAGTATTGACTTAGGATTCTATCATGGTACATCTCAAACTTGAATCCTTACCTGAATCTTCATCATCTCTCTAGGCACTCATGATCAAACCTACATCCCTTCATGGGAATCATGGTGACCTACCTATCTCGGGTTGGTCCCATACAGGTTACCTCCATGGCAACATATCTAATGCCTCATAGAGATGGTCACACATGGGTCTATAGATTCATGATCATACTAAGTGCTCTTACACTTAGCTCATCAAGCTCTTATAAGTGACCTCTTCATGTTACCTAAAACCTAATAAAAAGTTGGTGCTTATCCTAACATGAAGGGTCCCTCCCCAAGATGGGAGAAAACTATCACTTGATAGTAATAAAGTTCATAAAACATTCTTATCTCTAAGGTTTACATCATCCTGTATATTCTTAGCCCTATCATGTTATTTTGTCTGTAGCTAACAATAAGATAACCTACTAAGCCATGCTAAGTTCCTTGGTATGACATACTTGTTTCTCATTCCTCAAAGTTGGACCAATATCATACATGCATATGTCACCATCAAACATATATCTCAGCTCAATCGGGGTTTCCTTCTAATACATGGGAAGGGTTTCCATGCTTGAATCCTATGAACTCAATCAGCCTCGTGAGCATCATGTACACTAAGTACTGTTACTTCCCCTCTTTGGTCCAAGAACCCCAGATTCACCTCTTATGCTTTAATTGTCTAACTGCATGCTCAGTTGTTCAACCATGTACCAAACCTATACCGGGTAGAGCATACACATCCTAACACTCTTCCACGTGAACAGCATTTAGAGTCCTACACCATGACAACTTACTGGGTGTGAGGCCTCCCAACTTTCTATCATACCATACCTATTTAGGGTCTATGGAACTCTCCTTCCTACACCTAAAAGGTAGGTGCTTATATCATTTATACATTTGTTCACAAAGCCTCTTTCTCTCTTCTAGGATTTGGTTCCTCTAAAGGCATCCAAGGTACGATAACCCTCTAAGGATTGTGCATGAGGCAACTACATATATCTACTTAGGGTCATCTATTCCAGGCCATATTATACCCAACTTCTCATGATTCCACATGTCTCGGAGTCAAGGTTCCTAAACCTTCTTCATTAGGTCTCACTCTCTCTCTCTAGAACTAACCCTACAATGGGTCCTACCACTGGAGGTTCTCTCTCTGAAAATGGATCAAGCTCTTAAGGATACACATCTATCCCCACATGGGTGAAACATACTATCAAAACTCATGTCTGGCCAAGATCGTCCTAAGCTCTACATGTCTGCCTCATGGACTATCAGGCAGAACCCTTCTAGCTTAGGTCCAAAACCTATTTCCAGCCTTGTTTCCACACACTTCTACATATGTGCATTCCCCTTTTCTACTCACATATGCTCGTTGGGGTTCCCATATGGTCACCACCAACATTTTCCATGAGGGAACTATCCCTCACCCTTAACAGGCACGACCCACGCAAAGTGGGTCATCAAAAGGCACTAAGGTCAAATGAGCACACGTAGTTTATGTTCCTCATGCATATCCAAAGTCTTTACATAAAGCATGAATATCTAACCTACATACATACATGCATGGACAACTATGACATCCAACTAATCGTGTTTGCTCTTTCTCTAACTACCACTTAGGGTTTGGGTTAGCATCGTCCTCAGAGGGTGCGTAGGTCTCTTCCTCTTCCTGGAGGCTTTTCCTCCATGACTATCACTCTCCTCCTCATCCTACGAGATGGTCTAACCTTAGCATTCTCCTGAGGGGTAACCAAGTGCATAGAAACATAGGGCATGCAACCTAAGCATGTAACTAAACTCAGTTTGAGTTTTTAATTATCAAAACTTATGTCTATGACATCTTTCTTACATGCTATTTATTATTTGGTGGAGGATTCCTGATCCTTATCACTCTTAAACCCAAATCTCAGGAAGGTGTTAGATAGAGAAGCCATAATCTCTTATAGTTATTCAATGAATGGGGTAGAGAAGGGACAACGACAGATGAGAGAACACCTAGTGATATCTTATTTTGAGTCAAATCCTTTGATTTTAGCCAGGCAGTTAGACATAATCTCAGAGTCCTCATAGACTGACTAGTGGGGCAGAGGAAAATCTTGCCAACCCCTAGGTTATGATCCTTTTATAGACACTTCCATCATTGGAAAATCCCTTAATAACTGCAAAATTTAATAATTATTAGAGATTAAATGGAAAACCAGGCTCTAATACCAAATGTAACGACCCTGCTTCCTGATAACCCCCAATTAAGGAAGACCAAGAAGTCAGAGTCGCTATACCAAAATAGGATCAATAATTTTGTAAATAATAAAAAATAATTACAAAATTCTACCACAAATAAGCTTGAAACATGATAACAAATTTCTTTTCACATACCTTGAAAAATATAGGATTTGAGGGACTTTACCCTGATAAGAAACTATCTATCTACAATCCTCCAGTTCTTTATGATTTAACTTTATTCTTCACAACTTCCACTTTACTATTTGTCCAATTTTAGATATTGATAAAATGCCAACAAATAAAACGTCAATTAGTATAATGAATTATACTGGTATGTGGGGGAACCAAAATCTTGCATCTACTTGTAACAACATAATGCAACCAAATTATTATTTAACAGATCAAACTTTACATATTTAACATAACTATTGAATCCCTACATATCCTTACCTCTGTGTTGTCCATGTAGTAGGCATGGATACTACCTCTCTCATATGGTATATCTCAAATAACCCCCGTGATCCTACCTTACAAGTAGATCACTATTGCTACAACCCCAATTTTTTTTGGGTTCATTTGGTGAGAAATGTGATTTCTCATAAAAAAATATAAATGAACAAATAATGATGTCTTGTGATTGAATGCATGAATTTCATTTACAATAGCCTTGATGATTGTGTTGAGGGCTTTATTGGCTATTGGGCCCATTAATAAGGAAATTCAATGAATAATTGAGAATTTGAGAAAAGAAAGATGTAGAAACCTCTAGAAGGCAAAATAATGTGATCCAAAGATGGATTTTGTGCCTCTTGGGTTCCAAGGAGTCCAAAGTTGCATAGAGAATGCAATAAGAAAAGAAAGGATCAATAAGATATTTCTTTATTAAAGAAAGAAATTGAAAACAATGATAAAATGTGGAAAATAAGTAAAAAGATGTACAATTGAGTTATCCTTGGTGGATTTTCATATCCAAATGATTTCTAATATTAAAAGGTATTCCAATAAGGAAAATAAAAAGAGGGATAGAAAGAAATCCTCAAGAAGAGATATTTTCATAAAAAGGATAAGGAGAATATGTGAAATAGATATTTACAAGAATATAAAGGCAAACCAATATTCTCCAATATCGGAATTTATGCCTTAGGATTTCTTGAGGTCCAAGGGACCCAAAATAACAAGATAATGGCAAAGGGAAAAAGATTAATAATTAATTTGGAGTAATTAAAGGGATAACTTGGGAGAGAAGGAAGACTTCTCATCCATTGCAATTTGTTTCCCAAATTTCGTACAAAGCTAGATAATGCTAAGAGAAACCTTCCCTTAAAATTTGAGTTAAAAAGGAGCAAGGGATTGGGAGATACGAATTTCTCAATTTTTTGCCAAAATTGGGAATAATTCTGAAATTAGGAATGTATTTTGCTTTTTGTTGGAACGCGTGCTCTGAGGACCGTTGAATCTCAATCCAATGTTGGTCACTCATCTTCAAAGTCCCATGTGAACTGGGACTTTTCTAGTTACAGGAGGATCTTCCATCCCAGATTTCTTGCAATCCAGTGGATGTGCAAAGCTATAACTAGTCCCTTTAGACTTGGGAGATGAAACCGTAGTGAATCATCCCTGGTTCGACTGGCTTTGTTCGCCAATTTGGGAAACACCCAAATATTGCAAGCTTGCTTCCCACCCTATATAAAGGGGATTGCAATAGAGGGTTTCATCATCTCATTTTTCTGGTCCAAACTCTGTGGCAGAGCACAAGGATCGCTTTGGTGCCTTCAATTGCCGAGTTTACCCTAACCTCCACCCTCGTCATCTCAACGAACCACGTCAGAGTCTGGTGAGTAGAGGACGGCCTTGGCGCGTTCTTGGTGAGGAATTGGAGACGTCTTTGACTTCTACGAAGGGAGGCGGAGCTCCCTGGCCAATCGTCATGAGAAAAGGAGGACGAGAGCCCAAAGTCAACCTCACAGTTGACCATCGCTGCTACAACAACGAGGGTGAGAGGTAGAAGAAGAAGAGGATCATAGATTGACCAATTTGCCCCTCGCCTCCTTCAGTAGTGTCAAGGTTAGAAAAGTCATCTATTTCTTTTGATTGCAAGTAAAGGGTGCACGCATCCACGGCCGTTGGATCCTCAGTGGACCCGCGGACCATGGATCGGGTGATCCTGGTTTTTCTGAAAATAGCAAGTAAATCAATAAACAGGGATTATCTTGATAAAATCATATCTTTTGATAGAAAACTCAAATGAGGAAAGTTAATACATGAAAAATTATCAAAAAAATACGAGGAACACATTAAAAATGGTTTGGAAGCCTAAAACGGTATAATTATGTAAAAGTGTATATTTTTTATGGAAAAGTATGAATTTGTGAATAGAAACCCTAATTGTTAATCAAGGATAGACTTAATACTGCAAATAGGTTAAATCGGGCATGGTTAACTTGTTTAATGATAAATTTAGATTTTAACCTATTTTAATGATGGAATTGCAAAGTTTAGGGTTTTAAACCTAATATAATGGTTAATATGCTTAGAAACCCTAAATTAGAGAAAAAGAAAAGAAAAGTACTTATAATCTAAAATTAGGGTTTCCTGTTACTAAAAGATGAAATTAGAATCTTTGTGTACCATGATCCATGATAGAAAATATTGGATGAATATTTCAGGATTGGACTGTGTACTTGCTTAATTCTGGATTACTTGTCTGTTTGGACTATTCCTACATTTGAGTCTGCCTAACAGGTATGTGGTTATGCCTATGAATATTCTAAATTAGTTTCCTGAGGATTTTCGAGGTTTTATCGATGACTTGAATTAAACTATTGGTTGCATTTAATTCTTGCAAATTATAATGTGAATATGACTATCACATAAGATATGTACCTACTAGCTCAGATCCTAGTCCTCTCTGTAGCTTAATGGATTGACCTAGTACATGGATACCTATGGGGTAGGTCCATCAGGTCATTGAATGACTTAGTACATGGCTACTAATGGGGTAGGACCATAAATTCATCATGAGTCAGAGATTGGGCTACCTTTGGGTAGGTCCATGCGACTCCATAACCCTAGGTATTGGCTACCTATGTGGTAGGGTCATGGGGGTAAGGATCTACCATATGAGAGAGGTAGTATCCATGTTCACTGTAGGGACAACACAGAGATAGGGGATAGGTAAGGATTGAGTAGTATTGCTTAAAATGTAATCTTGGATGTTAAATGATATTTGGATGACTACATTGTTAACATAGTTGCACAATTATTGTTTCCCCCACATACCAGCTTTGGTTGATCGATGTTTTGTTTGTCGGCATTTTAGGTACAACCCTGAAATGAATAAATAGTCAAGTGACACATTGTAAGAATAAGAAATAAAGTGCAAGGAGGATTAGATAGTGTAGACTCAAGCTTGGATAGATAGATTTCCAAAGTTTTAAAAAGGTAAGGAAAGTTTTATTTTAATATTAGATTACAGTTTAGTTAGTAGAATTTCATAATTATTATTAATTAATTATCGAACCTTTGATCTGGGTTATTGGATAACAGCTCTGACCTTTTGGTCTCCCTTAATTGGGGGTTATCGGGAGGCGGGGTCATTACAACTACATAGGGTTGTGTAGTCGTATGCTCCTACCCAAGGATAGACCAACACATTGACTCATGATAACCTGATGATCCTACCCCAAGGGTAGTCCATGTACTAGGTTATCCATCTCATCATCATCAAAGCTACAGAGGACTAGGATCTGAGCTAGTTATGTACATATAATTATGATGATAGCCATAGTCACTTTATAGTTTCATGAAATAAAAGTCAACCAAGAATTTAATTTCAAGCAACCAGTAAAACTTTGGAAATCATCGTGAAACTAGAGAGATTGTTCATAAGTATAACCACATACCTAACTTGGAGTCTCAAATATAAGTAAGATATCCTATCCAATCAAGTAAAACAAGCAACCAATCAAGCAACCCTTAATCCTAAAAACATGTATAACACCTAATTGTTACCATCGCATCCCAAACAACTCTTTATTGACTTGGGATATCTTTCTAAGGTTTCTAAGTCTCATTAGGATACATTAGGGTTTCTTACATCGATTTCTCAATCTTTATCCTTTTTGGGTCAGTAAACCCTAAAACAACTTTTCTACTCAAGAAAGCCTTAATTACATAAATTATCCATATTAAGAGTCTTTTAGTCCCAAATTAACTTAAGATCATCATATCTCTTTCTTATTCATGAATTTTTACAGTTAGAAGCATTCAAAGTCACCATTACCAAAATTAGGGTTTGTAAGCCCATTAATGCATATTAACATATGAAACCCTAAATTAGCCTATTAAGCATATGGATCCTCTATTTAGACACCAAACATTTTTCTTATTAACAAAAGGTTAATTTACTCCCAGATCATCCATACTAAATTTCTCAATTTCATTGGTCATCAAATTAGGGTTTTCTTTTCATAAATGCATTAAAGGTAATAACTTTAGCTATTTTTTAAATTGTGAACAAATTCAGGCTTCAATTATATTTTTATTGAATTCCTCAAGTTCTCCTGATCAAAATTCATATATTACATGTCTTCATCCAAGCTACCAATCATTAACTATGATTTTTGTAATTTAAGCACTTTTAGACCAATAAGAAGATGACACGTCATTATAAAGATCGTTTACCTTATTTCCACCGTGGATTAGGCTCAACCAATCAGCTTCGGCCAAGCGGCCGGCCTGCCCCATGTGAGCAAGGTGCTCAGTCGAGGGGTATTTCCTCTTTTTCCCTCCCTTCTAAACAGCAAGTCTGGGGGTGTGGAGGTCTTTTCCCCTGACTCATCTTCTTCCTCTGTTCCCCCCTCTCACGGCTTGCTGCCATGGGCGGTCAACCCCACCCATTGATTCTCCCGTGTATGCTTCAACTGACACAGGTATCATCAGCCCCGCCTTCGCCTGCTCTTGTTGGACATAGAGAGCACCTGCGTGAGTCTCGCGGTGGCGGAAGGAACATCTCCACAGGTCACTCACCGACCTGCAATAGGGTTGTCATAATTCTCCCAGGTGAGGCAGTTAGGGCCTCCACATCCCTTCTGAACCATCCCATCCTCTCCACGATCACACCTTATATCTCCCTCCTTAAGGAATTGGTTGTCGCTTCCCTAAATCGCTGAGAAGAACTCGGGTCATGGGGAGAAGAAAATGTTGGATAAATTGGATATTATGATAAATCCCTTTGTTTCGATGATGACAAACATTTCATTCTTATTAATCTAACGAGCTACTTGAGTGTGCAGGACTAAGATGGATGGCAAAGCAGCAAGGGAAAATCCAAGAGCTTACTTAGTTTTATTTTCATGCAATGTAATCAATGTTGTAAAACTTGTACAAATATATAATGTACAAGTACTTAGATTTGCATGTAAATCAAGCGTTAGATTTTCCCTAGCCAAACACCATAGTTAGACATGTCATCCCATTTGAATAGAATCACCTTTGCACACTCACACATATAATTAGTGCTTAAATTGAAACCTTGAAACAGGATCATTCTCGGTCGACGAACTCCTCGACCGAGACACTCTCGGTCGACCATCTTCTCGACCGAGAAAGATCCAAAGTAGCCGTTAGACACAACAGACAAGTTAGTTGGTAGTTGAAGAAAGACGTTGCAAATCACTTGTTCCAGAGAGCCTGTCAGTCGACAAAACTTCGACCGAGTAGGTGTCTCGGTCGACCATTTGTCGACCGAGATGGTCTCTGACAGCAACTGCAGAATAAATTAATTAGCCGTTGTTAAAGCAACAACTTTGTACCTAACGGCTAGTTAAGCACTTAGAAACCCCTAGAAGTTGTCTAGAACGTCCTTAAGCATACTTAGGCCATTCCTATAAATAGGACAAGCCATAGGACACTAGACTTCACTGGTTACACTTGAGAATACACTTGAGCATACTTGAGCAATCTTTTGCAAGCAACTTGAGCACTGTGATCATTGGCCTACATTCATCTTAGCTCAATCTCGTGTCCTATAGGCTAGATTCTCCTACCCACAGAAATCACAAGTTCACATACTTGGCTAGGAGATCTTACGCTTGATCTAGGCATATCAAGCCTCGGGCTTAAAGGATAAGTTGTAATTTCCTTTTCCTTTCTTGTTCCTGTTTATCTTTTGTACTCTCCTTGCTACTCCTAGGGTTGGAGGCTGCGGATTGGAGAGGGTTGACTTCTCAGGTGGAGAAGGGGACTTCAAGCTACTTCAAGAAGGCTATCGCAAGGGAAGCTACTTCAGAAGGCTGGTGCAACGGGAGTTGGTGCATCTACTTCAAGGGAAGGCTGCTTCAAGGTTGGCGATTACTTCTAGGTGAAGGCTGCTTGAAGGGTTTAGGAAAAGAGATTGTATTTTATGTAAATTCCTTGAAGAGGTAATAAAATAAATTTCTTTTCAAATCCCGGTTGGGTAAGCAACCGGGTAGTGGATTGACGGCTATAGTATTTGCTATAGTTGGAACCACTCTAAACCTTGTGTCTCCTTGTCCAATATTTTCATTGTGGTTGTTTGAGTTCAATAATTGTTAAATTATCTATAAAACTCTATTCACCCCCCCCCCTCTAGTAGTTTTCAATTGGTATCAGAGCAGGCTTCAAGGAACCCTAACCAGGTCTTGAAGAATGAAGGGTGGAGGTGACTACGACCGCAGACAAAGGAGCAACTTGGACCAACTTTCAACAAGCTGCAATTGGTGTTTAGGAACAAACCATACAACAATCGGCTGTCCATGGAAAGAAAAGAAGAAAGAGGTCCATAAGAACTGTTTCATTGCTACAACCAATGAGGAAGAAGAAGAAGAGGTAAGCCTTCTTGATTTATCAAAAGAAGAGCTAATTTCTAGTCTTGAAGAAACTCACAATAAGTATATTGAGTGCAAGAAGAAATTAAAGAAATCTAGTAAAACAAACGATGAGTTAAATGCTAGACTTCTTGCTCTTACATCTGAAAATGACGATTTATATGCTAAATTGAATACTCTTGGTTTTGAAAAAGATGACATTGTTTCTGAAAACCGTACTTTGAAATCATCTCTAAGTAGTAGTGAAGTGAAGATTTTTACTCTAGAAACAAATTATGATCTTCTATATCAAGAAAAGGTTGAATTACTTGCAAAGTTAAATGACTTTCAAAAACAACCTATTTTGTGTACACATCTAGATTATGATAGTATAGTGAAAGAAAGGAATTCTTTATCATCTAATCTAGATCAAGCAAAAATAGACATTAAGAAAAGAATGGATGAGATTGCCAAGCTACAACAACAAGTTCGTAGTTTGAATAATCATGGCATTCTTGATCAAATCCTAGATAATCCCTATCAACAAATTGGGAGAAGAGGACTAGGTTACAAGCCTAAAGGAAAATCTCATCAACAACCTAGTCAGAGAAAGTCACAAACCCAATCTATATATGTACCTAAAAGGACATCCTCACCCAATGACAACATAGGACACAACCATAGAAAAAGATATGAAGTTGACTCAATATGTTGTCATTACTGTTTGCGCCTTGGTCACTATTCATTTTCATGTCCTTATAAGAGAAAAGATGTAGAGTTAGTTTGGGTTCCAAAACCTCCAAACTAAATGAACAAAATCAAAGTTGAGATATGACCAATGACATTAGTTGCATATTTCTATGTCTATCTCAACTCTACATAATTACAAATATAAATGAAATTAATATTAGTTTGTTCCCTAGATGATTTAAAGTCTAAGTCAAATGAAAAAGAAAATTCCTATCTTCATATATGATTTTTCGTAAAAGTATTTTTTGGTCTATACATATACTAATTATAAAATGGAATTATCATTGTATGCTTTATACCATGCTTTCATCATTGGGTGCGCATAGAAAATTGTTTGCAAGCCAGCAAAATAACTTATCAGCTATATGATATTGCTTGCAACAAAATCTCTAACTCAGTATTTTTGAAATAATTATGTCTCCAATTAAGTAGTATGCTTCAACTTGATATTTAAATTTTATGCAGATATTAGACTCAATATATTCAATCTGAAAAATCTGCAAAATTTGCCTCTTGGTCAAAATAAAACTTGACTAAGGGGCGCTATGGTCGTAGTCAAGGGCGACCTAAAATAAGCTTCGACAAAAATTGCTTATCTTGGAAATTCTCTCTTTTGGACCTAATCTTAATATAAATTTTTCTTGAAAATTAAAACATTTGCTGTCATTTAAGCCTTAAATTATCCCAATATTACTCCCTTAGAATATCCATATATATGCTCTACAAAAATGATCTACCATTTGCATTTAAAAATCAGCTTTAAAAATTGTACTCAGTAAGTCTGTCGGTCGACGAATTCGTCGACCGAGAACCTCTCGGTCAGCCCATCTCTCTCGACCGACAAATACTAAACAGACTCAATATCGGACGAACTGTCAGTCGACAAATGCTCGACCGAGACAACGTCGGTCGACAAGTGATCGACCGAGAAATAGCCGTTGGATACGACCGTTGTAAACCGACCGTTATGACCGTTTTTTTTACCGTTGGGGAACCAAGTGGCGCGTCTGCAACTCGACCGTTGCGGACGCTCGGTCGACGAATCGTCGACCGACCAGGTCGCTGGAATGCTATAAATAGGAGCAAAAACGAGTCACTTACTCACACTTGCATTTCCTTGCCTCCATAGTCCATCTCTAGTGCATTTTCGTGCAACCCTTCAGCATTCTTATCCTCCAATCTTCCTTGCTTCTTCTCCACACTCAAGAAACACAAATGGCCTCATGCTCAGTTGTCCGTGGGAAGAAGAAAGTCGCCGGAAGAAAAAGAAGAGAAGATCGGGAAGCCACTCTGCCACTGACGATCATCAACGACATCGCCTTCGTCGACGGAGATGCTGGAGATCGATATCTACGGATTTCCTCTAAAGCTCCTCTTCCCCGACGCCCGGTCGAAGCTATGGACTTCATCAACATAGTCGATCTGGAGAATCTCTTTGGAGTGCAAAAGCTGAAGGACTTCATCAATCCTTCTTTTCCTATCTATTCCACTAAGGTAGTCAACGAATTCTATGCCAATCTCTTATCCCACACCGAAAATGAAACCACATTCTTCTACACCATGGTCAATGGGCGTAGTTTTAAATTTTCCGAAGGGGATATTCTTGATATGCTAGAAATTGATATAGATGAATACCAAGATTTTCTTGACCTTACCACCGGCAATCCACTAAATTTATTTTCCCATGATGACCACTCCACTAGCCTTAGTGATATAAAAAGAGCCATATTTCAAACCAATACCACTTGTCATGAAGATAGGGGAACCTATTATGCAATAAACCTGAAACCTGCATGTAGGATAGTAAACCTCATTGTTTCCACAAACATACATCCTAGAGCCAATAAATCTGAGGTCCCTATTTTCCGCATGTGTCTAATTTATGCTATCATAAAAGAAATTCCTATAAACTTCATTCGCATAATACTTAAAAACATGCTTGAGTTTTCTGGCAATCCACCGTATGCCGATTTTGTATGCCAGATTACTCAACATTGTCTTAAGTTACAAATTGAAGATATGGGGTATACATGGGAGCGTAGACCACCAAAGATAAGTAAGAACACCATAGAGAAGATGGGGATTGACTTTGGTCATAAAAGGGCAAGAGTAGAAGGAGAATCATCACATCAAGATATACCACCACCCCCTCCTCCTACTAATCTTTCTGTTGATCCCATCCAAAATACTCTCACTTATCTTGTCGGCTCCCAATATCATCTTAGTAACCAACTCAACTATACCCACCATGCCATGACATACTTAAATCAAAGAATGCAAAATCTTTCTCCGAGCCAAACCGATGAATATCCGCATTCCTTAAATCCTGGCATGCTCAACCCATTTAACCCTTCATACAACTACTATCAACCTCCACCTCCACCATCAATGGATCTTGCACATACTCAATTTTCCTCCATACAATTGCAAGATATAGCTGCTCACTTCCGATTTGACCGAGTTCCCACATTTCTGGAAGCATATGCGTTAACTACAACAGGTGCTTTGGATTGGCAAACTCTGGTCAAATATTATGGAGCCGAGCCATTCCTTGGGAAAGATCCGGACATCGATGTAATTCTTAAATCTTTCCAGTGAAGTGTTGAAGTTGTACTAGTTGTAATGACAATGATTGTAATTAATTGGTCATTTCTATATGATTATAATATTCTCCAAGCTATTGAATGAAGTTTGCCACCTTTGCTTGATTCAAATGGTTATTCTTTTAAGCATATGAGACATCTTCAAAAAAAAAATATATATATATATAATGGATTATAAGTTCATTATTGTAGAGCATAACAAATAAGGGGAGTAATAATTAAAACAGGCAACTATTAAAATTGTGGCTAAATTGACAAATGACAAAACAGTTCTCCAGAAACATCCTCGGTCGAGCAACTAGTCGACCGAGAACATTGTCGGTCGAACAATTGTCGACCGACCGGGTTTCCGTTTTCCAGACTGACATAAATTGCATACCTCATTGTTAAATCATGGAGATCATCTACAACATTTTATATATATTTACTTAGTACTCAAACTTTCATTTGAGATATCTATCTAAGGGGGAGCAAATCATAAGACTTCGGGGGAGATCTTAAAAACAACTTTGACCATTTCATTGAAGAAGCTTACAAAAACATTGTAACCACCATGTGTAGCTGGACATTTTCCTTGATTATAAAGCGATTTATGAATTTATTCAAAATAGTATTTTGTACTTGAAGGAACTCTCTACCCAAAACAGGGCTTAACATCCCTTGCATTTGGATAGAGACATTTTTATACTCTAAGCTTAGAGGATTCTCATTTAATTTAGGGCTTAACATCCTTTGATAAATGAGAACTCAATATATATTCATCATACGCTTAAGGGAATCTCATATCATTTCAAGGCTTAACATCCTTTGCAAATGATTGAGAAACAAATTGTGGATACATTAGACAAAAATCCATGTTTCTAATAGGATATCTATTTAAGGGGGAGCATAATATTAAGGGGGAGAAGAAAATTAAAATATTCCACTTGGATATCTTTTTGAAATGACAAAGGGGGAGAAAGAATATAAAAAAATCAAAAATATAAATGAGTTTTCATCACATCTTGGCCAGCACTCACTTGCAAAACATAAATGGCTACAAAAGGTAATTTTCAGGTATGAAACTCACATGAGTTATATTTCCTTATTTCATATTTTGGAAATGTTTGTCATCTTCAAAAAGGGGGAGATTGTTGGATAAATTGGATATTATGATAAATCCCTTTGTTTCGATGATGACAAACATTTCATTCTTATTAATCTAACGAGCTACTTGAGTGTGCAGGACTAAGATGGATGGCAAAGCAGCAAGGGAAAATCCAAGAGCTTACTTAGTTTTATTTTCATGCAATGTAATCAATGTTGTAAAACTTGTACAAATATATAATGTACAAGTACTTAGATTTGCATGTAAATCAAGCGTTAGATTTTCCCTAGCCAAACACCATAGTTAGACATGTCATCCCATTTGAATAGAATCACCTTTGCACACTCACACATATAATTAGTGCTTAAATTGAAACCTTGAAACAGGATCATTCTCGGTCGACGAACTCCTCAACCGAGACACTCTCGGTCGACCATCTTCTCGACCGAGAAAGATCCAAAGTAGCCGTTAGACACAACAGACAAGTTAGTTGGTAGTTGAAGAAAGACGTTGCAAATCACTTGTTCCAGAGAGCCTGTCGGTCGACAAAACTTCGACCGAGTAGGTGTCTCGGTCGACCATTTGTCGACCGAGATGGTCTCTGACAGCAACTGTAGAATAAATTAATTAGCCGTTGTTAAAGCAACAACTTTGTACCTAACGGCTAGTTAAGCACTTCGAAACCCCTAGAAGTTGTCTAGAACGTCCTTAAGCATACTTAGGCCATTCCTATAAATAGGACAAGCCATATGACACTAGACTTCACTGGTTACACTTGAGAATACACTTGAGCATACTTGAGCAATCTTTTGCAAGCAACTTGAGCACTGTGATCATTGGCCTACATTCATCTTAGCTCAATCTCGTGTCCTATAGGCTAGATTCTCCTACCCACAGCAATCACAAGTTCACATACTTGGCTAGGAGATCTTACGCTTGATCTAGGCATATCAAGCCTCGGGCTTAAAGGATAAGTTGTAATTTCCTTTTCCTTTCTTGTTCCTGTTTATCTTTTGTACTCTCCTTGCTACTCCTAGGGTTGGAGGCTGCGGATTGGAGAGGGTTGACTTCTCAGGTGGAGAAGGGGACTTCAAGCTACTTCAAGAAGGCTATCGCAAGGGAAGCTACTTCAGAAGGCTGGTGCAATGGGAGTTGGTGCATCTACTTCAAGGGAAGGCTGCTTCAAGGTTGGCGATTACTTCTAGGTGAAGGCTGCTTGAAGGGTTTAGGAAAAGAGATTGTATTTTATGTAAATTCCTTGAAGAGGTAATAAAATAAATTTCTTTTCAAATCCCGGTTGGGTAAGCAACCGGGTAGTGGATTGACGGCTATAGTATTTGCTATAGTTGGAACCACTCTAAACCTTGTGTCTCCTTGTCCAATATTTTCATTGTGGTTGTTTGAGTTCAATAATTGTTAAATTATCTATAAAACTCTATTCACCCCCCCCCTCTAGTAGTTTTCAGAAAATAGCAGGTTGAGGGAGTTCTTGGCAGTTCTTGTGAAATAAACAGGGGCTCTATGTTTCCCTGGGGACGGGGGTCCTAACGGGATCCTTATATAGTTATGAAAGACGGTCCTAATGATTTCCCTTTCAGGCCTACTCTTCCCAAACAAACTGGGATTTGGGTAGTTTCTGCATACCGCACGACAACAATTGTTCAGGGACTTGCCAAACTCACCTCATTCTCTCGATCTCAATGAGTGAAGAAAAAGGCTGATAAGTGGAGAGGAGTGAGATATATCCGCCCGAGTTGGTTTCTCAGTGTTGTTCACACTAGCCTTCCTTACATATCACAATGTAGAAGATAAAAGAGCAATCACTTGATTTTGATCTAATAACCTCCAACACGTGCATCGATTTATAAGATAATCCTATTTTAATCAGAAATCATGACATTAATGTTATCCTCCTCACTTTAGGAAAACTTACAAAAATCATATCTCGCAAAATATTTATCCTTTTAATCCCAAATTTTATAGGAAAGTACATAATGACCTAAAATACTAGTGTGCCAAGTTTGGGACTCAAATTCATAAGTATGACAGACTTTTATTCATAAGAAAATTATCTCTTAAAAGGTATATGTAACGACCCCGCCCCCCGGTAACCCCCAATTAAGGGAGACCGAAAGGTCATAGCCATTAACCAATAACCCGGATCAAAGATTCGACAAATAATAAATAACAATTAATAAATTTTACCAACTAAACTTAAAAGTGGTATAAAATAAAACTTTACATACCTTTTAAAAACTGGGATTTCTAAACTTCTATCCATGAAGATACTAATCTAACTAATCCTCCTATGCACATTAATCCTCATTTAATTCCACATATGCCATTATACTATTTGTTCTTTTCACTTGTACCTAAAACGCCGACAAATAAAACGTCGGTCACCAAGAATTTGGTATGTGGGGGAACAATAATTGTGCAACTATGTTAACAATGTAGTCATCCAAATATCATTTAACATCCAAAATTATGTTTTAAGCAATACTATTCAAACCTTGCATATCCCCTATCTCTGTGTTGTCCCTATAATGGAAATGGATACTACCTCTCTCATATGGTAGATCCTTACCCCCATTTCCCTACCACACAGGTAGCCAATACCTAGGGTTATGGAGTCGCATGGCCCTACCCAAAGGTAGCCCAATCCCTGACTCATGATGACTTGATGGTCCTACCCCATTGGTAGCCATGTACGAAGTCATTTAATGACCTGATGGGCCTACCCCATTGGTAGCCATGTACTAGGTCAATCCATTAGGCTACAGAGGGGACTAGGATCTGAGCTAGTAGGAACATCTCTTATGTGATAATCATATTCACATTATAATTTGCATGAATTAAATTCATCCAACAATTAATTCAAGACACGATGTAAACATCGATAAAATCCTTGGAAAACTAATGTGAGATAATCATAAGCGTAACCACATACCTGTCAGGCAGACTCAGATGTAGGAATAGTCCAAACAAGCAAGTAATCCAGAATCAAGCAAGTACACAGTTCAATCCTGAAATATCCATCCAATTCCTTTTTATCAAAAACTATCCAAACCATCTTGCTACTTATGGTTTCTATTCCTTTTTAGGGTTTCTTCCACTTTTTAGGGTTTACTTTGCAATTAGGGTTTTACTTCCCTTTACTCCTATTAAACCCTAATTTCCTCCTCGATCCTTCATGAAAGTTATTAAGGTTACCTTTTACAGACACAACCTTAATTCCAAATTAATGCACAATTATCCATCAATTAAGTCCATTAAGCCTATTTTACATTAAAGCTACCATTTTTATCCTTTTTAATCTATGACAAAGTCATTATGCTCGTTTATCATCAATTCGTAGTTCATTATGCACTAATACTCATATGAACGTTATTTATCATTAATTCTACCTTTTATCCACTAGGAAACCCTAATTTCCACATTAAGGGAATTTAACCACAATTAGGAACTTTAATGCTAGAAATAGCTTTATATCTTATCTTTATTCACTACTTTGAATAATTAAAGCCATTAAGAGTCGCATTTGCCAACATTAGGGTTTCAAGGCCCATTAAAACATATTTATGCACATGAACTCTCAATTAAACTAATTATGTGCAAAATTCATCTTCTTCGATCTTAATGTATCTCTTTATTATTAACAGGTTAATATCAACTTTAATCATCAATCAAACCCTACTAATCACATTAATCATATCAAAATAGGGTTTCTTAATCATTATTACATTAAAGTTATTAACTTCCATTACCTTTCGAATTGCAATAAGAATTAGGCTTCAAATATATTTTTATTGCATTCGTTGAGTTCTCCTAATAAAAATTCATGTATAAAGTGCATCTATCTGAGCTACAGTTAATGAGATATGAATTTCACAAAAATACTTACTTTGGGCCAATCCAGAAGCGCCACGTGGCCGATCTCATGCAATGTTGCTCGGTTGAGTTTGAGAACATTTTGAAATGACGAAACTGCCATCCACTTAATTAGCCTGTCCTTTGTTATGCCGAGGGTATATTTGTCAAATATTGATTGTCTTCTTCCCCCACGCACCATAGCGTCGCGGTCGGCATTCGTCGACTGTAGGGGTTCACCCCCTCAACTCCACAGCCTGAGGGTGGCCGGAAACAGTCGCCCCTCCTCCGTCGACCTCCGCCAGGCCTAGGGTGCCTCCGTTGTGTGGCCAGGTTGGTCAGAAGCCAACCCAGTAGGTATGCGGCTGTGGCCAACCTGCAGCCAACCTACAACCTACTTGCAGGCATCGCGCTGGTGTGAGGAGCCTAGGAAAACGTTCGCCAAGCCTTCTACGATGTCGTGAGAGCGTTGCCAACCCCTCAACTACTCTCATAGCTCTTGGGATCGCACCACCCCCTTCCAATTAGGGTTAACCCAGTTGCAAGGTTGGAGAAGGAGAAGATAACGTGTCGGATCTTCTGGACTCAGCCCAAGGTCTTACCCCTTATATAGGGGAGTGCTACAACCCCAATTTTTGGGTTCATCTAGTGAGAAATGTAATTTCTCATATTAAAGATAATGGAACAAAGAATGGTATAATTTGTTTTGAATACATGGATTTTGTTTACAATAGCCTTGATGTTCGTGTTGTGGGCTTTATTGGCTATTGGGTCCAAATAACAAAGAAAATTCATTTAATAATTGAATAATTGAATATTTGAAAAAAAGGGAAATATGGAAAACTCTAGAAGGCACATCCAAAGAGGATTTCGTGCCTCTTGGGTTCCTTGGGTTCCAAGGAGTCCAAAGTTGCTTAGAGAAGGCAATAAGAAAATAAAAGTTTAATTAAGTATTTCTTTATTAAGAAATAAATTGAAAATAATGATAAAATGTGGAAAATGAGTGGAAAGAGGCATAAATGAGATTTCTTGGTGAAATTTCGTATACATGAGCTTGCTAATATTAAAAGGAATGACAATGAGGAAAATAAAAGAGAAATCCTCAAAAAGAGATATTTTAATAAGAAATAAACAAGATAATGTGAAATAATGCATATAGATGCATCTAGAAGGATAATAAGTATCCTTAAAAAGTAATTTGGAAATAATAGAGTTCCTTGGGATCCAAGGAGTCCCAATAAAGAGGAAAGAAAGAGAAAATAATAAATTTGCAAAATAAAAGGATAATGTGATACCTTATTAATGAATTATAAGGTATTGATGAAAAGGAAATATTTTCTATTAAGAGGAAAACTTATTTTCGTGGCCAATCAATTAAAGGCCAAGAATAAGAAGCTAAAAGAGATAATTTCAAATTCCTTAATAGTCAAGGATCATAGTTAATCCAATAATTAATTAAAGGAGAAATCTTATACTTGTTTAAAAAGAATGAAAGTTTCCTTTTGAGAAGGGATCTTGTTTTCTTCATGGACAAGTATCCCTGGGCATTACTCTTCTCCTCTATAAAAGGATAGAGCCCCTGGCTAGGGCCCGAGGAAGTTCCACGCAGAAATCCCTCCCTTCTTCTTCTTCTCCTTCATCTTATTCATAACCCTAACTAAGGGTGCTAGTGTGACCCTGGAGCGATGACGATCCGAGGATGGGGGTAGGGAGGAAGCGCGACGCTCCCACGACCCCAGAAAGGAGTCCGACCACCCACGATGCCACTCTGACTCCTGCACGATGGTGCCAGAAGGCTGTAGGTAGACCGCACCTTGCAGGTCTAGCTGTGCCACCCCAGCAGTGGTTTGAGGGCATTGTTGAGCACGGTAGGGGGTGGCGGATGTAGGGGAACCGAAGGTAGGGGTCACCGGGGTCGGGGGAAGGGAGCTGGAGCCGCGACGGACCCTGAACAGGCTGCACTCGGTGTCCATGTCTTGCGTCGGAGGTTGAAGACAACCTGGGTGGCGTTGGACAGTTATACCCCCGGGGGTATGAAGCGCTGAACTTTTACACAAGGGCATATGCGTAATTCAATTATGTTTCCAAATCAGCGGGTTGCATGCAATGAGGAACACGTGGCGCTTGCTGAGTGGTCCAAATAGGTAATTCTTACAAAATTCATAACTAATAATTGGTAACTCCGATTAGGACAAGTAATATATGAATTTTGATCAGGAGAATGAGAGGAATCCAATAAAAATGATATTAAATATTGATTCCGTTTCTAATTGCAAAAGTACAATAAGTTGATGAAAAGTGCATTAAAGTTAAGTTAAAAACCCTTTTTATGATTAAAGGTTGAATCTAGAATGCTTAATGGGTTAATTGAAGTATTAATAACCTATTGAATGATAATGTTAGATTAGAACCTGATCTAGAAGTAAAATTGCATGATTTAGGGTTTTTACCTCATATAAGAATGATTAAGCATTTAGAAACCCTAATTTAGGGTAAAAGAGGATAAGATCATATATAATTTGAAATATGTGAAAATATATAGTTATATGACGGTTCTAATCTATTTTGAGCTTTAAAGTTCCTAATTTTGGATAAAAACCCCAAATGTAATTATTAGGGTTTTCTCATGAATAAAAGGTAGGATTAATGGTAAATCAAGTTCATATGTGATTAAACCATAAGGAACTTTGAATTGATGATAAATGAGTATAATGATCTTGTCAAGGATTAAGAGGATAAAATAGTAGCTTTAATGTAAAAGAAGCTTAATGAAATTAATTGATGATTAATGTGCTTGTAATATGAAAATAGAGTTATATGTTGTTAAGATAACCTTAATATTGGAGAATAGATGAGATAATTAGGGTTTATGAGTAATGGCATAAAATTAGGGTTTAATATGGTAAAAGATGAAGGGAAACCCTAATTGCAAAATGAATCCCTAAAATGGATACAAAAACCCTAGAAAGTGAATCCAAGTCAATAAAGTAGATTCTTGATAAAGTGTGTAATAAATAGAATACATATTCTTTTCAGGAATTATGTGATGATTGAATTTCTTGCTTGGATTAAATTCTTGGCTGGGTTTTCTTGATGCTTGTGAAATCATCAGATCAGGTATGTGGTTACGCTTATGAATATCTCAAGTTAGTTTTCTACGGTTTTCCAAAGTTTTCATCGATGACATGAATTGTCTGTTGGATGAATTTAAATCATGCAAACTATAATGTGGATATGACTATCACATAATATATGTGCCTACTAGCTCAGATCTCGGTCCCCTCTGTGGCTTATTAGTTGACCTAGTACATGGCTACCTATGGGGTAGGTCCATCAGGTCATTGGATGACTTAGTACATCGCTACCAATGGGGTAGGACCATCAAGTCACCTTGAGTTAGATATTGGGCTACCTTTGGGTAGTGCCATGCGACTCTATCACCCTATGTATTGGCTACCTGTAAGGTAGGACCATGGGGGTAAGAATCTACCTAAAGAGAGGTAGCATTACAGGACAACACAGAGTTAGGGGATAGGTAAGGATTGAGCAGTAGGGCTTAAAATGTAATATTGGTTGTTAAACGATTAATTGAATTATTACATTGTTAAGAATAATTGCATGATTGTTGTTTCCCCCACATACCAGCTTCAGCTGACCGACGTTTTGTTTGTCGGCGTTTTAGGTACAAGCCAAAAGAACAAACAGTAAATCGTCATATTGGGAAATACATAAAGTAAAATACAAGGAGGATTAGTTAAAGTAGAATCCTTAAGTGGATAGAAGTTTAGAGATCCAAGTTTTCAGGAAAAAAAAGGATGCAAAATTTTATTTTCTTACAGCTTTTCAGTTTAGTCTGTTAAAATTTAATAATTATTCTTTGTTAATTGTCGAACCTTTGATCTGGGTTATTGGTTAACGACTCTGACCTTTCGGTCTCCCTTAATTGGGGGTTACTGGGAGTCAGGGTCATTACAGGGAGGGTGTCCACGCCCTATGGTACTCATCCACGAATTGGCAAAGCCCTTTTCTAAAAGGAATGTGATTCCATCATGAAGAAGCAAGTCTCCTTCTCTCTTTAATATTTCTTTAATATTCCTTCTTCTTCCAAATATTACGATTTCAAAAATAACTTTCTTTATATTCGTTGTACTTTCCTTTTAATTTATTGGCACGAAATTTCTATTTTCTTTTAGTAGGAAAATACCACTTTTACACATCACCACAAAAATCATGAGTAATGTATTACATTACTCCCTTATTTTTCTTTATTGGTACTTTCTCTTTCTTTTCCTTCATTGGGACTCCTTAGACCCCAAATATTTCGAAATTCCTTCATAAGGATACTTATCCTCCTTTTAGATGCATCAAAATTCATTATTTCACATTAACTTGTTTATTTCTTATTGAAATACCTCTTTTTGAGGATTTCCCTTTATTTCTCTTTTATTTTCCTCATTGGTATTCCTTTTACCATTAGGAATCCTTGGGATACGAAAATCCACCAAGGATAACTCAATTATACCTCTTTTCACATTTTTTACACATTTTATCATTATTTTCCATTTCTTTCTTAATAAGGAAATACTTAATTGGTCTTTTCTTTTCCTATTGCATTCTCTATGCAACTTTGGACTCCTTGGGACGAAATCAAACTTTGGATTATATTCTTTTGCCCTCTAGAGGTTTCCACACCTTTCTTTTCTCAAAAACTTAATTATTCATTTACTAATTGAATTTCCTTGTTATTGGGCCCAATAGCCAATAAAGCCCACAAAGCAATCATCAAGGCTATTGTAATGAAATTCATGCATTCAATCAAAAGACATCATTATTTGTTCATTTATCTTTAATATGAGAAATTACATTTCTCAGCAAATGAATCCAAAATTGGGGTTGTAACAACCTTCCCCTCTTATAAGAATTTTGCCCTCAAAATTCCATCAAGCAAGCAAACAAACAGGATAAGACTTTCATATGTCCATCATGGCTCCCATGTGGCTTCACCCTTTCCATGGTGCTTCCCAAGAACCTTCATCATCTCATATTCTTCCATCTGAGTTCTTCCTTACCTTGGTATATCATACCCTCATAGGTGACTCAGGACAATTTAGCCTCTCAAAAGTTGAATAGGTTCAGGGCTCAACACATGGCTTGGGTACCTCACACAGTGCTCTAGATCGGACTCATGGAACACATTATACATCATGTTATCCTGAGGGGTAAGGCTAAACACAACCTTCTCCACCAATCCATCTCAAATGGACCCATATATCGGGGACTCAGCTTTCTCAACTGTAGCTCAGAGGGTCATATTTTCACATCACATATTCTCCCACAATGAACTACATGTCAGTCTGCTTGGCATCAACTCGTGACTCATGTGACCATTGGGCTCTCTCTCAGCCATTGCATGATCAAAGCGACTTCATCTGGACACACTTTGGTTCTTTTCTGACCTTTGTGAGGCCTCCTTCACCCAACATCATCTTAATGAAGTGGTGACCGACACAACCTCCTTATAGAACTTCTTGCATCTCGATAAAGGCTATGGTGGTTAACATCACATCTTAAGAAATCTCTCTTTGTATCACCCTGAATGAGCACACACGCTCTCATCAGACCCTCTAGTCTGGATCATACTAACCATTAGTATGGGGTGCTAACTGTACTAACATCAAGTTCTTCAGGTATCTACTTCCACCTCATGGGAGTGAACCTTTAGGTTATTCTCAAAAACTTTACAATCACATCATGGTGTAGTTGAACCATCTCTCTCTTATAAGTAGTTCAACCGGATATGTCCTGTGATAGTACTCTTTCTTTCTCATGTCATCTCGGTAAGGCGATCTACCATAACCCATATTGCATCTTGACCTTCCTTGGTCTAGGAGACTCACAACATCCATAGCAATGAACTCCCATTCCCTCTTGGGAACTCTTTATACTTTATGTCCATGCACCGGGTTACTGGAGTTCGTCCTTCACCAACTGGCTTGCATGGCCACATGCTACATGCAACTTCACATCAAGCAGCCAAAGTGCTACTATCACTTACTATATTTTGGTGATCTTAAAACCATGATTCCCGGTATGTCATGATTCCTCAAGATCGATACCTCGGAAACCCTACTCTCATCAGGGTTTCATCATTTTCCTTTCCAAAGAAGTACATCTGAGGTTCGACAACCATCCTTTCATTATATCACGGACTTGACTGGCTAACCAAAAATCATTTACTTGATTAACCACTATTGATACATCTAGGTGTTAGCCAAACTTATCTCTTTTTCTCAACTTAAGGTTAGCCTAGCAACCTCAACTTCTTCTAGCTTCCAGCTAAACTAGGCAACTATATCTCAACTAGAGCATTCATTACCACTTCTTATCCTTAGGTGTTAAGTAACATTGAAGACATACACTTCCATGTATTTCACTTATCATCTCGTCTCAAACTCTAAGTCTATCTTCATCAAAACACTCTGAGCTCATCCTCTTAGTTATCAAACTCAACCTTGTATCACTTGCAAATTCCACATAGCTCATGATAAAAAAAAATTACAAGATGGTTACCTTATCCTTATTGTCTGTAAACCGTACATGTATCATTCGCTCCACAAAGGCACGTTATCATCTCTATCCTCATTTCTCATGGCAATGTTCCAACTCACGTCATCTTTGCCCTTGGTGTATGGCATGCATATTGTCCTATCTCTCACTCCCATAACAAGAGGAAATAAGCATTTGGCGGCCGTCCAAACACAGAGTTCTTCATGTTCCAAGAGTAGAGATGATACATCCCACATTGCTAGTACACTTCCAAATCAAAGTTGAAATGTGCGACTTATGTCTCTACATCACCATCATCTTGATATCAAAGTTTCTTCCAGGGAAAACTGGTCTCGAACCTACTTGGGCACTACACATTCCTTGGTCATCTTCTCTAGGTCTATAGGGTGCTGACACTTTTGGGGTTATCCCTCTTCCCTTATGCATCCAGAGAGTGCCCTACTCATCTACCCTTTGGGTCCCATGAGTTCATGAAGGTGATCAATCTCTTAAACCATGGCCCTCATACAATGATAGATGTTACCTCCTGACCCTATGGTCAGGTGCAACTAGGGAATTAGGCAACTCCTTCTTCCATCGGTCTGATCCCTACCTGACCCTAGGACAGACTTAGGATTCTATTATAGTACATGTTTGACTTAGAACCTTACCCAAGCCTTCATCATCTCTTTCTGCATTCCTGGGTTGTCTTTCATCCTTTCACAGGGGTCATGGCGACCTGTCTACCTTGGCCATGCCCCATACAAGTTACCTCCATGGTAACACACCAACATGTGCTTCGAGATGGTTATCTATGGGTCTACAGGTTCCTTCTCATACCATGTACTTTTCTCTTAGCTTCCCAAGATCCTATGAGACCTCTTTAGGTTACCTCAAAACCAACAAAAAGGGTATACACCCTACAAAAGGGTCCCTCTCCCATGATGGGAGGAAACTACACCTTGATAACAGTGGTCACAAACATCCTTACCTTTAGGGTATGCATCCACATGAGCATGCTTAGCCCTAGCAAGCTACTAAGGCACAAGAAGACACTTACCAAACCATGCTAGGTCACACTTGTTCTCATCCTCAACATTAGACCAACTTAGCTGTGAGGGGTTCATCAAACATACCCTTAACTTAAGGGGTTTCCTTTACCTCTAGATACGAGGAGTGCCATGCTCGAAACTATAACGACTCAAATCTCATCTTGAGAATTGGGTACACTACTTCCCCTCTTAGGCCTAGGAACCCTAGGTTAACCTTTGGGTGTCCAACTGCATGCTCAAACTCTTAACCACGAATCAAGCATGTATAAGGCATGACATGCACTCCCTGTCATCCTTCTACTCGAGCAACACATCAGGGTTGAGTCCTCCTCAAGAACAACCAACAAGGTAAAAGGCCTCACAACCTATTACTAAACCTCTCCAGTTCTAAGGAACGCTTCTTCTCATCTATACTATAGGTACAGAGGTACCAGCATACTCATCCTCTCTCTATGGTTTGGTTCCTCTCATGGCAACCAAGACGTCATCATCCTCTAGGGATCAAGCATGTGGCGACCACTATCATCCACTTAGGTCACATCATCCTCAACTCCCTACTTTTCCTCATATCTCAGAGTCTAGGATTCCAACCTTCTTGCTTGGTTCCTTCTTTCTCTCTCTAAAGCTAACTCCACATCCATCCATACTACTAGAGTTCCTCTCTCCATGAAGGATCAAGCTCAAAGGCATACTTCTATGCGGGTGAATCCTATGCTCAAACTTATGTTTGCTCATGATTATCCATAGACCCTTACGTTTATCTTGTAAGTCACCCATCCTGTCCTTCTGGTCTCGATTTTAACTTGCTGCTTATACTACTAATGTACTCTGGGTGCAATTTATACCCTACTTGCCTAAGCCCATAGGGTAACTATATGTTCTCCTCTAACCTCATCCACGAATGAGCTATCCTTCGCTCTAGCATGCACGACCCTCTCCAGGGTTGGGTCGCCAAAGGTACTAGGTCATCTAACCTCTTATGGCATCCCAAAGGCATGTCCAACCAAACACTTGGTCAACCATGACATCTAACTCAATGTCATCGCTCTCTCTAACCTCCACTTAGGGTTAGGGTTAACATCATCCTCAGAGGATGTGCTAGGTCTCTACTTTTAATGGAGGTCTCTACCTCCAAGACTAACTCCCTCTACTCATCCTCCTGAAAAGGAGGTCTATCCTTAGGTCTTTCCTGAGGGCAATGACAACTCATGTCATACGACCTAAGCGTGTATCTATTCATTAGTTTGCACTTAATCTATTAAGCTTATGTCCATGACATCTTATTTACATGATTTTCTTAATTTGGTGGAGGATTCTTTAAACCTTATCAACCTTACCCATACCTTAAGAGGGTGAGGAAAAGAGAGGAAACCTTAATCCTTGAGGTCCTTAAAGAATTTGAGTTGAGAAGGGATGAACAAGATGAGAGATTCCTAAAGGTATCTTATTTCGAGTCATATCCTAAGACATCGGCCAGGCAGTCACACAATCCAGGAGTCCTCGTATTCTGACTAGCGGTGCGGAGGAAAATATTCCTAGCCCCCATACGTGATCCTTTTCTAGACACCTCAATCTTTCGAATAATCCTCTAATAACTCCCTCGGTTCTATGGAATTTGTAAAATTTAATAATTATTAATGATTAGATGAGGAACATATGTTCTGATACCATCTGTAATGCCCGGGCCCACTTCCCAAGTCTCTAGTAGAGTTTCAAGAATGATGACTGACTCCATAGACCACCACTAGCCTTAACTGTGCATTTTATTCTCACTCACGTGCAAGCCAGGATCAACTTCCCGACTGGTCACTCATCCTAGTACTACTCCAAGTTGAGCATGATTAACTATGGAGTTCTTTAGAGATGGGATGCCAGAAAAGGAGGTGCACCTTGGTGATATGGGTAGTCCAATCATTCCTTTTAAGATCATGTTATCTGAGGTCTCAAATCATGGGATGTTACAATCTCCTCCACTTAGATTCTTGACGTCCTCGTCAAGGCTCAACTATATGCCCTCATAATCTGACCCCATTTCAGTGCAGTCCCACAATGGCCCATGGACACCCAACTCTTGATCACAGAATACCAGTGCAAGGGTGGCTACGTCAACTATGGACATCCCTTTCCTACATGCCTGGACCGCACGGCTCAAAACTGGCATGCCACATGCCCATGCGGGCCCCACCTACTGCATGGGAATTGGCTCTTATACCAATTGTAACAACCCCGCCTCCCGGTAACCCCCAATTAAGGGAGATCGAAAGGTCAGATCCATTAACCAATAACCCGGATCAAAGGTTCGACAAATAATCAATAACAATTAATAGATTTTACCAACTAAACTGAAAACTGGTATAAAATAAAACTTTGCATACCTTTTAAAAACGGGGATTTCTAAACTTCTATCCATGAATATACTAATCTAACTAATCCTCCTGTGCATGTTAATCCTCATTTAATTCCACATATGCCACTTTACTGTTTGTTCTTTTCACTTGTACCTAAAACGCCGACAAACAAAACGTCGGTCAACAAGAAGCTGGTATGTGGGAGAAACAATAATTGTGCAACTATGTTAACAATGTAGTCATCCAAATATCATTTAACATCTAAAATTACATTTTAAGCAATACTACTCAATCCTTGGCTATCCCCTATCTCTGTGTTGTCCCTACCGTGGACATGGATACTACCTCTCTCATATGGTAGATCCTTACCTCCATGGCCCTACCACACAGGTAGACAATACCTAGGGTTATGGAGTCGCATGGCCCTACCCAAAGGTAGCCCAATCCCTGACTCATGATGACTTGATGGTCCTACCCCATTGGTAGCCATGTACTAAGTCATTCAATGACCTGATGGGCCTACCCCATTGGTAGCCATGTACTAGGTCAATCCATTAGGCTACAAAGGGGACTAGGATCTGAGCTAGTAGGCACATCTCTTATGTGATAATCATATTCACATTATAATTTGCATGAATTAAATTCATCCAACAATTAATTCAAGCCACGATGTAAACATTGATAAAATCCTCAGAAAACTAATGTGGGATAATCATAAGCGTAACCACATACCTGTCAGGTAGCCTCAGATGCAGGAATAGTCCAAACAAGCAAGTAATCCAGAATCAAGCAAGTACATAGTTCAATCCTGAAATATACATCCAATTCCTTTTTATCAAAAACTATCCAAACCATCTTTCTACTTATGGTTTCTATTCCTTTTTAGGGTTTCTTCCTCTTTTTAGGGTTTACTTTACAATTAGGGTTTTACTTCCCTTTACTCTTCTTAAACCCTAATTTCCTCATCGATCCTTCACAAAAGTTATTAAGGTTACCTTTTACAGACACATAACCTTAATTCCAGATTAATGCACAATTATCCATCAATTAAGTCCATTAAGCCTATTTTACATTAAAGTTACCATTTTTATCCTTTTTAATCTATGACAAAGTCATTATGCTCGTTTATCATCAATTCGTAGTTCATTATGCTCTAATACTCATATGAATGTTATTTATCATTAATTCTACCTTTTATCCATTAGGAAACCCTAATTTCCATATTAAGGGTATTTAACCACAATTAGGAACTTTAATGCTCGAAATAGCTTTATATCTTATCTTTATTCACTACTTTGAATAATTAAAGCCATTAAGAGTCGCATTTGCCAACATTAGGGTTTCAAGGTCCATTAAAACATATTTATGCACATGAACTATCAATTAAACTAATTATGTGCAAAATTCATCTTCTTTGATATTAATGTATCTCTTTATTATTAATAGGTTAATGTCAACTTTAATCATCAATCAAACCCTACTAATCACTTTAATCATATCAAAATAGGGTTTCTTAATCATTATTACATTAAAGTTAATAACTTCCATTACTTTTCAAATTGCAATCATAATTAGGCTTCAAATATATTTTTATTGCATTTTTTGAGTTCTCTTGATCAAAATTCATGTATAAAGCGCATCTATCCGAGCTACGGTTAATGAGATATGAATTTCACAAAAATACTTACTTTGGGCCAATCCAGGAGCGCCACGTGGCCGATCTCATGCAACGTTGCTCGGTTGAGTTTGAGAACATTTCGAAATGATGATATTGCCCTCCACTTAATTAGCCCGTACTTTGTTATGCCGAGGGTATATTTGTCAAATATCAGTTGTCTTCTTCCCCTACGCACCCTAGCGTCGCGGTCGGCGTCCATCGACTGCAGGGATTCACCCCCTCAACTCCACAGCCCGAGGGTGGCTGGAAACAGCCACCCCTCCTGCATCGACCTCCGCCAGGCCGAGGGCACCTCTACTGTGTGGTCAGGTCGGTCGGAAGCCAACCCAACAAGTCTGCGGCTGTGGCCAACCTACAACCTACTTGCAGGTGTCGCGCCGGTGGCCAAGCCTTCTACGATGTCGTGAGAGCATTGCCAACCCCTCAACTACTCTCATAGCTCCTGATATCGCACCAACCCCTTCCAGTTAGGGTTAACACGGTTGCAAGGTTGAATAAGGAGAAGATAATGTGTCAAATCTTTTGGACTGAGCCCAAGGTCTTACCCCTTATATAGGGGAGGGTGTCCACACCCGACAGTACTCATCCATGAATTGGAAAAGCCCTTTTCTAAAAGGAATGTGATTCCTTCATGAAGAAGCAAGTCTCCTTCTCTCTTTAATATTTCTTGAATATTCCTTCTTCTTTCACATATTAGGATTTTGAAAATAACTTTCTTTATATTCTTTGTACTTGCCTTTTAATTTATTGGCACGAAATTTCTATTTTCTTTTAGTAGGAAAATACCACTTTGACACATCACCACAAAAATCATGAGTAATGTATTACATTACTACCTTATTTTTCTTTATTGGTACTTTCTCCTTCTTTTCCTTCATTGGGACTCCTTAGATCCCAAATATTTTGAAATTCCTTCATAAGGATACTTATTATCCTTTTTTTTTGGGATAAGTCAGGAGGTGTTTTATTCATCCCGTCCTCCTCTTACGAGCAAATCAACGAAATTATTACTACAGATTAAGTCATGGACTGAATTAAACTTGGCAGTACTACTATCATTACAATCTCTAATCAACCTGTCATATAGGCACTCAGGTGGGAAGGTGTAATACCTCCCTCCAAGGTTTTGTTTTTGATGATAGCTGGCTAGCTCATCAGCCATCTAGTTACGTTCTCTCCTCACATGAACAAGCAACCAATTTGACTTCAACATCCTCTTGCAGTCTGCCTGAGCTTCTGTGAACCGTGGAGCTTCAGCCTGTTCTCCTTGAAGAAGTTGGACAGCAAGCTTGCAGTCTGATTCCACGATCACCTTATCCCACCCTAACCTCTCTGCCTCCTCCATGGCAATGATGATGGCTTTCACTTCTGCTTCCAGGGCATCCTTGGCAGTGATTTTGGTTCCCTTCCCCATCAACCACCTCCCTTTACAGTCCCTCACGACAAGGGCACAGCTACTTCCTTTCTTCCGGAACGCCGCATCCACATTAATTTTGGTCCATCCTTCCTTTGGTAGCTCCCATTGCTCATGTTGAGCTTTAACTTGTTCGTCCTCCCCTCTCTCCTAGGCCAACTTATTCAGTCGTAGCTCAAGATTTACATTCCTTATTGTGTGCACTTGATTGGGCTGCCTGTTCTCCATAACCTATCCATTTCTGTTCTTCCAAATATGCCAGCAGTCGTACATGAAGCTATCTTGAATCTTCTTGTTCCTCAGGTACCCTCGTATCCATGCATGCAGGTTTGGTTCAGTGAAGAAATTTGGAGGCATCCCATTCCCCAGTATGTTCTTCCAGCATTCAGTAGCATGGTTGCAGTCTCTGACAGCGTGAAGGTTGTCTTCCTCCTATGTCTTACAGATGATGCACCTGCTATACTCCACCATCTACCTCTCCTTTATCCTTTTATTCATCAGAATCGCATTATGTGACAAGGTCCACATAAACATCTTCACCCGAGCTGAGGTATGGGCGTCCCAAATCGTCCTCCATTCTCCCTGAACCACTAGATCTGCTTCCTGTCGACAAGATTTATAAGTTGATCATGTCATAAATTTACTTGTGCTAGTGTGATTCCAGACTATAGTATCTTTCCTAACTTGCCTCTTAGGTGGCTGAATACGCAGGATGTCTTTTACACAACTCAATGGAAGCAACTCCTTCAAGAAGTTCACATCCCATCCATCATTTTCGAGCACCACACTCCTCACCTGCAGAACCTGGAGTTCATCCGATATGGCCTTGGTGGTTGTATTTCTCAGCCTCCCATGGTTCCTCACCCAAATATCATCCCAAAAATTTGTGTCCCTCCCCGTCACCAACTGTATATGCGAATTCTGGTTGATAAAGTCTTTTCCTTCCAAGGTAGCCTTCGCTAGTCTGGATAAATTCGGCTTATTTCCTTCCTTGTACGCTTCGTATCTACTGCTCATAAGCTGACACCAGATCGTGGGTTTGTGCGTCGCCACATCCCAGGAGTTCTTCACCATTAGAACCTTGTTCCATTATCTCATGGTCTTGACGCCTAGGCCTCCATTGACTCTGCTACTGATAACCTTCCTCCAGGCTACTAGAGATAGGGGTCGTTCCTTCCTTCCTCCCCCCCAAATGAATCTCCTGATAGTGCCATCGATCCGGTCACATAAACCTGTCGACACTGCTGCCGTTTGCATCAAGTAAGTAGGCATCGTCGTAAGCATCGCCTTCGCTAGACAAACCCTACCTGCCAATGATAAGCAGCGGGCCGACCAAGATGTTATCTTATTGTTCACATTGGTGAGAACTTCCCCATAGGTTTCCTTGTTAACCCTCTTATGTAACAGTGGCACCCCGAGGTATTTCCCCAGATCGGAGGTCTCTATGAATCCACTAAATCTATTGATTGCTCGACGCACTCTGTTCTTCACACATGTAGAGAAGTATATTCTCATTTTCTCAACCGATATCTTTTGGCCTGAAGCAATGCTGAAATCACTGAACCAATCTATAATGGTTTTTATGTTGGCCATTGATGCTCTCGCGAACAATATGATATCATCCGCGAAGCACAAATGTACTAGAGCAGGCCCCTTCGTGGATAATTTCACTGGTTTCCAAACATTCTTCCACACTCTTTCCCGGATCATCTGACTTAATCTATCTATGCAGAGCACGAATAAGTAGGGAGACAATGGGTCTCCTTGCCTTAACCCTCTTGTCACCTTAAACTCTGGTAGGGTGGTGTTCTTCCACACAATAGAAGTTCTCCCAGATTTGATCGTATTCATAATGAAACCTTTAAGATTCTCAGGTATATCTGTGTGAATCAGTGTGTCTTCCACGAAGTCCCATGACATCATGTCATATGCTTTCGAGAGGTCCACTTTCACAGCCATAGTCTTATCCCCCTTGTTCCTCCTCATTCTATGGATGACCTCCTGAACAACAGCAATGTTATCGGTTATTCTTCGTCCAGGTACAAAGCTCGATTGTTCTTGAGAAATCCAGTCTGGTATACAACGTTTTAGACGTTCCACCGCGACCTTGGAACACATCTTCAAGCATAGATTGTTCAGCGATATGGGCCTCAGTTGATCACACCTCTCCGGATGATGAACTGTTGGTATCAAGACGATGGTTGAGTTATAAATTTCATTCGGTAGAGCCACCACCCTGAGCGCCTTGGTAATTGTCAACATGACAGAATTACCGATGATCTTCCAGTATCTCCTCATGAAATTCCCTGTGACTCCGTCCGGACCTGCCGCTTTATTGGGGTCGGTTTTCTTGAGCACTTGTAGAACCTCTTCTTCTATTGGTTCAACAGCCATCATCCTCTTCTCATTCTCAGTTAGCCGTCGGAAGTTCCCCGGAATGCACCTGCACCTCATTGGCCTCTCCGTCGCAGGGGCAGTGAAGATGTTTCTAAAGTGATTTTGAACTAAGGATTTAACCTCCTCCTCCGTCGTGGTCCATATGTTATTGTTTCCTTTTAGAGCTTCGATATAGTTTCTTCTCTTCCTCTGTTTAACGTATGCTTGATAGAGCCTTGTGTTGTCATCCCCATGTTTCAGCCAAGAAATGTGGCTCTTTCTTCTCCAATCCTCTTCCTCCTGTTTAAGGATCTTCGCTATTTCTTCCTGCATAGTTAACAGAAGTTCGTCAGTCCAAGGGTCGAACCTACTCTCCTACATTCCTTGTAGCTTGTTTATATTATTGAACAATCTTTCTTTCTTCTCCCTCCTTTGCTTTCTGTGCTTTCTGTCCCAAGTAGTAATAGTCTTCTTTGCGTTTCCCAGGGCCATATAAAACTCCTGCTCCCCTTTCCAGGTGTGTATAAGAATCTCCTTGAACTCCTCATTTCCTTTCCAGTAAGTCTTAGTGTCGAACTGTTCCTTCCCCCCTTTTCTTCTTGTATCTTTGATGATAATAGGACAGTGATCTGAGAACACCCGAGGGAGATGAGTAACCGAGAAATACGATTTCTCCTAGATGAACTCCATGTTAGCTACAGCTCTGTCAAGGCATTTGTGTAGGCCTCCATGCTTGTATGTGAACTTCAGACCAGAGAATCCTAAGTCGGAAAGTCCAGCTTCCATAAGAGTGTCGTTAAACAACTTAGCTTCCTTGAAATTATAATGTTTCCCTCCCTTCTTCTCAGTAGGGTTCATGGTGGTATTAAAATCACCCATGACGACCCACGGTCCGTTGAACTTGTGTCCCATCTCCACAATATTCTTCCAGATGAGTCGCCGGACACTGATATGAGGATTGGCATAAACAATAGTAACATACGTTCCTCCATCAACCTTGCATGTCACAAACTGTCTATGACAGTTGATAATGTCAACACTACACTCTGTGGCTTTCCAACAAATCCAAATACCTCCCTTGAAGCCTCTAGCCTCTACTCTATATGAATTAGTGAAACCAAGGTATTTGATAGCTTTTTGAGCCGCCTCCCCACTGACTTGTTGTTCAGCAATGGCTACTAGTTTAGGTTTGTGTGTTACCATGATCTCCTTAAGCACTCGTATAGTATCATCATTCCCAATTCCTCTTACGTTCCAGTAGAGTGTATCTAGCATAAAACAACTGATGAATATTGGGGACCTTCTGCAGATGAAACTTTAGTTGGTCGGGTGAGTTTCCCCATCCTCACCACTCACCTCCATCACCTCCGGGTTCAATCTTGGACTCCGTCTCCTCTGTATGTAAGGTGGCTTTACCTTTATAGGCTTCATCTTGGTGCTGCTCCCTTTGATCTTTCGGCTAGATGAGGCGCCCACGTCAGGAGGGTCTTCATATTGGTTGTCAACAATGGTACTCCCTTCCTCCTCGTCTCTCTCTGGTTTCTCAGTCTCCATCTCCTTGTCCTTCTCTTTCTCTATAACCTCATCTATGTCTGGGTCTACAACGATATGTATCTCTTGAATTTCGTCTTCCTTTTCCTTCTCATTCTGCTTTTTTGTGCCTTTCCCTTCATTGTCCTTCTGTTTCATATTATTCGAGATATCTTTCAACGCTTCTCTCTTATCACCCACAGAAGTGCTTCTTTTTTCTACTGCCTTCTTCTTCTTTTGCCATATCTTCCCTTATTGTCTGGGTGTCTGGGCTATGGTAGGTTCTTCGTGTACATCGTTTTCGGTCGTGACGTCTTCATCTCCTTCCTCTTCATCACTGAGCCCTTCGAATATGTTCCTTCTACTAGAGATTATAGGACCTCGAGCATTCTGTTGTTGTCTTCTCTTCCCATTCCCTCTTCTTTTTTGCGTCTGCCAATCCTCTCTATCGTCATTTTCCTTCTACCTATTTTCTCTTCTCCCTCCTTGGTCATTCTGTTGCTATTTCTGGGGGCAGCATGTGATATGATGTCCAAGCTCCTTGCATAGATTGCACGTATCAGGATAGGCTTCATATATGACCTCATACTCCTGGTCATTAATGACAATGGACCTGATGGGCTCCTTCCTTGTATCAACCTCAACCGCCAGCCTAGCAAACCTACTCCTTGAGCGTCGTTGAGTGTGTTCATCCACTTTGAACAATCCTACAAGCGCCAAGCCAATATACTCAAACATGGTCTCGACAAACAAGTGCAGGGGTAGATTCATAAGCCTTGCCCAGGTGACTATATATTGCGGCATCTCTTTTGATGGTTTGAATCGTGGATTCCAATCCCATATGACTAAACAACATCCGAATATCTTCCAGGGGCCCCCTTCCATAGTCGTCTCATAGTCCTTCCTGCATGAAAGTTGGACAACAAAGTGGCCCATATCAAGTTCGAACATATTGAACCTTCCAGTGATGTTCCAAAGCATTTTGATCCTCTCCCTCAAGGTCATGTACCCTATGTTTCCTCCTATCAATCTGACGACCACTGCGTATTGCCATGGTTTGGCAAGTTTCTCTTCTGCCTCCTCATTGATCGTGAGTATTGGTGTTCCGGCACTACTGCTTAGCGAGACCTCATGATCATGCAGATTCGACTCAAACAACGCTTCCAACATCATTGTATTTGGATCTACTTCCACATACTCCTCTCCCGCTACCACTTTACTGAACAAAGGTTTATCAGTGGCTCCTCCAGCCCGAACCTTGCCTCCTTCCGCCTCCGTGGTACTTATATCTTCTTTAGTAGTCCGCCGGGGGTGCTGTCTGTAGATCTGGGATGTTTACTCCCTGCAACCGTCCCGCCCTTGGCGCCGACATATCCCTCCATTGAAATACCTTTTAGATCCATCAAAATTCATTATTTCACATTAACTTGTTTATTTCTTATTGAAATACCTCTTTTTGAGAATTTCCCTTTATTTCTCTTTTATTTTCCTCATTGGTATTCCTTTTAGCATTAGGAATCCTTGGGATATGGAAATCCACCAAGGATAACTCAATTATACCTCTTTTCACACTTTTTCCACATTTTATCATTATTTTCCATTTCTTTCTTAACAAGGAAATACTTAATTGGTCTTTTCTTTTCTTTTCTTATTGCATTCTCTATGCAACTTTGGACTCCTTGGGACCCAAGGAACCCAAGAGGCACGAAATCCAACTTTGGATTATATTCTTTTGCCTTCTAGAGGTTTCCACACCTTTCTTTTCTCAAAAACTTAATTATTCATTTACTAATTGAATTTCCTTGTTATTGGGCCCAATAGCCAATAAATCCCATAAAGCAATCATCAAGGTTATTGTAACGAAATTTTTGCATTCAATCAAAAGACATCATTAATTGTTCATTTATCTATAATATGAGAAATTACATTTCTCAGCAAATGAATCCAAAATTGGGGTTGTAACATCTGTAACGTCCGGGCCCACTGCCCAAGGCTCTAGTAGAGTTTCAGGAATGACAACTGGCCCCACAGACTACCACTAGCCTTAACTGCGTATTTTATTTTCACTCACGCGCAAGTCCGGATCAACTTCCCGACTGGTCACCCATCCTAGTACTACTCCAAGTTGAGCACGCTTAACTATGGAGTTATTTAGAGATGGACTCCCAAAAAAGGAGGTGCACCTTGGTGATATGGGTAATCCAATCATTCCTTTTAAGATCATGTTATCTGAGGTCTCAAATCCTGGGATGTTACAGTATACATATTTTCTCTCTCCTATTCTTTTATATCATTTATTTGGATTCCTTTTACCATTAGAAACCTTGTGGATTCAAAATCTCATCAATGATGATTCAATCATACTTCTTTCTATATATTTCTCATATTTTCATCATTATCTCAAATTTCCTTCTTAATAATGCATTGTTTGATTTTAAATTTTTCTTTTAATCATATTGGACTCATTAATATATTATGATCTATGAAATCACATGCATAAAAGAAATATTGCAAAGGAAATCCATTCCATATACATAAATTATATAATTTTCGTAAACAAACATTTATTAGAGAAATTGCATCTTCCACCATATGTACCAAAAAATTGGGGTTGTAACAGCTCCACTTTATTCTATTTTCACTAGACAATAATGTTTTATATTTAACCTTTATTTTTAGGAATGAAATGCTAACTGAAGCCCAGTGGTTGAAACTATGAGTGTCCACTTCACCTATTCAAAACATTGTTGAAAGAGCACCACCTTCACCTATCACAGACTATTTTGGAATTTTGACTCCATCTTCCCTTCGAGTCGTTATGTGAGAGGTAGCTACAACACGTACACCTTTTAATGTAGTATCTTGCCAAATGGAAGTCTGGAAGACCATGGGTGTTTCATACAATCTATAGGTTGCAGTGAGTCTCCTTAGTCCGACTGTAATTTGTAATTCCACTTTCATGATGGTCTTGAGAATCTACAGAATATACCTTGGTGTGTTGGACACATATAGTAGCATATTATATGGATGACAATGACAATAACAAGGGTAAAACTTCCACCATTGGTCCGTTCATCAATTTCATAGAGAAATATGATGATGGTAATATGTAGGTTTCATCTGGCAACAATTCCTTTTACTTGACAACTAAATCCAAAAGAAAACGATGAGAAAATGGAAAGAAAAGAAAAACATAATGAAATTTTTCTGTTTAACTTAAAAAAAACAGATAAGTTTACACTAAACGTAGCGATTTCCAGTGGCGCATCAGTTAATCAACCGCGTTGGTTTTCATTACAAGGCATCCTTCTTTTCCTTTCAGAGTCAATGCGATGAACAATGGAACTTTATTATCATCGACGGAACTATACGACATCCCCTGTCTCTACGGATATACGAAGCGTACGTACCGTAAACCTTTCTTGTGGATCTATCTTCCACAACAGAAACCGCGTGGAAAACTCTGAACCCCCGGGTAGGCGGCAGCAACATGGCCTGTTGTGTGTTGTTTTTTCGGCTTGTTGCTGTTAGTGTCCGTGGGGTGGTACTTCAAATCTGAGCAGGCTTATTAGCACGACATATAACGCAGGCTTATTAGCACGACATAGAACGCGGCTTATTAGCATGACATATAACGCGGTGCGTTCGATCGTCGCATCCTCTTTTCCAATCTTCCACATCAATGGGACAATGAGAATCTCCTCGTTTCTCAGTCCGTCACCCATGTCGTGTTGCTCAAAAGGCAAAAAGCCGTCAGCGGTTTGTTTCTTTCTTTATCGTAATTTGCCAAGCTTCTTACTTTGCCTATGTTAATGCACGATAGGTAATATGTAGAGCAAGAGAACCTTACGAATTGGTTTCTAAATAAAAATTCGGGACCCACATATTCGATTTGGATTCGGGTTTAAAATTTTAAAAAGAAATTCGACATTCTCATAATCCGGATTGAATTTAGGAAATCAAATTTTATATCCGAAAATTTCAGATAGGATATCGGATATAGCTATATCCGCTCTGAAAAAATCTAAATCTGATAAATAAATAAATATATATATATTATTAAATATATATTATCTATATATAAAATTTTAAAAATATAGATATTTTATCATATATAATTATAATAATTATCAATGTTTTCTATATATAATATATTTATTAACAATAATTAATGATTTTAAGTTTGGATCGGATATTTATCCGAATTTAGATATTATTTGTTCAAATCCAATTTAGATATTATTATATGATATTCTCGAATATCAGATCGAATATGTTTTTCCGGATTCAGATATCGGATATAGCAGTATCCGCTCCGTTTCCAATCTGTTTACAAATCTACTTACGAGCAGGCACCCCGCTAGCAGACAAAACCCAGATTGCTACACTGCAAATCCGAGTTTCATTCAATTATTAGATCTTAAGTATCATGCAAACGAGTACTCAACAAGGAAGCTAGCTTGGATTGGATTCTCTTTCTTGTTTCCTAATAGAGTGGGAGTTGGTTTAGCAGAATATTCTATGGCGGTATGCGTATTTGTGGCCTGAGGTAGGGGTCTTGCAGAGGGGGGGACCAAATCTTGCATACCCGACTTCTGTTCCTGTTTCTTCACCCCGCACATCTTGACCGTCCAGTTGTGAGACCCACAACAGAATGCACGTCTAGGATTTACGGGACATATAGGCACATGAGATTTGAACCCGGGGAGGCAATGTCTAAGTTTTGGTTGTTAGTTTGTGATACAAGCATTTAGGATACGCCTACCACCTGAATATCAATTCCGGGTAAAACCTTCCGTGCAAAATCGACGGGAAGTGGATGTTCGCTTTAATTTGAATTGATATTATAAAAGAAAATCAAAGCTCTTTTTTGTATAACTTCTGCAGTGAGGAGTTTTGTTGAGAAAATTCACAAGCTTATAGATAATGAGGATTCAGTTTAGGCCAAACAATCAGAAAATAATTTTATTATATATCATGTTTTGAAAAATATTATCCAAAATATCATGTTTTATGGGCAATGCACATCTCTAGGAGTGATGAAACCCCAAAATGTGGGGACAATGTGTCCCATGGGAGATGTATTGTTCTCAGTGAGAGTAATGTGTCCCCCGACCGTGACAGGTTGCTCCCAATAAGGAGTAAACTATATTTAGCGGGGATGCTAGCTCTCAAAGAGGAGCAATGTGTACCTCGCCAAGATGCATTGGACCTAAAACGACTAGCGAGCTGACTCTTGTTCCAACAACTGTATAGTCATTGGGGCATTGTGCGACTGCCACATTTGGGCAACACCTCTCTAAGTAGGAAATATCGCTCTCTCCATATTATCTTGCCAAAATCAACCCTTTGGTTGACATTCATTCCACATTTCTTCAACATTGCTTCCTCTGTGTATTACTTTGGAGTTGCCTGAGACCCTGGTGTGTTGCAAGAGGCGTTTGTAACAGATTCTGATATTGATATTTGTGAACTTATCTACTTTGTGTGTTGTTGACATAGACGCCAGGAGGGCTACTTCTCGTCTCTTTGATTTTTTTGATAGACTATTGTTCTTCTCCTCCCTTCTCTGGATTTTTGATCTATGAAGAATTTCTCTCCATTGTAGACATGTTTCTTTCACTATTTTAGTATTCTCATTTGGTTTACTAAATCATACTAATATATTGTTAACTTATAGTTCACACTAATTAATTTAAATAGTCATTTTTTTAAAACATCTCAAAAATGTTCTTTTTCGTACATTTAGTTGCCTTTATAATTGAAAAAAAATTATAATTAAGAATATAAGTCATACAAAAAATACATTCTGATATTGCTCTAGAATTTGAAGTTAAAATTAATGTTTACTATTAAAAGTTATTTATTTATATTATTAGATTTTTTGCTTAGATTAATAAATTTATAAATATTTAATTTAATTGCAATGAACTACCTTTATAATTGAAAATTTTCATAGGTAAGAATATAAAATCATTTGGAAAGAAAACATCCTACTACTTCTCTGGATTTAAACTTAAAGTTACTATATTTGTTGTTAAATACTGAATATTTATATCAGTAGAAATGGACTTTTTCTTAGACTCTAGAAAAATTAGTTTTCTTACATCTAATTATATTTGTATACAATGAACAACTTTTTTAAATTAAGACTATAAATCAAGAATCAATGTAGCTACTTTTAGAAATAGAATGATAAAATGTTCAATATGTTTTATAATTATCAGAATAAGACATGTAGTTTACATGCATAATTTGTTAAACTACACTATGATGGTCAATTTTCTTTGGTGGCACATAACTAGTTGATCTCATTAGACCCATCAATATTACACTAGTGAATTGTTACAACTCCAATTTATGGGTTTATTTGGTGAGAAATGTAATTTCTCATATTAAAGATATTTGAACAAATAATGATATAATTTGGTTTGAATGAATGGATTTCTTTTACAATAGCCTTGATGTTTGGGTTGTGGGCTTTATTGGCTATTGGGCCGAAATAACAAGAAAATTAAATTAGTGAATGAATAATTGAATTTTTGAGAAAAGAAGAATGTGGAAACCTCAAGAAGGTAAATCCAAAGAGGGATTTCGTACCTCTTGGATTCCTTGGGTTCCAAGGAGTCCAAAGTTGCAAAGAAAAGCAATAAGAAAAGAAAAGATTAATAAAGTATTTCTTTCTTAAGAAAGAAATTGAAAATAATGATAAAATGTGGGAAATAAGTGAAAAGATGTATAATTGAGTTATCCTTTGTGAAATTTCGTATCCCAAGGATTTCTAATGTTAAAGGGAATACCAATGATGAAAATAAAAGAGAAATAAAGAAAGATTCTCAAAAAGAGTTATTTTAATGAGAAATAAACAAGATAATGTGAAATAATACATAAAGATGCATCTAGAAGGATAATAAGTATCCAATAAAAAGAATTTCGAAATAATAGAGTTTCTTGGGATCCAAGGAGTCCCAATAAAGAAAGAGGAAAGAGAAAATACCAAAATTGCAAAATAAGAGGATAATGTGAAACATTATTAATGAATTTTGTGATTTTGATAAATATAAAGTATTTGTTAATAAAGGAAAATAAGATTTCGAGGCCAATGAATTAAAAAGGGCAAGTATAAATAAAATGGAAGAGGAATTTCGAATTCCTAATATCCATATAATAAGGAATATCCAAAGGATAAAGAAGAGAAAGAAAGCTTGCTTTTTAATGAAGGAAGGTGGTTTCCTAATCAGGAGAGGACTTGTTTCCTCTTAGATGGGTATCTTAGGGCGAGGATATCCTCCCCTATAAAAGGGGTAGACCCCCTGGTCGAGTTCAAAGAAGAAAACCCACATCTTCCTCTCACTTCCCTATCTTCTTCTTCCTTGTTTACATCCGTAAACCCTAACCACGAGTTACTTCATGATTCTGGAGCAACGGGGAACCCAGGTGGGTTTGCGAGGGTAGCTGGTCACAAGGAGGAGCCGAAGCAAGGCCTAGATGGAGCCGCTAAGCCCTAAGCGACTCACCATGGCAGCAACATTGCTGCATACGGTGGATGGATCGCAGGTCCTCTCTGACCGATTCGCGCCACCACGGCAGTTAGTTGCGGGCCCTGTAGGTGTGCCAGGGTACGACGAAGGTCGGGGACCTATCCCCGAAGGCTGTAGAGGGTTCAGGAGTGGAGGAGTGGCCGCGCAAGGCAGCAGCTCAGTGGCTAGGGCGGCAGCAACTCGCTAGCCCGAGGAAGAAGAAAGGAAAAGAGGCGTTGGACCGTTCTGCCCTCCGCGGGCTAAAGACGTGCACAACTTTAGCAGGGGAAAAAGGGTCTTTCAATTATAATTCTCAAACGGACCGCTTTGCATGGAATTGATGACGTGGCAACACGCCATTGGCTCAAATAGGTAATTCATACAAAATTCATATCTCAATATTCGTAACTCCGATTAGGACAAGTAATATATGAATTTTGATCACGAGAATGAGAGGAATCCAATAAAAATGATATTAAGTATTGATTCCGTTCCTAATTGAAAAAGTACTATAAGTTGATGAAAAGTGCATTAAAGTTGAGTTAAAAACCCTATTTGTGATTAAAGGTTGAATCTAGAATGCTTAATGGGTTAATTGAAGTGTTAATAACCTGTTGAATGATAATGTTATATTCAAACCTGATCTAGATGTAGAATTGCATGATTTAGGGTTTTACCTCATATGAGAATGATTAAATAATTTAGAAACCCTAATTTAGGGTAAAAGAGGATAAAATCATATTTAATTTGAAAATGTGAAAATATGATTGTTTAATGATGGTTCTAAGTTATTTGTATATAAAAGACCTTAATTTTGGATAAATACCCTAAAAGTAGTAATTAGAGATTTCTCATGAATAAAAGGTGGAATTAATAGCAAATCGAGTTCATATGTGATTTAGACCGTAATGAACTATGAATTGATGATAAATGTGTATAATGATCTTGTCATGGATTAAAGGGATAAAAATAGTAGCTTTAATGAAAAAGAAGCTTAATTAATGATTAATGTGCCTATAGTATGAAAATAGGGTTATATGTTGTTAAGATAACCTTAATGTTGAAGAATAGATGAGATAATTAGGGTTTATGAGTAATGGCATAAAATTAGGGTTTAATATGGTAAAAGATGAAGGGAAACCCTAATTGCAAAACAAAACCCTAAAATGGATACAGAAACCCTAGAAAGTGAATCCAAGTTAATAAAGTAGGTTCTTGATAAAGTGTGTAATAAATAGAGTACATATTCTTTTCAGGAATTATGTGATTGTTGAATTACTTGGGTTACATGCTTGGTTGGATTTTCTTAATGCTTCTGAAATCATCAAATCAGGTATGTGGTTACGCTTATGAATATCTCGAGTTAGTTTTCCGAGGTTTTCTGAAGTTTTCATCGATGACATGAATTAACTGTTGGTTGAATTAGTTCATGCAAACTATAATGTGGATATGACTATCACCTAATATATGTGCCTACTAGCTCAGATCCTGGTCCCCTCTGTGGCTTAACAGTTGACCTAGTATATGGCTACCTAGAGGGTAGGTCCATCAGGTCATTGAATGACTTAGTATATGGCTACCTAGAGGGTAGGACCATCAAGTCATAATGAGTTAGATATTGGGCTATCTTTGGGTAGTGCCATGTGACTCTATTACCCTATGTATTGTCTACCTGTAAGGTAGGACCATGGGGGTAAAGATCTACCTTTATAGAGGTATCATATAAGTCCACTATAGGGACATCTCAGAGTTGGGGATAGGTATGAGTAGTATGGCTTAAAATGTAATATTGGTTGTTAAATGATTAATTGAATGATTATGTTGTTACCATATTTGCATGATTATTGTTTCCCCCACATACCAGCTTCGGCTGACTGACGTCTTGTTTGTCGGCATTTTAGGTACTATGAAAAGAAAAAATAGTAAAGTGGCATATGTGGTACTAAATGAGAATTAAAGTGCAAAGGAGGATTAGATAGATTAGTATCTATGTGGATAGAAGTTTTGAAATCCCAGTTTTAAGAGGTATGCAAAAGTTTTTATTTTACTCCATATTTCAGTATAGTTGGTAGAATTTAATAAATGTTAATGATTATTTGTCGAACCTTTGATCCAGGTTATTGGTTAATGACTCTGTCCTTTCGGTCTCCCTTAATTGGGGGTTACCGGGAGGCGGGGTTGTAACAATGAATACTATGGAAGATTGCAGGTCATACATCCACACAATACTTGATATATACCACACCCACTTCTATATTGATGTATCCATTTGTCAAGAGAGCTTCATATGGAAACACCGTACAATGACTATGCATTTAGATCATTGTTCACAATTTCAATTGATACACTTCTTGATGACTTCCTTCATAAAGTACCTCTCTGCTAGGGATGTAGTTGCATAAATCAATTTAGTTAGATTAAAAAAAATCAATAGTAATATAACTTCCATATCAAATGAATAACTAGAACTTTTTCAAAATTCTAGTGACGAGGAGGAAAATAGTGATCAGGGGAGGATGAGGAAGAGAAGTACAAAGGCATTATTAGATAGGAAGGTGACTAAGAAAATGAAATTGATGATGATCCCATCATGAATGATCCTAATTTAGATGGTTATGAAATTCATGACAATGTAATTACCTTGAGTTCCATATAAGGGCTATTTGCAAAGGAAAATGTCATGGTTGGATGCTTTTGGGCATCCTCTATCTCCAAGCTGTTGACTGTCCATCACAACTTCAAACCCCTCCTTCTTCCAGATGATGATAGGGCACCAACTTTCAAGTACAAATATGCCATGCCATGGATGATGTTTTTTGAACCCGTGGTTGCTGCTATGGATGAGTATCGTAAGTTCTCGGAAGAAACTCCACGACTGGATGCTCAGGTCCTGGAGCCAAAAGGGGATTTGTAGTTGTCACCTTTGGTCAGGGGATTGTTCCTGGCAAGGTATGCTTCTAATTCTGATATGGCGACCTCATTGGAGCAAGGCCCCTGGTTTTTTGACAACCAACTAGTGTTTACCAAGAGATGGTCACCAGAGGCAGATATCAGGCAGGTTGCCTCACTACTTCCATGGTGTGGGTCACCCTCCTAGAGGTGGGTCAGCATTGGATGAGAAGGGAAATATCCATCACTGCTTGTGGAATTGATGAACAAAAGGTCATCTATTTTCTAACTAGGAAAAGTTTGTTGGAGTTGCTTACATATGTGTTGCGATTAATGTTGATGGGAAACCAAATCTGATGGCGATGGTGGAAGTACCAGACAGTAAGGCCTTGGAAGTCAAAGTCATGTATGATGTGTTGCCAAATACATGTGAGCACTGCAAGGTGTTTGGGAACCCAAATCGGAAACACCCTGAAGTTCAGGAGGACCATCAAGAACCACTGCTTTTCAAAGGGAGAGACATTGAACATGTTTTTAAGATGAGCAGGAGGAGGCACAAACATAGGGTCACTAGTCGCAGTCATCCTCTGGCTAAAAATGGTAACAGGGTGAACTTCAAAGGTAGAGGCCCATCTAATGCCGTGATCATAGTTGAGGCAGAGACGGCAGGGGCAGAGGTTGCCGACCAAGCTCTAGCACAGGATGTGGTGATCGATGGAGGCGGAACATCCAATTTGCACTAGAAAGAAGCATGTAGCGACGCCCAAGAGGTGTTTCCTGAAATACCTTTTGGGTCCAAAAGCACGACATCTGCATCGAAGACCAGACTGGACCAGAAGGATAAGCAAGTGGTTTTGATAACCCCTTCTACATACTATTGGTATTGAAGGGGGACAGGGGGACAATGAATGTTGCAGGCACATATCAGGGAGAAAAGAGGAAGACAAGGAGTAGAGGGGAGATCCCAGGCCAAGGTGGCCACAGACACCGTGTCTAGATGTGCATCCTCTCATGCAACTTGTAGGGTGGAAAGGAACATCAGGGAAATAATAGGTGAATTATAAGCATCTTTGGTTGTTTTCTTGGAGACAAGGATTAGAAGGGAGGTAAAGGAGAGAATCCAGGGGCTGTTCCCCATGGGTTGGTGATTCTCCTCAAATTTAGAACATATTGAAGGAGGTCACATTGCAATTGGATGGAATCCCAATGTATGGGATGTACAGGTTATTGTTGCCATGGATCAACTAGTCACGACTAGATGTATCAATCAGGGGGGTGCATACTCTCGTGTTTGCTATTTATGGACATAATTTTGAAATATGCAGATGGAATCTATGAGAGGTGTTGGGAAATGCAAACCAAATAGATTTTCCCCATATTTTCATTGCTGAATTCAAACACATTAGGAAAGCAGAGGAGAAGAAAGGGGGTTTGTATGTATCTACCTCTTGTATAGTGAGGTTCAATGATGCGCTGGATGCGGAAAATCTTATAGAACTCAATATGAAAGGGGGCATAGTCACATGGCATAATAAAAGTTAGGTTAGAAGGAGAATTTCTAGCTAGATTGACATGGTGGTGGTGAATGAAGCACGGCTAAACATATTTCCACACACCAATGTGAATATTAGGGAACATTTGAATAGCGACCATGCTTGGTTTCTTGTCCAACTTACTTAGACCCTGAATAGGAACAAACTGCTCATATTTTTTAGGCAATGGATGGCCTGCCCGAGCTATTCTGATATTGTAAAGGAGGTGTGGGCTGAAGGGGTTGAGGGGAACCCACTATTTGTGGTGGTTGAGAAAATTAAATGCATCAAGATGGAGCTGAAGAGATGGGAAAATGGTTGTATGATTTGCATACCATGGTCAATAGAGCAAAAGAGGCGTACACATCTGCTGCTAAGGATTTGAGACATAACCCCCTGCAATCGAACACCATCAAAGCGGAATGGGAGGCTGAATCAAAATCGAACCAACTAGAGAAAGTCGACAAATTATGCTTTTGGCAACGGAGCACGCTAAAATGGATCAGCAATGGTGACAAAAACTCCAAAATCTTCCATGTATCTATGTAGATGAATGAGATGAAGGATTGCATCCATATGTTTCTCAAATAGGATGGTACTAAAGTCAATTCTACCTTAGAAGTGGGAATGGAAGAGGAACAATTTTTCAAAGAATTGTACAACAAAGAGGAGATGGTATAAAACCCATCATCTTCTCTCCGAGATAGAAGGGTTTCCCTAGAAATGAATAATAAGCTTTGTGGACCTGTCACAAGGGTGAAGATTAAGAAATCCTTATTCTCTATTGGAGCTACCAAGGAACCTGGGTCGGATGGGTTTAACATCTAATTCTTTTGAGCTTCCTGGGATCTTGTGAAGGAGGATACATGGAGGGTCCTGAGATGGTTCATGGTGGGAGGTAAAATGCTTAGATAGATTAATCATGCCTTCCTTCATTTGATTCCTAAGAAGAAGGCCATTGAAACTATGAATGATGGGAGACCCATAATGCCACTCAGTTGTATACAAAATTATTGCCAAATTGCTTACTAGTAGATGAAGTTGGTGTTGCCCGAGATCATCTCTCCATCTCAAACTACCTTCATCAAAGGTCGATCCATATCTGGCACTACCCTCCTGGCTACGGAGTTTATGATGACTTTGGAGAGAAGAAAACCTCTAGGAAAGCTTGTGTGAAGATTAATCTATGCAAAACTTATGACAATATGATATGGATTTCACTGTGGAGAATCATGGAGTCAATGGGTTTTTCCTCTAGGTGGATCAATCTCATGAAGGAGTGTGTTACAACTAACTCTTTCTCTATCTTGGTTAATGGGGTTCCCTTTGGATTGTTTTAAGCAAAGAATTGTTTGAGACAAGGGGGCCCCCTTTCCCCTCTTATGTTGACACTGGTAATGGAATCATTGTCTTATTTAGGGGAAGATGGAATACACAACCATAGTATGAGGACCTTTAAAAAGGGTGGTGTTAGGGTCATGTTGCACTTGATTTTTGTAGATAATGTCCTCTTCTTCCTGTCAGGCCATGTCAAATCTCTAAAGAGTTTCAGAAGGCTATATGGTGGTGTTTGGTAACCTTACAGGGATGTTCATGAGTGATATCAAATCAAGAGTCTTCCTCTCAAGGTCTTGTGATCATAGAAGAGGGAAACTTAAAGTTGTAGTGGGGCTTGAGGAGGGAACTCTATTGACCAAATACTTGGTCATCCCTTTCTATGATGGCAAGGCCAGGGCTGGTGATTTTAGATGGTGCTCCAATAACCTTAGAGATGTCATATCCAGATGGATGGGCTTACACATCTCCTCGGTGGGAAGACTTGTTTTGGTTAGAACGGTGCTTGTAGTGAAGTTTAGGTTCTGGTGTTGTCAGGATGACATCCCTCTTTTCATGTTGGACACCTTCTGCAACATCCTCTCCTCCTTTGTATGGGGAGGGAGAGCACATGGTGTGGCATGTAGCACCTTGGCTAGAAGGTTTGAAGAAGGAGGCCTCAATGTGATTGTTCCAGGTGACATCATTGTTGTGGCCAATGCCAAGTGGATCGACACCTTCCTCATGAGTGATAGATCTTGTTGGGTAGTGTGGATGAAATGTAGATATGGGGATGATCGTGGGCTTCCTCTTCAGGGATATACTTCTAGAGTGTGGAGATCCATGAATAAAAGTTGTCCAATGGTTGCATCTTATTATATCATGAAAAATGGTGTATGGTGTCTGCGCGACATAAATGTTACGTCTTGGGTTATGCCCCATTTCTACACATAGCAGGTCCCTTGACATCTGTTCATTTGGAACAAATTTTACTACGCCAAATAGAGTTGTTGGACCTATAGGGAAACACTTGGCTGGATGCCTACATGGGATTGCTTGAGAAGTTGGGGACTCTCCACAAGCCCCTTATGTTTCATATATGGTGTTGAGGAGGAATCACATAAGAACTTATTTTTTGTTTGCAGTAATACCAAATATCTATGGATGAGATTTTGGCTGAAAATGGGCTAGGGTGGAAACCCTCCATCATCCCTTTTGGAGAGGTTTTTGATGATGGTGGAGCTTAAAAAACACAACACTGGTTTGCATTTGTGGGTTGGTGTGTGTTTTTTGGGTCTTGAGTTTCAAATCTGGAAGGAACATAATGAGAGGTTACATGGAAAGGGGGACATAAATGTACATGCCTTTTTTGTTCATCTTGTAGAGAATCTTGGGTTGGCTGCTAGAGTTTCAAACCAAGATTATTTGTAAGGTGGATAGTTTGATCTTTACACAATGGGGTCTTCTTTTTTAGACCCACTTGTATAGTATACGGGGTCACACCTTGTACTTCCTTTTTTGGTGATATAGTAATTCTTTACATTATCCAAAAAAAATAAATTTGAATGGGTGCTTTATTTGCATCCAAACCCCTCATTATTGAGGAGATTCATAAATGGTCCATACAATACAATGTCCAATATAGTATTTCATATTTAAGCAATCAATTTTTCACTCATGTTTGTCTGCATGATGAACAATGACCTTGGAGTTTTCATGTTTCAATAAAAAGAGTTGGAAACTTGTGGAAGATCAAGTATTGCACTAAAAACCACAATTGTAAACTAGTTGTTCTGAATATGGAACATCACCAAAGAATATCATCTTATGTTAGCCATATAATCATGTCGATTACATTGTCATGATTGCATACATAGAACATTGATGACAAAGAGAATGCTTAACTAAATCATAACATCTCATATAAGATGGCATATACATCACAGAGGAAAGTCATTTGTAGAATATTTGGTGATTGGAAAGATTCATATGAAAATCTACTTCCATTTATGAGCTATATATCATAATATACTACAGTGACATTATATACCCACATTGTGGATTATTGTATGACATAATTACATGACACTCATAGAATTAAGTGTGTGTTGTGGGTGTTCCATCCATCTATTACATGGTGGGTACATTGCCTTCTAGTTATTACATATGGTGATAGTTTCCTTACTAGAAAATACAGAATACTCTTCTTATTTCATGTGGTATAGGTGTTGATAATGGTGTATTCCCACTCACTTTTTCCATTATAGAAAAGGTAAATATTGAATCATGGAAGTGGTTGTTTTGCAAATTTTTTATATTTTTCATCCATATGTTGCAGATTTCACTTTCGATGCATTTCTTGACCCTTTTTGCATTTGAACTGATTGGTTCATGCTGTGAATCAGTCATTTCATTCATATAAGAAGATGCACTTCATAGCCCAGACGGTCATTCCACTACTTGACTCAACCCTTCCACATTGGCTATCCAGTAGTCAAAATGAGCATCCCAATCTTCCCAATTGCTCGTCTTTGTTTCCCAAATGGGAATTTCAAGTTTTCCAAATGGTAGCTAAGATTCCTTAACAACAAAGCCACATTAAATGACATTGCCATCCTTCATTAGGGATTTGACTAGGCCTGTGCCTTTTTCAGACCTGAACCTATCAGTTTAGCATGTGAATCAGTTGGTTCATGGAGCACGATTTGGATTCTTTAGCAATCATCATCCATTTCTTTTCCTCTCCCCCTTAAGAGTTTCCACCTCTCATTCCCCAATAAAAAAGGGGGACTCCACAAGAAAAGGGATCCGAGTTTTTGTACTTGCACTTTAAATTTCAGGAATTTGTTATTTCATTCTTGCATCTTGTACTCTTATTCTTCAATAAATATTTCTGGTTCTTTCTCTTTATTTCTTGGTCCTCTTATTGGGAGCAAGGAACTAATAGGGTAGTCATTTTATAGTCATTAGACAATATCCTTTTAGATTCTTTCCCTTTCTAGTCTATGGCTCCTTCTCTTCCTTCCATTGTTCTTTCTTTAATTTCCATGGATCGTGAGTAGTTTCCTATATCAGGGCATGGGGAGTAGCCCCATAGCTATAGTTTAGACTAGATAGATTTCTGTACAATATTACTTGTTAGATGGTCTTTGTGTGGATTTTTCACAACTTAAGCGAATTGATCTCTTGTTTTTGTCAAATGTTGAATTAGGTAATGATACCCTAAGACTCAAAACAACCAAACAAATGCACAAGGATTACGATGAGACCTCAGAAGGGTTCTTTGTTGGGATGATCAGGTAAGGATCTGTTAATGCCAGGACCAATGGGTTTACAGGGAGTTTGACTTTTGTGAATTCATTTGAGAATGTTTCTACATACCCTCTTTTAACTTGTTTTATGTTATAGATTTCATTGATTTAGTTTCACGCAGGATATTGTGGTAAAACCCATAACCCTAATGTCTTTTATTATCAATTCATTCTCTCTTCTCATCTTCTTGTTTCTCCATCACTCTTTACTTTACTTGCAATTTAATTCTTCTCATAAATGATCTCTCCTTTATTGTTCTTAACATAACTTTATTTTACTTATTCTTAGCATAACTCTTTTCTTTATCTATTTTTAGTGTAACATTTATTTACTTTCCTTTCATGTAATCTCTCATTACTTGTTCTAGTGTAATCAATCATAAACCAAGAAATCTTTACTTTCTTTCTCAAATAATTGTTCAAAGTGATCTAATTCATAATTGTAATTTATCACAATAACATGTGGGATCGGCCTTCTCTAAACTAATAAGTTATCCTTAACTAGGTTTTTTTTATAGTAAGCATGCTTCTTCATTATTCCAACTTTTTAGACTTTACAAATGAGTAATAGTAAATCAAAATAATATAAGAAAGAGAAACCTATCTATGAATTAGAGAAGTGTAATCTTCTATGATTCTATTCCACATAGCATTAGCTACTAGTTTACTATCTTCAAAAATACTCAAGTTTCTCGTCAGCCAAACTTGGTATAAAATCAGGAGGCTCATTAGCTTTTCATTCTATCATGAGAGATTCAGAATGTCTTCTTTGTTAATGGGAGTGTTTGAGATATATCTATGATCTCTCTGCCAGCCTTTGCAAGGTTTTACTAGAACATGAGGTGGGGGGTATTTTCAGCTTCCTTCTTCCAGAATATGCATCTTGGAGCAAGGGAGAAGCCACTATTCTGTAAGAAATCTTCAGTAACCAATTTTTTTCTATAGGAATTTCCAGCCAAAGATTCTGATGTAATTTAAAGCTATTGTTCTCCATAGTCACTCATACCATCGATGTCTAGTACCATTGACACATCTAAGCTCCCATGCACCTTTGAGGGTAAACTAGTTCATGCCATCAAATAACAAACATCACTTTCATATAGGTGGTTATTCGAGCAATGTTGAGCTAATTTTATAGTACCACGAGTCAAAGGGAATCTTTACTTCCCTTCAACAATGAAATCACTGATATTTCTAGTTGACTCAAAACCTGAGTGCAACTTGAGATTTGTCCCAAAACCTCTTACAGGAACCTACCTTTTAACTAGGGGTCATTCTAGAGGGATATTTGTCTTCCATCATCTATGTCAAACCTGACAAGGGGAAATAAAGCATCCCTCTCTTTAAGTAACAACCTCCACATCCAACTATGATGTTGTTTGGCAGTGATGGACCGGAGAGTTTCTTCTTTTATGTATAGGCTATGGATCCATTAGATCCATAGGTTATTCTTCCCATTAGCTAGGTCCCATAGGAGTTTTGTCATACCAGCAACACTCCAATCTTCAACTCTTCATAGACCAGACCACCCTCTAGTTTGGGCTTGCAGATAGTATCCCATTATATTTTATGTATGTGTTTAGTGCCATCATGTTCACCCCACAAGAATGACCTAAAAAAGCCTTCAATCACCTCAACAGTAGCTTTGGCAGAGGGAAAATGCCACTCCAGTACAGGTGATAGGTAGAGAGAGTGAAGATCACCGGCTCCACTCTACTTTTCATTGATAATCGCTTGGATTTCAAAGACTCAAGCTTGATTTTGATTTTTCCACTAGAGGAGAACACAAACTTTTTGTAATGCCACCTGAGAAAAGGGGAAGTCCCAGGTACTTTATTGGTAGGTCCATTCTTTCAATACCGAAATGGGTGCAAATATCAGCATAAGCATTTGGGCTTAGGAACAATTGACACTTGCATGGATTCAACTCCAAGCCTAATAGAGTATTGAAGATTTTCATACAAATGTTAATCCCAGAGATATCATTTTCTATGGCATGTGAGAAAATTAATAGATCATCAACAAAAAGGATATGTGAAATATTTGTGGAGCTTTCAGTGGAGATATAGTTCCATCATGTAGTGCCTTGTCAAGAATGGAGGTGAGACCATGCATCCTTATAACAAAAAGATAAGGGGCCAGGAGATCACCCTGTACAATGCCCCTAGAAGCTTTAATGATTGGGTGGGGGCACCATTTACTAAGATTTGGAAAGAGGTAGTATACAAGCACTCTTAGGTCCAGTGTCACCAACAAGGTGGAAAGTTCATCTCTCTCATTACCTCTAGGATATAGTCTTTGTTTATTGTACTTAGGCTTAATTGAGATCCACCTTAAGCCAACTTTTACCTCCACTTTCCTTTAGCTTGAAGTTGTGGATAAGTTAATTTGCAAGAAAGATTGAATTAGAGATCTCTTTCCCTTCACAAAGACACACTGATTGTGGCTTATGAGTGAGGACATAATATCTTTTAGACGACCAGTCATTATCTTGGATATTATTGTGTATACAAATTGCATAATGAGATTGGCCTCCAATCATTTACCCTTTTAGATTTCTTTATTTAAGGATCAAAGAAATGAATGTCTAATTTGTCTCCTTGAGGAGTTTTCCTTTCATAAAGAAATCCTTCACCTCAATACAAACATATTTGTTGATGATATTCCATGTCTACTTGAAGAAATGGGCATTGAAGCCATCAGGGCCATGTGATTTATCGTCACTTGACTTACTAACACTCCATGGATCTCTTCATCAGTGACATATCTACACATCTAAATTAGTTGTTTCTCATTTAGGTTTGGCATGTTGAACCATGTGTGGTTCCTCCTTGTGTGAATTGTGGCATTGAAGAGAGAGTTGTAGTGTTGTTCAAAGATAGACTTTATATTATCTAGGTATTTGATATGTAGGCCATCGTGATTAATACTCTTGATTTGATTTCTAATTCTTCTTCTTTTTGGGGAAGCATAGAGAACCCCATATTACTATCGCCTTGCTTCAACCAATGCACCCTTGATTTTTGGTGAATGGTTGACTCTTCGGATGTCCTAGGTTTTAGTGCATCTTCTTTTTTTGACTTAGCAATATCCCATAGAAGAGAATTGTGTGGGTCCGCATCTGCTTGCTCGTGTGCTACAAGTGTGTCTTTTTCTTTGTCTTTGATGGAATAAAAAAGGTCACCTATTCTCTTCCAATTCCAAGTCTACAATGCTTTTTTGACCATTTTGAGCTTTTGGTTCAGTTTAAACATAGGGTTACTCGACACTTTAGAGCTCCATGTTGCTTCTACAGTCTCAATAAATCCACTCAGATCATCCCAAACATTGAAGTAATGGGTTGGGTATTTTTTCTTTGGCAACTTTTCATCCATATGCAAGACTAGGATATGGTGATCATTGTATATCATGGGTAAGACCTCAAGCCATAGATTAGGAAGATCATTAAGCACTTGTAGTTTGCAAAATCCCATTCTATTTTGCTTCTAGTATTATTTGTACCTTGTTGTTGGTTATTCCAGGTGTAGAAGGGACTCTTTGTAGATATCTCAATGATGTTGGCATCATGTATCAAATTGTTGAAGTCAGCCATAGATCTAGCTGATGGAGATGAGCATCCTAGCCTTTCACTGACTTCTCTAACTACATTAAAGTTTTCCAATAAGGTCTAAGGGCTCTGAGGTTGAATTATATGATATCACCTAAGAGTACATGTATCTTACTATCATCATTATCAACATAGACTGTTGTAAATTCAAACTATTTATCAACCAAATATTGCCTTGATTGACAAATAGGGGTGATCTGTAGTCTTGGTTTTCCCAGATTATCAAGATTCTAATCTTGCTGCAGCTAACCCTATTGTCTAGCCATTGGTGATTTGGCCAAGAATATGTCATCATGCTCTCCAGTTTAACTTCTTTTTATTTTGATTTCAGTTAAAACGGAAATGTCTACACCTGCCCTTTGGCCTGGACCATATCATGTTACCCCTCTGGGACAAGCCCTTGACATTCCATGCTAGAATATTGGGAACATCAATCGTTGACAGTGGGTGGAGATTGCTTGCCTCCCACCATTGTTGTATTGCTTTCGTGGTCTTCTAAGGCATGGTATTTGTTGTCTTGCCACTCCTTGGCCATAGATTTGTTATTATTATGGCTCCTTGTATTTCTTCTCTCCTATGGAATAGTTTTGTTTTCTAAGGTTGAGTGAAGCCTTCATCATAGACACATTCCTCAATCCTTGATGTAGTGGTCTCATTCCTTGGAAATTTGTCTGAGCACGTTGTAGGTTCTCAATGGGTGCACTTGCAGCCTAGTTTTCTGCCTCTTTTGGTGGTTGTTCCTTCTATAGAGCTTTTTCCTGAGGTGGTGGCTTGCACATCAATTTGTCCTTCCTAAAGGTTCCACAATGTGGACATCTGTAAAGAAGTGAAATAAATCACCTCTCTACTAAAAACAATGGTATACAAAACACAATTGGAATAGCAGCGGAAGATAAAATTTTGACTATATTCAATTTAAATAAAGTGTACATAAAAATTTCCCCAATATGGGTGTACATGCTTTATACAAAAAGAGGATCTAAGTATAGGGAAATCTAACTACTCCACTTTTGTCTCCAAGCAACATATCCATCATCTAAGTCCAAGCCAAAGCTAAGATCTTCAAGTCCTATTCAACCACCTTGCTTCACACCTGGGTGGTTGGGAAGTCACCCAGCAAAAGGGAAAAACAAAGGAAGTATGTGTTACAAAACTATTCTAAGATGGAAAGATAAGTAAAACATGTGAAAACAGGCTAGGGTTCATCATAAGATGAGACATCAAGAGTATGAGGTTGTTATTAAGGAAACTTGCCAATAACAAAAGTAAATAAAGGATTTGCATGTAAATTAATATGTCTACCTAACTAAGTAGGGTTGAGGCACCTACCGGACCTCTAACCTTAGGTGAGGGGAGAATAAGACATTCCCAGTCACCTATAATTTTTATTATGGGGAGAATTATAAACATTCCCCTAGGGCGATTATATACATGCCCTCTATGGGTGGTTGTACAAAAGTACCACTACTTTAATATTAAATAGAACATTTAATTACATGCTAGAAAAGAGTTATGGCAAGATTAATCAAAAGATTTAAATAACATGGCAGTGGGGTATGAAAAACCCAAACAAGATAATTCTACAACTAATTTTGAGGCAATAAACAATTTAGGTTTCAAGAATCAAGAATTAGTTCAGATTAAGCCTCATTAGGGAATATGGGTATTGGTATAAAATTTTCCCAACTGAAGGGGGTAGATGCACATACCTCTTTTCACACATAAAGGTTAACTTGAATAGTATACTTTGGTCCACAAAGTCAACTTTTCATCCTAGAAACACATTATGTATATTAGCCAAGTCAAAGTGAACATATTTGTTCCTATTGTATTTTTATATTATTATTACCCAATTCCCGACCATGTAATGTCATGTTACGGTTTATGATTTTAATCTTTGTTGAGATAATATGTGATGCTTTACATATCTATCTTAGTTCTAGTTACCAATATTTAGTCACATAAGTTTATGTAACTCATATATGTGGATAATAATATATATGTTGCCAAAATAGGTGTAATGATGTGAGTCCATATTATTCCCAACTATTGCATTTATCATGTCCTTTACTTATATTTCGGGATTTTATTTCTTTTTCATATTATAAAAAGCATTAGAAAGTTCTAGGATGAATTTATTTATTCTTTTTATCACTTAAGTGAACATTTTACACATTAAGCCCATTTCTAAACTTTTACTGAGGTATTTTTGCATATATCCAAATATTGAAATAAAAGGTGAACAAATGTTCATTAAACCATCATATTGTCCACAAATTAAATAGAAAGGCCAAAGAGTATAGAAATGAAAGGAAAAGATGGAAAAAGAGGACCTAAAGGCAAAATGCCCAGATTTCGGTATGTTACAACACTCCACCCCTTAAAGAGGATTTCGTCCCCGAAATCACTAGCAATTAGGGAAGGGTGAGTGTGCAACCTCACATCACCAAAACTTGAGGTTGTTCCTTCAACCATACAACTTCCACCAAAACATACACTTCAACTACCCCTAAGGGTTCAGAAACTTAATTCACAAGGGTTTAGAAACTTCACATAAGCTCAACATAGGTTGGGTTCTCAAGGATCACCTAGGATCTATTATTAAGATATTCTTTTTAAGAGATTTAACTTTATTTACATTTTTGACTTATCAACATTATATCACATTATCATCGTTATTTTAATTATGTCATGTCATATTCACTTTATTGTCAAAAGGGTTATATTTCATTATTATCCATTAAACTATTTATATATATATATATATATATTTCTCATTTATCTTATTAAGGATTTTATCACAATTAGTTGTTACTCAACTATTTCAACATTCATTATTATATTTGATCATTGTCCTTAATAATTCGGATTTATACTTCATTATCCTCATATTACTATTTTATTAATTATAACAAATTATTTTACATGAATATAAGACATTCTATCCAATTTGTCGTTAAGCATTCAATTATTTCAAATAATGTCACATTAGTTACTTATATTCATATTAACGTTGTCACAATGTCACATTATCATTATTGCTCACATTAATGTCATCATTAATCATTATTCATATTTATTCATTTATATTATTGATTTTGCACATTTATGTGAATTCCAATCATCTCATTTTCATATTGAATCATTATATGTATTTTAATGATCAAGGTGAGACATATTACTTATCAAAGAATTGATTCACATTAAGTGACTAATAACATGTATATTAGTTAACAAGGTAACACTCATTCATATTGATGACTTAATTAATATGTGATTAGATGATCATATATATCATTTATGTGTATCAAAGTATGTTAACTGATTATGGCTCTTAACATCATTAATGTATCATGAAAGGCATTAAGGATGCATAGATTAGGGTTAGATATTACAACTTAGGGTTTAGGTCAACATGACCATTATATTTCACTTATTCATCCTTAGCATGCATTAATTACGCATTATAACCTTACTCATCATATCATTAGGTTCATTGGTTCATGACATTATTAACATCTTGCTTATTGACAATTAGCATTGATATTCATATTATGTGCATTGGATATTCATTAGGGTTCAAGAATATGATTTATTCCTTAGATGATAATTATGTGTTCATTAATATATAAACAAGCATGTTAGGGTTATGATTATTACTTGTTTGGTCAAGACCAAGGATCTAAGCATACTAACCTCCTATCTATGGAGTTAGGGTTTCTAAAGATAGATCAAGATGTTATAGGGTTCCATCCCCCTAAAGAGGATTTCGTCCTCGAAATCTAACCACTCAAACATCATCAACTAACCATACTCCACCCCTTAAAGGGTTTAACCTACTACACTAGGGTTAAAGGATACATCTAACTAAACCATAATCAAGATCCATCATGTTTCCACTGTGCACTCTGATCTTCTCACAAACACCCAAACTCTAAGATCTAGGTTTAAAAGACATAAGAAAACTATCTTGGTATCCATCCTCAAACAAATCATCATACATATGAAACTTAGGGTTTCAAAGATATCCAACATATATGTCTAAGGTTACTATTGTCTAAAAGCAAACTATTTCGGGCAATTCGTATCAGCGCAGGCCAGGCCAGTATCATATGGGCACGGGAGTCCTCGTATACCAAGCTAGTGGTGCGGAGGAAAATTTTGCCAGCCCCCGAAACCCTGATCCTTTCTAGACACCCTTGCTTCAACTGCATGCCCTAATAGTTTCCTAAAGGCAAACCTAAACAACATCAAGTTATGCATGTTTTAATTATAAGTATTTTAGGATTTTATCATCAAGGTTCTAATGTGGAACTATTGTTTCCTAAGCCAACCTATCATCAAGGTAGATCAAATCTAAGGTAACCATGTCACCTATAGGAACTATGCAAATCTAGGTTTCTATTACTTAGTGACAATTTATACTTCAACCCTACATTAAGATTATATGAGGTGGTATCATCCAACTAAGTTCTTTAAATTAATATTATCACCTAAATGAGTTATTATTAAGCACAAAGTATTTTGTATTCCCTTAATTACATGTATTAGTTTATTCTTGTTTGGCTAAGACAAAAGGGTAAAACTACTAGGATAGGGTTTTATTTCTAGTATGTTACAGCACACCACCCCTTAAAGGGATTTCATCCTCGAAATCAGAACATCCATAAGAAACTTATTCACCACCCCTTAAAAGGATTCAACTCATAAAATCAAACTAAACTTCAGTTATAAAAGTTTCAACCATACTTCTTACATCTATTACATAAGCAACATGCAAAAGGAAACATAACTTGTAAAGACTAATCTAAGGGACTATGGGTTAACTTGCTCTTGCTCAGCATCATCAGCTTCTTCGCCATCCAAAGCAAAAACTCTTCCAGCTCTTCTCTCCACAGGTCTTCCTCTATTATTGTTTCCATTATTATTGCCTTGATTCGGTATGTTACAACATCTTTCAGTGATGCACTCATATTCCACTATGACTGAATAAGACAATCTCTTATAAGTCTTGAGCTTTATTGCTCAGGGAAAAGAGGAACTCAATTCCACCAACATGTTGACTCTAGTGTAGTTGATGCACTTCTTAGCTTTGGTTTGCCTCTCCAATTTCCCTAGAAATGAGGCGATTCTAGCAATCATCTTCTCGCTCCATGGCTCTAGCGGCAAGTTAAGTAATTTGAGCCATATTGGTACATAAGATAATTCTCTTGCTCTAACAACTCACCTTTCTCCCAATTTTTTAAAATCACGGGCTTGTCCTTGATGTACCAGGGGCCTCCCTCCAATGCAATGTTCATATCCTATTCTGACTAGAACTTGATAAACATCTGTTGCTTTGTCTCGGGACTTCCATGGCACCAGTCGACTTCTAGATCTGGTTGAGGTGTCCTTGGAGTGTGGGGATATGTGGATGGAAATGGATGATGTATCCAGTCATGGAGTTCTTCCATAAGGTATCATTTTTTTCGACTTCTTCTCGGGGTATGATGATAGTATCTTCATTGAGGGTAATCTCCATGAGATCTAACTTCTTGTTTACATCTCTGATCTGGTTCTCGCAGTGGGTTTCCCATTCCTACAGGCCTTCAACTACTCTGACAAGATCACTAGTTGGTCGGGGGTGTCTCCTTCCTTGTTGGGTAGGAGGGCATCGAGCATCACCAGCGTTACTAGATTGTGCAACCACCCATAGAAAATATTTAACCTTAACCGGTCATTTTGCTATTAACAAGAGGTTAAAATTTACTAATAAAATCCCAAGTGAATTGGGGTGGCCATCGGCCCGCATTAATTTTGGCATCATTGTTGGGAACAATAGATTGTTTGACTTTTGAACAAAACTTTTTTTCCTTTTTTCTCTGCCTTTCAAGTCCCATTCCGGAAGTGCTACTCCTCCTTCTTCCAAGTTTTCATTCTGGCAGTCCATTTCTATACAATTACAATTATTTGTTCATATAACTATGTGCAACGCCCGCCAAATGCTAATGGTATGCCGCCACTTTTTGATCCAGAGATATAAATAACTTTCCATCATTTAAATCGATAAAACTACTTTAGGAAAGAAGAGTAGGAGGTAACTCAATCGAGCATGCGTTGCTGCTTAGAGAGAGACCTTTGAGGCCGAATAGGAAGACAGATATGTCATGCTACAAGAAGTAGAATGACAGAAACAATTGGAAGACTGATCAGTCACCAAGACTACCTATGCACAACATCCTATTGTGCCACCCGACATCATGACCCCTAAGTTTGAGATCCGTACTCAATGGATTACTATGTTGTAGGCCAACCCTTATTCTGGCAATAAAGGTGATAGTTGTTGTAAGACCCATGCTCACTGCCCAAGTTTCTAGATGAGGTTTAGGAATGATGGTTGGCCCCACAGACCACCACTAGCCTTAATTGTGTGCTTTGTCCTTACTCATGTGCAAGCTAGAATAAACTTCTCAACTGGTCAGCCATACCAATACTACCCTAGGCTAAGCATGCTTAACCACTGGTTCTTTTGTGATGGGCTCCCTGAAAAGGAGGTGCACCTTAGTGATATGGGTAGTCCAGTCTTTCCTTTTATTTTATTTGAGGCCTCAAATCCTAGGATGCTACAATCTCCCCCAATTATACTTTTAATGTCCTCGTCAAGGCTCAATCATAAGGTGTCATAATATCTCCCTATTTTAGTGCAGACCCAGAAGCCACTGGCGCAAGGATGGCTCCATCAACTTGGATAGCCCTTTCCAACATGAACATACTGCATAGCTTAAGAATGGTGTGTCATGCCCACATAGGCCCCACCTAAATGAGGGGATCTAATTCTCATATGAACACCCAGGCTCACTTCCCAAGGCTCTAGTAGAGGTTTAGGAATGATGATTGGCCCCACAGACTACCACTAGCCTTAACTATGCAATTTGTCCTCACATACAAGTTAGAATAAACTTCCTGACTAGTCACCCATTCTAGTACTACTCTGGGTTGAGCACACTTAACCACAAACTTTTTTAGTGATGAACTCCCTGAAAAGGAGGTGCACCTTGGTTATATGGGTATTCCAATCATTCCTTTTTAGATCATTTTATCTGAGGCCTCAAATCCTGGGATGTTACAGTTATCGAGACCATCTCCAATGGTTTTCTGGTCTATATTAATTACATAAGACCCCATGCATTTCTGAGGATGCCATATGTATTAGACTGTTCAAATACTCTCTCTGGCCAAGCAAGTAGTTGGTATAATGCCATGGAGGGAGACTACATCATAGCTTTAGATGTACTCCAATCCAAGTTTTTGGAGAAATATTACCCCCCCCCTCTCTCACTTATGAAATTAGGGGACAGATCACTCAATTCGGCATGGTCCCAGGTGAGACCCTAGGAGAATCTTGGGAGAGGTTTATAGACCTACTCCATCATTTCTCCCATCATGATATACCCCAAGCCCAATTGATTGAAATCTTCTACAGTGGTGTTGACAACAACACCAAGATTTTTCTTGATACCTCATATGGGGGAAATTTTATGTTTCAAAGACTAGATAGTGCTTGGGAGGTTTTTAAATGCAGCTCTAAAACCCAAGCATGATGAGGGACTAGTGGGGGTTCTTAAGGTAGTCAAGACTAAGGAAAATCCTGAGATTAAAGATATCACTGAAAGCCTTAAGCTTATTGCTTTAAAATAAGATCACTTACAATCTTATTTTAATGCCTATGAAAGGAGATAGCAATCTCAATAAGTAAAGGACGTAGACTCCCTCAAAGGAATTTTCCAAAGGTGTGATCACACTATCTTGATCAATTTCGTTACAATGTTTGCATGCAATAAGTAAAGGACGTAGACTCTCTCGACATTTTTCACACATTGAAAACTAGACTAGATAACCATTTCATGAAGTTTAGGAAGGCAATCAAGAAGATACATGTGGCATTCCCTTCTTGAATGCTCTTGTTGACATGCCTACCTGGTCCAAGTACATGAAAACCCTTTTGACTAGGAAGTATTCCAAAGAAGAGTATGAGGTAGTTAAACCAGCTAAGACCACCTTAGATATCATTCAAAGCAATATTCCTAAAAATATAAATATCTTTGTTCCTTTGGGATTGGGTGCTATTTAGGTGACAATACTTTCAAAAAACGTCTTGATGACTCAGGTGCCAATATTTTAATTATGCCTTATAGTCTTTGTAAGATATTAGGATTATTTGGTATGCTTCCCACGACCATGACCATTTAGTTTGTAGAAGCATCTATGATGAAACCTATCAGTATCATTGAAGATATACCTATATTGGTTGGGAAAGACATCTATGTGTTGTGTGGTTTTGTCATCATGGACACAAAGGAAGATTTATGTTATCCTCTCATTTTTTGTTGTCCCTTCTTGGTCATGCCATAGCCTTGATTGATGTTGAGGTTGTAACCATTCTTTAGTTACTTGGAAGACAAAACCTAGAGTTTAGGGTGTTTGAAAGTATGAAGGGACCAAGCCTTCATGAAGAGGTCTACCTCCTTGATAGTGTTGACAAGCTTTATCAATTTAGGAAAGAACGGGAGTTACTTTAGGATTCCCTCCACACTACCCTCATGGCCCCTTCAAATTGTGGATTTGAAGATGAGCAATTGGATCAACACATGGCTCATTTAAACAATTTTGAGGAGGTGTCTAATGGAGAATTCGAAGACCTTAAGATAGTCTCTCTACTAGAAGAGAAACTCAAACCCCTTAAGGGCCCAGAAATATAGCCTCTCCCAGAGGGACTTACATGTGTCTTTCTTTATGAACAACAAATATGCCATGTTATCATTAACTCTAACCTAACTTTTGACTAGGAAGACAAGGTCATATTGAGCTAAGAAAAAGGAGAGCGGCTCTAGGGTATAAAATGACCGAGTTGATAGGGATAAAGTAAGACATTTTCATGCATAATATCCTTATGATAGAATAATACAAACCATCTTGGGACCCTCAATGGAGATTAATTCTAAACATGAAAGAGGTTGTCCAACTAGAATTTATCCTAATTTTGACTATAGAAATCATCTACCCCATCTCTGACTCCCTTGCACCTGCCCTGCCCAAGTGGTCGCCAAGAAAGGGGGAACAACTGTTGTAAATAATGGAAAGAATGGGCTCATCGCCGCGTGTATTGTTATAGGATGGTTGATGTGTATTGACTATAGAAAAATGAATAAGGCCACTAGGAAAGATCATTTCCCTCTTCCCTTTCTAGATCAAGTACTAGAGAACCTTGCCCGTCAACAATACTTTTGCTATCTAGATGGTTATTCAGGTATCTATCAGAATCCCATTCATCCTGAATATCAGGAAAAGATGAGTTTCATTTTCCTGTTTGGCACTTATGCTTTTAGGAGAATGCCTTTTGGGTTGTGTAATGCCCCAACCACCTTCTGGTGGTTCATGTTCGCTATTTTTGTTGGATTGACTTAAACCATTGTGGAGGTGTATATAGATGATTTCTCTATTTATGGAGACTATTTTGACTCATTCCTTAGACACCTATCCCTTGTTCTGGAAAAGTATGAAGATGCACACTTGGTTTTAAATTGGGAAAAATGTCACTTTATGGTGACATAAGGAAATGTTTGGTGCCATAGAGTTAACAACCAAAGCATAGAGGTGGAGAGAGTCAAGACTGAGGTGATTACCAAACTTCCCACTCCCACTTCTAAACTTCCCACTCCCACTTATATCAAGGACATCCCTGCCTTCCTTGGACACATTGGATTCTATCAGCGATTCACCCATGATTCAAGAATCACCAAGCATCTCACCAACCTCCTCGATAAGGATGTCCCCTTCACATTTGACAAGGCTTGCATGACCCATTTCCTTTGCCTTAAGAATGATCTTACCTCTACTCCCATCATTCACGTTACTACTTGGTTTTTGCCTTTTGAAATAATGTGTGATGCTAGTAATTTTTTCATTGGTGTTATTCTTAGACAGTGTGTTGACAAGAAATACCATTTCATTACTATTTATCCAAGACTTTAGATGATGCACAATAGAACTACACCACTACTGAATGTTAGCCATCATCTATGCCTTCAATAAGTTTCATTCTTATCTCATTGGGTCCAAAGTTATTGTTTACACAGACCAGATCGCCATTATATATCTAATGACAAATAAGGATGTCAAATCACATGTGGATCGTTGGATCCTTTTACTTTAGGAATTTGATATAGAAATCCATAATAAGAACGGATGTGAAAATGTTGTTGTTGACCATCTTAGTCACCTAAGCTTGTGTGAGGACACTGGAGCCCCTAAGCTTGTGTGAGGACACTGGAGCCCCCATTAATGATTCTCTATCAGATGATACATTACTGAAGGATGAACCCCAATACCCATGGTTCACAGATTATGTCAATTATCTTATTGCATGTGTCCTATATCCTGATTACAAGGGACATCCCAAAGTAAAAAATTTACATGATGTCAAGCATTATTATTGGAATGATCCTTATCTTTGTAGACTGTGTGCAAATGGTCTCTATCGTAGGTGTGATATTGAGAAAGAGGGTCAAGATATACTTGAACAATGTCATTCTGGCCCCGTCGAAGGGCACATGAGTTCTCAGAAAATAGCCATAAAAGTTATCCAATCTGGTTTCTTTGTCCTACCTTATTCAGAGATTCTTATGAGTATGTATTAGCTTGTACTCAATGCCAGAGATATGGAAATATTTCTAAAGGAGACCAAAAGCCCATGACCTCTTAGCAAGAGATAGAGATATTTGATGTCTGAGGGTGGATTATATGGGACCCTTTCCTTCTTATTGTGAGTACTAGAATATCCTAGTTGTTGTGGACTACATTTCAAAATGGGTATAAGCCATCCCCTACAAGACTTGTGACTCCAAATCTATTAAGAATCTTTTCATAGACATCATTTTCCCTAGATTTTGGTGCCTCATATCATGATTTTAGATAGGGGATCACAATTAGTGGAGAAAAGTTTTGAGTCCTTACTAAAAAGATATGGAGTTCACCACAAAGTTGCCTCTCCTTACCACCCTCACACTAGTACTCAAATTGAGGTTTCAAACCGATACATTAAGTCCATCCTAAAAAAATGTCAATTGCACTAGAAAATATTGGGCTTTGAAAATCAATGATGCCTTGTGGGCATAAAGAAATTCCTATAAAACACCCATAGGAACCACTCCCTTCAGATTGATCTATGGCATGTCTTGCCATATACCCATAGAGTTGGAGCACAAGGTTAGCTGGACAATCAAAATTTTAAATTTCGACCTATCTGTAGTAGGAGAAAACCATTTTCTTCAAATGCAGAAGTTAGAAGAGCTCAGAATGACAACCTATGAGAATGTTTGGATATACAAAAATAGAACCTAATTATGTCATTATGGGCACATTAAGCGGAAAGACAATCAAGACGGTGATCAAGTCCAAGTCTACAACTATAGGTTGAGGTGTTTTCTTGAAAAGCTCAAATCTAGATGGTATGGACCCTACCTTGTCAAGTGTGACTACCCACATGGAACCTTTCTCCTTTGGGATAAATAGTAGGGTGTGTTTTTAGTGAATGGAGATAGGCTCAAGTGGTAATTATTGTTGAGGATTTTGTTGCATCTGAAGCATATCAACTCCATATCCATGTGGAGCTAGAATTAAGTTATCTGCCACCTCATCCAATCGTGAGATAGAATCGGCTCCATGAAATACACTTGTCGGACCTTCAACATAAAATTGGGTGCTTGTTGGGAGGAAACCCAACACCTCTTCTTTTCATCTTTGAGTTCCTCTTTTTTCTATAATTCCTAGCTAACCTTGCTTTTTATTTCAAGTTCTTAGTTTATATTTCAAAAAAGAAACAAGTGAAATGATCGGCTTGCCCTTCAAGATAGTCATACAACTTAGCATTTGATTTTAATTTCAGCCAACTGAGCATTTACCTTGTGAAATGGTCAACCCACGGTCTATGAGGCATCTATTTGAATGTCGACTACATTGGGAGATGTATCACCTTTTTCTCTACATGATAAGAAAAATGAGTGGCTCACATGGCCAACTGCTCGATTCATGTGTCTACAAGGATCTATGAAATGACCCATATGGGGAAAGGTGTTCAAACCACAAAAGCCCCCACTAAGACCTAGCCACCATATTCCTCTCATAGTAGCAACTTCTTTTCCTAGAAAGCGGAGCATCCCCGCCTTCTACCATCCACTTGGCATCGCCAACCGTCCACCTCACTAATTAGACGATCGACCCATTGAGCCACCATCTGTCTACTTCATAGAGATAGTATGACATCTTTCTCCTTTCTCTAGTCATCATTTGCCTTCCTCACATCTCCTCTAATCAAACCAACCATCAATGCGCAAGACGGGCATCTCACCCACCCCACTGGCCATTTTTGTAGCAGATCACCCTTGCCAACCCACAGTATTGCCTTCTCCCTCCTCTTTCACCGACAAGTTCCTACTTCACCCGTCAGGTGAAATGACTGACTGGAATGTCCAACTCAGCGTCTAAACTCATCGTCATCAATCCTACTGCACCCTAAACTAAGTGTCTCAAAAAATGGAAATGAGCATCTTAGTAAATACCATTACATCTCCCCAGATGAGTGTTTCATCCTTCCATCCATATCAGAATTTCACAAGAACAATCTCAAGGTGGTCTTTTTAGTTATTTCCATAAGGGAAGGCCCCTACCAAGAAGACAGTCTCCTGAGACCACCTTCATCGCTCCACCTCGAGCCCCAGAATCCACATCCGAGAACATATTGGAGAGTCCTCACCCGAGTAAGGCAAGGAGATACTTCATGACCTCGATGAATAAGAGGAGCTCCTACAAGAGACTAAGGTAGGACAGTCAGCTCAGCATGACCTACACTCCATCACACCTCGGGCACACCACATAGCTCATATTTTTACAGCCCAATTCATCGATGACTACCATTTCAAGAGGTTCCACTATATGTTTGCTATCAGTGTTGCGCTCTCCATATGGACTTGAGGCACCATCAGCATATGGGACGACATGGACAACATCTTATAGTGCAACCATCTTCTTATGTTCCCCTACCACATCCTCTAGGTGTACATTGATCTCACCCTCAAGTTCATGACCATCTTCAGACACTTCCACTGTTAATAGAGAAATTATAGCTGCAAGGTCTAAAATTTTAGAGAAGAATTTGAGATCTCTTCCACATATCTCATGTCCATCATCCTCGACGGTGGATAATCCAATTGGCTCTCTAGTTGCATGGAGCGTCCCCATGACTCTTACCTCAATAGATACAACAAGGAGAAATTCTGGGCATAGATCATCGGACCCCTTCCTAAGCTACCCAATGGTCCCAATGCTTCCATCATCTACAACCCAATCATTATACACTAGTATAGAAATGATATATAACGTCACATTTGATGGCATTGGTTAAACCTAAAAAATGGACGCCATAATACAATGACGTCAGCTAAATATTACAATAGTCACCATTATGTGAATTCCAGTCGATTTAGAAAAGACACAAGTACCGCTTTTACTTTAACATCAATATCTTTTTCAAAAAACTGACGTCAAAAATTACCCATGATATACAATTTTCCAGGGAAAACATTTGCCTTCAAAATTTTCAACATCGTGTCGGTTGTACCTAAACTGATGATACATGTTTTGCACCATGTCCCCGCAAATTTTTTTATCCCTAATTAGTCATTGGTTTTCACTGAAAACCAATGACTAATCACCCTTTATGAGACAAAATGTATCCCCTCATTAGTCGTCAATTTTTGACAAAGAACTGATGACTAGGTGTTTTCACACGCTGTCCCCGTGAAAATATTTCCTCCCCATTTTGCTCCTTCAGCATTGGTTTTTGTTGGGCAACCAACAACTATGGTCCTAACACAAGAAAAAAAAATCTATTTCTGTATGTGAATAGACGTCGGTTGTTCTATCTAGAAACTGATGACTAAAACCCTAACCGAGTGCAACTTTTTTTGTTTAAAATTTCATTTAGTTGTCAGTTTTTCAAGTGTGGCCGAATCCTATTGGTATTAGGCGTCATTTTTTGTAAACAACTGATGACTAAATGTAACTTAATAACACCCACTCAAAACATGTTCTTCCCCTTCTCTGTTTCATCATGATTTCATTAGGGGTTTGTGGTGATTTCGGCGATTCCATTGTCACTCACCGCCATTGATCGCCTTCCTCCACTCATCATTGATCTTCCTCGCCGCCGCCACTACTAAGGAGTTGTTGATCAGTTGTGCTAGTGCCACTCCCTCTCTAGTGAGGGGCTACCGAGCTGCGTCGCCCTCGCCGCTGGTGAGGAGCGTAAGGTGTTGCACCACAGTCGTAAGCTCTAGGAGGATGTCACCACCACAGTGCACCAAAGCTTATTGTGCTTGTTGTCAGAGGTTTTTGTGGTTTTCGGTAGTGTCATTGTTGCTGTTAGACACCACGCCACCACGGCCAGTGTCATTGTTGCTGTTGGACACCACACCTCTGAAGGTTTGGGGTTCTTATACCTAAATCTTATGTTGAGCCAAAATGAAATAAGAAACCAATAGTTTGATTACATGTTAAGCAAAAATTATTTCAATTACTAGTTTATCTTAATTAATTAATATTGTTTGCTTTCTCTCTTTATTAAAAAATCCAAATGGCAGTATGAATCGAATTAAATGATGTTACATAAAGCTAGGATATGAATGATGAAAATATGATCATAGGTATAGGAATGACAACATACATGTATTTAATTTGTTGACATAGAAACCCGTCCAAGATTTACTCATTAGGAGTAAATCTTAGATAGTCCCCAGTTTGGGACTATCCTTGAACCCTTAATCCCACTTAGGATGTAAGCGTATAATGTATATTTGATTTTCATGATGTTTCTACTTCCCCATTTGTTCTCTAAGTACATATATTGGTGAGTATTTGGCCTTGTACATTGGTGTTCTTGGAGAACTGTGGGGAAATGCTGACGAAAGTTTCATAAAACCAAATACACATTATAAACTTACTAGTGAGATTACGTGTTCAAGATTGGGATAGGTGGTACACACATTTATTATAAGACCCTAAACCCTAATCTATTAACCCTAAACCCTAATCATTTAAACCTAAACCCTAGTCTTTAAATCTTTATCCCTAAAACTAAAACAATAAACCCTAATCTAACTGTAAATCCTTAACTTAATATGTAATCCCTATACCCTAATATATACTTGTTTTCTCTTTGCTCATAGAATGGATAGATCGTGGATGTCCATTCCAAATCGCTGCACCCCAGAGTTTATTGTTGGTCTTCATCAGTTTATTAGATTTGCAGAGGAACATTGGAAGCAACCTGGAGATAGGTTCTATTATCCATGTAGGCATTGTGGTAACAACTTGAAAGTCAATATTGGTGACGAAATCAAAAGTCATGTCATGTGTAATGGGATTGTACAAGGCTATACAGATTGGCACTGGCATGGAGAGATTTCGAACCTGAAATCAGTAGATATCGATAGCAGTTCTTGTGTGGAAGAAGAAATTGCCTCCGATGATGTAGATGTGAACGAACTGGTTCCAATAGACATCATTGATGAGATATTGGATAGTTGTGGGGTAGAACACACCTACCACCTCCCATGTTTAGGAAAATTGTGCATGATGCTAAGAGATCGTTATACACACGTTGTACTAAGTTTATGATGCTTAGCGTTGTGTTGAGATTCTATAAGTTGAAGGCTAAAATAGATGGAGTGACAAAAGCTTCACGTCATTGTTGTCTTTGTTGAAACAAATTCTTCCTAAAGGAAACGAACTTCCAATATTAACATACGAGTTAAAGAAATTATTATGCCCAATGGGAATGGGGACTAAGAAGATACACACATTCCCGAATGATTGTATATTATTTCAAAAGGACTGTGTGGATTTGAAAGATTGCCAAATTGTGGGGTGTCAAGGTATAAAATGATGAGTTCGGGGAAGTCCAAAACTAGTTCTCCTACCAAGGTGATGTGGCATCTACCATGAAAACTACGATTTCAACGCTTGTTTACCAATCCAATAGATGCAAAGAATTTAAGGTGGCATGTAGAGGTTAAGAAAAATAATGATGGGATCCTACGACATGCGTTGATTCCCCACAATGGAAGAAGATTGATTTATTATACCCTGAATTTGGTGAAGAAGTTAGGAATCTAAAACTTGGGCTTTGTACTTATGGGATGAATCCATAAGGGACATTGAGTAGCCAACATAGTACTTGGCTTGTTATGCTTGTTATATACAATCTTCCTCCCTGATTGTGTATGAAAAATAAGTATGTTATGTTGTCGTTGTTGATATCGGGCCCTAAACAACCCACAAATGATATCAACATTCATATTGAACCTCTAATTGATGACTTAAAGAAACTCTGGGGTGAAGGTGTGATGACCTATGATGATTCACATACAGAGACATTTCATTTGCATGCTATGTTGTGTTACACAATTAATGACTTTCCAGTATATGGGAATTTGTCTGGATATAGTGTAAAAGGATCTAAAGCATGTCCTATATGTGAAGAGAACACTTATTCAATACGACTAAAACATGGCCACAAGACTGTATATCTTAGTCATGAAAGGTTTCTTCCAAAATTCCATCTGTATCAAAGGTTGTGTAAAGCGTTCAATGGATGGAATGAGGAAAAGAGTGTGCCTAAACTTATACCATGGGAGATTGTTTATGAAAGAGTATAAGACTTTATCAATTAATTTTTTAAGAGATCACAATGTACCATGCCCACACAAAGTGAAAAATCTTTATTCAAGAAGTCAATATTTTGGGATCTTCCTTATTGGAGTTCTTTGGCAGTTAGGCATTGCATCGATGTCATGCATGTTGAGAAAAATGTCTATCATAGCGTAATTAGTACTCTGTTGAATATACCAAGTAAGACTAAAGATGGGATCAAATCCAGAATGGACCTACACAAAATGGGAATAAGCAAAAGATTAACATAAGTAGTTAGTACTGATCGGAGAACATATTTACCTTCTTTTTGTTACACGTTGTCTAGAAAGAAGGAGAAAGCTTTTGGTGAGTGCTTGGTTAATGTTAAGGTACCACAGGGTTACTCTTCCAACATCCGTAGATTGGTATCAACGAAAGATCTGAAGTTGATAGATCTTAAATCTTATTATTGTCACACTCTAATGCAACAAATATTGCCCGTGGCGATTCGAACTATACTGCTGAAGCATGTTAGGTTTGTAATGACTAGACTTTGTTTCTTCTTCAACAGTCTATGCAACAAAATTATTGATCCTAAAAAATATCGATAAGTTGGAAAGAGAAGTGGTTGTTTCCCTATGTCATCTTGAGATGTATTTTCCTCCTTCATTCTTTGATATCATGGTACATCTTGTTGTCCACTTGACTAGAGAAGTGAAAATGTTGGGACCATTTTTTTTGCATTGGATGTATCCTTTTGAACGATACATGAATGCTTTTAAAGGTGATGTTCGAAACCATTATCAGCCTAAAGGGATTATTATTGAGGGTTATGTGGCGAGAGAGATTATGGATTTTTGCAATGACTTTCTGAGTGGTAATGATGCTCCTGCAAATGACAAGAATATTGAAGAGTATTCTGGCAAAGGAATTTTAGAATCACAAAAGAAAGTAATCAGCTATGAGCTGTTGGAACAAGCCCACCTATATATTTTACACAACATCGACGAAGTGAGTGTTTATATCATGAAACATACCAATTTCATCAAGAAACAATATCCTCATGCCAATTCAATGTGGCTTGCTAGAGATCATAACAAATCATTTATTAAGAAGTTTGAAGATAAAGTCGTACATCAACTATCTCAAACACCAAATAATATTGCTAAAAATATCAAATACCTCTCCTTCAAACCAAAAATGAATGTTATGTCTTATGAAGGGTTTGACATAAATGGTTTCTCATATTACACAAAGTGTCAAGATGATAAGAGTGTCATCCAAAATAGTAGGGTCACCCTTCAAGCGTCTTCATTGTTTTTTTCTAGTGCGAAAGATAAGAGTCCACGTGAAGCTAAAATGTCATATTATGGTGTCATTGAAGACACATGGAAGTTTGACAATGTAGATTGCATAATTTTGATCTTTAAGTGTAATTGGGTTGATAACACCAAAGGAGTTATAGTGGATGAATTGGGTTTTACAATAGTGAATTTTGACAAGATTGGCGAGAAGGGTGAACCATTCATATTGGCATCATAGGAGAAACAAGTATTTTATATCCATGATACTACAAATGAAAAATGGTCAGTTGTTCTTCATGGTAAAAGATAGTTCATTGAAGATTCTATAGATGAAGAAGACTACTATGATAAGTATGATGACTCAAGTCCATTCTCAGTTGGGCTGCCAACATCAAATATTGAAGCTAACGATGACTTATATGTGCGTGGAGATCACATCGAAGGAATGTTAATTGATAAAACATCCCAATATTAGAGGCATGTTTTTATTTTTTAAAATGTTTTATTTTTTTGATGTTAGATCGATGTGAACGTCACAATGTTATATTAATTTAAGTTATGTTAAATGTTTGATTTTTTTGTATGAGACTTTTAGATGGCTGGCCATGAGTATGATGATCATGATGATGATTACCATGAGGGTGAGGCTCCGCCTCACAATGTAAGTTTTACAATATATCCTATATCTAGCTATATATATGTCCATTTATAAGTTATAACCTATATGTGTTTTTTGTCAATTTTAGGTTGATGATGTACCCCCTAAAAACCTTGTGTCACTTGATGAGCAACCAAAAAAAATTGAAAAAATCAGGGGCATCACTATGATGAACAAGTTACCACAACAAAGGGGCAATGGACCAAAATTGGTTGTGGATTTTGATCGTGTAAGAAATCTAATTGGGGTTCACCACAACTCATTTGTTTCATATCTTGGGGTTCTTACTCGTAGCTAGCATGGTGTAAATGTAGAATCTTGGCATACACTTCATAAAGGGAAGAAAGATTTAGTATGGAAAGAACTATGTGTGAGATATTATTATTTGCAATTCTATTTTAAAGTTAATTAAAATTCTATTTTTTAGAATACTCTATTAAATATATGCAATTTTGTAGTGTATATTTGAACTAGATGAAAGCCTACATCGTAAAAAGGTGATGCCACATTGTGGGAGGGTCCTAAGGACTATAGGTCAACTCTCAATTGATAATACATACGAGATGCTGATAAGAGGAAAAATCAGCCCTTCGGCAATGGAACTACCTGGACCGGATGAGTGGAAGGCATTTGTTGATAGGAGAAATATTGATGAATTCAAGGTATTAAGAATCACCCCCAATTTAATTAATATATATTCTTATGAATTCGCCTATTCACAATAGACCTTGATTGTTACTAACCAATTCAATGTAATTGCTAATAAGGATATGAATGATGCTCAAAGAGCAAGGCGTGCACTGAATGTGCATGGCCACAGGATGGGTCCAGGTGGCTATCCATCTCTCTGCCAAAAACTACAAACATCTTTCGTTCAGTGGCCTACTACTCCTAATTGTGAGACTGGTGAGTCCTCTACTAGTACTCCCACACCTCTACATCACCATGATGTGTGGATAGCTGGGAGGAAAAACAAAAAGGAGATATAACTAACCCCACAACTGCTGAGGCGACTACAAAAATGGTAAAATTCAACTCTAAGAGAAATTAGTATTGATGATTGTTATGTTTACTTACCAATTTGTATGGATGATGATTAGAGAGAGATTCATGAGTCATGAGTAGAGGAAGCAAGGCTTGTTCATCCATGAGGGCACAAGGGATGAATTGATAATTTCTCTCGGTAACCCAGAGTATCCTGGATGTGTTAGGGTTGCAGGGGCTAGAGTGGGCCTAAGAGCATTCTTTGGGACATCATAATGCAAACATGTAAAAAAAGGGGGAATTCTAAAAGCTGAGGTAACCCTTCTTTTTTTAGAATGTTATTGGAAAGGAAATTCATGAATCGAAAACATTTCTTTTGGCCATGTATAGGTAGATGAGTTAGTTGATAGGAGAGTGAAGGAAGCATTGAGCAAGTGGCACACATCTCAGTCTACCACTCTGATAGTACTTGTGGTGTGCTTCTCTTCCCCTATGATATAGGTGGTTGGGAGTGATCATGTAGAGGTGGTTGGGAGTAATCTTGTAGACCCACCACCTAGCACATCTGTTGTAAGTATTTTAGTGACATAGTAGCTAGTCCTTTCAAGTTGATATGTTTATTTATGTATATAACATACTCTATGTAAATTTATAGGGGTTGAAGCCATTCTGTCTAAAATTGAAAGAATTCATCATTGCAGAGGGCGAGGCTTACCCACACTCTCCAAGGCACACGATTCATGGCACTCCAGTACCCGATGGTGCAGTTCATGTGAGCTCGAGGCTTGTGTTTGCTACTTGGAGGCAGCATCCATTTCCATATGCCCACCCAGATGCTAACATGCTTGATGAAGCAACTGAGTGTTCTTGTGGCCCAAAATGGATACCATCTATTATGATCTTGTATGGTAAATTTACATTACATTAATTTGTATATATGTATATACATTACAATTGATATGAAATTATGTATATAGAACAAAGGGAAGAAACCCACTAAAGCTCATCCTCCTCCACCTCCACCTCTTCCTGAGGTACCTAGTTGGCTTGCAAAGGACCTATATGACTCGATAGGTCATCAATGAAGGGTTATGGCAATATGGATAGGCGAACATCCTGAAATTGTCCTATGATTGTTTCTATTAAGGAGGAGATTGCAGGACAATCATATGATAATAATATATTTATACAAGATATTTTGGAGTTGTTTACTTATGCTTGGCTGAACACTTCTATGAAAGAACTATGGATATGGTAAGATCTTATTTATATATCTATATACCTTTTTTTATATATGGTGATCTATTTCCTTATATATTAATGCATAGATAATATATGTTTTGCATCCACTTATATAGGGTCTGTACAAAATTTTCATTTAACCATGTGGGATTTCTGATTCCATCCTTGATCATTCATGTACATAACGACCCTTCATTAGTTAACTTATACTACTCTATCACTTTTAAATATTTTGGTAAAGCAAAGAAGAGCGTGATAATAACTCCATTCAATGTTCAGTAAGTTCACTTTGCTTATTATTTGGACTTAAGAAAATTACATTTTAGTGTGAGTTTTGAGTTATATATTTTTTAACTTTCTTATCTCTAGTGGTAAGCATTGGGAGTTACTGGTTGTTGTCCCAAAACATTGATTGTTTATTATCTAGACCCTAAGGGGAAGGAATTATACAATTCAGGACACATAATGAAAAGGCTATTATTCACGTGAGAAATTTTTTATTTTTATATCCATTAACATCTATTATTACATTACTATTTAGTAATGAAATTTAATGTGTTACATTAACGTGTCGGGCTTTAGAAGATTTCAAAAAATCTAGAGGATCCATGTGCAAGAAAAAGAAAGTGTTACTCTGGGAGAATGTGAAAGGAATTTCCTGACTCCAATGCATATATTATTTATGTGAACTATGCTTATTTTTATTTATTAACATTTTCTATGTTGAAATTTATAGTGTCTTGTACAATACAACGGCTGGGCATGTAGATACTACATGATGCGGTATATGGCCCTAATTGTCAGATATGCTGCACAAGAAATTGAAAGCATACAATATGTATTATATAGTCTTGATCATCATATATAAGTATAGTCTCAATATATTATATGAAAATATCAAACTTATTAATTATATATATATATCATTTTCTTTTTTGGTGTTTCAAACTAGTGATTTTACTACAAGGGAAAAGTTATTAGATGTACGTAATCCCTACACAATGGAACAATTAGATGACATAAGAGAACAATGGGAAAAAGTCTTTGAAAGGGAGGCAATTTTTTATTATAATTGGTGATGATAAAGAATGACATTTCTAAACTTTCATGTCATAATTATTTCAGTATTTGATGACATTTTGAAACTTTGAAAGGCAAGCTTATACATGTGTGAATGACTTTTTTTTAATTGTCTTGTTGAAATTTGATCAATATACATGTGTATGAATGTGAAGATAAATGAATGAATGTGCTTCTACATGTGTGTGAATGTGAAAAGAAATGAATGACTGGTACTGTAGGTTGCTATATGTGTGTCAATGTGAAAATGGAGGAATGAATGGAACTATAAGGCCTAGTTTGGCTGACAACTTCTCAAATATTGGTATTCCGGTAGATGACGTTAGTATCATTAAGGCACAACAAGGGGTGAGCAGTACGCGGCTTGCACATTTTGTGATATGTCCGTGAGGAAGAATAACAAAACCAGGCGGGAAAATGAGGCAGAAACCGGAAAGGTTGTTGGTATTCTTAGTACCTCCGATATCGGCGAGACTGGAGAAGCACGTCCTTTCTGTTACAAGAATTACGGAGCAGCGATTATAAATACCACGTATAACGTAACCAGCTATCTGTTACCATATTAAATATCTGGATTTAATAAATCAGCGGCCAAACTAGGCCTAAGTTTCTACATGTGTGTGAATCATATGAATGAATTAATTGTGCTTATACATGTGTATGAAACATATGATGTATATATAATATTGATCATCTTGTTATTGTAGGTTTGTGACCTGTTGTTAACTAAAATCAAAGGATATTGTAAACCTATAGTTTAGAACTGAACTGCAGGTTATGCATCCTATTGACTAGTTGGAAAGTAGGTCTACATGTTGATAATTAAAAAAACAATACATAGTCGTCGGTTATTTAAAAAAAACCATCACTAAATGTCAATGATGTCGGTTAAATATAGGAAAATGACAAGTATGATCTAACCTAGGCCAATTTTTTTGTTCGAGTGTGGAGATAAGAATCAGTTTCCTACAAAAACATCAATGACAATACCCAATTTTTTTTTCAAGATATGGAGATAGGCGTCGCTTTTCTAAAACATAACCGACAAATATGGTCCTACTTGTGTCATTTCTTTTTTTGGTTGCAATCGGGGCCGACTCTATGTCATCAGTTTTAGAACTGACATTGTATGGTTCTACCTTTAGTGTCACCCACTTGGGTGTCACTTGGAAACAAACGTAAAAAGTTCATTTTAACCAACATTAAAGGTGGTATATGTGCTAGTGATATATGTTCTCTGTATTGTATCCTACACAATCTTCAGTAGGGGAGGCACACAAGGCACTGTCACTAACCCAGATCTATATGTTCTATGGTGCCTTATCAATGGTGATCCGTTCAACTGGGGCAATGTCGTCCTCGATCACATCAGTACTCATCCATCCACACCACCACTTTTTCTTTCTGCCTCGGCCATATAGTGACTGCCTTAGCCATCTTCCTAGGCTATACTCACATTTCTTTCCCACTCTTTCCCACTCTTGATGTGCAAAAGCCACCTTATTGACCTTTTGTATCTAAAAAAGGATAAAGTTCATCCTCTATAGTGTGGATGATGTCTACTACTTCATGTTCAAAGATTCTCATGTCTCCCTCGAGCTCCCTGGCATGCCAAATTTTCTACAACAAATATGCTCTTTGATATGACTGACCTACTGACTCACATCCAATGGTTCTATCTGGAGCACCCAGATCGAGCTGACGTCTCTGAGCCTGTAGCCGACAAGAGGTGTGTCTCCATGGAGGCAAATGGTGATGTGAACGGACATCTTCCTCCACCTTCTCACCACTACACCAGGAGGTTCACTAGAAATGAGGTTGGCCCTGACAAGCCTTATGGTTTCTATGAGATCAAGCATGAGTTGGACTAGATTCAATAGGAGAAGCAGCATCAAGGGCATTAGTTGAACCATCTTTACTTGGTGTAATGTTCTCATGAGTCCTAGTATGTGGATTGTGACTGCTATGCTTCTAATAGACCTTCTTGTGAGGAGTATGGAGTCCATCAGGCTAACCCTGACCCCAACTCTCCATATTATGGGGACTACTACTACAACCCCTCCTCCACTTCTGATCATCCACTATTTCATTATCCTCCGCATCAATTACAATATTCCATCCATCTCAAAATTGGGATTTGTTCAGGACTAGCAAAATTCTAAGTTTGGGTTGGAGGTGGGTGGTACATAGCAATTCCACCCCCTATCTTCCCATTCAGCATTATCTTTTCATCATTTTATTTTTCATATAGTTGCTTCCTAAATGTAGTTTGCTTTCTAAAATTATTTTCCTTTTTAAATTTTGAAAATTTTGCCTTTATCTAGTCAGACAAAATGAATAAATTTTGTATAATTGTACCCTTAAATTCTAATAAGTCTTCCTTGCAAAATTGTATACAAATTGCCATGATTAGAAAATGACATGCCACCCAGAGCCAAAAAAATTGCATTACTCCTTGAAAATGTTGGCAAAACTTATTTCATTGGTCAGAATCAAACTCAAATTTTTCCTATTTTAATTCTGTAGATTAGCATGCCATATCTCTTATATGATGTAGTGACAGGAACAGCCAACTGATGAGATGACACTCCTTAGAAAAAAAAGTGTAAGTTTGAAAGCACAAGAACAAGTTCCCTCCACCATCTTCTTTTCAAAAATAAAAATAAAAATCACCTCATGTCAAACCCCAATTCATGGGTGGCATGTGTTCCCCCATATCCACTCTTCCATACCCCTCATAAATCTAATATGGGTGTACCATCAAATGATTCAAAAGAGAAGACTGAAAAAATGCTAACTGCAGTTCATGAATTAAAAGATCCCAAGTTGATTAGAGGAGGGATCATCTTCTTCCAAACCTTATCCACCCTATTCTTGTGTAATACTTACAACAAAAGTGAGAGTGTCAAACCAAAGTAAGATGAAATTTGTTTCTTGCAGAATCTTGATATAGAAACAAGTCATGAAACATGTTTTAATAGGGAATGTGGAATTTTGTGTGTTGTGGTTCTAGGATATTGGGTCGCTTGGCCAAGAAAGGAGGTAAGGAACAAAGTAATGCTATGAGGGTGATGATAGACATGTTGCTAGTACAAATTGGAATTATTTGTGGTTCTATTTGCTTGAGGACAAGAAAAAATTCAAGTATGGGGTATTTTGATGAATGTATATTCATATCTTTTCAAATGCATTCTTCATTGACTTTTCAAAAGAATTTATTTCCCTTTTTGCTAATTTTCTATAAATAATTACAAATTGTCGCTTCTTAACCAATAAAGCAAATTCTTTCCTTTTTCATCCAAAATTTACAAATTTCATCTTCAATGCAAATTCTCGACCATTTCACCATTTGAACTAATCGGTTCATGTTGTGAACCAGTCATTTCATTCATGTATATGAACCAATTAGTTAAAATGCCTGGTTCACAACATGAACCGATTAGTTCAAATGCTGAAATGGTCGCCAATTTGCATTGAAGATGAAATCTGTAAATTTTGGATGAAAAAGGAAAGAATTTGCTTTATTGGTTAAGAAGTGACAATTTGCAATTATTTCTAGAAAATTAGCAAAAAGGGAAATAAATTCTTTTGAAAAGGCTATGAAGAATGCATTTTAAAAGAGATGAATATACATTCATCAAAATACCCCATACTTCAGGCAATGATATATAAACGCCAAGACTAATGGGTTTACATGGAGTTTGACTTTTGTAAATGCATTTGAGGATGTTTTTGCATACCTTCTTCTAACTTGTTTTATATTATAGATTTCATTGATCTAATTTCTCATACGACATGGTAGTCAATCCAAATACCTCAATATCTTTTATTATCAATTCATTCTCACTTCTCAGTCGCTTATTTCCTCAATCACTCTTCTCTTTACTTGCAATTTAATTCTTCCCATAGATAATCTCTCATTTATTATTCTTAGCATAACTCTCTATTACTTGTTCTTAGCATAACTTTTTTAATTATATGTTCTTAGTGTAACATTTATTTACTTGCCTCTAGTGTAATCTTTCATTACTTGTTCTAGTGTATTCAACCATCAACCAACAGATCATTACTTTCTTGCTCCAATAATTGTTCAAAATGATCTAGTTCTTAATTACAATCTTAATCATGTTGTCCCGTGGGATCGACCCTCTCTATACTAATAAATTATCCTTAACCAATTGTTTTGTTGTTAACATGAGGTTAAACTCTAGGACCAAAACCCCTAGTGAATTGATGTGTCGAACGATGCACATCATCTCTCTGTCTCTCTCTTCCCATCATTCATCCCAATTGTCTGAGATGTCTCTTCGTCATGGGAGATCCTAAGGCAATTGGGATCCCACAAACTAAAAATAAGATCTTCAGGATGATTAAAAGAAAGTCATGATGATCTCCAACCCTAAAGATCAACAAACTAAAAATCATTTTGTATACTTATTTTGTCAAAAATAAATCATTAATTAAACCTCAACCATCGGTTTACCAAATATGAGATTTAGGAAAACACAATGTCATTTTCATGGGCGATGGAGGGTACCTCACACCTTCTCCCCTTGTAATAGGACTACCATACTTCATCTTCTAACACACTTTCCACTTTTCATCCATCGTTGGGTGGTGTAAATTTTGATCTTCTCTCACATTTTCCTACCAATTTATATGCTTATCTACATTTTTTTATGTATAAAATGAGGTGGCTACTTTGAGCTATATTCTCTTTTATTATTTTTATGAGTTTTATTTAATTTAAAAATTAGCCACTTATAGGATTTTTCCTCTTAGGTAAAACAAAATGCATGTTACAACCTAAAATATATTTAGTGAAAGACAAAGAACACAAGTTTTTAATGTTTTGGAGAAGTCCATATTGGTTTAAATAAGAACTTATAGTGGTAGAAAGAGTTTGATTTTATATGCATGAACAAACACATCACATGATAAATTAAAATTACTATATGTTTCATAAGATTATTGTGTTACCATTTTATATTCCATTAATTTATGTTGATAACATACTACATGTGAAAAACAATGCTAAGTGGGTTGCAAGGCTGAAGAAGGAAAGACTTTTTGATATAAAGTGATTTGCATGACAAAAGAATAAAGAAATTTCAATTAACTCATTATAATATGTTGAGTACATACTTGACATATTCAAAGAATAGAGTAAAAACAATTATACTTTGTTAGCAAGTTATATAGGCTAAGGAAAAACCAATGTCCTTATCCTAATCATGACAAGCAAGATATAGATCATGCATCCAACTCATCTGTAAGAGTAAGTCATATGTATGTTATGGTTTATACTCAACATGATACTAGTCATGCAAATGGCATGAATAGCATATTCATGTATAACATGCAAAAGGAGAACTAACAAGATGTGAACTAAGTACTTAGATATCCAAAGGGTTCATCCAATGCTTGTTATTCCTAGGTTCCTTACCACTAGGTTTGGAATGTTATATAGTTACAGATTTGACAATCGATCTTGATTACATAAAGCCTTCCTCTATTCCTATTCAGTTTATCATAGGGATCCACTAGGGGATAGTCAAACTTGTAAAAATTGTACTAACTTACCTATTCCATGGGTATAATATATTCCATACAATGAGCCTAAAAAGTAACAACTTGGTGCAATATTTCTTAAAATCGAGTTTAAACATTAAAAAATTCATTTTTTGTCATACTTGAAGCGCCATGGACATGGAAAGTAATGTACCTTATCAGTAATAGGCAACGCATATTGAATTTGAATACCATTGTTAAAGTGAAGTTGTCACTAAGCGACAATTGAAATTGAAAAAAATTCAGGTTTGGTTACATCTATCTTCAATGACTGTTACAATGGTAAATATTATTAAATTGAGATGCCTCATAAGTTATTACAAGGCTTGTATAAATAGGATTTTAGACATGGTAGAACTTCTGCACATAGCAATATGGGACAAATACGTGTAACTAATACATACTCTAATACTCCCTCTCAAGTTGAAGAATGGGTAAAGCACATGTACAACTTGAAAAGAAAGACACAAACATGACATAAAAACTTGAATTATAAAAAAAAGATATACTCAGCCCCTACAAAGATCACTCCCCTTTAAGCACATAACAGCGGAGCAACTAGCATGCGAAAGAATGAGAAATCTTGACGTCGATGTTAGAGAGAAGTTGTTGCTCAGGAAACTTGCTATTAGCACTAAAGAGAGCATGTTGTTGGTTTCAATTTTCTTTGAAGTTGGAGCTCTCACAAAAACAAGAAAGAAGAAAGAGAAGGATGATTGTCCAAGACACTATTAAAGGGTGGATGAAAAGTGATTGCACTACTAAAGAGCAGAGAGGTTGTGTGTGGAGACATTGGAATGCTATCAATGCATTATCAAAGGAGGATTGATTGCTCCTAACTCCATAGCATGAAGTGGAAGAAGACGTAGCTAGAGAGAAGAGATGGAGAGGCAGTAGATGCAAATGTGGTTGATGTGCAACAAGATGACACGATTGGGGCAACCAAAGTTGGAGTTGCCACATCCATAACTAGACCTTCTTGTTGGAGGATCTTGTGGGCACTGAGGATGAGTATGATTGAGAAGGGGAACGTGGAAGAGTCTATCCTTCTTGGAAGTTGTTGAGTTGGTGTTTTTTTACTACTATTTGAAAAGTAACAACATGATAAAAGTCATCACCAACTTGTGTTCTATGGTTTCATGAGCATATAGTGGCATGGTATGAACCAAGATAGGAGCACAAAAAGTCCCGCGGGTGGCATACCAAGAGAGGAGTCAAAGCCCACTGGCTAGGAATGACTTCACTTTTTTCTCTCTTATAAGATTTGGGCTCTGATACCATATAATAATGGTAAATATGATTGTATTGAGATGCCTCATAAGTGATTACAAGGCTTGTATAAATAAGAGTCTAGACATGATAGAACTCCTACACTCAGCAATATGGGACTAAACACATATAACCAATACATACTCTAATCATGATGATGAAGGACGTTCCTTAAAAAAGGAGTAAGTTAAAGGAAAGGTAGTGTGCTTCTTTGAAACCTATTCCTATTGGTACTTATATTCTTGTTATGTCCCTAATACTCTTTGTAACTATCCAAGAAGTCTTACCTTGTGACATACTACTATTTGGGTAATCTTTGTACCTTTTCTTTAGATTGTGATTCTTTCACATTTATGTACCAAATATGATAAAAATAATACTATATCACCATTTAGTGTAATGATAAATTTCATCATGTTAGAATAGTCTCACATTGTTGAATTCATGGGTGATCTTGGGACTTATAAGGTGTGTGGTCCCTTCACTCATTGCTAATTTCTTTTACGTTGAATATCACACATTCTAATCTAGTATCAGGGAGGACCTTACGAGACAAGTGTGAGGACACACCCTACCTAGAATAACAAGTGCAAGTATAAAAAAATGATTCTATTTCTCCAATTACTCAGTTTAAAAACTTTGATTTCAGCTCCTAAAAATGTGTCCAATTATGATGGTACAACGATTATTGTTGTGGCCACTGTTATCGTGGGCATTGTGCCCGTGTCGAATGGTGTGATGGAGAAAAAACAACCTCTTGCAATCACAACTTTTGACATGTAACTTTCCTTACAACACTCCATCTTATTATGTTTTATCAGTTTGTATATAGCCGCTTATGGGTTTGTCTTTTATTTATTTATTGATGTTCTAATTTGTCATTACTCAACCCGAACTTCATGTATGCAGAAACTGTGAAAATGGCTCACGAACATTAGACTTTATATAGGAAGGTGAAAGTTATCAAATATCACCCTTATAATTGATATTTACTATAAATAGATGACTTGTGTATAACTACAAACATTGGGGTGGTACCATTAGCAGAGGACATATGATGTCGTAGTACCAAAATCAGGTCTTCCGAACTTTTCTCTCACGACAATCAATGACATGGTACAAGAGGTTCTTCTATTCTTTTTGTGACACAGTAATGTTAATGGAATTAGTTAGAAGCATGAATTCATTGTCAAAAGAAACCACAAGTCTATGAGTGTATTTTACCCAAAAAAAAATGGTAAACACATATTTTGCTCCATGTTGTATTATAGTCAAAATCTACTCATTTTACATGTTCATCTTTGTCAGTGTATTATATTTAATTTACATTGTGTTATATTTGAACTTATAAATAATTAGTTGAACCATTAATTTGTGCAGTGTCCTCCCTTGGAGAATTTTCTGACTTCGCCACTGCACAAAAGTGACTGCACTTCATGGGATGTCATAATAGTCCCACCTCGCTGAACTTAGGAGTGGTCCTAAGGTTTATGTGTGGTCTTTTTATTCATTGTCAATTGATTTTATTGTTGAATACCACACATTCTCATACACCATAACTTTGCCTCATGATTTTTTTACCTCATACCCGACGATTGGTTTTTATAAGAATATGATGTTCTTTATTTTTTGATTGCATGTTTATATCCACCACCCATTTTGTTTTCTCACATTGCCAGAAATCTACTCATGAAGATAGTCACGGTGCATACGGTTTCTAGGCGTCTAGCATAAAACTGTCCAGTATTAATTTATAGGTGTTTTCAGAGTTACTGGTTTTCTTGAAATCCTAGAACTTGGACAAACTTCTTTTACCATTTTGCAACTTAAATGACCTCCTACTAACGTGTTGGTCGGTTGGTGGTGTTGAAGTTTCTAGTCCTTAGGTTACTATTACTGATCAAAATTTTGTCGTTGGTATTTATTTGGAGTAGCGCTACAAGCACCCGTCCTCACTACCGGGCTCTCACCCGATTCTTGAGAATAGTTGATTGCTGATGTAGCAGAGAAAGTAGAAAAAATAGAAACAAAGAGAGAGAAACATATTTTATGTATAACTTTTGATCTACAATGTATTTTTGAACGAAATAAAAAACAGTAGATTCATTAAAAAAATGCTTTCTAATAAGACCAATATTGACATATTTTGGAGAAAAAAATAATATGAGAGAAGTATAAAAATAGATGAGAGAAGTATCAAAAGTACAAAACTTCAAAATAAGAGTATCGTACAACAAAATACTAGTATTTATGTATTTTAGGACACATTATGTATATGGTTACGTATATTATTCACATTTTGGGATACTTTTTGATATTGAGATGTACTACTTCCATTTTGGAGGTAATGTACGTAAGTTTACTTGCTGAAGTACCGTACCTCATGACACATGTAGTATACCCCAACACAGAATATTGTATATATTGAGATATATTACTTCTAGACTAGTTATATAATTATGCTTGATTTTGTAATTTGTTAGGTAATGTACTTATACTTGAGTAAATGAGTTGAAATTAACAAGTGGGTATAGTACTTGTGGTTGCATTTTATAGCTCATTCTTGATCTAATATGCATTGTAGTTTTGAGATCATTAACAAGTGGGTACTCAACTTATGTCTGTATTTTGTAAAAAAACAATTGTCCATATGATAAATGTTGCTATGGCAATTCGTAGGTACTGTACTTATGCTTCTAGACTAGTTATACAATTATACTTGATTTATAATTTGTTAGGTACTATACTTATGCATCAGTAATTGAGTTGAAATTAACAAGTGGGTACAATACTTATAGTTGCATTTTATAGGTGATTCTTGATCTGATGTGCATTGTACTTTTGAAGTCATTAACAAGTGGGTACTCAACTTATGTCTGTATTTTGTAAAAGAAATTGTCCAGATGTCTAATGTTGCAATGTGATTCTGTAGGTATTGTACTTATACTTCTACATCAGTTATACGATAATACTTGGTTTTATAATTTGGTAGGTATCGTACTTATACTTGAGTATTAACAAGTGGATACAGTACTTATATATAGATCCATAAGTACAATACTCATGAGTAATGTTGATCCTCCTTCATTCAAAAGTACAGTACTCATGAGTATTGTACGTCTGTACCCAGAACATGTGTATGGTATCTTAATATATGGTACTATGTTTCTCATGTATTATCATTATTTCAAAATATGTCAACACTAGTCTTGTTGGAAAGTATTTTCTACAAGGATTCTAATGCAATTTATTTCATCGAAAAATACACTCCGGATTTAAAGTTATGGCTAAAAATATTTTCTCTCTCTCTTCTACTTCCCTCATCTATTGTTGCTTTAATTATTGCTGACAGCTATTCCTATGAACTGGGTGGGTGAGCGGGTAGTAAGGTGACTATGTGTAGAATTTTTATTTATTTGTGTGTTGTGGTTCTAGGATATTGGGTCGCTTTGCCAAGAAAGAAGGTAAGGAACAAAGTAATGTCGTGGGGATGATGATAGACATGTTGCTAGTACAAATTGGAATTATTTGTGGTTCTATTTTCTTGAGGATAAGAAAAAATTCAAGTATGGGTTATTTTGATGAATGTATATTCATCTCTTTTCAAATGCATTCTTCATAGCCTTTTCAAAAGAATTTATTTCCCTTTTTGCTAATTTTCTAGAAATAATTGCAAATTGTCACTTCTTAACCAATAAAGCAAATTCTTTCCTTTTTCATCCAAAATTTACAGATTTCATCTTCAATGCAAATTCACGACCATTTCAGCATTTGAACTAATCGGTTCATGTTTTGAACCAGTCATTTCATTCATGTATATGAACCGATTAGTTCAAATGCCTGGTTCACAACATGAACTGATTAGTTCAAATGCTGAAATGGTCGCCAATATGCATTGAAGATGAAATCTGTAAATTTTGGATGAAAAAGGAAAGAATTTGCTTTATTGGTTAAGAAGTGACAATTTGCAATTATTTCTAAAAAATTAGCAAAAAGGGAAATAAATTCTTTTGAAAAGGCTATGAAGAATGCATTTGAAAAGAGATGAATATACATTCATCAAAATACCCCATACTTCAGGCAAGGATATATAAACGCCAAGACTAATGGGTTTACATGGAGTTTGACTTTTGTAAATGCATTTGAGGATGTTTTTGCATACCTTCTTCTAACTTGTTTTATCTTATAGATTTCATTGATCTTGTTTCTCATACAACATGGTAGTAAAACCAAATACCCCAATATCTTTTATTATCAATTCATTCTCACTTCTCAGTCGCTTGTTTCCTCAATCCCTCTTCTCTTTACTTGCAATTTAATTCTTCCCATAGGTAATCTCTCCTTTATTGTTCTTAGCATAACATTTTTCGTTATATTTTCTTAGTGTAACATTTATTTACTTGCCTCTAGTGTAATCTTTCATTACTTGTTCTAGTGTATTCAACCATCAACCAACAGATCATTACTTTCTTGCTCCAATAATTGTTCAAAATGATCTAGTTCTTAATTACAATATTAATCATGTTGTCCTGTGGGATCGACCTTCTCTATACTAATCAATTAACCTTAACCAATTGTTTTGTTGTTAACATGAGGTTAAACTCTAGGACCAAAACCCCTAGTGAATTGGTGTGTTGAACGACGCACATCATCTCTTTGTCTCTCTCTTCCCATCGTTCATCCCATTTGTCTGAGATGGCTCTTCGTCGTGGGAGATCCTAAGGCAATTGGGATCCCACAAACTAAAACTAAGATCTTCAGGATGATGAAAAGAAAGTCATGATGATCTCCAACCCTAAAGATCAACAAATTAAAAATCCTTTTGTATACTTATTTTGTCAAAAAAATTTCATTAATTAAACCTCTACCATCACTTTACCAAATATGAGATTTAGGAAAACACAATGTCATTTTCATGGGCAATGGAGGGTACTCACACCTTCTCCCCTTGTAATAGGACTACCATACTTCATATTCTAACACACTTTCCACTTTTCATCCATCGTTGGGTGGTGTAAAATTTGATCTTCTCTCACATTTTCCTACCAATTTATATGCTTATCTACATTTTTTCTCTTTATGTATAAAATGAGGTGGCTACTTTGAGCTATATTCTCTTTTATTGTTTTTATGAGTTTTATGTAATGGTCAAATTAGCCACTTGTAGGATTTTTCCTCTTAGGTAAAACAATATGCATGCTACAACCTAAAATATATTTAGTGAAAGATAAAGAACACAAGTTTTTAATGTTTTGGAGAAGTCCATATTGGTTTAAATAAGAACTTATAGTGGTAGAAAGAGTTTGATTTTATATGCATGAACAAACACATCACATGATAAATTAAAATTATTATATGTTTCATAAGATTTTTGTGTTACCATTTTATATTCCATTAATTTATGTTGATAACATACTACATGTGAAAAACAATGCTAAGTGGGTTGCAAGGCTGAAGAAGGAAAGCCTTTTTGATATAAGTGATTTGCATAATAAAAGAATAAAGAAATTTCAATTAACTCATTATAATATGTTGAGTACATACTTGACATATTCAAATAATAGACTAAAAACAATTATACTTTGTTAGCAAGTTATATAGGCTAAGAAGAAACCAATGTCCTTACCCTAATCATGACAAGCAAGATATAGATCATGCATCCTACTCATCTGCAAGAGTAAGTCATATGTATGTTATGGTTTATACTCAACATGATACTAGTCATGCAAATGGCGTGAATAGCATATTCATGTATAACATGCAAAAGGAGAACAGACAAGATGTGAACTAAGTACTTAGATATCCAAAAGGTTCATCCAATGCTTGTTATTCCTAGGTTCCTTACCACTAGGTTTGGAATGTTATATACTTACAGATTTGACAATCGATCTTGATTACATAAAACCTTCCTCTACGCCTATTCACTTTATCATAGGGATCCACTAGGGGATAGTCAAACCTGTAAAAATTGTACTAACTTACCTATTTCGTGGGTATAATATATTCCAGACAATGAGCCTAAAAAGTAACAACTTGATGCAATATTTCTTTGAATCGGGTTTCAAACATAAAAAATTCATTTTTTGTCATAGTTGAAGCGCCATGAACATGGGAAGTAATGTACCTTATCAGTAATAGGCAAAGCATATTGAATTTGAATACCATTGTTAAAGTGAAGTTGTCACTAAGCGTCAATTGAAATTGAAGAAAATTCAGATCTGGTTACATCTATCTTCAATGACTGTTCGAATGGTAAATATTATAAAATTGAGATGCCTCATAAGTTATTACAAGGCTTGTATAAATAGGATTCTAGACATGGTAGAACTTTTGCACTCAGCAATACGGGACAAATATGTGTAACTACTACATACTCTAATACTCCCTCTCAAATTGGAGAATGGGTAAAGCACATGTGCAACTTGAAAAGAAAGACACAAACATGACATACAAACTTGAATTATAAAAAAAAGATATGCTCAGCCCCTACAAAGATCACTCCCCTTTAAGCACATAACAGCAGAGCAACTAACATGTGAAAGAATGAGAAATCTTGATGTCGATGTTAGAGAGAAGTTGTTGTTAAGTAAACTTGCTATTAGCACTAAAGAGAGCATGTTGTTGGTGCCAATTTTCTTTGAAGCTGGAGCTCTCACAAAAACAAGAAAGAAGAAAGAGAAGGATGATTGTCCAAGACTCACTATTAAAGGGTGGATGAAAAGTGATTGCACTGCTAAAGGGCAGAGAGGTTGTGTGTGGAGACATTGGAATGCTATCAATGCATTATCGAAGGAGGATTGATCGCTCCTAACTCCATAGCATGAAGTGGAAGAAGACGTAGCTAGAGAGAAGAGATGGAGAGGCAGTAGATGCAAATGTGGTTGATGTGCAACAAGATGACACGATTGGGGCAACCAAAGTTGGAGTTGCCACATCCATAACTAGACCTTTTTGTTGGAGGATCTTGTGGGCACCGAGGATGCGTATGATTGAGAAGGGGAACGTGGCAAAGTCTATCCTTCTTGGAAGTTGTTGAGTTGGTGTTTTTTTACTACTAATTGAAAAGTAACAACATGCTAAAAGTCATCACCAACTTGTGTTCTATGGTTTCATGAGCATATAGTGGCATGGTATGAACCAAGATAGGAGCACAAAAAGTCCCGTAGGTGGCATACCAAGAGAGGAGTCAAAGCCCACTTGCTAGGAATGACTTCACTTTTTTCTCTCTTATAAGATTTGGGCTCTGATACAATATAATAATGGTAAATATGATTGTATTGAGATGCCTCATAAGTGATTACAAGGCTTGTATAAATAGGAGTCTAGACATGATAGAACTCCTACACTCAGCAATATGGGACTAAACACATATAACCAATACATACTCTAATCATTATGATGAAGGACGCTCCTTAAAAAAGGAGTAAGTGAAAGGAAATGCAGTATGCTTCTTTGAAACCTATTCCTATTGGTACTTATATTCTTGTTATGTCCGTGATACTCTTTGTAACTATCCAAGAAGTCTTACCTTGTGACATACTACTATTTGGGTAATCTTTGTACCTTTTCTTTAGATTGTGATTCTTTCACATTTATGTACAAAATATGATAAAAAATAATACTATATCACCATTTATTGTAATGATGAATTTCATCATGTTAGAATAGTCTCACACTGTTGAATTCATGGGTGGTCCTGGAACTTATAAGGTGTGTGGTCCCTTCACTCATTACTAATTTGTTTTACATTGAATATCACACATTCTAATCTGGTATCAGGGAGGACCTTACGAGACAAGTGTGAGGACACACCCTACTTAAAATAACAAGTGCAAGTACAAAAAAAATGATTCTATTTCTCCAATTACTCAATTTAGAAACTTTGATTTCAGCTCCTAAAAATGTGTCCAATTATGATGGTACTGCGATTATTGTTGTGGCCACTGTTATCGTGGGCATTGTGCCCGTGTCGAATGGTGTGATGGAGAAAAAACAACCTCTTGCAATCACAACTTTTGACATGTAACTTTTCTCACGACACTCCATCTTATTATGTTTTATCCGTTTGTATATAGCAGCTTATGGGTTTGTCTTTTATTTATTTATTGATGTTCTAATTTGTCATTACTCACCCCGAACTTCATGTATGCAGAAATTGTGAAAATGGCTCAAGAACATTAGACTTTATATAGGAAGGTGAAAGTTATCAAATATCAACCTTATAATTGATATTTACTATAAATAGATGACTTGTGTATAACTACAAACATTGGGGTGGTACCATTAGCAGAGGACATATGATGTCGTAGTACCAAAATCAGGTCTTCCGAACTTTTCTCTCACGACAATCAATGACATGGTACAAGAGGTTCTTCTATTCTTTTTGTGATACATTAATGTTAATGGAATTAGTTAGAAGCATGAATTCGGTGTCGAAAGAAACCACAAGTCTATGAGGGTATTTTACCCCCAAAACAAACCGGTAAACACATATTTTGCTCCATGTTGTATTATAGTCAAAATCTACTCATTTTACATGTTCATCTTTGTCAGTGTATTATATTTAATTTACATTGTGTTATATTTGAACATATAAATAATTAGTTGAACCATTAATTTGTGCAGTGTCCTCCCTTGGTAAAATTTCTGACTTCGGCACTGCACAAAAGTGACTGCACTTCAGGGGATGTCAGAATAGTCCCACCCCGCTGAACTTAGGAGTGGTCCTAAGGTTTATGTGTGGTCTCTTTATTCATTGTCAATTGATTTTATGGTTGAATACCACAGATTCTCATACACCATAAGTTTGCCTCATTATTTTTTTACGTCATACCTGACGATTGATTTTTATAAGAATACGATGTTCTTTATTTTGTGATTGCATGTTTATATCCACCACCCATTTTGTTTTCTCACATTGCCAGAAATCTACTCATGAAGATAGTCACGGTGCATACGGTTTCTAGACGTCTAGCATAAGCTCGTCCGATATAAATTTATAGGTGTTTCTGGAGTTACTGGTTTTCTTGAAATCCTAGAATTTGGATAGACTTATTTTACCATTTTGCAACTTAAATGACCTCCTAATAACGTGTTGGCCTGTTGGTGGTGTCGAAGTTTCTAGTCCTTAGGTTACTATTAATGATCAAAATTTTGTCGTTGGTATTTATTTGGAGTAGCACTACAAGCACCCGTCCTCACTCCCAGACTCTCACTTGATTCTTGAGAGTTGTTGATTGCTGATGTGGCAGAGAAAGCAGAAAAAATGGAAACAAAGAGAGAAAAATGTATTTTATGTATAACTTTTGATCTACAATGTATTTTTGAATAAAATAAAAATTAATAGATTCATCACAAAAAATACTTTCTAACAAGACCAATATTGACATATTTTGGAGAAAAAAATTAATATGAGAGAAGTATAAAAAATAGATGAGAGAAGTATCAAAAGTACAAAACTTCAAAATAAGGGTATCATACAACAAAATACTAGTATTTATGTATTTTAGGATACATTACGTATATTGTTACATATATTATTCACATTTTGGGATACTTTTAGATATTGAGATGTACTACTTCTATTTTGGAGGTACTGTACAGAAGTTTACTTGCTGACGTACCGTACCTCATGACACATGTATTGTACCCCAAAATAGAATATTGTATATATTGAGATATATTACTTCTAGACTAGTTATACAATTATGCTTGATTTTGTAATTTGTTAGGTATTGTATTTATACTTGAGTAAATGAGTTGAAATTAACAAGTGAGTATAGTACTTTTGGTTGCATTTTATAGATGATTCTTGATCTGATGTGCATTGTACTTTTGAGATCATTAACAAGTGGGTACTCAACTTATGTCTAGATTTTGTAAAAAAAAATTGTCCAGATGATAAATGTTGACATGGCAATTTGTAGGTATTGTACTTATACTTCTAGACCAGTTATACAATTATACTTGATTTATAATTTGTTAGGTATTGTATTTATTCGTCAGTAATTGATTTGAAATTAATAAGTGGGTACAATACTTATGGTTGCATTTTATAGGTGATTCTTGATCTGATGTGCGTTGTACTTTTGAGGTCATTAACAAGTGGGTACTCAACTTATGTCTGCATTTTGTAAAAGAAATTGTCCAGATGACTAATGTTGCTATACTTCTACATCAATTATACGATTATGCTTGGTTTTGTAATTTGGTAGGTATTGTAGTTATGCTTGAGTATTAACAAGTGGATACAGTACTTATGGATCCATAAGTACAATACTCACGAATAATGTTGATCCTTTTTCATTCAAAAGTACAGTACTCACGAGTATTGTAGAACATGTGTATGATATCCTAATATATAGTACTATGTTTCTCGTGTATTATCATTATTTCAAAATATGTCAACACTAGTATCGTTGGAAAGTATTTTTTACAAGGATTATAATACAATTTATTTCATCAAAAAATACACTCCGGATTTAAAATTATGGACAAAAACATTTTCTCTCTCTTCTACTTCTCTCATCTTTTATTGTTTTAATTGTTGCTGACACTTATTCCTAAGAACTGGGTGGGTGAACGGGTAGTAAGGTAACTATGTTTAGAATTTTTTTTTATTTGTGGGGCTTGACCTATTTGGCTCGACATACATACAGTGCTCGGCTTTAAATAGTGAGGGACATGTGTCTCCCACTCTTTTGGCATGCATTACAGAATAAGAATCCGTGGGGACATCAAGATGATTGTTGGGCGGTGTTTGTGAACGCTGCCATTGTCGGTTTGGTCGTCGTCAAATACCTCTTGGTCGTAGTAATTTGTCTAGCTCCGTACGTCCACGTTCATGGACAAAAGTAATAGTAACGAGGAGGACAAAGCCAAGAAAGCAACTTTGAGTGGTCGACGAGACGAACAACCTGGGGGGCCGCACATGAACGATTCCTAGCTCGCCGTACACACCGGTGGGTTGGGTAATTTCTTGATTCGTACTTCTACAGAGAAGTTGATTTGGTGTTAATTTTTTGTATTGTGCTTGTGGATTGCTGTTTCGTTGCATGTTTTTTTTTTCTTCACAGATGTGGATCTAGAAATATCGATTAGGAAAAGAGAATTGCGGTTGGGGGCTTTGGGGGCATAAAGGAGGCGTCTGGCGCATCAAATGGTCTGAACATGAATGTGTATTTTGAGTTTGAAGGTCATCTGAAACTATTGGATATTGGCAATTAGTATAACCAACTCTGAGATATGTGATTCGGTTCATCCAAACGACAAGATTCGGGTTTTTAGCTATTTAAAATGAACCCTGCCTGGCTCGATATGGAAGGTGCCAAATGCATCGAGCAATGAGGTAGTATGCGCTCAAATACAGTACAGCAACATTTCCTCGCGCAGCCTCTGCCTCAACTCATCAGTATAACTGGAACCAATCAATGGCTAGTAGTGGAGACTGGAGACTACACAAAAGGCGGTTGACTAAAAAAGGAGACCTTCTGGCTGGCAAACGTGGTCGTGTGTCGGTTGGTCAACTACATATGTGCTCTCTTTTCTTTTATTGTTGATCAAGAAAGGGGCCGTTTGGCTGCTTCCATTAAGAATCTGCTGAATTTGCAGCCCTTAACGTTCTTTTACTAATGCTGACACTAAGTAGTCTGATCACTTTAGGGGAATTGGGCGATTTTTGTAAAGTCGGCGCCCTGTTGGGATGTATAAATGATGTTTAGGGCCAGTTTGGTTAGATGTTTAGGGCCAACAGCTCTTTTCGTCCGAGTCTGACTATACCTTTTCAAACAGGCCCTTAGTGACGTTACAATATTTGAAATAGAATTATGATTTTCTGTTAGAATCTCATTTGTTCAAAATGAAGTATCCAAAGATAATATTTTACATTCCTGACTCGCTGCCTGCACGCTGCTGCAACTGCAGCCACATCACATGGGTCACTGTCAACAAATAGTTTATGATAAGAAATATGTTACTTTTATATTTGTTTGGGCTAGGCTTGTGCCCAAAGTTTCCACGTTCATAGATATCATCAAAATAATACCATTCCCGCTCGCCTAATACGGTATGCAAACATATATCTATTCATCGATTAGCTATCCAGGTGCTGAACCCGGGACTGGGAGGAAGACTTTTTGGCATTGCCGATGATGCTCTTCCATGTTGCTTTCTGTATCAATCAATATGCCTTTTCTGTGTCTTGATTTGCCTTATGACGGGTATAACGTGATTGCATGCAGTCTCAGCACCAGTAGCTGATTCAGCCTTTGGATTCAACGGTCGACCTATGCCGTGTGGTCCCGCAGTACCATTACACGGCATGGCACGTATTACAGATCCCCAAACCCCTTTCGTTCATTCAACCACCCTCTATCTGTCCATGGATCTCATGGAAATAATACCAATCCCTATCTGTTCATATTGAACCACCCTCAACCTGGCTTCATTCATCCGCTGCCGCACCCTAGTCTTCAGTCCCCGCTTACAAGAGGAGGAGACGGTTGACGATGACCAGGGAACATTGTGGGACCCGACCAAGAGCTAGGGCACCGAGTGGTGCTTACATGTTCGGCTCTGTATTAATTTCATCAATTAAGTTACAACTTGACAGTTGACGCTATATAATATCTTGACACTACTCGGTTCTCGAAAAAAAATATATTTTGACACTACTTGATAATCCGATTGTCGTATATCAAAATTTGTCTCTTGGTTCCACTTGTAGACCTCACCCACGTGACGTCCACTTGTCCACGCTGTATAGGATGTTTATATTGGTACCCAGTTTAGACTGCTGCTCATTGCTCATGCGGCAACCACATCATTTTATAACAAGAGTTAACTACCCCTTCAATCCACTCACAGCTCATCGATGGGGTACCATCCATCTCTCACAGCTCATCGATGGGCTACCATCCATCAGGGGCGGAATCAAGGGGGGGGCGGGCAGGGGCCATGCCCCCCCCCCTCAAAAAAAAATATATATATATAAATATACATATATATACATATATTTGTAACTTATATCTATAATATATATCATGTATGACGCATAAAAGACACAAATGTGGAAGTAGTGTATTGGTTAGCAGTTGTACTCATCTACCAAAGGTCATGAGTTCGATTCTTATAGTGATTGATATGTTATTTGATGCACCAAAGGTCCGGTACCCACAATGCTCTTATAGCACTGAAGGCCAATAACACTTCTTTGCTAAAAAAACAAAAGGCTACATAGACATGTTAGTCTAGTAAATCACACTCTCCAAATTATTACTAGAACCTCAAGACAATAGGCGTAATAGTGGATGTGACTTATACATACCCCAAATTCACCGAGGTAATAAATTTTGATTTTGAACCTTAAATAATGAATATGACAAATCACACCCAAACTGATGGATCCTATTGTCGCACTTCTAAGAGTTGAATCCCAACGGACAACCTAGTAAATTTTTTTATTGAATTGATAGATTAATCTAGAACAACACAATTAGCATGATAGTGGGTTTCTTTGATTTCTTATTTTATCATCATGGTTGTTGATTGTGCTAAACTATTTACAAATCTCAAATGAATTAATATAAATGTAGAATTATTAAATTAATTGAAGTACTAAGGTGGAGCTTTAACCCCAACTATCCCAGTCATATATCTCTCACTTAACAAATGGGAACGTGCATGAATCAAGTTACATGGAGAAGGGGAAATGAAAGAGAGGATGAGGCAAAGAAAAAGTGAGTGTCTGTGGAAGGCACATGCATGCGTGTCCAGGCTTGACGTGGTCAGCTGACTGTGCACCCTGCCCTAGCTATGTCCACAGGAAAACATGTGTCGAGCAAAAATGTCCATTCGTTAGGTAGAGGGGGTGATCCAAAAACTCTTCATACAAGGCCTATCATTGATTAAAGGGGGGTATGTGGATTGCTAATGTGGAAAAGATCTAGGAATCATATGAAAAAGGCTAAAAGGTATTAACTCGCAAAAAGCATATCTCCCAAACTAAAATCCACTGAGATGAAATTTTCACAATTGTTTCACAAGTTTTCTAGTCTTCTTAAAGAAAAATATGTGGGATCAATATGATGATTTTGAAGGGTCTCAAAATATCAAATGCATCAAAGTATATTACATGCATTCAACATTGTATAAGGTGGTCAAATTGTAATTCTTCAACCACAATAAGAAATTAATAAACATATGATCCAAAACAATCCAAGTGATGAAGAGATAGATTATTGAATGTACTTGAGCACCTTTGAGTGAGTAAGAGCATAAATAGAGGAGAGAGAAAATCAACTACATCATAGGTACATCATATAGACCTATCAGTGGGGGCTCAGAAGGTCTACATACAAATCAAGTTTGTCCTCAGTTCTCAGGTTGTGACACCTCATTTTTTGGGTATTAAACATATATTTCATCATATCACATATCCTAGTCACACTATTATATTTTACTAGAGATAAAAATCCTCAACCACAATCATATACATATGCATCATTGATGTTGAGGAAACCTACCACCATTCACTCAATATAATCAAAAGTATACAACTCCAAGTACCTTCTCACAACCCTTAGGTTTCTATAAGGATACCCATGTCACTATCCAACATCTTTGACACTCTGACAGATCTATGATCCCAGTACATACACTGCATTCTTAAAGTTCCACTTTAATTCTCAGAGCAATTACTTGTCATCCAGATCCATTTCATGTGATGCTAATTCTTTTTGTTAGTTTGACTCAACTAGAATTTTTTAGCTTATTATTATGATGCAAAAGCAATATCATAAGTAGGGAAAGTCTAGGATCATGTAGTATATGTTATCAAATGCAAAAAGATATATTATACCCAAAAAAAATCATGCATTCCTTTATATTTCATTTTATAACACTTTGGCCACATCCCTATGAAAACTTGTAGATCTTGGATGGGCTAAACACCTGGATGACATGCCCTTTTTATGCCACAATTATTCAACATCAGCCTTAAATAAGGTCAACATGATATATTTCTTTCTCCACCATTCATAATCAATATACATAAAAAAATCAAATAAGACATGACATTATCCCGTGTCTATAAATTCTTGTAATCGTCACTTATAATAAGAAAGAATCATGTAACAAGATTAATCATCAGTTTTCTCATGTAAGGGTTATCATGACGTATTATCACATTATATTTATTTCAATTTAAGGGTAATTAGTCATGATCACATCTCTCTTAAGGGCCCTACATGATTATTAGAAAGTATACAACCTCATTTAAAGGCATGTGTATCAAGCACACGAGTAACACAGTTTTAAATCCTAAGAGTTTCACAAGCATTTCCATTATATAATATTTTAGTCATATCTAGGCATGGATTAGGCCTTACTCAATGGTCCTTACATCATTCCATTGATAGAACCTATATTGTTTCCCTAAAGGCATCTACACTTCATACATACCTTACCCAAAAATACATCTTGCAGTGTCACATTTCATATAACACCTATCTAAGTTCATTGAAATTGTAGGAACATGATAGAAGAAAGCATGTCTTCATTTGAGGAGGAAGAGTCATCTTTCATATAAGGTTACCATCTTATATATAAAAGTTCACATTTGACTAAAGATACTCCAAAATTACCTCCTTATTAAACTTTTAGTTTTATCATATTACCAGTGTCATGTGCATGTACATTTTATTCTACCTTTTCATCGGACATGGGTATTTTTTATTTTTCGATGGATTTACATAGATTCATCATTTAACCTGAGTAAAATAGAAACAAACATTATTTTTCACCATTTTGCATATTAGTCTTGAGTGAGAAAACTCATCGTCGTCCATAACAAAGCCAAACCTTAATATAGGTCCAAATTCTCCATCCAACGGTACATCTCATTCAACACCAGAACACCTTGTAAAATTTCATGATAAAACTCCATTATATGAGGAATTTATGGCTAAAACAATATCATGCATAAAGATGTCATTTTTAGGTATAAATAAGCCACCTTTAGGTATTGAATATAGTTTCATCAAAATTTCATCAACATAATAGTTAGGAATATGTCTTACTTTCACCATAGAAATCCAAGTAAATAGTAAGCAAGGTTATCGATTTTGTTTATCATTAACATGGTATTAAAAGGTTATAAGGAAATCATTTTTAGTAAAAAAAATGCAATTTTAAATTTTCATTCTTTTGGAAAAATAAGAAGTATGGTTTTTGCTATATCATCATTTAATATTGAGATAATAAATATGAATTCATGATCATTTTGTTGCTACTAAAAAGTTCATAGAAATTAAATACTTATGCAAATCTAGCAGCAAACAAGCTTAAATTTTAGTTTTTCCACTTTTTTAAGCCATGCATGCATATTTAATCAAGGATTAAGTAAGAAACCCACTTGATAACTTGTCAAGTTTATGTATGGATCAACAGTATAACATCACCAATAGGCCTTTAAAATCTCCACTAAAGCTCCTTCCAGCTAGATTTAGCTACAACAATAGAAAAGTGAGAGAAAAATAGTGATCTTTAGCTAATTGGAGAAAGAACCACCATGGATAACCATGGAGATCTAAAAAATGAAGGAAATGAGAGGAATGACAAAAAGGAAAGGGAGATAGGAAGGAAGATCTTACATGAATGAGGGTAGAAAGAAAGCTATTTTGCATTAAAACCAATAGAATGAAGTTTGATTTTCAACTTCCATGCATATGCAAACTTCAAACCATGGCCATCGAACTCCTTGTGCTTTTCCTCAGCCTCCATGACTGCTCATCCACATCCTACCACCTCTCTTTATTTATAAATGGTGCTAGGGTTTATTGGACTTGAGGTTTATTTAGGACAGGGTAGTCAAAAGTCCAAAACAACCTTTGTTACGTGATCCCATTGACCCCAAGTACAAGAAACCCATTGGGACTCATGAACTTCCACCCCTCGAGGCTCACGGGTTGCCTAGACATTGAGGATCAAGCCCATCTATTGCATTCTCACATAACTTGACCCATCAAGGTCCAAACAACTTGACCCCATCTAGGTCCTCCATCAAGACACATCGTGTTGGGTTTTGTGGAGAAAACATGCGCGGTGGAAGTAACAAAAATAAATTTCCACGCAAACTGAAATAGGATCTTATCGACAACATCATATTCAAAAAGAGTATTTGTGGGATATATCTTATCGCGGAGTAAGTCCGGCGATGTTTCGTTGCATGATGGTGTGCAATGTTGATGGCCTACACTGATGGTACTTCTCTCCCATTTACTGAGTGTGTCACGGGAAGATCCAGCGGCGCTCCTTTCATGCAGTGATGTACGCCGCTAGTAGCGCGTATGGATGGTCATTGACATCCTTTGAACACAGGCGTCTCAGTGTCTACATCTCTACTTTGTCTACGTAGATGGACTGGAACTCCACGTCGTGCTTCCTAAGTCGGTGGGAAGGAGTAGCCTCTGTGTGGCGACGTGCTAGCATCACGATGATCTCCTTTCTCTCTTGAGGACGGTGACGGCTAGGGTTTACATACGTGAGCGTAAACTGAAAAGGCTCTCTCTATATCTTATAAAGATATCGACCGTCAAGCCCCTTTAAATAGGAGACGAAAGGAAACAGGGTTTCCTAAACCCATCGGTAAACAGAAAGATTGTGTTAATTAAAATTCTCATGGATTAATTAGAATATTCTAGAATTAATTAATTAACCAAATAATCATATTAATTGATTAATTAATATCTGACTCTATGCAATTGCTCAGGATGGCTCTATGGACATATATACCAACAGACTCCCACTTGCACTTAGACCCAATCACTCCAATTAATTGGCTAAAATATTTTAATATATTCCAATATTATTCTAATGGATTACATAAACATTTTAGTAATCAATATGATTCAACAATTTCAATCAAATCCACAATTATACTCCTATTCCAACACACCCTATACGTGTGACCCAGCAGGCTCCAAATTACGTTGGCAGTGATATCCATAATCATATTATGATTTCACAAGAATTGATTGGTATCTAGCAAGACTTCATTGCCACCCAAGTAATTGGAGAAGTTGGAGAACAACTTAACCTATCATTCATGATTGGTGTTACAGTAATTGTATAATTCCTTTGTTGCTGATATTCAGATTGAACTTGAGTCATGGAAATGTTTGTTGGCGTATATGCACATAAAGCCATCCCAAGTGATTGCATGCAGTCAGATATTAATTAATCAATTAATGTAATTATTTGGTTAATTAATGAATTCCGGAATATTCTAATTAATCCACGAGCATTTTAATTAACGCAACGTTTCTGTTTACCGATGGGTTTAGGAAACCCTATTTCCCTTCGTATCCTGTTTAAAGGAGGATTGACGGTCGATATCTATATAAGATAGATAGACGCTTTTAGTTTACGCTCACGCACGTAAACCCTAGCCATCATCGTCCTTAGGAGATAAAGGAGAGAAACACACCGCTTGCACGCTGCCGCAGAGACACGACTCCTTCCTGCCGGCTTGGGAAGCGCGACGTGGAGTTCCGTCCATCTGCGTGGACGAAGTAGAGACGCAGATGCATTGACGCCTGCGTTCAGAGGACGTCGACGACCACCTGTACGCGCTACGAGCGGCGTACATCACTGCCGTAAAGGAGCGCCACCGGATCAACTTGCGACAGCGAACGGGAGAGAAGTTCCGTCCGTGTAGGTCAGCAGTGTTGCACCGTCGTGCAACGGGACATCGCCAGACTTGCTCCGCGATAAGGTATATCCCGCAAACACTCCATCCAAATACGTTGTTGTCGACGAGATTCTGTTTCGGGTTGCGTGGATTTTATTACTTTCGCAGCGCATGTTTTCTCCACAAAACCCAACAGTGGTATCAGAGCAGCGTCGATCTACGGCGTATTTGGATTCGTTTCGATATGATCGAATCGTTGTATACTGTTTTTATGTTGCATATGATGCGAATTAAACCTGTTAATGTGCAAATCTAAACCTAATTCCACATACCCCGCAGGCTATTGTTTTTGACGTTTTGGACGGGGTCGACTATGGAAAATATTGATTTTCCTTAGTGCACAGAAGTAAAATTCCCCACACAGGGGCGCTGCCCCTGTGTACCCCGCATTGTCTGTGTGGGAGTCAAAAATTTTATTTAATGGGGAATGTCCCACATTAAAAGTACTGCAAATTTAATATGTATATACGTATATGTAGATATACCTATGATAGCATACACGTCGCCTTTAAAATCTATTTTATGTGGTGAGTGCATGCACGGTTATGGCCTAGTATCCCCTTTTGTGAATGTTGTGAATGAATGTGGATGTCAATCTTGTGGATATGTTTGTTTGTGAATTCTATGGATGTATAATGGTTACATATGGATCCTTTGTATAAAGTATTCGGCATGCATGCCGAGCCTCATCTCTTATTTCAAAGTGTAATTAATTCTTTCCTTTTATATTTGTACTCACATGATGTAATAGAGATAGGATTAGTATTAGTTTTTGTAAACTTGATGTAAGGAGGCCACTTGAAGATCCAACTCCAAGGAGTGTCCATGGAGAAGAACCATGAAGATCTAATTCCAAGAAGCAACCTGAAGATCCAACTCCAAGGAGCGTCCATGGAGAAGCAACAAGAAGATCACATTCTAAGAAGCAATTTGAAGTTCCAACCTCACGAAGCATCCATGAAGTTGTTCATTGTAATGTTGATCATTACATGCTTACAGGTTGATTCACATGTGTTGCATGAGATGCATAAGACCAAAGGTGGACCGTAATCCTTTGTTGCTCCAAAGGATTACAATAGTATGGCCATAACCAATGTATTTGTGTTTATGATTGCATGTATATCGTTTGTGGTTGTGGATATAGTAGTATATGATACGTACTATAAGTATGTGGTGTTTGGATATGTATATGTATTAATAAAACCCCTCAATTAATAATATTAAGTTTTAGTTGCCTTCCATAAAGAAACACACATGAAAAGCTTGATCGACTATGTGTGGGCACACCTCCGTGTGGTACACTGTCTATCTCATGGAAGTGTGATGGTGGGTGTGTGGGTCTGCCTCCGCAGGGTGCACACTCATCGTGTTGGCTTATGGGTTGGACTTAACTAGGGAATCTTGATAGGATCAAGTATCTAGAGGCACACAGATGCATCATGGCAAGGAGTTGTGCATGATCATCTATCCAGGAGTTGCCTATGATGCAATTGGTAAAAGTTGTCTGCCTTAGTATTTGGTCTTTGACGCCGGTGTTGGCTGGGCATTGATCCAATTATTTTGGGTCTTGGCTCACTAGAAGGTTGTGCGTTGCAATCTTCCGAGTTGATAGTGAGGGCTATCAATTTGAATAAAATAGTGGGAGCGTAATTAATTAAACGCCTAATTAATCTCATTTATCAAATCTTTACAAGTCAAAATGTTTTGGACTAAATGCAAAATTTTCTTTTGTAGCAATCAAATGGCAACCAACACTCACACTTTCTCGTTGTGATCGGTCCTTGAGAAGGACAAACTTACCGGAACCAAATTTCAAAACTGGTTTAGGATGCTGAGAATTGTTCTCACACATGAGCGTAAGCTCTATGTCCTAGAAACACCAGAGCCCGAGGAGCCCGCCGTAAATGCACCCAAGGCTGAAAAGGATGCTTACAAGAAGCACCTTGATGATGCCGTGGATGTCAAGTGCCTGATGTTGTGCTCAATGAACTATGAGTTGCAAGAGCAACATGAGAACATGAATGTCATGGAGATGGTAACACATCTCAAGAACATGTATCAACATCAAGCAAGACAGGAGAGATATGATGTCTCAAAGGCTTTGTTCAAAAGCAAGATGAAAGAGGGAGACTCAGTTGGCACCCATATACTCACCTTGATTGGGTACGTGGAAATCCTATCCAAGCTGGGATTTCCCCTAGGTCAAGAGTTGGCCACTGATGTGATTCTACAATCGTTGCCTGAATCATATAATCATTTTGTCATGAACTACAATATGAACAATTCTGACAAGCCGTTGTCAGAATTGTTAGGCATGTTGAGGACAGCTGAAGCACAGATGAAGAAAGACAATCCCAAGTCTGTGATGGTGATCAACAAGGCAAAGGGAAAGTCAAAAGGCAAAGGCAAGGCTAAGAAAAGTTCTAAAGTCGGGAAGAAGCCAAAGTCATCCGCGCTCAAAGCTAAAGGTGGGATCTCCAAAGAAGGCAGTTGTCACCATTGTCACCAGCCTAGACATTGGAAAAGAAATTGTCCTCTCTACCTAGAGGAACTGAGGAAGAAGAAGCAGGGGATAGAGATCTCCACTTCAGGTATATACGTTATTGAGATAAACTTAAATACTTTTTCATCATGGGTACCGGATACTGGATGTAGATCTTACATATGTTCTAATATGCAACATCTGATAAAAAGTAAGCCTTTACGAAAGGGCCAAGTCAAACTGCAGGTTGCTAATGGAGCAAGAGTTGCTGCCACCGCAGTTGGAGTTATTAGTTTATCTTTGCCTATGGGCCTTGTAATAGAATTAGAGAATTGCTATTATGTACCTGCCATTAATAGAAATATTATTTCTGTATCTTGTATGGACAAGAGTGGATTTGAATTTCACATTAAGAATGGAATTATTTCTATATCTAAAGATGAGATCTTTTACGGCAATGCCCCTATGTCTTATGGTATCTACTTGTTAGAACTTGAGACTAGCATATACAACGTAAATACTAAAAGGTTAAAACTTGACAACTCAAACAAAACATTCTTATGGAATTGTCGTCTTGGGCACATAAACGAGAAGCGCATATATCTAGACTCCATAAGGATGGTTATCTAGACTCTTTTGATTTTGAATCATTAGAGACATGTTAGGCATGTTTATTAGGGAAGATGACCAAAACTCCTTTCACTGGACATAGTGAGAGAGCCAGTGATCTGCTAGGGCTCATACATATTGATGTATGTGGATCTTTTAGATCAAATGCTAGAGGAGGCTATCAATACTTCTTTACCTTCACTGATGACCTCAGTAGGTATGGATATGTATATCTTATGAAATACAAGTCAGAAACTCTTGAAATGTTCAAGACTTTCATGAATGAAGTAGAGAAGCAATTTGGTAAGAGTATTAAAGCACTCCGTTCAGATCGAGGTGGCGAATACTTAAGCCAAGAGTTTGAGGACCTTTTGAGAGATCGTGGTATTGTATCACAATGGACTCCACCTGGTACACCACAACATAATGGTGTGTCAGAAAGAAGGAATCGTACATTATTAGACATGGTACGATCAATGATGAGTTCAGCCGAACTTCCAATATCGTTCTGGGGATATGCTCTTGAAACTACAGTGTTTACACTTAACTGTGTACCTTCCAAATCGGTTCAAAAGACACCATATGAGATATGGAATGGGAATCGTCCCAATTTGTCTATGTTAAAGATTTGGGGATGTGAAGCTTATGTTAGGAAACAATTTCCTGAAAATCTTGGACCCAAATCGGAAAATTGCTTTTTTGTTGGATACCCCAAGGAAACTCAGGGATACTACTTCTACACACCAACTGACAACAAAGTGTTTGTTGCTAGGACTGCTGTATTTCTTGAAAAGGAATTTATTTCCAAATGAATTAGTGGGAGGAATGTAGAGATCGAAGAAGTTCGAGACCAACAAGAAAGCAAAGAACCTGAGGAGGTACATAAGGAACATGAAGACTCACAAGTTGTTGTGGAATTTCAAGTTCCAAATGTAATACAGGAACCTCGTAGGTCTAGTAGGACACGAATTGAGCCTGAGAGATTTGGATTTCTCATGACTCAAGATAGTGACGAATTGGGCATAGAAGATGAGCCAACTTCCTATCTAGAAGCTACTATGGGACCAGAATCTGAGAAATGGCTCGAAGCCATGAGATCTGAGATGGAATCCATGTACACCAACAAGGTATGGACCTTGGTGGATCCACCCGAAGGGGTAAGACCCATAGGGTGCAAGTGGGTCTTCAAGAAGAAGACTGACATGGATGCAAATGTTCAAACCTATAAAGGTAGATTGGTTGCGAAAGGATTCCATCAAATTCAAGGTGTTGATTATGACGAGACCTTCTCATCAGTTGCCATGGTTAAATCCATCAGGATCATGCTTGCCATTACAACTTATCATGACTATGAGATTTGGCAGATGGATGTTAAAACAACATTCCTTAATGGGAATTTACTCGAGGATGTGTACATGACACAACCTGAGGGTTTTATCGATCCAAAGGAAGCCAATAAAGTCTGTAAGCTATAAAGGTCAATCTATGGATTGAAGCAAGCATCTCGGAGCTGGAATCTACGTTTTGATGAAGTAGTCAAAAAGTTTGGCTTTAGTCAAAATGAAGATGAACCTTGTGTTTACAAAAGGGTTAGTGGGAGCACAATCGTATTTCTCATATTGTATGTGAATGACATACTATTGATGGGAAATGACATCCCTACTCTTCAGACAGCAAAAGGCTGGCTAGGGAAGACCTTCTCTATGAAGGATTTAGGCAAAGCATCCTATATACTAGGGATCAAGATCTATAGAGATAGATCTAGAAGGCTTCTATGCCTAAGCCAGAGCACATACATTGACAAGGTGATAAAGAGGTTTAGCATGGAGGGTTCTAAGAGAGGTAACTTGCCCATGTCCCATGGGGTTACAATCTCTAAATCCCAATGTCCTAGTTCATGTGATGAACGGGCACGCATGAGTAAGATTCCATATGCATCAGCAATTGGATCTATCATGTACACGATGTTATGTACTCGTCCTGATGTATCGTATGCTTTGAGCATGACGAGCCGATATCAGTCAGATCCAGGTAAATGTCACTGGACAGCCGTAAAGAACATCCTAAAGTACTTGAGAAGGACTAATGATCAATTCTTAGTATACGATGGTGAGGAAGAGCTCGTGGTAAAAGGTTACACTGATGCTAGCTTCCAAACTGACAAAGATGACTACAAATCGCAATCTGGATTTATGTTTTGCCTGAACAACGGATCTATGAGCTGGAAGAGTTCCAAGCAAGAGACGTGTGGGCTCCGATCTCCAAACCACGAATTAATCTCGATTTAAACATGTGCGGAAGCATTCGGTAAACAGCGGAAGACCAAAAATCACAGGAAATTAAAACTTTTTGAGACAAGAGCTTGAAGCCTCAAACCTTTTCCATAGAAAAAGGATTTAACTGTTTACATCACTGACAATTACTTCTTGAGTAATTATATACAACATGATACAAAACTTCTCAAGAATTCATACTCAAAACACTCCAGGACCTGAGAGTACAGAGGATACATAAGACTGACTCTATACTACACCATGCAGCAGGCTAGATCTCCACCTGAGATAACTACTGCTCTTGATGCTGCTGGGATTGGTCACCTGAGTTCTTGTCCCTCCGTCTTTGACGACCACCTAAAAAAGTAGAAGTCTACGGGGTGAGACAATTATACATAATTGCCCCAGCGAGAGTTATAACTCTCCACTAGAAGCTTTATAAGCAAAGCAGGGAATAACTAAAGCAATAAAAGCCTTCAAGGTATTCACTAGCAGTTTGATGGTAAGCAAGAGTTCAACCAATAATGAAATATGAGAACATCTATGCTATTCAAGGTAACATCAATCAAATAACTCGTAGATAACTCTAACAGATATACTACGCTGTTGATTATGTTTTTAAGGGAGTATAGGGATGCATCTCACCTTTTAGACTGTATGGTGGGGAATGATGGACTACATGAATCTACATCAAATCCTCTCACCATTTCTCTTTTAGTGAAGGTATGACGGACTACAAGAATCTACATCAAATCCTTTCACCATTTCTCTTTTAGTGAAGGTATGACGGACTACAAGAATCTACATCAAATACCTACACTAGGATGTAAGGTTCTACACATCCATGTACCCCATATTCTCAAAAGTATATGATCCAGGAGTTCCCTGGGGAAAACCTGCTTCACCATCATTTAGACTCTGACAATGATGGATCTATGATCAGGACTCTACATTTCACTTGATTAGTTAGGTACAATCAGTATTCTTATCATCATACAACAACACAGCTATATATGAGAATACTAAAATGTAGTAGGCCTAACTTATCACAATCATCAGTTATTTCATCTCAAGTCATCTGTCAAGCATGACCTTGATAACATTTATGGCTCTTACAGCCCGTAAATCACAAAAGATGTCACCTAACAGTGCATCAAGATGATTCATTATTCATAAAGCTTAAGACATGCTTTTAATGAGTATAACATGGCATTCCATTCCTGGATATAACCATCATCTCATAACAACCTGCATGGTTCATTAATATAACATGGCATTCCATACCTGGATATGCCCATCAACTCATAACAACCTGCATGGTTCATTAATATAACATGGCACTCCATATCTGGATATGCCCATCATCTCATAACAACCTGCATGGTACATTCAACAGATAATAGTAAACAATTCAACAATTAAGGATGCATTCTCAATTTAGGGTTTCCCTTGGAATCCCCCTCAACTAGGGATTCACATGGAATCACTCTTATCTAGGGTTTCACATGGAATCACCTTCAACTAGGGTTTCACATGGAATTACTCTTATCTAGGGTTTCACATGGAATCACCTTCAACTAGGGTTTCACATGGAATTACCCTCAACTAGGGTTTCACATGGAATTACTCTTATCTAGGGTTTCACATGGAATCACCTTCAACTAGGGTTTCACATGGAATTACCCTCAACTAGGGTTAAAACCCAAAAGCCCTGTCAATTAGGGTTTATATTCATGATTAGGGTTTCATGATCTCTCTTCTTAAGGATCATACCCTTAATCACCACATGAATCATATTCATGTATGAATTCATGTTAACATCATCTCAAATTGATTAGGTCATATCAACCCTTCAATCAAGAGCATACAACTCTGCTTAACGTAGTGTATCAAGTCATTGGTCCAGTAAGCAATTAGGGATTCATTCCTTAATTGGTACTAGTCCCTTAGATACTGTCAGGGTTTCAACCTTTGTACCTTATTTGTTTATCATTACTAATCATCATTGGGTCAATGGTTCATTCATCATCTTAATTCTCAAGAGATTCAATCACATTGGACCTCCATTACATAAAGCATCCAATTGAATTAGGGTTTCCAATGTTGATTCCTTCAATCATTGGATACATGGAACCAGTCCTCAATTGGGCCTACCCTCATACTTCAATTGAGTTAAATAGGTCAACCTTCAACTGATTTGACCCTTAAATAACCCTCAACTGGTCATCAATTAGGGTTTTATTCAATTGAATTAGGGTTTACTATTCATCTTTCATGTCTTCACCCTAAACTTAGGGTTTACTATTCACTCCATGGTGAATTGTACTCATTACATCATCATGTAAGAGAAACATCATTATTAAGGCTCTTAATTAGGATTAAGATCCATTAGATATTATAAATAGGGTTCCCATGACCTCACATAGGTGGGTCATTCCCTAAACATGCACATTCATGTGTAATTGAAGTATCTCACTAAAGTTTCCACCTTAAAAAGGGTACTTTCTCTCTTAGGATACTTTCTCACTCTAGAAATACTTTCTCTCTCTTCTCACTAGTAGATGGTGACAACACCACTCTAGATCAGGTTGAGATAAGTCTCCATTGACTAACATAAGCCAAAACATCAACATCATGTGATTAGGGTTTGATTAGAACAAGGTTTTATCCCTTTAGACCCCTCAAGGGTATTTTGGTAATTTGCCACATGATCACCATCATGGGTTAACTCACTAATCACATAGTCCCTTAATGACCTAGGTTACCATTAGGGTTTAGATTGAATCATCATTGAGCTAATTACACCATCAAATGGTTAAGTACAAACCATCACCAATCTCCAAACGGTTTCAACCTTCAAACGGTTTCAACCACCCAAACGGTCTTGAGACCGTTTGGAGGTGAAGACCGTTTGGAAGGGTTGACTTCCAAACCGTTTGGAGCTTCAATCGGTTTGAGGTCGTTTGGACCAATCGACCTTGAGGTCGTTTGACCCCAAACGGTCTTGAGGTCGTTTGAGCCCAAACGGTCTTGAGACCGTTTGGCCCCAAACGGTCTTGAGACCGTTTGGTCTCAAACGGTCTTGAGACCGTTTGGATCCAAACGGTCTTGAGACCGTTTGGTCCAAATGGACTCAAACCGTTTGGACCTCCAAAGGGGTTCAAAGGTCACCAATGTTCATGGATATGTGTGATGAAGCCCTCAATTGATCAAATCTATGCTAACCACTTATAAATTGAGTCAATTAGGGTTATCCTTAGCCACTTAGACATCAAATTGATCCTCAATTGCAAGCCAATTAGGGTTCAATCGTTCTCAATTAGGGTTTCAAGTTGATTGGTCATCAATGTTCAACAATGTGAATCAATTCAAGGTTGAACCTATCAATTGACCTCAAATTGGGCTCAAACTTGGCCCAAACGGTATTGAGGTCGTTTGGACATCATCCAAACGGTCTTGAGACCGTTTTCCAAAAGTTTGACCAAGATCCAAATCGTTTTGACTAAGGTTGAAGTCCAATTAGGTCAAAATCAGCAATTTTCATCAATTCATCAATTTCCTACAATTGGACCTTCAAACCATTAGATTAACTCAACCCTAGACCTTCAAACGGTCTTGGGTTGTGCCCAAACGGTCTTGGGACCGTTTGGAGGAATCCCCAAACGGTCTTGAGACCGTTTGGGTCCTTCAACCCAAAACTCAACAAGATCTATATGTTAAATCAGCACTTTTTCACCCGATTAGGGTTTCATGTTGAAGTGCCTTCAACTCTCAATTGGTTAAGAATTAGACTTTGATTCTTTGCAGAGATGAAATTCAATATATTAGGAACAGACCCTCAAACGGTCGTCCCTTGGTCAACTCTTTCAAACGGTCTTGAGACCATTTCAATCCAAACGGTCTTGCAAGACCGTTTGAGAGCAAACGGTTTGAAACCGTTTGAACCCAAACGGTTTGCAACCGTTTGGACCAAAAGGGTCCAAGGTCGTTTGAAAAAGTAACATAGGGAATCACGCCCCTCATCTTCAACCTCTAGCAAGGTCGGTTTCTCCACTGATTTTCTTGCAAACGTGCAAGGAAGAAGGGTGGTAGAAGGAGAATTTACCAAGTAAATTGCAAGAATTAAGCATACATATAAAGCATGAGTTTAGAGTTATAAAACCCGCCTAAAGGTTGATCTTAGAGATCCAAGACTTCAAGATCCAAGATTTTAATGGCTTCCTTGAGCTTCCACAACTTGGATAGGGGTGAAAACTCCAAGGAAACGTTGCTTTGGTTGGCTAGAACAAGAAGACTAAGTAAGCTAACCATAAAACCAACCTTAGAAAGTGAATTCCTCCATGAATTCGAGCTAGATGGTGGGGTTCCCTTACCTAGAACAAGTAGGTCGCCCCCCTGAGCTCCAGAGCTGTCCTTGGTCGTTTGAGCAAGAGAAGAAGAGAATGAAGGAAAGGAAGGATCGTTCACTCAATTGCAAGGGAAAAGGGCTTTTATACTTTAGCCTCTTTTACACCCTAAGGACCTCACAAGATTGGAAATCACATCTGGGTCCCTCCTTGCTCAAAGGCACGTCCCACTCATCAATCCTTGTGCAAGTCTCATGAAAACTCTAGATCTAAGGGTAAAGAAATCCAACCTTCAACTAGGGTACATACATGAAAGGATTTCATACCCATTTTAGGTGATTTCTATCACAAAGATCATATTTCTCATCTTTTTATTAAATGATGTATCCCTTTCATCATTTCTACTCTAAATGATGTCAAGAGTCATAAAAGATGTTCTAGATATTAAGAATTACAAGTTGGATCCCTCAATTTGGGTAAATTGCACTTTACCCCAAATTAGGGTTTCTAAGCATGGGGATTGCTTCCACAACTGCACCTTGGTGCTCAAGCTTGGGAAATCCCTCAAACTTCATCATAGGCATCCTCATGATGTTTCAACATCAGAGATACATCTCATCTTGTGAATTTTGCAAGTTCAACCCTTAAACTGGGTAATTTGCACATGGGTCCCTGCATACAACACAATGCTACAACTTTATACAAAAAGGAGCAATATTGAAAATAAATGTTCCTGAGGAACTTAGTTACATGCCAGGGAGTGTTCACAAGTATATTAATTACATATTTAGGCAAAACTTCCAGGGTTAGTTCATAACCCAGGTAAGGGGTGTTACAAATTATAAACCCCTAACAAGGATTTCGTCCCCGAAATCTCAGACAAAAGGAGAAACAGAGTATTTATTAATCATGCCCTCAAGTCTCCACATATTATCTTAATATCATGGAGGTATCATGAATTCTGCAATTCCACACAAGGCTCCTTTCACTAATTCAACCTTACCAATGTTTATGCAGAGCATAAACCCCTAACATATGATGTCCATATTATTGGAAAGAAGAAGCATAAAAGAACATACTTCTATCATCACCCAAGAATATTTATCAAAAGGAACAACATATATATCTAACAAGGATAATTTACTCAGTAATCCTTTACAACTCTATGTAATTGGGATAGTTCACACAGTTCTTCTTATTAATTGTAAATGCCACATAGCTTTTCCCTCTTTTATTGGGAATGACACATAGCTCTTCCCTTTTTGTTGGTTTGGGAATGACACATAGCTCTTCCCTTTTTGTTGGTTTGGGAATGACACATAGCTCTTCCCTTTTTGTTGGTTTGGGAATGACACATAGCTTTTCCCTTTTTGTTGGGGATGACACATAGCTTTCCCCTTATTAATTGGGAATGACACATAGCTCTTCCCTTTTTGTTTGTTTAGGAATGACACATATCTTTTCCCTTTTTGTTGGGAATGACACATAGCTCTTCCCTTTTTGTTGGGGATGACACATAGCTTTCCCCTTATTAATTGGGAATGACACATAGCTCTTCCCTTTTTGTTTGTTTGGGAATGACACATAGCTTTTCCCTTTTTGTTGGGAATGACACATAGCTCTTCCCTTTTTGTTTGTTTGGGAATGACACATAGCTTTTCCCTTATTAATTGGGAATGACACATAGCTCTTCCCTTTTTGTTTGTTTCATATTTCTTATTTCATGATACTCATTAGATTGTATCAGAATGATTGCTTGATCAGGGCAATCAAAAAGATATCAATCTAGGAGTTTCCATACTCACTTTATCATCAATAGCTGTATACCTGGCCAGGGTTTACAAATACTGAGATCAAGTAGTATGCACTTACATACTGTCTCATTCCTCACTTTTCATATCCTTATACACACAAGATTTTCCATTTCTATATTTCCTCCAGGCATCATTTCTAAATTTCATCTTTTGACATACAGATAAGAGAGATTATAAAACATTTTAAGGAACATTGAGTGAGATATAAGTTCTCATCTCCCTTGTGTCCTTATAGGACTAGTCAAAATAATTTCAAAAACAACTATTTTCATATTTTTAACACATAGAAACATGAAAATGAAATATCAGAATGACTTTATTTCCTATGACCTTCCCGGGACGTCTGTCCACGTCCTCTATTGTTACTAGAAAACTGCCTCCTTTGTGATCCTTGCTGACTCTGCCCCTGAGGTTGAGTCATCATTGGATTCCTGTCTGGACAATCTTTTACCAGATGTCCCGATTGTCTGCATTGATAACAGATTCTAGGTATAGCATAAGGTCGGTGAGGTCCAGACACCGATGTTGATGCTATATTGGAGGCCTGATATGGAATATAACTAAGATCCCTCTCCCTACTTGGAGACCACTCAGTCTGAGAACTAGGTCTAGATGGTGGAGGGTTAGGTGTAGAGGATCTAGACTTCTTAAAGTCCATAGATGAAGAACCCTGGAATTGTGGATATCTTTTCTGGGTTTGCCTCTTCTCAACCACAGATCTCTCTACCCTTCAGACTGATTCAACGAAGGTATAGAATCTGTCTCGGTTCTCTAAGGCAGACACTGGGGTAGACATGTCAGCATTCAAACCCCTCTCAAATCTCCTGATTCTCACTCCTTCTGTGGCAGCCATGTGCGGACAAAACCGCAACAGCTCCATGAACTTAGCTTCATACTCGCTAATGTTCATCATACCCTGTCTCAGTCTCTCAAACTGAGAGATCTTCTCGTCTAGGAAGGTCTTCGGGAAATATCTTTGGACAAATTCCCGCCAAAAGTCTTCCCACGAGATTTCTATTCCAGGTCTCTTCTGCTCTTCCATGGTCCACCAGTGACCAGCACTTCCTTTGAGAAGATAGACAGCATGTCTAACCTTCTCAGCTTCAGGGATGTTGAGGATCCTGAAAGCCTTCCCCAGCTCTGTCAACCACAGATCAGCATCCGTGGGGTCAGCAGTCCCATGGTACTCGGTAGCTCCGACATGACGTAGTCGCTCAAACGTCTTCCCGATACCTTGCCCCTCTGGTTGGACAGGTGCCCTAGGTGCAGGCATAGGCAACCTGTCGGTTATATGTGTTATGGCAGTCATAAACTGCCCAAACATAGTCTGGACTGCTGGGTTACCCATATCAGCTGGGTCAAACTGGGGTGGCTCTCTAAGTTGTTCTGGTACAAGCTGTTCCACCTCTGGTACTTCTGCACCGCCTTGAGGTGCACTGACACTACTTTCTCCCACATACTCATCATGTGGCTCTGACATCTTAAGTATCTTCTTCTCCTGAGGAGTAGAAGACTCTATTAGATAAGGAAGGAATACTAAAGATAGACTCGACTTCCTATGTCCTATGCCTCTGTAGACTCGGCGAACCTAGAGCTCTGATACCACTTAATTGTGGGCTCCGATCTCCAAACCACGAATTAATCTCGATTTAAACATGTGCGGAAGCATTCGGTAAACAGCGGAAGACCAAAAATCACAGGAAATTAAAACTTTTTGAGACAAGAGCTTGAAACCTCAAACCTTTTCCATAGAAAAAGGATTTAACTGTTTACATCACTGACAATTACTTCTTGAGTAATTATATACAACATTATACAAAACTTCTCAAGAATTCATACTCAAAACACTCCAGGACCTGAGAGTACAGAGGACACATAAGACTGACTCTATACTACACCATGCAGCAGGCTAGATCTCCACCTGAGATAACTACTGCTCTTGATGCTGCTGGGATTGGTCACCTGAGTTCTTGTCCCTCCGTCTTCGACGACCACCTAAAAAAGTAGAAGTCTACGGGGTGAGACAATTATACATAATTGCCCCAGCGAGAGTTATAACTCTCCACTAGAAGCTTTATAAGCAAAGCAGGGAATAACTAAAGCAATAAAAGCCTTCAAGGTATTCACTAGCAGTTTGATGGTAAGCAAGAGTTCAACCAATAATGAAATATGACAACATCTATGCTATTCAAGGTAACATCAATCAAATAACTCATAGATAACTCTAACAGATATACTACGCTGTTGATTATGTTTTTAAGGGAGTATAGGGATGCATCTCACCTTTTAGACTGTATGGTGGGGAATGATGGACTACATGAATCTACATCAAATCCTCTCAGCATTTCTCTTTTAGTGAAGGTATGACGGACTACAAGAATCTACATCAAATCCTTTCACCATTTCTCTTTTAGTGAAGGTATGACGGACTACAAGAATCTACATCAAATACCTACACTAGGATGTAAGGTTCTACACATCCATGTACCCCATATTCTCAAAAGTATATGATCCAGGAGTTCCCTGGGGAAAACCTGCTTCACCATCATTTAGACTCTGACAATGATGGATCTATGATCAGGACTCTACATTTCACTTGATTAGTTAGGTACAATCAGTATTCTTATCATCATACAACAACACAGCTATATATGAGAATACTAAAATGTAGCAGGCCTAACTTATCACAATCATCAGTTATTTCATCTCAAGTCATCTGTCAAGCATGACCTTGATAACATTTATGGCTCTTACAGCCCGTAAATCACAAAAGATGTCACCTAACAGTGCATCAAGATGATTCATTATTCATAAAGCTTAAGACATGCTTTTAATGAGTATAACATGGCATTCCATTCCTGGATATAACCATCATCTCATAACAACCTGCATGGTTCATTAATATAACATGGCATTCCATACCTGGATATGCCCATCAACTCATAACAACCTGCATGGTTCATTAATATAACATGGCACTCCATATCTGGATATGCCCATCATCTCATAACAACCTACATGGTACATTCAACAGATAATAGTAAACAATTCAACAATTAAGGATGCATTCTCAATTTAGGGTTTCCCTTGGAATCCCCCTCAACTAGGGATTCACATGGAATCACTCTTATCTAGGGTTTCACATGGAATCACCTTCAACTAGGGTTTCACATGGAATTACTCTTATCTAGGGTTTCACATGGAATCACCTTCAACTAGGGTTTCACATGGAATTACCCTCAACTAGGGTTTCACATGGAATTACTCTTATCTAGGGTTTCACATGGAATCACCTTCAACTAGGGTTTCACATGGAATTACCCTCAACTAGGGTTAAAACCCAAAAGCCCTGTCAATTAGGGTTTATATTCATGATTAGGGTTTCATGATCTCTCTTCTTAAGGATCATACCCTTAATCACCACATGAATCATATTCATGTATGAATTCATGTTAACATCATCTCAAATTGATTAGGTCATATCAACCCTTCAATCAAGAGCATATAACTCTGCTTAACGTAGTGTATCATGTCATTGGTCCAGTAAGCAATTAGGGATTCATTCCTTAATTGGTACTAGTCCCTTAGATACTGTCAGGGTTTCAACCTTTGTACCTTATTTGTTTATCATTACTAATCATCATTGGGTCAATGGTTCATTCATCATCTTAATTCTCAAGAGATTCACTCACATTGGACCTCCATTACATAAAGCATCCAATTGAATTAGGGTTTCCAATGTTGATTCCTTCAATCATTGGATACATGGAACCAGTCCTCAATTGGGACTACCCTCATACTTCAATTGAGTTAAATAGGTCAACCTTCAACTGATTTGACCCTTAAATAACCCTCAACTGGTCATCAATTAGGGTTTTATTCAATTGAATTAGGGTTTACTATTCATCTTTCATGTCTTCACCCTAAACTTAGGGTTTACTATTCACTCCATGGTGAATTGTACTCATTACATCATCATGTAAGAGAAACATCATTATTAAGGCTCTTAATTAGGATTAAGATCCATTAGATATTATAAATAGGGTTCCCATGACCTCACATAGGTGGGTCATTCCCTAAACATGCACATTCATGTGTAATTGAAGTATCTCACTAAAGTTTCCACCTTAAAAAGGGTACTTTCTCTCTTAGGATACTTTCTCACTCTAGAAATACTTTCTCTCTCTTCTCACTAGTATATGGTGACAACACCACTCTAGATCAGGTTGAGATAAGTCTCCATTGACTAACATAAGCCAAAACATCAACATCATGTGATTAGGGTTTGATTAGAACAAGGTTTTATCCCTTTAGACCCCTCAAGGGTATTTTGGTAATTTGCCACATGATCACCATCATGGGTTAACTCACTAATCACATAGTCCCTTAATGACCTAGGTTACCATTAGGGTTTAGATTGAATCATCATTGAGCTAATTACACCATCAAATGGTTAAGTACAAACCATCACCAATCTCCAAACGGCTTCAACCTTCAAACGGTTTCAACCACCCAAACGGGCTTGAGACCGTTTGGATCCAAACGGTCTTGAGACCGTTTGGAGGTGAAGACCGTTTGGAAGGGTTGACTTCCAAACCGTTTGGAGCTTCAATCGGTTTGAGGTCGTTTGGACCAATCGACCTTGAGGTCGTTTGAGCCCAAACGGTCTTGCGGTCGTTTGAGCCCAAACAGTCTGGAGACCGTTTGGCCCCAAACGGTCTTGAGTCCGTTTGGATCCAAACGGTCTTGAGACCGTTTGGTCCAAATGGACTCAAACCGTTTGGACCTCCAAAGGGGTTCAAAGGTCACCAATGTTCATGGATATGTGTGATGAAGCCCTCAATTGATCAAAGCTATGCTAACCACTTATAAATTGAGTCAATTAGGGTTAGCCTTAGCCACTTAGACATCAAATTGACCCTCAATTGCAAGCCAATTAGGGTTCAATCGTTCTCAATTAGGGTTTCAAGTTGATTGGTCATCAATGTTCAACAATGTGAATCAATTCAAGGTTGAACCTATCAATTGACCTCAAATTGGGCTCAAACTTGGCCCAAACGGTCTTGAGGTCGTTTGGACATCATCCAAACGGTCTTGAGACCGTTTTCCCAAAGTTTGACCAAGATCCAAATCGTTTTGACTAAGGTTGAAGTCCAATTAGGTCAAAATCAGCAATTTTCATCAATTCATCAATTTCCTACAATTGGACCTTCAAACCATTAGATTAACTCAACCCTAGACCTTCAAACGGTCTTGGGTTGTGCCCAAACGGTCTTGGGACCGTTTGGAGGAATCCCCAAATGGTCTTGAGACCGTTTGGGTCCTTCAACCCAAAACTCAACAAGATCTATATGTTAAATCAGCACTTTTTCACCCGATTAGGGTTTCATGTTGAAGTGCCTTCAACTCTCAATTGGTTAAGAATTAGACTTTGATTCTTTGCAGAGATGAAATTCAATATATTAGGAACAGACCCTCAAACGGTCGTCCCTTGGTCAACTCTTTCAAATGGTCTTGAGACCATTTCAATCCAAACGGTCTTGCAAGACCGTTTGAGAGCAAACGGTTTGAAACCGTTTGAACCCAAACGGTTTGCAACCGTTTGGACCAAAAGGGTCCAAGGTCGTTTGAAAAAGTAACATAGGGAATCACGCCCCTCATCTTCAACCTCTAGCAAGGTCGGTTTCTCCACTGATTTTCTTGCAAACGTGCAAGGAAGAAGGGTGGTAGAAGGAGAATTTACCAAGTAAATTGCAAGAATTAAGCATACATATAAAGCATGAGTTTAGAGTTATAAAACCCACCTAAAGGTTGATCTTAGAGATCCAAGACTTCAAGATCCAAGATTTTAATGGCTTCCTTGAGCTTCCACAACTTGGATAGGGGTGAAAACTCCAAGGAAACGTTGCTTTGGTTGGCTAGAACAAGAAGACTAAGTAAGCTAACCATAAAACCAACCTTAGAAAGTGAATTCCTCCATGAATTCGAGCTAGATGGTGGGGTTCCCTTACCTAGAACAAGTAGGTCGCCCCCCTGAGCTCCAGAGCTGTCCTTGGTCGTTTGAGCAAGAGAAGAAGAGAATGAAGGAAAGGAAGGATCGTTCACTCAATTGCAAGGGAAAAGGGCTTTTATACTTTAGCCTCTTTTACACCCTAAGGACCTCACAAGATTGGAAATCACATCTGGGTCCCTCCTTGCTCAAAGGCACGTCCCACTCATCAATCCTTGTGCAAGTCTCATGAAAACTCTAGATCTAAGGGTAAAGAAATCCAACCTTCAACTAGGGTACATACATGAAAGGATTTCATACCCATTTTAGGTGATTTCTATCACAAAGATCATATTTCTCATCTTTTTATTAAATGATGTATCCCTTTCATCATTTCTACTCTAAATGATGTCAAGAGTCATAAAAGATGTTCTAGATATTAAGAATTACAAGTTGGATCCCTCAATTTGGGTAAATTGCACTTTACCCCAAATTAGGGTTTCTAAGCATGGGGATTGCTTCCACAGCTGCACCTTGGTGCTCAAGCTTGGGAAATCCCTCAAACTTCATCATAGGCATCCTCATGATGTTTCAACATCAGAGATACATCTCATCTTGTGAATTTTGCAAGTTCAACCCTTAAACTGGGTAATTTGCACATGGGTCCCTGCATACAACACAATGCTACAACTTTATACAAAAAGGAGCAATATTGAAAATAAATGTTCCTGAGGAACTTAGTTACATGCCAGGGAGTGTTCACAAGTATATTAATTACATATTTAGGCAAAACTTCCAGGGTTAGTTCATAACCCAGGTCAGGGGTGTTACAAGACGGTTGCAGATTCTACAATAGAGGCTGAATATATTGCCGCATCTAATGCTGCGAAGGAAGCTGTGTGGATCAAGAAGTTCATTTCTGAACTTGGAGTGGTTCCAAGTGCTGGTGATGCAATTGAGTTGTTTTGTGACAACAATGGAGCAATTGCACAGGCTAAAGAACCAAGATCACACCAACGTTCCAAACATATTCTACGGAGGTTCCATCTCATACGAGAGATCGTACAACAAGGAGATGTGAAGATTTGCAGAGTACCTACAGAAAGCAATGTGGCTGACCCGCTCACAAAAGCACTTTCACAGCAGAAACATGATGGACATGTTCGATCACTTGGATTGAGATTCATGAGTGATTGGGTATAAGTGCAAGTGGGAATCTGTTGGTATGTATGCCTATAGACACTATCATTCGATGATTGTAATGGGATACTATGTAAACGATTTGTAATACTACATTGATCATATCAATAAAGGCAAGTTTCCGATCTATATGTTTGTGTTTTATATTGTGAGATGACCATAAAACTTATAGATGTCTATAGAATGATATACTCAATGACATATGTCTTCGGGTTGATGACCTGAACAGTGAGATCATCTGTATGCTAAGAGTATGTATTCTTGTTTTGTTCCTAATCGGTTGTTATTGTGGAAATATCCATAGACATCAATAACACATAATATTAGAATGTATGTTGGTTGATGGAAGAATCTCATTATCCATGATATGTAGATATCAAACCAAATACATAGATACTTGTTAGAGAACAGTGTATCAGATAGACCCACCTTGAGAGTGACACATGGATACCATGATTGGTAGTTAGAGTCACATCTCATAATGATGGTGGTGATTGTGGTTCTTAGACCTGAAGTCACTACACTTATCACATGTCATTTGGTGAACTTTGACATCATCCATCGTGGTCCTGAATAAGGATTGCCATAAAGATGGTGCTTGGGTGCACTGTGACACATGGGGATGACTGTGAGTGATGTAGATGGAATTTGTCCTTCCTACGGGAGTTTGATATTCTGGCCACTTGATAAGTGAGACTTGAGAAATGCATGGCCATGCTGATGTGAGTCAATATGTGATATTGAGCTTACATATATCTCAGTCAGTCTGCTCTAGTTCAAGGAACATGGATTGAACATTGAAAAGGATAACAATTCCATGACTAGAGTTCAATCTGGATATCAACGACAAAGGAACTATACAATCACTATAACACCAGTCATGAATGATAGGTTAAGTTGTTCTCCAACTTCTCCAATTACTTGGGTAGCAATGAAGTCTTGCTAGATACCAATCATTGCTTGTGAAATCATAATATGATTATGGATATCACTGCCAACGTAATTTGGAGCCTACCGGGTCACACGCATAGGATGTGTTGGAATAGGAGTATAATTGTGGATTTGATTGGAATTGCTCCGAATCACATTGATTACTAATATGTTTATGTAATGGATTAGAATAATATTGGAGTGACTAGCTCTAAGTGCAAGTGGGAGTTTGTTGGCGTATATACACATAAAGCCATCCCAAGCGATTGCATGGAGTCGGATATTAATTAATCAATTAATGTGATTATTTGGTTAATTAATGAATTCCGGAATATTCTAATTAATCCACGAGTGTTTTAATTAACACAACGTTTCTGTTTACTGATGGGTTTAGGAAACCCTATTTCCCTTCGTATCTTGTTTAAAGGAGGATTGACGGCCGATATCTATATAAGATAGATAGACGCTTTTAGTTTACGGTCACGCACGTAAACCCTAGCCGTCATCGTCCTTAGGAGAGAAAGGATAGAAATGCACCGCTAGCACGCCGCCGCAGAGACACGACTCCTTCCCGCCGGCTTGGGAAGCGCGACGTGGAGTTCTGTCCATCCGTGTGGATGAAGTAGAGACGCAGACGCATTGACGCCTGCGTTCGAAGGACGTCGATGACCACCTGTACGCACTACGAGCGGCGTACATCACTGCCGCAAAGGAGCACTGCCGGATCAACCTACGACAGCGAACGGGAGAGAAATTCCGTCTGTGTAGGTCAGCAGTGTTGCACCGTCGTGCAATGGGACATCGCTGGACTTGCTCCGCGATAAGGTATATCTCGCAAACACTCCATCCAAATACATTGTTGTCGACGAGATCCTGTTTCGGGTTGCGTGGATTTTATTACTTCCTCCGTGCATGTTTTCTCCACAAAACCCAACAATGTTATCATCTTCAACATTCAATCCATGTTCCTTGAACTAGAGCAGACTGTCTGAGATATATATAAGCTCAATATCACATATTGACTCACATCAGCATGACCATCCATTTCTCAGTCTCGCTAATCAAGTGGCCGGAATATCAAACTCCCGTAGGAAGGACAAATTCCATCTACATCACTCACAATCATCCCCATGTGTCACAGTGCACCCAAGCACCATCTTTATGGCAATCCTTATTCAGGACCACAGTGGATGATGTCAAAGTACACCGAACAACATGTGATAAGTGTAGTGACTTTAGGTCTAAGAACCACAATCATCACCATCATTGTGAGATGTGACTCTAACTACCAATCATGGTATCCATGTGTCACTCTCAAGGTGCGTTTGTCTGATACACTATTCTCTAATAAGTATCTATGTATTTGGTTTAATATCTCCATATCATGGATAATAAGATTCTTCCATCAACCAACATACATTCTAATCTTATGTGTTATTGATGTCTATGGATATTTTCATAATAACAACCGATTAGGGACAAAATAAGAATGCATACTCTTAGCATACATATGATCTCACTATTCAGGTCATCAACTCGAAGACATATTTCATTGAGTATATTATTCAATAGACATCTATAAGTTTTGTGGTCATCTCACAATATAAAACACAAACATATAGATTGGAAACTTGCCTTTATTGATATGATCAATGTAGTATTACAAATTGTTTACATAGTATCCCATTACAATCATCAAACGAAAGTCTCTATGGTCATACATACCAATATATTCCTACTTGCACTTATACCCAATCACTCATGAATCTCAATCCAAAAGATCGAACATGGCCGTCATGTTGTTGTTGTAAAAGTGCTTTTATGAGCGGGTCAACCACATTGCTTTCTGTAGGTACTCTGCAAATCTTCACATCTCCTTGTTGTACGATCTCTCGTATGAGATGGAACCATCGTAGAATATGTTTGGAATGTTGGTGCGATCTTGGTTCTTTAGCATGTACAATTGCTCTATTATTTTTGCAAAACAACTCAATTGCATCACTATCTCTTGGAACCACTCCAAGTTCAGAAATGAACTTCCTGATCCACACAACTTCCTTTGCAGCATTAGATGCGGCAATATATTTGACCTCTGTTGTAGAATCTGCAACCGTCTCTTTCTTGGAACTCTCCCAGCTCACAGCTCTGTTGTTCAGGAAAAACACAAATCCAGATTGTGATCTAAAGTCATATTTGTCAGTTTGGAAGCTAGCTAGCATCAGTGTAACCCTTTACCATGAGCTCTTCCTCACCATTGTACACGAAGAATTGATCCTTAGTCCTTCTCAAGTACTTTAAGATGTTCTTTACGGCTGTCCAGTGACATTCACCTGAATTTGACTGATACAGGCTCATCATGCACAAAGCATACGACACATCAGGACGAGTACATAACATCGCATACATGATAGATCTAATTGCAGATGCATATGGAATCTTACTCATGTGTGCCCGTTCATCACATGAACTAGAACATTGGGCTTTAGAGATCGTAACCGAACGGGACATGGGAAAATTACCTCTCTTAGAACCCTCCATGCTAAACCTCTTTAGCACATTGTCAATGTATGTGCTCTGGCTGAGGCCTAGAAGCCTTTTAGATCTATCTCTATAGATCTTAATTCCCAGTATATAGGATGCTTTGCCTAAATCCTTCATAGAAAATGTCTTCCCCGACCAAGATTTTACTGTCTAAAGAGGAGGGATGTCATTTTCCATCAATAGTTTGTCGTCCACATCCAATATGAGAATTATGACTGTACTCCCACTAACCTTTTTGTAAACACAAGGTTCATCTTCATTTTGACTAAAGCCAAACTTTTTGACTACTTTGTCAAAATGTAGATTCTAGCTCCGAGATTCTTGCTTCAATCCATAGATTGACTTCTGTGGCTTACAGACTTTATTAGCTTCCTTCAGATCGATAAAACCCTCAGGTTGTGTCATGTACACATCCTCGAGTGAATTCCCATTAAGGAATGTTGTTTTAACATCCATCTGCCAAATCTCATAGTCATGATAAGCTACAATGGCAAGCATGATCCTGATAGATTTAACCATGGAAACTGGTGAGAAAGTCTCGTCATAATCAACACCTTGAATTTGATGGAATCCTTCCACAACCAATCTACCTTTATAGGTTTGAGCATTTCCATCCATGTCGGTCTTATTCTTGAAGACCCACTTGCACCATATGAGTTTTACCCCTTCGGGTGGATCCACCAAGGTCCATACCTTGTTGGTGTACATGGATTCCATCTCAGATCTCATGGCTTCGAGCCATTTCTCAGATTCTGGTCTCTTAGTAGCTTCTAGATAGGAATTTGGCTCATATGCTATGCCCAATTCGTCACTGTCTTGAGTAACGAGAAATCAAAATCTTTCAGGCTCAAGTCGTGTCCTATTAGACCTACGGGGTTCCTGTGTTACATTTGGAACTTGAAATTCCACAACAGTTTGTGAGTCTTCATGTTCCTTATGTACCTCCTCATGTTCTCTAATTTCTTGTTGATCTTGAACTTCTTCGAGCTCTACATTCCTCTCATTGATTCCTTTGGAAATAAATTATTTTTCAAGAAATACAACAGCCCTAGCAACAAACACTTTGTTATCAGTTGGTGTGTAGAAGTAGTATCCCCGAGTTTCCTTGGGGTATCCAACAAAATAGCATTTTTCAGATTTGGGTCCAAGCTTTTCAAGAAATTGTTTCCTAACATAATATTCACATCTCCAAATCTTTAACATAGACAAATTGGGACGATTCTCATTCCATATCTCATATGGTGTCTTTTGAACCGATTTAGAAGGTACACGGTTAAGTGTAAACACTGCGGTTTCAAGAGCATATCCCCAAAACGATATTGGAAGTTTGGCTAAACTCATCATTAATCATACCATGTCTAATAATGTATGATTCCTTCTTTCTGACACACCATTATGTTGTGGTGTACCAGGTGGAGTTCACTGTGATACAATACCACAGTTTCTCAGAAAGTCCTCAAACTCTTAGCTTAAGTATTCACCACCTTGATTTGAACGGAGTGCTTTAATACTCTTACCAAGTTGCTTCTCTACTTCATTCATGAAAGTCTTGAACATTTCAAGAGTTTCTGACTTGTATTTCATAAGATATACATAGCCATACCTACTGAGGTCAGCAATGAAGGCAATGAAGTATTGGTATCCTCCTCTAGAATTTGATCTAAAAGTTCCACATACATCAACATGTATGAGCCCTAGTAGATCACTGGCTCTCTCATTGTGTCCAGTGAAAGAAGTCTTGGTCATCTTCCCTAATAAACATGTCTCACATGTCTCTAATGGTTCAAAATCAAAAGAGTCTAGATAACCATCCGTATGGAGTCTAGATATGTGCTTCTCATTTATGTGCCCAAGACGACAATGCCATAAGTATGTTTTGTTTGAGTTGTCAAGTTTTAGCCTTTTATTATTTACATTGTATATGCTAGTCTCGAGTTCTAACAAGTAGATACCATAAGACATAGGGACATTTCCGGAAAAGATCTCATCTTTAGAAATAGAAATCATTCCATTCTTAATGTGAAATTCAAACCCACTCTTGTCCATACAAGATACAAAAATAATATTTCTATTAATGGCAAGTACATAATAGTAATTCTCTAATTCTATTACAAGGCCCGTAGGTAAAGATAAACTAATAAATCCAACTGTGGTGGCAACAACTCTTGCTCTATTAGTGACCCGTAGCTCGACTTGGCCCTTTCGTAAAGGCTTACTTTTTATCAGATCCTGCATATTTGAACATATGTGAGATCCACATCTGGTATCCAGTACCCATGATGAAGAAGTATTTAAGTTTATCTCAATAACGTATATACCTAAAGTGGAGATCTCTATCCCCTACTTCTTCTTCCTCAGTTACTCCAGGTAGAGAGGACAATTTCTTTTCCAATGTCCATCCAGGTGACAATGGTGACAACTGCCTTCTTTGAAGATCCCACCTTTAGCTTTGAGCACAGATGACTTTGTCTTCTGCCCAGATTTAGAACATTTCTTAGCCTTGTCTTTTCCTTTTGACTTTCCCTTTGTCTTGTTGATCATCATCACAGACTTGGGCTTGTATTTCTTCATCTGTGCTTCAACTGTCCTCAACATGCCCAACAATTTTGATAACGACTTGTTAAGATTGTTCATGTTGTAGTTCATGATAAAATGAATATATGATTCAGGCAACGATCGTAGAATCACATCAGTGGCTAACTCTTAACCTAGGGGAAATCTCAACTTGGATAGGCTTTCTACGTACCCAATCAAAGTGAGTATATGGGTGACAACTGAGTCTCCCTCAGTAACATACTGAATTCTGGGCATTTTGCCTTTTTGATCCTTTTTTCCATCTTTTCCTTTCATCTATATCCTTTTTGGTTTTTCTGTTTAATTTGTGGAAAATATGATGGTTTAATGAACATTTGTTCACCTTTTATTTCAATATTTGGGTTTATACACAAATACCTCGGTGAAAGTTTAGAAATGGGCTTAATATGTAAAATGTCCACTTAAGTAATAATATAATAAAATATTTCGTCCTAGAACTTTCTAGTGCTTTTTAGTATATGAAAAAGAAAATAAATCCCAAAATATATATAAAGGAGATGATAAATATAATAATTGGATATAATATGGAATATATTAGACAAAAGAGGATAATGAGGAATATGTTGTTTCAAAAAAAATCATAAATAGGAATCCATGAGATAATTTGATAAAAAAATTCGTTTTCTTGATCTAAAAGAAACTTAATGGCCAAGTATCATCTAATTTGGATAATAAATAAATATATAAAAACCTTTATTATAAGATAATGGGAAAAAAGCCAATAAGGTGAAATAAAATATCTAATTTACTCAAATTGGAAAACTAACTCCAAATTCGTAATCTATATGATAAAATGAGCCTATGTGTGAATTTTTATTTAATTTGGCCAATGCTTAATATTTTATTTTTCTTAGGAGAGAGAAAATGACTTAAAGACCAAAAATATTAAATATATGTTAAAAAAATTAATTAATGCCAAAATCATGTTTTTCACGTTTGGAATTTCTTATAGGCAAAGTTTTATATTTTTAGAAAGTTTATATATACCTCTAATAAATGAAAATGTTAAATAAATGATAAAAATTAAATGAATTAAATAAAATAATAAACGTCTTCAAAAAATATAATAATGCCAAATTCGTATTCTACATGTTAAAATAGACTTTTGGATAAATTTTGAATCAATTTGGAAAATATTTGATGAGAAGATAAATTTAGGAGAGAGAAAGTGTGCAAAACTTTCAACTCATTATTTAAAATAACAAAAAACTTCAAAAAATAAAATAATGATAAATTCGTATCCAACACACTTAATAAGACTTATGGATAAAGTTTTATAATTTTTGGATAATCCTAGAGGCATTAAAGAAGGAGAAAAGAGAAAATGATATTTGAATTATTTAACCTATTATAATTCCCCAAAAGCCAAAACTAATTTCATATTTGAATTCTACACCTCAAAATCAGTCAGATTGTCAATTTTTATTAAATTTAGAAATTATTTGAGCTCCTAAAATAAGAAAGAGAAATTCATTAAATGATGTATATATCACTTTAGTCGGAATTGGTTTTGGGTAAGATTTAATGTGTCACGCGGATCTTTTCCTTTTAGATTTTTTTGTGTGCATGATATCAACTGTTGATCTTGGATCAGACGGCTTAGAAGTCGTCCTCTTCCTCACGTTGGATCAGGAAATAGAACTCGTTCACATGGAGTTTTCAAATTGTAATTTCTCTCTCATTACTCGATCTTCGCTCGAGATTTTTCCTCCTATACATTCCTTATTGGTTTACGCACCTAATGATACATTATTTCCGCCACTTTTTCAAGGCTTTGAGAAACGCCTAAAACTCCTCATGGAGTACTCGAACCACTACCACCCATAGTCCTAGGAACAAAAACTCACATATAAATACCCCAACCATGCTCTTCTTCGGTGGCTTTGGGGTCGTTCTCTAGCACCAATTTCCCTGCTGCTCATGTTCTTGATTGTTGGTGATCAAGTTTCTATCTGGGGTTTGTGGTGGCTAGCTCCCCTATTCCTCTTCGTCCGGTCCAATAACAGGTATCTCTGAATTCTTCTCCTCGCTCTCTTTCTTTTGACTACCTTCACGTTGATTTTGGTAGTGTATAGTGTTTTCCCCCAAATCCCTCGTGAACAGCTACTGTTGTTTAGCGCAATGGCGCACTCGGGCGAGGGGAGGAAGACAGCTCTGCAAATTTACCGTTTAGCCCTTCTTCTTTCTTCTTCCTTTTATTTTTCACGCAAGGGTACGAAGGTCTTTTGGCCTAGTTTTGTTTTGTTCAGACAGGTCAAACTCGGGCCTTGACCGCATGATTGGCCACCCCTCATTAGGCCAAGTCAGAAGGTGGGCCCGGTCACTCGCTCTCTCATTCTCTCTGTTTGATATGAGGTGCCTATGTGGCAATTTCTAATTGGTCTATTTTTGAAAAATCATATATTTTTACTCGATTTTCCAAATTTAAAACTAAAATATGTTTTGAAATCGGGAGAATGAGATCTAACTAAAAAAAATACTTTCGTAGTTTTATTTTGATGTTTTCGAATATGTGTTTTTAAGGATGATTTAAATTACTTTAAAATATGGAAAATAGCCTAAAAAGTCAGTATCTCGAAAATATACAAACTATATGTTATTTTGATCAAAAGAACGTAAATAAGATAGTAGTGAGGTTTGCAGTGTCTAATTCGATCGTTTGTGGAAAAAGTTTGTAGTTTCGGGGATTGAATCTTTAATAATTAAACATAGTATTAATGCATGGATCTAATGATGAAATTAGGGAAAATAGATCTGACCTCATAAAAAAGAACTGAAATGTGATTTCTAGGATTCTAAAGAATAAGGTATGTTCTTAATACACTTTAGTTGGGAATTATTTGTTCCTTAACCTATGCTTTCCATAATGAGGCTTATTTGCACCTTATATTCTATTCTCTTGAATCTATTGCTATACTTGCCTCATAATCAGTTTGGAATATTGTTCTTGGGTCTTGGTACCCCACTTCCATGTTCTACATATGAGATTCTATTACTTGCCATAGTTTCTAGCTTGTTGATGATATTAGACTAATTAACTAGTGTAGTGGTACTTGTATGTACAACCACCCTTAGTTGGGGAATGTGTTATTTCTCCCCTGGGGAACGTGCTACTCTCCCCCACACAAAAAATGTGTGTAGGTGACTGGGAATATCTTATTCTCCCCTCACCCTTTGGTTGAAGGTCTGGTAGGTGCCTCAACCCTACTTTGTTAAGGTAGTCAATATTAATCATACATGCAATCCTTTTGTGATATGTTGTTTATGGCAAGCATCTATTGAAATATTCTTTTATATAAATGGCCTCATTCTATTGATTGTCTTCATCATATGATGAACCATAACACGTTTTTACATATTTTGCTTATCTTGATATCCTAGAATAGTTTTTGTAACACATACTTTTATTTTCCTTCCCTCTTGTTGGGTGCTTTCCCAACCACCCAGATGTGGAGCAAGGTGATGGATTAGGCATGAAGATCTTAGCATTGACATGGACATAGCTGATGGATATGTTGCTTGGAGACAAAAGTGGAGTAGTCTAGACTTCCTTCTATCTAGATCCTAGTTGTTTATGATGATGTAACCCTAAAAGGGAGATTTTGATATATTTTGTACAATCTTTTATGAAATTGAATATAGTCAAAAAATTTGTATTCCGCTGCTTTCTAATGTGTTGTTTTACCATAGTTTAGTAAGGAGGTGCTCTCACCTCTTTACAACATGGTATCAGAGCCCATGGTAGTAAGAAATCTGACAATTTTAGTTGGTCTCCCTAATTAAAACCATAGACTTGCATAGTTTCCTTTAAGTGACATGGTTATTATAGATTTGATCTATGCTGATGATAGGTTGATTTAGGACCCTATAGTTTCACCTTAGAGTCTTGATGAATAAAACCCTAAAATACTCATAACTAAATCATGCAAAGCTTGATGTTGTTTAGGTTTGCCTTGAGGCAACTATTAGGGCATGAAGTTGAAGCAAAGGTGTCTAGAAAGGATCAGGGTGTCAGGGGCTGGCAATATTTTCCTCCACACCACTAGCTTGGTTTACGAGGACTCCCGTTCCCATATGATACCGGCCTGGCCTAAGCTAATATGAATTGTCCAAAATAGTTTTCTTTTAGGCAATAGTGACCTTAGATTCTTTGATGTATATCTTTGGAAACCCTAAGTTGATTTGTTTGAGGATGGATACCAAGATAGTTTGCTTACATCCCTTAGGACCACATGCTTGGATAAGTTTATTCCTAGAACCTAGACCTCAGAGTTTGGGTGTTTGGAAAGATATCAGAGTGCACAGTGGAAGCATGATGGATCATGAGTATGGTTTAGTGAGACTCATCCTTTAACCCTAATGTAGTTTGGCTTGATGGGTCAAACCCTTTAAGGGGTGGAGTATGGTTAGTTTGATGATGTTAGATGTTATATTTTGTGGATGAAATCCTCTTTAGGGGGATGGAACCCTATAACATCTTGAAGTCTATATAATCTATCTTTAGAAACCCTAACTCCATGCTTAGGAGGTTGTTGTGCTTAGTGTTCCCCAAACAAGTAATAATGGTAACCCTAACATGCTTGTTTACATATTAATGAGCATATAATTATCATCTAAGGAATAATGCATGTGCTTGAACCCTAATGTACATCCAATGCACATAATATGAATATCAATTCTAATTGTCAATAAGTAAGATGTTAATAATGGCATGAACCAATAAACCATAATGATATGACGAGTACGGTTATAATTCATAATTAATGCATGCTAAGGATGAATAATTGAAATATAATGATCATGCTGACCTAAACCCTAAAGTTGTAATAATCTAACCCTAATCTATACATATTTAATGCCTTTGATGATACATTAATGATGTTAAGTGCCATAATCAGTTAACCTACATTAATACACATAAATGATATAAATATATATATATAATCATCTAATCACATACTAATCAAGTCTTCAATATAAAATGCAAGTTACCTTGTTATCTAATACACATGTGATTAGTCACTTAATGTGAATCAATTAATTAACATGTAGGATGTCCCACCTTGATCATTTAAAATACATGTAAAGGCTTCAATGTGAATATAAAGTGGTGTGATTCACATAAATGTGCAAAATTAATAATATAAATGAATGAATATGAGAAATGATTAATGATGACATTAATGTGAGCAATAAATATAATGTGACAATGTTTAATATGAGTATAAGTAACTAGTGTGACATTAATTGGAATAATTGTATGCTTAACCACAAAATTACATAGAATGTCTTATTTCATGTAAAATAATTTGTTATAATTAATAAAGTGGCAATATGAGGATAATGAAGTATAAATCTGAATTATTAAGGACAATGATCAAATATAATAATGAATGTTGAGATAATTGAGTGATCCCTAATTGTGATAAAATCCTTAATAAGATAAATGAGAAATACATATAAATAGTTTAATGGATGATCATGAAATATAACCCTTTTGACAATAAAGTGAATATGACATGACATAATTAAAATAGTGATGATAATGTGATATCATAATGAATATGATCCTAAAAAATAATATCTTAATAATGGACCCTAGGTGATCCTTGAGAACCCAACCTATGATGAGTTGTATGTGAAGTTTCTGAACCCTCAGGTGTAGTTGAAGTATAAGTTTTGGTGCAATGTGTACGGTTGGAGAAACAACCTTAAGTTTTGTGATGTGAGGATGCACACTCACCCTTCCCTAATTGCTAGTGATTTCGGGGACATAATCCTCTTTAAGGAGTGGAGTGTTGTAACATACTAAATTCTGGGCATTTTGCCTTTTTGATCCTCTTTTCTATCTTTTCCTTTCATCTATATCCTTTTTGGCTTTTCTGTTTGATTTGTGGAAAATATGATGGTTTAATGAACATTTGTTCACCTTTTATTCCAATATTTAGGTTTATACACAAATACCTCAGTGAAAGTTTAGAAATGGACTTAATATGTAAAATTTCCACTTAAGTAATAAATATAATAAAATATTTCGTCCTAGAACTTTCTAGTGCTTTTTAGTATATGAAAAAGAAAATAAATCCCAAAATATATATAAAGTAGATGATAAATATAATAATTGGAGATAATATGGAATATATTAGATAAAAGAGGATAATGAGGAATATGTTGTTTCAAAAAAAAATCATAAATAGGAATTCGTGAGATAATTTGATAACAAAATTCGTTTTCTTGATCGAAAAGAAACTTAATGGCCAAGTATCATCGAATTTGGATAATACATAAATATATAAAAGCCTTTATTACAAGATAATGGGAAATAAGCCAATAAGGTGAAATAAAATATCTAATTTCCTCAAATTGGAAAACTAACTCCAAATTCGTAATCTACATATCAAAATGAGTCTATGTGTGAATTTTTATTTAATTTGGCCAATGCTTAATATTTTATTTTTCTCAGGAGAGAGAAAATGACTTAAAGACCAAAATATTAAATATATGTTAAAAAAATTAATTAATGTCAAAATCATGTTCCTCACGTTTGGCATTGCTTCTAGGCACTTTTATATTTTTATAAATTTTCTAGATACATCTAATAAATGAAAAGGTTAAATAAGTGATAAAATTTTAATGAATTAAATAAATTCTACATGTTTAAATAGACTTTAGGATAAATTTTGAATCAATTTGGAAAAATTTTGATGAAAAGATAAATTTAGGAGAGAGAAAGTGTGCAAAACTTTCAACTCATTATTTAAAATAACAAACAACTTCAACAAATGGAAATAATGACAAATTCATATCAAACATACTTAATAAGACTTATGGATGAAGTTTTATAATTTTTGGATAATCCTAGAGGCATTAAAGAAGGAGGAAAGAGAAAATGATATTTGAATTATTTAACCTATTAAAATTCCCCAAAAGCCAAAACTAATTTCATATTTGGATTCTACACCTCAAAATCAGTCAGGTTGTCAATTTTTATTAAATTTGGAAATTATTTGAGCCCCTAAAATAAGAAAGAGAAATTCATTAAATGATGTATATATCACTTTAGTCGGAATTGGTTTTGGGTAAGATTTAATGTGTCACACAGATCTTTTCCTTTTAGATTTTTTTGTGTGCATGATATCAACCGTTGATCTCGGATCAGATGGCTTAGAAGCCGTCCTCTTCCTCACGCTGGATCAGGAAACAGAACCCGTTCACATGGAGTTTTCAAATTGTGATTTCTCTCTCATTACTCGATCTTTGCTCGAGATTTTTTCCTCCTATGCATTCCTTATTGGTTTACGCACCTAATGATACATTATTTCTGCCGCTTTTTCAAGGCTTTGATAAACGCCTAAAACTCCTCATCGAGTACTCGAACCACTACCACCCATAGTCCTAGGAACAAAACCTCACATATAAATACCCCAACCATGCTCTTCTTCGGTGGCTTTGGGGTCGTTCTCTACCACCAATTTCCCTGCTGCTCATGTTCTTGATTGTTGGTGATCAAGTTTCTATCTGGGGTTTGCAGCGGCTAGCTCCCCTATTCCTCTTCGTCTCCGGTCCAATAACAGGTATCTCTGAATTCTTCTCCTCGCTCTCTTTCTTTTGACTGCCTTCACGTTGATTTTGGTAGTGTATAGCATTTTCCCCCAAATATCTCGTGAACAGCTGCTGCTGTTCAACGCAATGACACACTCGGGCGAGGGGAGGAAGACAACTCCGCGACTTTACCGTTTAGCCCTTCTTCTTTCTTCTTCCTTTTGTTTCTCGCGCAAGGGTACGAAGGTCTTTTGGCCTAGTTTTGTTTTGTTCAAACGGGTCAAACTCAGGCCTTGACCGCATGACTTGGCTGCCCCTCATTGGGCCAAGTCAGAAGGTGGGCCCGGCCACTCGCGCTCTCATTCTCTCTGTTTGATATGAGGTGCCTACGAGGCAATTTCTAATTGGTCTGTTTTTGAAAAATCATATCTTTTTACTCGATTTTCCAAATTTAAAACTAAAATATGTTTTGAAATCGGGAGAATAAGATCTATCTAACAAAAATACTTTTGTGGTTTGATTATAATATTTTCAAATATGTGTTTATAAGGATGATTTAAATTACTTAAAAATATGGAAAATAGCCTAAAAAGTCAGTATATCGAGAATATACAAACCTATATGTTATTTTGATTAGAAGAACGTAAATAAGATAGTAGTGAGGTTTTCAGAGTCTAATTCGATCGTTTGTGGAAAAAGTTTGCAGTTTTAGGGATTGAATCTTTAATAATTAAACATAGTATTAATGCATGGATCTAATGATGATATTAGGGAAAATGGATCTGACCTCATGAAAAAGAAATGAAAAGTGATTTCTAGGATTCTAAAGAATTAGGTATGTGCTTAATACACTTTAGTTGGGAATTATTTGTTCCTTAACCTATGCTTTCCATAATGAGGCTTATTTGCACCTTATATTCTATTCTCTTGAATCTATTGTATACTCGCCTCATAATTAGTTTGGAATATTGTTCTTGGGTCTTGGTACCCCACTACCATGTTCTACATATGAGATTCTATTACTTTTCATAGTTTCTAGCATGTTGATTTTATTAGACTAATTAACTAGTGTAGTGGTACTTGTATGTACAACCACCCATAGTTGGGGAATGTGTTATTTCTCCCCTGGGTACGTGCTACTCTCCCCCACACACAAAATGTGTGTAGGTGACTGGGAATGTCTTATTATCCCCTCACCCTTTGGTTGAAGGCCTGGAAGGTGCCTCAACCCTACTTAGTTAAGGTGGTCAATATTAATCATACATGCAATCTTTTTGTGATATGTTGTTTATGGCAAGCATCTTTTGAAATATTATTTTATATAAATGGCCTCATTCTCTTGATTGTCTTCATCATATGATGAACCATAGCGCGTTTTTACATATTTTGCTTATCTTGATATCCTAGAATAGTTTTTGTAACACATACTTTTATTTTCCTTCCCTCTTGTTGGGTGCTTTCCCAACCACCCAGATGTGGAGCAAGGTGATGGATAAGGCATGAAGATCTTAGCGTTGACATGGACATAGCTGATGGATATGTTTCTTGGAGACAAAAGTGGAGTAGTCTAGACTTCTCTCTATCTAGATCCTAGTTTTGTATGATGATGTAACCCTAAAAGGGAGATTTTGATGTATTTTGTACAATCTTTTATGAAATTGAATATAGTCAGAAATTTTTTATTCTGCTGCTTTCTAATGTGTTTTGTTTACCATAGTTTAGTAAAGAGGTGCTCTCGCCTCTTTACACCCTCTTTCATCTTGCTTCTGAGCAAAGCCTTGGAGACATCATATCTCTCTTGTCTTGCTTGATGCTGATACACATTCTTGAGATGTGTTACCATCTCCATGACATTCATGTTCTCATGCTGCTCTTTCAACTCATAGTTTATTGAGCACAACATCAGGCACTTGACATCCACAACATCATCAATGTGCTTCTTGTAAGCATCCTTTTCAGCCATGGACGCATTTGAGGCGGGTTCTGCTGGCTCTGGTGTTTCAAGGACATAGTGCTTGCACTCCTGTATGAGAACAATTCTTAGCATCCTAAACCAGTTTTGAAAGTTGGTTCAGGTAAGGTTGTCCTTCTCAAGGACCGATCACAATGAGAAAGTGTGAGTGTTGTTTTCCATTTGATTTCTACAAAAGAAAAAGTTTGCATTTAGTCCAAAACATTTTGACTTATAAAGATTTGATAAACGAGATTAATTAGGCCTTTAATTAATTATGCTCCCACTATTTTATTCAAATTGATAGTCCTCACTATCAACTTAGAAAATTGCATCGTACAACCTTCTAGTGAGCCAAGATCCAAAATAATTGGATCAATGCCTATCCAACGTCGGCATCAAAGACTGAATACTAAGGTAGGCATCTTTTACCAATTGCATCATATGTAACTCTTGGATAGATGATCATACACAACTCCTTTCCATGATGCATTTGTGTGCCTCTAGGTACTTGATCCTATCAAGGTTCTATAATTAAGTCCAACCTATAAGCCAACATGATGAGTGTGCACCCTGTCGAGACAGACCCACACCCACCACCACATTTCTACTAAATAGATAATGTACCACGCGGAGGCGTGCCCACACATAGTCGATCAAGCTTTTCATGTGTGTTTCTTTATGGAAGGAAACTAAAACTTAATATTATTAATTGAGGGGTTTTATTAATACATATACATATCCAAACACCACATACTTATAATATGTATCATATACTACTATATCCACAATCACAAACGATAGACATGCAATCACAAACACAAATACATCAGTTATGGTCATACTATTATAATCCTTTGGAGCAACAAAAGATTACGGTCCACCTAAGGTCTTATGCATCTCATGCAACAACACCTATGAATCAACCTGTAAGGATCAACATTATAATGAACAACTTCATGGATGCTCTGTGAGGTTAGAACTTCAAGTTGCTTCTTAGAATTGGATCTTTATGTTGCTTCTCCATGGACGCTCCTTGGAGTTGGATCTTTAGGTTGCTTCTTGGAATTAGATCTTCATGGTGCTTCTCCATGGGCACTTCTTGGAGTTGGATCTTCAAGTGGCCTCCTTACATCAAGTTTAAAAGACTAAAACTAATCCTATCTCTATTACATCATATGAGTACAATATAAAGAGAAAGATTTAAGTAAACCTTAAAATAAGAGATGATGCTTGGCATGCAATTCGAATACTTTATAAAAAGGATTCACATACAACCATTATACATCCATAGCATTCTCAAACAAACATATTCACAAGATTCACAACATTCACAAAAGGAAATTCTAGGCCATAACTGTGCATGCATTCATCACATAAAATAGATTTTTAAGGTGATGTGTATGATATCATAGGTATATCTACATATACATATATACATATTAAAATTATAGTCCTTTTAATGTGGGACATTCTCAATTAAATAAATGTTTGACTCTCACGTAGACTATGCGGGGTACACAGGGGCATCGTCCCTGTGCGGGGATCCTACTGCCTGGTCAGCGGGTGGGGTCGAGGGGAGGACGCCCCTCACAAGGTTTTAGGAGCAGATCCCCTGAAAGGTCTACGAAATTTTACTTCCGTTCACTTAGGAAAATCAATATTTTCTATAGTCAACCCCGTACGAAATGTCAAAAATAAAAGCCTGCGGCGTATGTGGAATTAGGTTTAGATTTGCACATTAGCAGTTTTAATTCACATTGTATGCAATATAAAAAATAGTATACATCGATTCAATCATATCGAAATAAATCCAAATACGCCATAGATCGACGATGCTCTGATACCACTGTTGGGTTTTGTGGAGAAAACACGCACAACGGAAGCAACAAAAATAAATTTTCATGCAACCTGAAACATGATCTCGTCGACAATAGCGTATTCAGAAAGAGTGTTTGCGGGATATACCTTATTGAGGAGCAAGTACGGCGATGTCCTGCTACACGATGGCATGCAACGCTGCTAGCCTACACATATAGTACTTCTCTCCCGTTCGTTGAGTGCGTCGTGGGAAGATCCAACAGCGGTCCTTTTGTGTGGTGATTTACATCGCTCGTAGCACGTATGGATGGTCGTTGATGTCCTCCGAATGCAGACGTCTTAGCGTCTTCATCTCTACTTCGTCCACGTAGATGGACTGAAACTCCACGTCACACTTCCTAAGCTGGCGGGAAGGAGTGGCATCTGTGTGGAGACGTGCTATCATCGCGGTGCTATCCTTTCTCTCCTGAGGATGGTGACGACTAGGGTTTACGTACGTGAGCGTAAATTGAAAAGGCTCTCTCTATATTTTGTAAAGATATTGACCGTCAAGCCCCTTTAAATATGAGACGAAAGGAAGTAGGGTTTCCTAAGCCCATCAGTAAACAGAAAGACTGTGTTAATTAAAATGCTCGTGGATTAATTAGAATATTCTGGAATTAATTAATTAACCAAATAATCATATTAATTGATTAATTAATATCTGAATCCATGCAATCACTCGTGATGGCTCTATGGGCATATATACCAACACATTAAGGTAGACTTCCATGACTCATTGACTTCACCAACACATGACCCATCAAGGTTTCACTCTACCTCACCCATAGCTGGGCCACTCTATCTAACCCATCGAGGGTCCATTATCCTACCCACCCATCGGGGCCCCACTTCATCCTCATCCATCTAGGATTCACCTTTCTAAATGATCAAGGTACACACTTCACCCATTAAGAAGCACATCCAACATTCATTGACATACTCAACCCAAACCTAGTGAGCCTCAATTGTATTAAACCAGTCAAGGTTCCACCTTAACCTAATCATCGAGGCTAGTTAAAAGGATGCCATCGAGGCTCCCAAACTTAGACCCATTGAGGTCTAGGGTTCAAGGTCATCAAGCCCAAGAACCTCAACCACTATACCCTACATTAGAGTTGCGGTTAGACCTTAAGGATGAAATCATATATACTTAGAGTTCCAAAGAATCCACCCACACCAATTAAAGCACATTCATGGAGTAAAACATAATGTTAGGTACTTTTCAAATAATTTGTAATTAAGTTCTCATTCTTTCAAGAAATCATGAAATTAAGGGCAAGAAAGTGCAAACTGGCCCAATTAGGATTTTTTTAATCGATTGATTTCAATTTTTAATAAATAATTTGATTATGATAAATAAGAAAGGTTAGGGCTAGATGAGGGGTAGTCTAGGTTCAGGATCTTACATAAACCCTAAATTACACAAAAGATTTATCCATGATCGTTTCCTCTATATGTTATTTTGGGAAAACATAGAACCCTCAACAAATATTGTCATTAATTATCTATTTGCGCTCTCCATATAGAACCACTTTAATATAGATTTTCAAACACAAACCTTATATTTTGATGAATTTGACCTCATTACACATAAAATGGAGAATTTCATTATATCATTATATCGAACACTAACTCCTTACAAAAATAATTTTATATTTATGCTTGTGTCGCTTTTGGAAAAAAAATATGATCCCCTTTTATTGCAATTATACATTGGATAAATATCCGACCACCGGAAAACCAATGCTCATCACTATATGAAATGATAGGGAGGAAGTTGGATGCAATTTTATAGAGTTTGAAAGAATTGGACGAAATATTTATATTTATTTTCTAAAATGAAAAAATTGTCCCTTGGTAAATTTTATGACTACTTATACTATATGTGAGAAAATCTGAAGAAAGTTGGATTTATATTTTTCTTTATTTTTCTAAATTTCAAGTTGATTTTTTTAATTTTAAATATAATAAGCGTGCATAGCACGAATTAACGTCTCGTATATACAACGCGGTGTAAACAATTAGTCGGTCCATGTCCTTCCTACTTGGCATCAATGACAAAATCTCATTGATCACTTAGTCATCAAATAGATTGTTGGGCCTTGTTTGTAAACGCCGCCATGGTCGGTGGTTGTTGGGCCCTTTTGCTTTGTTTTGAACGTCGGAGTAAATTTTGCGTAGCTCCCTCCGTACAACCGCGTTGATGCACGACGAAGGACAAAAGCTAATACGGAAGGGTGAGCGAGCAAGGAATTTGACGAACGGCGGATGGGATGCTGCACATGAATGAATTGTATCTATTAGCTACCGTGTACGTTGGAGTTTCGTACTGCTTTCGCTTTTTGGGATATGTGGGCGGTTAGAGGAGGTTGGAGGGACTTGGGTGGGAGTCGTTTATGAAAGGAAGAAGGGAATATACTGCAACAATATTCCCGTAGCTTGGGTGGGAGTTGTTTGTTTGGTGACTGACTACACAAGTGGGAGTGGACTGATAATCGACAAAGCCAATCTAGTGGCTACATACTACGGTTACACTATATTCTTTTTCTAATTGGTCAACTATGAATATTTTTTTTCTTTTAATTGGTCAACTATGAATATTCTTTTTCTTCATTGTTAGCTGATTATATATGTGCTGAACTTAACAGTTAAATGCTACCACACACGCTGCTAAGTGCTGCCATACTCGATTTGCTAATTGCCATTGTTTATATTTTTTTAATCTATGCTCAACTCAACGGTTACACTACCCCTACCACGCTACCGAATCAGATTATTATGCATTAGCAGATTGCACCAAAAGGGTCGCTGCACTAGAACAAACTCAACCACAACAGCAGTTTAGATCTGTTTGGTAGAATGTAGTCGGACGAGAAAATACTTGTTTGATGTAAATTTTTTCATTACGAACCCATTAAGGAGCTGTTTGTGTTCCGACTTTTAAAATACCAGTAATCAATATGTAAATCTAGAGCCGGTCATATTTCAGTCCCATACATAACTGCAGCTTTTTTCAATTCATCACGAGCTCGTCGGGTGAGCCCGGAGGCGACAAAAGCGCGGTAATCACGAAGCCCGCTGATTCTATCGTGTTTTGCAAATATTATTTTTAGTTGTAAAATCTGAATAATGCAGTATTTATAAAAATTATTTTATCCATATATTACAGCTGCTGCTGTATAAGAATGCTGCATTTAGAAATTTTTGTCCAAACTGGGCCTAAATTACACCCACTATGTATAACTGATTTTGTTCATAGACTTGCGCTCGAAGTTTGGGCGCCTTTCCGCGTCAGGACATAATATCTTCCCACCCACCTAATTCGGTACATAAACTTCGAATATGACCTTGACTGAACATCGGACTGAGAGAAGACCTTGGTGATAATGTTCTTTCAACTTTTAAAGTTGCTTATGATATGTATTAAGGTACTCTCTTCTTTTTCTGTTCTGTTATTGTACTCGCGGCAGCGCTTTAACCTATGATTTCAACCGGCCAATCGACGCCGTGTGGACCCCCCTACTGTAACGCGGCTTTACACGTATTACGGACCCCACAACCACCGATCTCAATTGTTCACTCTCTTCAATCGATTCCCACCTCGCCCTCAAACTTCACCTCGCCGAGTGGCGACTAGGTACGTCGTCGTCCTTTGTGGGGCTCATCGACGGGAAGCTAGGCGCCGATGGGGCATGCATCATGCATGTGCTGCGTTTTCTTTTATTTTAATTAGAGGTTTGCTATACAGATCCATTTTGAAACTCAAAACGGAACCCCAAATAGTCTCCGTAACAGTATAACAAAAAAAATAATATATTTTATTTATTACACCTTGTAACATGCGGTGGAGATTGCTTGAGATTTTGTTTTGAATTCCAAAATGGTGTCCACCTAACATTTCTCTTTTAATTAATCCCCAAAACATGACATTTAATGCTATATAATATCTTGACGCTACTTGATCGAACCACCCAGTTTTTGTTTTATATCTTAATTGGACACCTCACCCACGTGACGTCCAATATATAGGGCTTTAAAAAAAAAATTAAGGGGGGATCCATTCATCTCGCCTCCCCGCGAGCCAAATCAAAGGTAAACGCGTATTACAGAGTTTTGCTATACGTTGTGCAGTCAAAATGTATAGCTCTACAAAATAAACCCCAATAACCAAATCTGATTAAAGCCTCCCTCGCCTCGTGCGAACAGCCTGTCTGACTACCTGTGCGTCCAATCTTGCAAAATCTAGCGCGGCCGGTGGAAGGGGCCGAACGTTGGTGTGACCGGACGCTGCTGCGTGCTCCGCCAACGCCGCGGCAGTCCGGTATATAGGGCTCCCTTTTCTATTCGAACCTGGCCTGGTTAAACCCCGCTTAGGCCTTGCGGTGAGAGATGGCATGTCTTTTGCGGTCGGTCAGGTGCATAAACTAAGGATCTATCCATATACGTCCTCAAAGAAGGTTGTTACAAACATAGATCCACATATCAGTTTCTTATGTTTTTGCTGATTGTTGAAACTAAATATGATGACCTAAGCAAAGTTTGGAGTAAAATTATATTTTACTGGACCTTTCTTGCAAGCATTATGCCTCTTTAGATAGGTGGAAAATATCTCTTTGCAACGTGAGATGTGTGGGATGCAAGGAAAGTCTACGGGACGTAACGAAGATAATAAGTACAATGAAGGTGCAATAGAGATTGACCTATCAATATAAATACAACTTTGTGAATGCTAATTGAAAACCGATTAATATATTTATTGACAATCAATTAATATCGCCATCTTACTAAATTAGAAACTAACACCCTTTCTAGAAAATAAAACTCAAAATGGTTCAAACACCTTAAGTTTGGAAATGAGCATATTACGTCTAAGCGATGGAACAAACTTTATAAAAAAGATGTTCACGATTTGATATGTCAATGGTGTATAAGACAAAGAGATGACACTAGTCTGCAACTTTTCTCATTCAAAGTAACCATTCACATCGATACGGCTTATTCTATCATAAATAATAGATTTCATAATGTAGTAATGTACACGACACTTTTTTATTATCATAAAAGAGTACAGTATCTTTGGTCATCGTGACACCCATGTCAGTAAGAGGTCATTGTTGACCTAAGTGTTGAACATTGTCCATGTTTCGATAATGACTTAACCATTCGATTCATATGTATCTAATATGTTTGTTTAAGATTGATTCATGCATTAGGTACATATAATATATCAAATCGTTCAAGCTCTAGTTTGGCTTAGTTCAAGTAAAAAGAAATGCAAATGTGTAATTTGGAAATCACTCTGAATCACCTTAAAATATTTTTGTAATAATTTATATTGATGATATGACTTGTACCTAATATGAAAAAAAATTAAGGACACTTAATTTCGACGTTTGATCACTTAAACTTTATTTTGTAAAATTTCTCACATCAACTTCATCGGTCGAGTTGCCAACTCGACCGATCCTTGATGGATTTTGAAAATGAATGTTTATCAATCGAGTTTCAATTTCACAAAACTCGATCGATCTCTCTGCAGACCAAATTCAATTTAAGTGGATCAGTCGACTTATCCCATGACAAACAAACTCGACGGATGGTTTAAATTGACTTTGTCATTTAGTGTGATCGGTCGAGTTATTTTTATTGAAACTCGACCGAATGCACTGTACAGAAAATGTGAAAAAAGTGATTCTAACTATTGGAGGGATGCAAAACTCAAAATTATATCTGTTTCAACTGTCCAAACGGCTAGTAAACATTTATAAGTGTTCCCACACTCTAGTGGACACCCCAGAAACAAATAGGACATTTTGGAGTTCATTCCAAGGTTGCTCATTCATGCTATTCAAAGTCCTTACTATAGCTGAGTGCTTGTAGTCCACTTGAGCCCCTTTCTTTCTCTTGATTACAACTCATTTTGTTCATTATAAGTGTGATAGGATTCCTATCAGAGAGTCACATCTTTGTACACTTGTAAGGCACTCAAGATCTCTCTTTCTCCGATCGTCTTTCTTGAAGACTCCATTGGTGAAAGCTTCTCCAAGAGAAGGAGAAGGAGCAAGCTTCTTTAGTTGGAGAAGAAGGTGCTCAAGGCTACTTTGAGTGAAGGAGCAGATCAAGGTGGAAGAGAAAAGGGGTGGGTAAAGCCTCAAGGTCAAAGACTTGTTGCATGAAGGGGAGGACCTTGGTGAAGGCATCCAATTGATTGCAAGAGTGGGTAAGACCTTTGTGAGGTAGAAGACTAGCTCTTGTATAGGTAAGACCTTGATTGTAAGGTTGTTTGCTCTGTTGGCCATAAAGGGAAGCTTGATATCCTTGTCTCGGAAAAAGGAAGGTCATATATTGTAATTCTTATAAGTGAATATAAGGAGTAGGCATCTTAGAAATCCTAGAGTTTGACCTATCTAGGTAGTGGATTGACTCTCTCCTATTTTGAAGAGTTGAATCACTCTAAAATAGCTTGTTCTCTTAGTTGCATTAGCCTCTCTCATCATTTCTGTGTATGTTTCAATTGCCATCAAAATTACTATTTGTAATTAAGCTTATTTGAAGTAACTTGAATGTCTAACAAATTTTGTGTAAGTTTTGAAGATCTATTCACCCCCCTCTAGAGCCCTTAGATCCAACAAGTGGTATTAGAGCTATGGTCTTCTCTAACACATCTCCCATGAGACCAGAAGACGGGTGACTTATTTGGGTCACTCAACCTAGAGGGAAGCCTATCCATGAGGCCACTGATCTTCAATGACACTAATTTCCTTTATTGGAAAAGAAAGATGTAGTTCTTCCTTCAAGGAGCCAACTATGACATGTGGAACGTGGTGATTCTCCCCTACAAAGAGCCAACTGGGGATGTAGCCACTTGGGATGAAGCCAAAGTCAAGAACGCACAGCTCAATGCCAAGGCGGCTAACATCATCTATGCTACCCTCACTGTAAGGACCCTGACCTCCGTTTTGGGCTTACCCTGTTTGTTTTGCCTAAAACCCTATGTTTAGATGCATGCCTAATTACCTGAGTTGTGAATAGGGTTATGTTTGTACTTCGTTGGGAGATTGAGGTGCAACTTGCAATTTACCCAAGTTTTAAGGTTTGTGTGCAAGTTTTCCACCTTGAGAGATAACTTTCTCTCTCCTTGCATCCTCTAGGTTTGAGAGGATGGGTTGGCCGCCTTGCTTGGTTTGTTTTGAGCCTTATTTGAGCTTGTTGAAGCTTAGGCTTGTTGTTGGGCTTTCTTGGGCCTTGTTTAAGCTTGGTGCCACCTTCTTTCTTGGTGTGTCAGCCAAAGGGTGTGTCGGCCAAGAGGTGTGTCAGGAAGGGTGTGTCGGCCAAGAGGTGTGCCGGGCAGTGGTGTATCGACCATGGTACCATGTTGGGCGATACACACCCTCTTGACCTAGCCTCGTTTGTGTCACCATTCTTTGGATAAGTGGTTGTTGCTTTACTAGTTGGTGGCAAGTCATGAACATGTAGCTTGTGATGCTAGCAAGGTGGCATAGTTTGGACAAGTGGTGGTTTGGCGAGCACATGTGGAGCAATCCCCTAGTGGACGCCCACTTAACCCCCTTGCATATATACCCCCTTCTTTGCTAGCTTGGGATCCCTTTAGCTCCTTAGTTGCTTCCCTTCTTTCTTGGTGGCCGATATCTCCCCTTGGTAGAGCTTGGTGGCCGATCTCCTTGTTGGAGTCTTCTTCTTCCTCTAGTGGTGGCTGAAACCCTAGATGTGCCTTGCTCCTTCTCCTCTTGTGGTGAGTATCTCTCTCCTTATCCTTGGCACCTTCTTCTTCTTCTCTCTTTCTTTTTAGCCATGGTGGTTATGGAGTTCTCTTCTCTCCTAGTGTTGGCCGAAGGCGGTGCCTTGGAGATTGGAGCTTGATGCTTGGAGCTTTGGAGCTTGAGGAGTGTGCTTAAGGCGGGTTACATAACTCATAACCTTACTATACTACTTCTTTATCATGTTGCTTTTCTATATATTTCGGCCATGTCATCTTCTAGCTATGTTTCTTGCTTTAATGGTTATGTGGTTGCGTTGGGTTGGTTGAACCATTGGATGTGGAGTTCTTTGGGCAAAACCCCTCTCTCACTTAGTTGTTGAGAGGTTAGCCTAGGGTTTCCTAATTCCATGGTGAGTGGAGTTTTGAGTTGGATGGTTGATATGGTGATGGACCTCCTTATTGGCTGATAGGTGATGGAAGTTGTACAAAACCCCTCTCTCACTTAGTTGTTGAGAGGTGAGCCAACTCTCCTGATCTTTTAGGGCTTCTTGATGGAAGTATTGAGGTTGAAGATGACCAACCTGTCATGGCCTTTGAACCTTTGCACGATACCCTAAGTAGTGTTCTTCCCGATATCCCTCTTCTAGGGTTGAGCCTGGGCGACATGCTAGGTGAATGCCTTGTTGACCTCTTGGACGATATGGTTTCTTAACCGAGATGTGGTTGGGCAATATGCCTTGGCCGATATGGTGCTTGGTTGAAATCCCTTCTTGAGTGCCTTGTGCGACATGGTTAGGCCATGCCTTGTCGGTTGAGCAACACCCCTCCTTCCTTGAGTTGTGAGGTGAGATCCAATCCCTTGGCCGACATGGTGCTGCCCGATATGGACTCTTGGTTGATGTAACCCTGGATGGGAAATATAGTGGCTTGTTCCCTTTAACGATATGAGTATGGTATGCAGATCTTGTGTTGGGAGTTATGGTTGGTACCTTACACGACACTCTCCTAGTTGTGCTGCCCGACATGGTGCCCTAGTGGCTACGTTGCCTGGAGTGAGATGCAGCTTGGGCGTTAGGGTATGCTGCCTTGGGCGATATGGGAGCTCCTTGGGAACCATGGTGAGCTGCCCATGATGTCGCTTGAAGGATGGTAGTGGTGTGTCTTGGGCGATATGGGTTTTTTGGTGGTTTCCCGAAAAGGAAACACCCTAACCCTAGTGGACAATATGGGGTGTTGGCCGATACAAGTGTAGTGCTGCCCGATACACCCTTGTACATGGTTTCCCAATACCCTTTTGTGCATGGTTGCATGATATGCTGTCTTGGTGCCCTAGGGTTTTGATGGTGACCAATACCATTTGGGTGAGGGATAGTGTTCTACCCGATATCTCTTTAGAGAGGGTAGGCGACACCTTTGGTGAGGGATGCGCCTAATCGGTAACCCTAAGTTGGTGAACTTGTTGTCTTGAATCCTTATCTATGATGACGTGATATGCCAGTTAATTAAGGTTGCTGATAAAGTAAGATGATAAGATCATGGTTGTGTTCATAATAATGGATGTTGTTCTAATCCTATGCACTTTAAATATTAATGACATGATATTCATAATATGTTCTCTAAAGATTTGTATTTGGTGATCAAGTTATCTCTTCGAATATGCATTCTAACCATGTAGGTGTATCGATTGAATTCATAGCCAGGTAAAGACCTATGATGTATATATGTTTTGTGTAACACTTAATAAGGATGCTCCTTGTTGATGAGATAACATGTATCACCAATGTGATGAGAAAGATCTAGTAACCTGATAAAATATGAGTGCCTGATTGAGGTGTTAACCTCTGATGATGACATGAGAGATTGTTATCCCCTGCTGATGATGTATGATGATGAAGCCTTGAGGGGTAGTGGCATTATATGATGAGGGATTGAGATCCCATGGCAATGTGATGGTGACAGTAATGGAGTGACACAATGTTGTTTATGTTTGATAACCTGGTTGCCTCAACAATCCACTTAAAATATACTAATTAATTATAGATGAACATTTCATGTAGTTTGCCCTGGCCATAGATCCATCATTATCAGTAGCTGGTGATGGTGAAATAGGTTTATCCTGTGGGATTACCTAGAGCGCATATTGTTAAATGTGCATGGTTTCTCCTAGCCGAAAATAGGAGGATTAGAGTACAACTTTAGTTGTAGACTCAGTATGGTTAGAGCATGGTGAACATGCCCATGGCTCAGTGTGATAGAGCATGAATGCGTTCATTGCTTAGGAGCATGGTGAATAGGCATGTGGCCCAAGATATGCTAGCGCCGAGACCTATACCAAGGCAGGCTAGAGAAAAGGGTAGCATGCAAACCTGACCCTGTGGCTGAGGCCACTTAAGAAAGAGACTGCGGTCCTGCTTTGGATATTGTGCATTGACCACGAGGAGGTGAGGTCATGGAGTTCGGGTCTTCCATTGACCTTGTATGGCATCTGTTTTGGGCTTCACAACTAAAGGTTGGATTTGAGCGGTACGACTCATTTCCTCAGAGCATAATAAATTGTAATCCAGCCGTATAGTATATATTGCTTAGGGCAAAACACAGAACATTGGTTGAGGCCTTGATTGTATAGTTTCTCTAGTTATATCTTGTAGTTAATTACACGTTCCTCATATCTTATGATAAGTTCTTATATAGCTTATCTTGTTGACCGGCCTAAATCGCGCGTCCTAAAATTGGAGGCGGATATGAGGTAGTCGATCGTTTACATTTATAACCTGAATCCTTCTAGGCCCCCACAACTTTGTTTACGGGGTCGAAGTAGATATATGGGGTCAAGCACAAGGATGAGGGTGGTAGTGTTGAGAACTCAGAATCGACACGCTACACTCCGGCAAGGGTAGAGATATGATAAAGTTCCCAAAAGGGGAACAACAAAACAAGAACGGTAAAACAAGAGAAAACCCTATCTCCAACTAGAGTTACAAGGAAAACTTAGATTTTTAAGCATTTAGCAGTTTTTAGGGGTTTTCATGCAATAGAAATAGAGAGATAATACTAGATCTATCGCAAGGTACAAAGGAGAAAACTCTGATAAAACAAGCAGCAACATGAACATCCTGTACCCCTCCTCTCAGAGCGGGTACCTCTAACCAAGCATCAACACCACTCTCAAGGTTGCTGGACTTTAAGTTAGAGTGAAATGTTACTGAAGCAACTCCGATTCTGGGAACTCTCGTACTCCAGAATCGGACCAAACACTAGAGCCACAACACCTCTCTCGAAGTTGTTGTGACGGGAAAACACAATTCAGTAGCTAAGCGAAACGCGATCCAAACATGCAAGCTAGAGTTCATATATTAAACATAGCAGTCATCCAACTATTGCACCAAACATAAAGCAGCAAGTAATTACGCATTTCCATTTCCATAAACATTAAGGGTCTTAATTACATTGCATAAGTAAAGAATTAAATAACATAATTAAAGATAGATGTCGCCTTCTTGATGTAGAAGGACGACGAACTACAACGGATCTCCACCCCGATACCGCTCAGGAGCCTAGCCCGATACAACAGTGTCGGGCGACACACCCTCTCAGGTGGCACACCGTGATGGCCGATTGTATCGTTCAAGGACCCTGGCCGATACGCTCAAGTCGGGTGGCACCCTCTCGGGAGGCATGCCATGACGGGCGAAGCGTATCGGGTTCAATATTGTGTCGAGCTAGTAGTGACACATCTATGTCGGGCACTTGTGTCGCTCATCCACGTTGGCCGATATCGGCCTGCAGTGTCACCTAGGACGGTCCTAAGTGAACCATCCCCTCCCTCTCAGGATGGGGAAGAGCTCACCTAGAGTTGCCCGGCACAAACACTCAGGCGCGATACTTCTGCTCTCACAACTTCCTCCAAATATTTGCTCAGGGTTCCGACCTGTTCCGACCTGTCCCGACCTGTCTTTTCGGCTTCTTGTAGCTGCTATTTATAGGCAGCGGTTGGGGAAAGTTATGGTGCACGGGGCGCCACGTGTCCCCCTATATCATCGTGGAGTCAGTGATGGCCGATATCGGTATCGCCCGACACAAGGATGTCGGCTATCGGTCATGTGACGAGCGGCGCCTGCCGGTGGGTGGCCCGTGTCGGGCGACAAGCTTTAGCTGTCGGGTGAGCTTGGGCTCCCCGTCGGGTAAAAGACGTATCACCCGTCAGTTCCTTCTCACGCGGCATCCCTATGTCGCACGTCATTGTGTTGCGCTTACCCTGTTGGGCAGTGATCATATCGGCCTTCCAGATGGCCGATGTAGGTTGAACTTATTTGTGGGCTGGGGCGGCCTTATTGATGACAAATGGGTCAAAATAGGAGGAAAACTCTGCAAAAGATGTAAATATTGAATTAAGAGCGTCGTTTGGCCAATTATTGTGAAAGTACTTATAAAAGAGAGGAAAATAGTTGAAAATGGCAGTTTTGATAGCAGAAAAACAGCCTAAAACATCACAAAATTTGGTGTTATCACTTGTCAATCATGTTCCTCAAGAAATATCTGGTTATATGCCTCCCAGATATCTTGGTAAGTTGTTAATAAAGTTAGTTCTGTTCAGTATGTTGCATATATGAGTTGCTTATATCAATTATCTACTTTATCAGTTCTAGCTTTCCTGAAGGTTTATAGTTCGGAGGAGAGTTATGTTTCTCGCTGGGACTGTGTCTCTCACTCCACTGGTTTTAAGCCTTTTTAGGTGATCGTGCTAGATGGTGTGCTTCCGCTAGAGGTGCCACACGCTAGACGATTTGACTCGACTAGATGTGCCCCACGAGGTCAGAGCACACGGGAGGGATCACTTTCGATATTTATATTGGCCCTGACCAAGTCGATCACAAAAACTAAACAGGTCGCCCGCAAGCGTACGAGGTACTGTTGTAGTATAGGTGATTGGAAAGATAAGGGGTTGGTCCACAGGGATAGAGGGGCACTAGAGTTAGGTTTAGTGTAGGCTATGTTCCTAGTGTGGAGATTAGGGTTTGGGGGTTTTAAAAGGGTTTGGTTGTTGATTTCTCTATTTGAACAAGTAAGTAAGGCAGAATTAAACCTAAGTTATCTTGAACTAGCAAATTAGCAAACTAACTCGACAAACTAGCTAAGCAAAGGCAAGAGCAAGCTACACTAGACTAAACAAGCAAGAAGCAATTGAGGATCTAAGCTAACCACTAATAAGAGCAAGGACCTAAATTAACACTAGAGAAAAAAACTAAGCAAGTGACTAAGTTAAGCTAAAGTAATTAAACTAGACTAGCATTAACAAGCGAGCAATGCAGTTTGGGTTTTAACAAGTTGATTAGGATAGATGGGACATTTGGGGGGGTGTAACTTTGATATTAGTTGGGGGAGATTGTTAGACAAGCATGGTTCTCATTTCACATCTAGATTACCAAACCAAACAATAAGGCCAATGCCATTAGAATATACCCTATACGACTAGTAGAAGACTAGGGTTAGGTGTAATTCTAATAGGATTAACCAAATCTCAATTTCTAGGGTAAGTGATAGTGAGCAATTGAGGGTTGAGGGTAGAGCTGGGAGTAGAGATGAGGGTATTTGACCTCATGCCACTAGCCACTCTAGCCTTTAGAAGGCCCTAGGCAATTACATCACTCTCAATTATACTAGCTACTTAAATCTCAAACTCATTTGTAGGAGGAGGAATGCATATGTGGGAACAAAGGGGGATAGCTAGGGATCCAGTAATTGGACCTAGAAGCCATTCCTAAGATTGCCACATATACTCCAATTCCTCCTAGAAGCTAAGTGTCATTGAACCATCTCAAGGCAAGAAATTCATGTAAAGAGCACCAACCACATGCAATAACATAGGAAAATAGATAGAAGAAAGAGGCAATCATCATAGATAGAAATTGAGTTCATTACAAGTAACTTTTCCCCAACATGGTATCAAAGTCACATTTTAACCCCAAATATCCCACCACAAGGGGCTTACCTATACATAGTCAAAGAAAGAGTAAAAGAAAAGGAAATAAGAGGTAGAAATGCCATGGAGCTTGGTGTAGTATCCTTCTTCTTCACCTCCAAGTGGCTGTGGATGACCTCCCTCCTCCAAGGGTGTAGGGGAGCATGAAAATATGGGGGGTTATGGGTGGAAACCTAGAAAACTAGGTTTCCAAGGTGGAATGAGGGTGGAAATGGTGGATGGTGATCTAAAATGCAAAGGAATTGCACTAGGAGCTCAAGGAAGGAGAGTGGAAACTTGGAGCAACTGTGGGAAAGGATATCCTCCGTGCCCCAGCCGCCATTTATGTATATATAGGTGGTGGAAAGGCACTAGGGTAAGTAGGGGTAGTTCAGGAAAAACAATGTAAAAGTTTACTAGGGATGGCGGGTCACCACAGTCGTGTTGGTGTTCCACGGCCGTGGTGAGGGTAGTATAGGATGGTCGTGGGGTAAGAAGATGGTCGTGGTATGGGGATGGTGGTGATATGCTAAGTATGGTGGTGGCCACGGCCGTGGCGAAGTGCCATAGTCATGGTGGGTGAGTGGCACCACAACCGTATTGGGTAACACGACCGTTTTAGAGGAGGGCGATGTGGTCATGGAGCAGCATCACTGTCGATTTGTTCTTCATTGGACACGGTTGTGGCAGATGGCCACGGTCGTGTCGACTTGGGGAAAAACCCAGTTGAAATGTTAGTTCTTGGTCATAAATTAGCACGACCGTGGGAGGTGCCCACAGCCGTTTTCCATTCTTCTGACCACGACCGTGCGGATGGCCACGACCGTGGTGTCTTCAATGGCCACAGTCGTGGCAGATGGCCACACCCGTGGGATTCTGAGGAATAACCCTATTGAGTTTGGCACTTCTTTGCTAAAAAAGACACTACCGTGGGGTTGTGTCCACGGCCGTGGTGAGGCTTGCACCACTTGATTATCCTTCAAACTTCATCATTCTTAGATGTCTTTGCTTGGTGATGACTCTTGGCCATTAGAGGTAGGTTGAGGGAGACTTTGGGGCCTCCTTTAGACCTCCCCATGAGTGGAGGAGCCCTAGAACTCCTTTCTCTCTCTTCCATCTAAGGCATGGTCCAAGTACCCGAAAACAGTGCAAAGAACATCATAAGTGCATTTGGCAACGATAAACACATTAGGGGAAAAACTTGTAATCTAACATGTTTAGATGTGATTTAAGTACAAAATGGCACAAGATGGAGCCCTAAAATAGGGCTACGTCACTAGACGGGGTGGTGGTCGATAGGTTGCGGCCGAGCAACAAGAAAAATAGTAGGAGGTAAGAGATGGATATGTTGTTGTTTTGGTTGTTTTGTAGTAGAGTCTTAGAGTCATCCCGGTACTCTCAGGTCCTTGGAGGTGTTTTGATGATGTTTCATGATCAATAGTTGATGTAGCTTGTTTATCCTACTGTTGGCCTGGTATGGCCTATTCTGTATATAAACATGTGCTGAACTCTTTGTGCCTATGTGACAGCTGGATCCTATGAACTGTGGACACGTATCAAGGTTCATGTATGTTTATATAACATGTTTCCTTGTAGGATAAGGATCTAGATGTAATAGTTTCTTTATTATCTACTTTCTGCAATCAGTTTTAATTAACCTGTATTTTTGGTGACATGTGGTTTATGGATGTTCCACACATTTTCGCATGGCATTTCATTGTCTGTGTGATAGCGGGATGTCACACTCACTCCTTTTGAGTTCAGTCAGATCTCATCTTGGGAACAATCCATAAGATTTGAACCAAGTTGTACATCACATATGAAGGCACACAGCAAGTCAAGGAGTCCAAGATCTACTTGCTCAATGGGCTTCTTAATAACTTCAAGATGGGTAAGAAGGAAAGAGTGACAGGCATGTACTCAAGGATCAACACCATTGTCAATGGATTTGTAGCTTTGGGAAAGCCCTTGGATAGAAGAGCAATCAACTCCAAGATACTTAGGTCTCTTCCCAAGAGATGGGAACCCAAGGTGATTTCAATTAAAGAAGTGAGAAGTCTTAGAGACTTAGCCACAAAGAAAATCATTGGAATCCTACAAGCCCATGAGCCAAGGATAGACAAGTAAGAGGAATATGAAAAACAAGAAGAGAAGAAGTAAAAAAAAGTCAAAGCTGATGCCTTCAAAGAATAAGTGAAAGAAATGATCCTTCAACAACAACTTGCTTTCTGGTCCTCTCCTATATCCTCAATTGAAGATGATGGCCCTAGTGACAATGAAACCAACTACTCCAAGGGAAAGCACTTCAAAGGAAAGTCTTCCTCATCCTCAAGTCCAAGGTGCTATGAGTGTGGACAAAAGGGACATTACAAGAATGAATGCCCAAAGGCCAAGAAGAGCTACCACAAGAGTAGCCATAAAAAGAAGGATGATTACAAGAAGGAAAGAAAGTATAAGAGGAATTATAAGAAGGAGAAAAGAGGCAAGGATGCATCTCATGTAGCTTGGGAAGAATCCATTTCAAGTGTCTCAAGGTCTGATGAAGGTGAATGCCATCTTGCACTCATGGCATTCATAAGTGAAGACATAGGTGAGGTAAGTGAGATATGTGAGGTAAGCTTGCATGAGTTGTCCAAAGAAACTCTTATAGAAATGCTTAATGCTACCTGATCTTCTTATTCCAAATGTCAATATAAGAAGAATCAGTGGGTAAAATCATTGATGATCTTTATGACAAAATTGACATCCTTGATCAAAATGAGAAAGTGCATCTTAAGAGAATTGATTCTTTGCAAGGCCAATTTCTTGATCTTGAGATCCAATACAATGGGGTTGAAGTTGAGAATGGGATCTAACTTAAGAACATCACTAGTCTTAACGAAGAGAACAAAAAATTCCTTGATGAGTTTCAGTTGCTTAAAATTGAAAATATTGAAGTTAAGCTTATTAGTGATGCTCGTAGAGATGAGAAGATGTTTATCTTAAAGAAATTCAACTGTTGAAAACTAAAAATGCTAGGTTACTTGCTTAAGTAAATGATTTATCTTCTGGACCTATTTTTCCTAGCAAGGATGTTGATTCTATTACTCTTGAAAAAGATTATTATTTAACTAAATTCCTATGTCTTGAGGTTGACCTACTGCAATGTCATGATGATATTTCTAGTGTGACTTCTAGCATTATCACTCTTACTGATGATAATCATAAGTTGAGAGCTACCATGCAAACATTCCTCAAAGAAAAGAAGTTCCCAAATGAAATCTTAGATCACTCCACCAAACATAGTGGTAAGAGTGGTCTAGGATATAAGGGTAGTTTAAAAGTCAAACACAATGGAAAGAAGAAGAAGTGCAAGGAACCTCCAATCTTTCATGGAGAGTCATTCATCTCAAAGAACCCTATGGTTTGTTCTCATTGTAAGAGTGATGATCTGTCACAGAATTGTTCTTACCCCAATCCCAATCTCACTGCCTAGATAGTGGTAAAGGGATTGAAGCGCCCATCCCTGAGTGGCCCGATAGGATTCATCACACTGGCATATACAATAAGAAATAAATAACTCAAAACTGGATGTTTAAATAACAACTAACCCAATATGAAGATATAACCAATTTGTCTTTGTCATTAGAGTATATGAGTGCGGAAGATGTTACAACCCCAAATTTTGGGTTCCTTTGGTGAGAAATGTAATTTCTCTTATTAAAGATATTTGGACAAATAATGATATAATTTGTTGTGAATAAATGGATTTCGTTTAAAATAGCCTTGTTGTTTGATTTGTGGGCTTTATTGGCTATTGGGCCCAATAACAAGGAAATTCAATTAATTAATGAATAATTGAATTGTTGAGAAAAGAGAGATGAGGTAGAAACCTCTAGAAGGCAAAGGAATGTAATCCAAGAATGAATTTCGTGCCTCTTAGGTTCCTTGGGTTCCAAGGAGTCCAAAGTTGCAAAGAAAAGCAATAAGAAAAGAAAAGATTAATCAATATTTCTTTATTAAGAAAGAAATTAAAAATATTGATGAAATATGGAAAATAAGTGAAAAGAGGTATAATGGAATAATCCTTGGTGAAATTTCATATTCCAAGGATTCCTAATGATTAAAAGGAATACCTAAGAGGAAAATAAAAGAGATATAAAGAGAAATCTTCAAAAAGAGATATTTTAATAAAGAAGAAGTAAGATAATAAGAAAATGGATGAAAAAGAAGGAAAGAGGCTAAGGAAATATTCCCAAGAGGGGATTTCGAGCCATTAAGGTTCCCCGAGGTGCAAGGAACTAAAAATAATAATTTAATAGCAAAGGAAAGAGAAAATAGGTGAAAAATATATATAATTAAGAGATATCTTGCACTCAAAGAAAAGTAACGTTTTATTTGAGATAATGAGTCCAATTTTTGTAGAGAGATAGATTAAGTCATTATGGACTGTCCCTCAAAATTTGGGAGCCATTGGATCTTCGGTTTGGGAGTTATGGTTTTTACAAGATTCCCTAAAGTGTTGTAATTATGGAAAATGTCACAATTATGATTGGAATGGGAAACTTGGGCCCAGCCCATGCGTATGTCACGCGTGTTGCGGACCGTTGGTTTCATATCCAATGTTGATCCTATTGTCTTCTAGCTCGTGACAGTTCAGGAAACTGGCAGACCGAGGAAGAAATCTTCCAAAGAGATTTTCTCACAATTTATTGCACGAGAGGGCTTGGAAACTTCCCCACCAAATTCGGGAGTCTGTTCCAAAGACAACCAACCCGATTTATGGGAGGTTTTGTCCGCGCTTAGGGAAGTCCCCAAATCACTGGACAGGTGGTCTGACCCTATATAAAGGGGGGGTAGTTGTGCAATACCAGCGATCGTGAAAACACTACTCATGGGATCAGGACGAGTAGTCAAGAGTTTCGTCATCCTCAATTGGAGGATTCAACCTGACCCTGACCCCCCGCCGAGGACCTGCTTCCGCTGGTGTTGTGCAGTGTCAGATGGGTGGTGGAGGAGGACGGGCGGTGCAATCAGGAGCACCTACGAGTTCGGGAGATCTTGGTGGAGCTCGCAGCATCCTTGGATCGCACGGAAGAGTAGCAGCGCACCAAGTCAACCACAGAGTTGACCGGCGGCTCACAGCAGAATCAACCCGCAGGTTGAAGATGATCAAGGAGAGATTTACACCCCTGCCCTCGCGTCCCTATGGAAAGGGATTGTCCCTTATGGTAATTTTGCAATCCCTCCTTGTTAACAAGCGCGTTGCCGCCAGTTTGCTATTTAATCCAATAAATCCACGTGGTCACTTCTGATTGGTAGAAAAAGAGCTATCTTGTAAAATATGTATCTAATTATGGAAATATCAGATGAAGCTGATATATACATGAAAATTGATCAGAAAAATGTGAGGAAGCCAATACAAATATAATTGGAACCTGATAGTGCTTGTAATTTAAAAAGTACACAAAGTTATCACCTTTGGTGTATTAAATTACGGAAAAACCCTAATTTTTGATATGGAACTCGCTTTTAATGACTCTTTTAGGTTAATTTGGTTTGGAACCCTAATTCTGAGAAATATTAACCTATTAAGAATAAAAGGGAGAGTTAATTTTGAAAAAGGTAGTTTCATGATTGTTTTAGGGTTTATGCACATAATTATGTTTAGGAACCCTAATTTGGGGAAATATGGGTTTTAATGTGTTAAATATGAAAATATAATTATAGAACTGAGTTTTCATGATATAATACCCCCAAGTTGGCGATTGGGGTTTTCTAATGGATAAATGAGGAATTAGTAGTAAATGGAATACAATTATGAATTAAATCCTGATAAATTATGAGTTGTTAATCCGAAAGAAACTAAAGGTGATAATTGAGTCTAATGACCTTGAAATAACTTAAGAGGATAAAGAAGGTAGTTTTGGTATAAAAAGAGAAATAATTGACTTTAATTGGGCTTATGATGTTGAAATTAGGGTTTATGAACTAAGAGAGCATTTAATATGATAAAAGCGTTATGGAGGCAAAAACCCTAATGTGGTCTAGAAAGCCTAAGGTGGAATCCAAGTCTAGCTTTAGAATGTTCTGGATAAACTATAACACTTGGATCCCATGCATTAATTTTAGGATATTGTTGATTGCTTGTTTCTTGTTCTTTATCCTTATTTCTTGGACAATCAAGTTGCTCTGGATCAGGTATGTGGTTAATTATGGATAACCGCCTTAGTTTCCCGAGGATTTTCCGAATGGTTAATCGCATTGAATGCAAATTATTTGTTGGATGTTCATATTTGCAAATCATAAAGTCACTATGATTATCACATTAAAAATAGAAATATGTATTCTTGCACCTACATGCCACCCTGATGGATGATTCCAAAGGTCAGGCCCAGATGGGTAGACCAATGGACACCTTGAGTGGTGACCCCAGGCACCAAGCTCGGGAATGAGAAGGTGTCCTACGTTATTGCATGACTAGCGGGCACCATGAGTGGTGACCCCCAGACACCAAGCTCAGGATTGAGAAGGTGGCCTTAAGTCATTGGCAAAGGGCACCCTAAGGTGGGTATGCCAGGGTTAGGGAAAAAGCGGTGGAGAATGTCATACTAAAAAGTGTAAATTGGCTTGTTAATTAGTTTGATTGTGATTATTAAATTGTTAGCCATATTTGCAAGATTTTGGTTGTTCCCACATACCAGTATATTTCGATATACTGACTGACGTTTTGTTTGTCGGCGTTTTAGGAACAACAATTGAAAGAACAAACAATAAAGTGACACATTGCAGAAAAAGAAATAAAGTGCAAGGAGGATTAGATAGAATAATTCAAGACCAGGATAGATAGATTTCCAAGATTTTCAAAGGTAAGTAAAGTTATAATTTTATACCAAATTCTAGTTAGTCAGTAGAATTTCATAATTGTTATTGATTATTTGTCGAACCTTTGATCCTGTTAATTGGATAACGGCACTGACCTTTCGGTCTCCCTTAATTGGGGGTTACCGGGAGGCGGGGTCGTTACAATTGGTATCAGAGCATAGGTTCCTCAAGTAATCTTTAATAATTATTAAAATTTACAAATTCTATATAAACCAAGGGAGTTATTAGAGGATTGTCCAAAAGACTAAGGTGTCTAGAAAAGGATCACGTCCTGGGGCTGGAAATATTTTCCTCCGCACCGCTAGTCGGAATACAAGGACTCCCGGATTGTGTGACTGTCTGGCCGATGTCTAAGGGTATGACTCAAAATAAGATACCTTTAGGACTCTCTCATATTGTTCATCCCTTCTCCACTCAAATTCTATTAAGGACCTTAAGGATTAGGGTTTTCTCTCTTCTCCTCACCCTCTTGAGGTATGGGTAAAGTTAATAAGGTCTAAGGAATCCTCCACCAAATTAATGAAAAGCATGTAAATAAGATGTCATGGACATAAGCTTAATAGATTAAGCACAAACTAAAGAATAGATACATTATTAGGTCATATGATACAAGTTGTAATCGCCCTCAGGAGAGGACTGAGGATAGATCTCTTGTTAGTAGGATGAGTAGAGAAGGTTAGTCTGGGAGGTAGAGACCTCCATTAAAGGTAGAGACCTAGCACATCCTTTGAGGATGATGTTAACCCTAACCCTAAGTGAAGATTAGAGAGAGAGATGACATAATGAGTTAGATGTCATGGTTGACCAGATGTTTGGATTGTCATACGAGCCATGTGAGGTTGGGTGACCTAGCACCTTTGGCAACCCGGGAAAGGGTCGTGTATGTTAAAGCAAAGGGTATCTCCTTCATGGATGAGGTTAGTGAAGGACCTATAGAAACCTTATGGCTTATGCAAGTAAGGGATATCATGCCCCCAGAGTACGTCAGTGGTACGGTAGTAGGTTGAAACCCTGGCCAGAAGGGCATGATGGATGGTTTATGAGAGAAGCATAAAGAGATATGAATAATCTTGAGCCAAACATGAGTTGAGCATAGGCTTCAACCACATAGGGGTTTGCTTGAGAGCATGAGCCTTCATGGAGAAGGGACCTCTAGTAGGTATGGTTAGAGGTGGATTTAACTCTAGAGAGATGAAGAAGGACCCCAACAAGGAGGTTGGAAGTCTAAAACCCCAAAACTTGAGGAATAGTGGGGAGTTAAGGATGATGTGACCTACGTGGATGATAGTGGTTGCCTTATGCTTGATTCCTGGAGGCTGATGATATCTTGGTTGCCTTTAGAGGAACCAAACCCTAGAGAGAGGAAGATGCTTCTAGTACCCATGGTATAAGTGGTTACCTGCTGGATGGGATAAAGAGTGCTTTAGACCCTAAGGAGGTTTAAGTATCCAATTGTGAGGCTTTATACCTAGTTGGTTGCCATGGAAGAGGACTCAACTCCAAAGCGTTGCTCGAGTAAAAAGATCATGGAGGTACATGACATACCTTGGACATGCTTGAGTCATGGTTAAGAGGTTGAGCATGTAGTTGGATATCCAAAGGAGAACCTAGGGTTCTTAGTCCTAAGAGGGGAAGCAGTGTATCCGATGCTCCTGATGAGATTTGAGTCTCTATAGTTTCGAGCATGGTACACCTCATGTGTAGAGGTAAAGGAAACCCCTTAAGTTAAGGATATGTTTGATGAACCCTTCACGCCTAAGTTGACCTAATGTTGAGGAAAGAGAACAAGTATGACCTGGCATGGTATAATAGGTGGTCTACTTGTGCCCTAGTAGCTGCTGGGTTAAGCATGCTCATGTGGATGTAAACCTTAAGGATGATTGTGACCTTTGTTATAAAGGTATAGTTTCCTCCCATCATGGGAGAGAGACCCTTTGGTAGGGAGTTTACCAGTTTGGTTGGTTTTGAGGTAACCTAAGGAGGTTTCATAGGATCTTGAGAAGCTAAGTGAAGAGTACATGGCATGAGAATGAACCTATAGACCCATAGATAACCATCTCTATGTGCATGTGGATGTGTTACCATGGAGGTAACCAGTATGGGGCTCGACCAAGGTAGATATGTCTCCATGACCCTTATGAAAGGATAAAAGACAGCCCAAGAATGCAGAGAGAGATGATGAAGGATTAGGTAAGGTTCTGAGTTGAACATGTACTGTGATAGAATCCTAAGTCTATCCAAGGGTCAGGTAGGGATAAGACCGATGAAAGATAGAGTTGCCTAATTCCCTAGTTGCACATGACCATAGGGTCGGGAGGTAACAACTATCATTGTCTGAGGGCCATGGGTTAGGAGATTGATCACCTTCATGAACTCATGGGACCCAAAGGGAAGATGAGTAGGGCACTCTCTGGATGCATAAGGGAAGAGGGATGACCCCAAAAGTGCCGGCACCCTATAGACCTAGAGGAGATGACCAAGGATTGTGTGGTGACCCAAGTAGGTTTCAGATCAGTTTTCCATGGAAGAAATTTTTGATATCATGATGTTTGTGATGTGGAGACATGAGTTGCACGTTTCAACTTAGATTTGAAGGTGTACTGGCAAGGTGGGATGTACCATCTCTACTCCTGGAATGGGAAGAACTCTGTATTTGGACGGCTGCGAAATGCTTATTTCTTCTTGTTATGGGAGTGAGAGATAGGACAGTACGCATGCCTTACACCAAGGATAAAAGATGATGGAAGTTGGAACATTGCTATGAGTTATGTGGAATTTGCAAGATAACCAAGGTCAAGTTCGATCATAGTGAGGATGAGCTCAGAGCTTCTTGATGAAGATAGACTTCGAGTTTGAGATGAGATGATAAGTATGATACATGGAGGTGTATGTTACCTAATACTTAAGGATGAGAGGTGGTAATGAATGCTCTGGTTGAGATCTAGCTGCCTAGTTTAATTAGAGGCTAGAAGAAGTTGAGGTTGTTTGGCTAACCCTAAGTGTGGAAAGAAGATGTGTTTTGGCTAATACTCGGATGTAATAAGATATGTTGAACTAGTTAATGGTTGTTTGGGTAGCCAGTTTAGTCCTTGATATAGTAAAATGATAATGATAGAACCTTAGATACACTTCTTTGGATAGGAAGGTAATAAAACCCTTTTTAGAGTGGTTTAGGGTTTCCGAGGTATCAAGCTTGAGGAATCATAATAATACAGGAGGTCATGATATACCTTGATACTACAAAGATAGTAAGTGATGGTGGCATTCTGGATGCTTAAAACAAAGTTGCATGTAGCGTGTGGCCATGCAAGCCAGGAGGTGAAGGACGAACACCATTAACTCAATGCATGGATATAAAGTATAAAGAGTTCCTGAGAAGGAATGGGATTTCATCACTATGGATGTTGTGAGTCCCTCCTAGACTAAGAAGGTCGAGATACAATATGGGTTATGGTAGATCGCCTTACCTAGATGAAAGGAGAAAGGAAGAGTTCTGTCGAGGGACAGATCTGGTTGAACTACATATGAAAAGAGATGGTTCAACTACACCATGATGCGAGTTCAAAAGTTCTTGGGTATGGCCAAGGTTCACTTCCATGAGGTGGGAGTGGATGCATGAAGAACTCGATGATAGTACAGTTTATCACCCCATACTAATGGATAGTATGATTTGATGAGAGCATGTTTGCTCATTTAGGGTGATACATGGAGACAGTTCTTAAGATGTGATGTTAACCACCATAGCCTTTATCGGGATGCAAGAAGTTCTATGGGGAGGTTGTGTCAGTCACCACTTCATTATAATGATGTTGGTGAAGGAGGCCTCGCGAAGGTTAGAAAAGAACCACAAGTGTGTGCAGATGAAGTCGCTTTGATCATGCAATGGCTAAGAGAGAGCCCAGTGGTGACATGAGTCACGAGCTGATGCAAAGCAGCCTGATATGCAGTTCACTGTGGGAGAATATGTGATGTGAAAATCCGACCCCTCTAAGATACAACTGAGAAAGCTGAGTCCTCGATATATGGGTCCATTTGAGATGGATTGGTGGAGATGGTTGTGTTAACCTTACCCCTCAGGATAAAATGATGTGTTGTATGAGTCCGATCTAGAGCACTATGTGAGGTACCCAAGCCAGGTGCTGTGCCCTGAACCTATTCAACTTTCGAAAGGCTGAAAAGTCCTGAGTCACCTATGAGGGTACGATATACCAAGGTAAGAAAGAACTCAGATGGAAGAAAATGAGATAATGAAGGTTCTTGGGAAACACCATGGAAAGGGTGAAGCCACATGGGAGCCCTGATGGACATAAGTAGACTTATCCTATTTGTTTGCTTGTTTGATGTAATTTTGAGGGCAAAATTCTCATAAGAGGGGAAGGATGTTACAACCCCAAATTTTGGGTTCCTTTGGTGAGAAATGTAATTTCTCTTATTAAAGATATTTGGACAAATAATGATATAATTTGTTGTGAATAAATGGATTTCGTTTAAAATAGCCTTGTTGTTTGATTTGTGGGCTTTATTGGCTATTGGGCCCAATAACAAGAAAATTCAATTAATTAATGAATAATTGAATTGTTGAGAAAAGAGAGATGAGGTAGAAACCTCTAGAAGGCAAAGGAATGTAATCCAAGAATGAATTTCGTGCCTCTTAGGTTCCTTGGGTTCCAAGGAGTCCAAAGTTGCAAAGAAAAGCAATAAGTAAAGAAAAGATTAATCAAGTATTTCTTTATTAAGAAAGAAATTAAAAACATTGATGAAAATGGAATAATCCTTGGCGAAATTTCATATTCCAAGGATTCCTAATGATTAAAAGGAGATAACCACAACCTGAACAAAAGATTAAATGTGGTACAGGTCAGCACAATATTCAAGAATATTGTACTGAGTACGCCTACATATATTTTATATACCTCTCATCATATCTTGGCAATAAGATAAAACTAATACTTGGAAGCATTAAACAAATATAAAGAAAAACGTATACTGGAAAAAGATATTCATTAACAAGAAAGAGAACACATATATTTTAAGAACAGTTCCATCATATATCTCGTACATCTGCCCCCAAGGGCTTTGATTTTTTAAGGCCTTATGATCTACTACCAAAGAGTTTGAGATCATTTAACGTGTGATCTACTACCAAAGAGTTTGAGATCTAACACATGTGATCTACTACCAAAGAGTTTGAGATCACTTCAATGCAGTGTACTACCAAAGAGTTTAGTGCTATCATATGATGGATCCGATATCTTATGTTTCATGTGTTCATAACCATAAGTATGCAAACTCAAGCAAGATATCATACAAGAAAAATCATTTCATCCAATACCATATGCCAAGTATTTTACTACACATATAACACAAGCATATTGTATAATAAGCCAAGTAAGAGGTAATGGCGTACCTTGATCAAGAGAAACCTAATCATCACATATACCTCATGTCAAATATATCCTTGTCAACCCCTGATTAAGAGAGGATCATATACTATCATCAGATTCTCATCACACTACTATAGAAATGGCTTATAACGTCACTTTTGCTGGTGTCAGTTTTAATAATAAACCGACACCTAAAACATACAACTGATGGAGCTTCCACTTACGTGGAATTGCGTGCACCAACTAAAAATCCTAAAGATGGTAAGTGTTTAGGTTTAGCCTTGCTTATACTAGATAGAGAACTCCACCCACGTATGCTAAGATACGTGGAAGTCTTATCGCAGTATAGTTAAGGGTCGAATCCACGGGACAACGGTCTTGTTGGGAGCAACAAGATAGAAAACGTTGGAATTTCACTTAATTGCTCAATAGTTGGTATTTAAAACGAAAGGTTAGTTTTGGTTGTTTTAAGCTAAGTGCAAGCAAAGTAAAGGCAAGAAAGTAGACTTAGGTTGTTAACAATGATAAGGAATCACTAGGATGTGATCGGTTTTCACCACCACTACACATGGATCAACACATGCAACGTAAAAACATAACCTACAATAAGAGTTAGATCAGTTAGTATCTTTGTAGACTTAGTTTCCTTTCGGATAACTAACTACGAGGAGCGCGGGAATGTTGTAACGCCAGCCATCCATGTAGGTATGGTCACTTGCTTTACAACATTCCCTTCGCAAAGTGTGTTCCTCAGCTCACCAAGATTGTACTTCCACACGTCAACTGATTCCATTTCATAGCATGAAAGTACAGCGATGGGAGTGAGCATACTCCACTTCTTGAAAGACACTCCTGGATACCGAAACAGATGCATGGTGGATACATGCACCAAGAACCAACATGCAAACGAGTTTCAAATCTAATAGTACAAACGTAGACAATTCATACTAAAAGATAAAAGATAACACAAGTTGGTGATCAAGCAACAAGCATTCATTAAACGTTTGATGTTGAAATGAAAAGATATAAACTCTATATTACAAACTATGGATTATATTTACATGATACGAAAACATGGGTAGCGGGGCTACTCCCCACACCCTAGTAAGGGAAACTACTCGCTCATGACTAGGACAAAGAAGGAGGTAAGAAGAGAGAGAGAGCGTCATCCCCACAAAGGAGAGAGGAAAGTCAACCCCTTGGAGAGAGAGAGAGAGACGATCCACCAGCTTCACAGGTTGCTTGATGACGAGATCCCCTCTTCCCACCTTCTTTGGTGGAGAGAGAGAAAGAAGCTTCGTGATGGAGTGTGGGTCTCAGACCGGCAGCCCCTGGGCGGAGGATGGAAGTCGGATTTTCTCTGGAGTGATTGAGGCAGCCTTTGGACGTCTGAAAACTTTTTTTTTTTCTGAGGAGGACCCTTAGGGTCTTATTTATAGGCCTTAAGTGTTGTCCAAACGGTTTGGAGACTATTTGGACCTCAAGACCGTTTGGACCTTGAGACCATTTGGACCTCAAGACCGTTTGGACTTCAAGACTGTTTGGACCTTGAGACTGTTTAGCTCCATGCGGTCTCAGGACCGGTTGGCTTCGTACGGTCTTGAGACCGTGTGACTCCATGTGGTCTCGGGACCGGTTGGCCTCATGTGGTCTTGAAACCGTGTGACTCCATGCGGTCTCGAGACCGTGTGACTCCATGCGGTCTCGGGACTGGTTGGCTTCATGCGGTTTTAAGACCGATTGGCTTCATGCGGTCTTGAGACCGCGTGACTCCATGCGGTCTCGGGACCGGTTGGCTTCATGCGGTCTTAAGACCGTGTGACTCCATGCGGTCTCGGGACCGGTTGGCTTCGTGCGGTCTTGAGACCGTGTGACTCCATGCGGTCTCGGGACCGGTTGGCTTCATGCGGTTTTGAGACCGTGTGACTCCATGCGGTCTCAGGACCGGTTTAGTCTTTTATGGTTTATTTGTGTCTTTTTCTGTAAATAAAAAGAGGAAAAGTTAGTATAATGGTATATCTACAGTAAGAAGGAATATTTAGGTATTATATCTAATTCTAATTAAGAAAAAGTATGGAAATCTTTAAAATAATCATCCAAAATTGAAGGTTATCACCCCCCTAACTTAGAGTCTAGCTTGTCCTCAAGTTAGATAGAGCTGAGGCATGTAATGGCGGAGCGATTTTATTTAGTTGGGATTTCCATACTCTTGCTTCAAGTCTTAACCTGAGTTCTCCTAAGGTCAAATCAGGTCTTATTGCTTGTCTTGACTCTTTCAGGTTTCGAGAGTTGGTTGGGTCTCAGGTTCCTTCCGTATCTCGTAGCTCGCATCGGGACCACCTTTATTCTGTGCATGTTGTTGACTCTAATCAGCTTTATACCTCTCTGAAGGACCTACTGGAAGCTAAAAAGGGTATGAGGGTTGGCTAAAGGCTTGAAGTGTAACTCCCCCTTCAAGTGGGGGAGGGGTTGTCTATGCTTTTAGGATCTCACTATCGGGCACGACACATCTGCCTTTATGAGGGTAGCTGAATGTACTGGCCGGGTGAGTCCTTTATAAGCCTTTCATATATTTAGATACCTTAGGGTTCCACTACCGGGCACGACACATCTGCCTTTGTGATGGCAGCTGAATGTGCCGGCCAGGTGAGACCTTCATCAGTTCTGTATATAGATCCTTATTTATGGCACAACTCTCATGATTTTATTCGACTCTCTGGCTTTTATTCGAAGACTCGTAGGCTTGGGTTTTGGGGTTTTGTTTGGGAAATTATTTTGGGCGGCCAAGCCTCTTTTATTTTGAAGGGAGGAAAGTTGTTCTTAGAGTTTTTCAACATGCACTTATTTGGTTTGTGGTCCACTTGCAGAACTTCTTGATTTGGAAGTTGCCTGATGCCCCTCTCATCCTTGAGAGCCTGTCTTATTTCTGCCTTGATATTGACCTATGGAGAGTTAGATAAAGAAGTGAAGCAGAGGCATGAAAATCGATAGTGGAGGGACATTATTAAATCGCCATTATATGTCTAAGTGCTATTTACTTTTGAGGACTAACAGGATTCTAAAGTTAACTGAGGGTGACTATATTCCAAAGATTTATTGTTCGGTGAGTTATTTGAAATGGAAGCTGAAAATGAAACTAAGAAAAATTTGTTCAACAATGAAAGAGAAGAGGGATATAGAAATGATACCTCACCCTTGTCTCATGTACCTACCCCCTAACTTATCACACACTCTGTCCTCAGAGTGTCAAAGTGATAGGTTGAGAAGTATGATGACAAGGGCTGCAGGCTAAGTTAATCCTGAGCTTGCCCCCGATGATTGAAGGAGATTAACTGCAAACTGTCCACGTAGAGCGTGATAATCCATGTCAGTCATATCCTCTACTGGTCTTTGAAGGACGATGATGGTGTACATCCAGTAGAGGACGTGGAAGCCGCAGTCATTTGATTCTCATATTTGCTGGGGACATTTGTGGCTGAAAGAAGGGAGATGAAAATGTTCTTTGTCATAGGCCCTTGTATGCTGACTTAGAAAGGCAATTAATTTGTCAGCGCATTCCTTCTCCACTACCTCTGTTGGCGTCCTTGGTGTCACGACATAGTTCTTCTATCATGGATTGTACTGGCTGTCGGAACTGTTATATATTGTAGTTGTTCCTTCTGGTAGGTTTGTTGCCAGGAGCATCCAGTTCTCATGATAAAGAAAGGGTAGCATGATGAAATTCGGTGTTGTGTGCTGTAGAAAGGAGATGAGTGCTTCAGTTGTTCCAAAGTTCTTGAGTTTTAAGAGGTCATCCTTCATGTACGGGGATGCCATATATGTTGTGGGGTTGTTTTGGCCGAGTAGAAACTGATAAGCGGCCATTAAGCTTACAGAGAGGGATCCTTTAAACTGTAAAGTCTCTCGAAGCGTGTCTGCCATTACTAGAATGTCACCAGACATGAACACGAGTTCATCCTTCTCGGCGGAAAGCCTTGACATGATGAGGCGTAGTTCAATGCCGGAGAGACCTTTGCAAGCACTGAGGTCAAAGTCTGGGAAGGTTGGATCTATGGTAGACAAAGGATCTATGCCACTTTCACTTTGCTCGGTAGCTAAGGCCGGCTCCTTTGATTTCTCCAACTCTTTCAGAGTTTGTCAGAAGGGTCGCCTCTGCGGGCGTTGGATTGCTGAAAAAAGATAACGAGGGACGTCATCTGGTGCCATTGTCGGGTCCTTGAAGAACCTTCTATCGCAGATGAGCTCCATGGAAAAACGCCCTCGCAAGGAGTGAAAATCTTCAGCAACTAGGTCAGTAAAAGGGATTTCTTGGTTCAGCGCTTGGATGTGACGTATGGTGCAGAAAGCGTAGTCCCCAGATCCCTTGGTGGCTTGAACTTGAGGGTTGATTATTTGGAACCAGGGCTGGCTCCAGTCTTGGCGGAGGGATGGGCATGCGGCCCAGATTAACTTAAGCAGCCGGAAGGGTATGCATCTTGCTTCACCTGCTGCTTCACCAACAAAGTTTATTATACCAGTGGGTAGCTCAGCGCCGCAAAAATTATAGACCTTGACATCCCGAGCTTCGGTGTTGACGATCATAAATAGCCAATGATCCGAGATTTGAAAGGGCACGGTGAGATAATGTGCCCTTCGTGCTAAACCAGCACGCAGCCACTCGATTGATTTTGCTCGTATGTCTTTGTATAAAAGGCCAATAGACAAAGCAGGTGAGGCATTAAAAACAGGCTGCTTCCTCTTAGAAATTTTATACACTTCTATAGAGTTGGCGAGAAGGACACAGAAGATTGCCATTGGCATCGTGGACCGAGGTCGCAGGATGTTGCGGAAGTCTTCTCGTGTCATCTTGCATCTAGTTTTGGTGTTATGGTAGATGATGTCTTCCCCTACCTTTGCATCGTCCACAATAGTGTTCAGTATAAAAATGTCCTGAGCATCTAATGTGGAGATGGCCGCCATATCTAGATCATGCATTTTGTGTGGTAGAGGTGGTGGCGGGGGAAGTTCCTACGGAGGGGTGGAAGAAGGTTGTTCCAGGACTTCTGCATAGTCCGACAGCTCGTCATCCGAATCCGAAGCAAAATCGAGTTCTTCATCTGTATCTAGGCTTACTCGTTCTAATTCGTCCGGATCTTAGGGGGAAGGCACTGATTTGCCAAGAGCGGAGGGAGGTTGAGTGGTTGTTGTTGGCAGGCTTGCGCTGGTTCCTAAAATACATTATTGGAATTCAACGTAAGCCGCATCTTTGGCAGACTCCCCGATGGACCCCAGAGCGGAATAATCAAGGAATTGGTCCCCGTATGACATATTTATATTATCATTGTGGGGGGACTTGGGGTGATGGTCACCTTCTTGGTGACCTTTGTCGGAACCTCTCTGGGAAGGGTCTGCTGCTTGGCCTGGGTCCTCCCCATCGTTAGATTTATCACCTGAGGAGGTGGTATCATTGTTTGAATCAGCAGAGGAGTCAGAGTCTTCATCATAGTCTTCTTCATCCTCATCTTTGTCAGCCACTGCCTTGTCTGTTGGCTTTTTACTTGCTTTCTTTTTGCACCGCCGATGGGTGGCTTGTAACTCATCGAATGCCACTTGCACATGCTTGTGTGCTTCGAGCAGTGCGTTGTGTGATTCTTTGAGATCGTTATATCGGCCCTCGACGGAGAGGAGTCATGCTGTAAGTTCTGTTACTTGAGCACGTAGTTGCTGGATTTCATTATTGGTTGACTCCTCTTGGTGATTGGTTAGTTGTGTGAGGGTGCTACTGATGGTGTCCAAGCGCGTGCTGAAAGATGCATGTTGCCGCTTGAGCTCGTGGAGAGTCTCGGGTAGAGGTTGAGTCTGTGTGGAGATCCCATCGACTTGCAAAGCCATTGCTTTTTGCTGGTGCTTCACTCCAAGGACCAGCTCAGGCAAGTTGTTGTAGTGGCTGTTGATGTGCTCAACTTGCTTAGCCACCTCATCTTGTTGTTGCTGAAAACCTTGGAGGATGTTGGGCAAGGCGCGGTGTTGTTCGTCGATCGTGGACACCTGTTTGGATATTCCCTACACACAAGAAAAAATAGAATGTAAAATGTTAGAAGGATTGGTGAGGAGGTTTCAGACGGCGTCGAATTGACGTCCGAATTCCGCACCGATATTGGAAAAGGGGACCCCAGAAGCGGAAGGGTGGGATAGCTGGGGTCTGCATGGGACATTGGTAGTGTCTTGTGGAAGAGACACTGATGGTACCCCGAGCTGCGTGGTGACTATGGATGGGGTCACCAGCGGTGTCGGGGTGGTGGTGGATGTGAAAGGTGGTGGTATTTCAGGTGAAAGTGGTGGGAGTGATAGTGATGGGGTAGAGACTGTGGAGGTGGATGGAAAAGTGGTAAAGTCAGGCATAGGGGTGGGGAAGGGAGTGCCCGAGGGGAAAAGGGGTGAATAAGAGGATTCAAGTGGTTGCGTAGATGTGGTGAAGAAAGGGAGAGTAGTGGATGTTGGAAAGGTGGATGGTGGAGTGGTGGTGTCGGTTAGCTGATCATGCAGACTCTTAATGAAAGAGTTGATTGATGAGGTGGTTAAGTGATCGTCGGGGAGTGGGTTGTCTTCAGGATGTGGTTTTGAAGTCGGTGTCCCCGATAGCTGTTGTGCCTGCAACTGCCTTCTGGAAGGTCGTTTTACAAGTATTTTTGATGGTCGAGCTACCGGGGCTATGATACTTAGCTCCGTCTGTCCCGCTTTTGCTTTCTTTTTGGTTGTTTTAACCGAAGCTAAGAGTTGTGAAAGCTCCTCGTCAGTGAAGAGGAGCTTTTCCTTGTCGTAATTTGTGAGCTCCGGTAGTGGGAGGAGAGTTCTGGATGACTTGACTGTAGGGCAGAATAAGTAATATAGTTTCTCATCCTTTTCCTTATTGATAAAGGAGTTCTTCAAGGTTTGTTCATTAGTAAGGATGTCGCCCTTTATTTGCGTGCAACGAGGTAGGGGTCTGTCCATCTTGAGGTATTTGATGATGGATGTGACATGGCCCCCCATGCAAATTTCCTTTCCTATGGCGTAGTTGGAGAACTTTTGTATCAAAAGCCGTCTGATGTTGACTGACTTTCCATGCAGGATTGACCATAGGATGAAGAGGTTGGTAGTAATAACATTTCCTCCCTCTGATCTGGGGAGCAGCACACTAGTAATGATTTTGTGGAGCGTGCGCACAAACCCTGAGTGGATATTGGAGGCTTTACATGTCTTTGCCTCGTAGCTAGGGATCCCTGTTAGTGACTTCCAGAAGGTGTGTTTATTGAACGGGTGAATCTCTGTTCCTACAGCTCCCGCTTTTTTGAGCTGCTCTGGATTGTCGATGAAGATTTCGTTTAGAAGATTTTCTGTTATCACATTGTCATTCCCAAAGAGCTTGGTGACCAGCTGGCGATCACCACCATCCCTTGCTCTGTGTGTAATATCCACTGTTTCTTTAGTAAGACGGGTAAAGAATTCTATGGTGGGCTCGACATATGAGGTTTTGGGGATGAAACAGAGTCTGGATAAGTTGGCGGTGTCGAGCATTGTGAGGACTCTGTCATAGATCCCCATCTTCAATAGTACGCTCGAGCAGATGTACTTTGTTGGTTTTAGGATTTTGTCGATGGATTGGATGGTGTGGATGTAAAGGTTTTCTGGTGGTGGCGCGGTAGTGGTGAGAATTGAGAAGGTGGGGGTGGTAACAGGGATGGTGGTGGTAGGTGGGGTGTTTCCTGCCAGGACTTGCTCCCTTGCAGTGGCAGGCCGGACTTGCTTTCTGGCTCGTTTCTTGGAGGGCTGTCCGGTTGCAGCGGCTTCCACGGCTTTGCGTTTCCCCTTTTGTTCTTCGGATGGGGATTCCTCCTCAGGATTTGGTGTGTATTCTGAGACGTCATCGTCAATGAAGATGAAGATGATTTTGGCGAGGTCGGCTGTAAAGATGAAGATGTTGGTGGCGCCAGCATTGGAGAAGGAGGTCGGCAGTGCCGTTGGATGTCGAAGGTGACCAGGATGGCGGCAGTGTGCAGGTAAAGGTGATAGAACAGGCACTTGCAGCGATGTTGCCGGCGTCAGCGATGGTGACGTGCTTACCTTGCTGCTGGGAGAGCGTCGGAGACGGAGGCGAGGTCGTCGGAGGCAGGGGAAGCAGGGGCAATGGAATAGTTCTTGCATAGAAGCACGAGAGAGATCGAGGGTCGAAGAGAGAAAAATGAAGGGGTAGGGTTTATATTTATAGGAAACGGGGGGTTGACCTGACAAAAACCCTAGGTCAAATGGTTTAGCGACCGTTTGGATTCCCAAACAGTTTCGAGACCGTTTGGCTCGAAACGGTTTGAAGACCGTTTGGTCTCAAACGGTTTCAGGACCGTTTGGCTCCAAATGGTTTGAAGACCGTTTGGTCCCAAACGGTTTCAGGACCGGTTGGCTCCAAACGGTTTGAAGGCCGTTTGGTCCCAAACGGTTTCAGGACTGGTTGGCTCTAAATGGTTTGAAGTCCGTTTGGTCCCAAACAGTTTCAGAACCGATTGGCTCCAAACGGTTTGAAGGCCGTTTGGTCCCAAACAGTTTCAGGACCGGTTGCTCCAAACAATTTGAAGGCCGTTTGGTCCCAAACGGTTTCAGAACCGTTTGACCCCAAACGGTTTCAGAACTGTTTGACTCCAAACGGTTTTGAGACCGGTTGGCTCCAAATGGTTTGAAGACCATTTGGTTCCAAACGGTTTCAGGACCGTTTGGTAGGGTTTAGGTCGAACAAATTTTTATATTTTTATGTTTGTTTTAATTATATGAATTTTTTTTGTATATTTACATTTTGTTATTTTTATGTTTGTTTTGGTTGTATACAATTTTTTTTGTATTGTCATAAGATAAACCTAAGGTAATTAAAAGAACGGGAAATAAAGAAAGAAACTGAAATCTTGGGTTGCCTCCCAAGAAGTGCCTGGGTTTTACGTCGCTGGCTCGACGAAGCTGTGACGTTGTTAAACTGACGGCGTGGCGTCTTTGATTTCAATGGTTTGTCTTGGCATTTTGTCTGTCAGAGTGTAGTATTTTTTTAAACGGTGGCCGTTGACCGTCCTTTCTCCTTTGTTATTGTCGACAATTATCACAGCTCCAGTTAGATAAATATGCTTTATGGTGAAGGGCCCGGACCATTTTGTTTGAAGTTTTCTGGGAAACAACTTGAGCTTGGAGTTGAAAAGGAGTACGTTATCGCCGACGGCGATGTCTTTCCTTTTGAGATGACCGTCGTGCCACATTTTTTTCTACTCCTTATATATTCTGGCATTCTGATAGGCAGTCATTCGGAGCTCTTCAAGCTCCTGCAACTGGAGTTGTCTATTCTCTCCTGCACTCTTGAGATCAAAGTTTAATTGTTTGATGGCCCAACATGCTTTGAATTCCAGCTCTACTGGAAGATGACATGACTTCCTGTACACCAAACGGAACGGGGTTGTTCTGATTGGTGTTTTATATGCAGTTCGGTATGCCCAAAGGGCATCAGGAAGTTTGGTGGACCAATCAGTGCAGTTTCTGTTCACCGTTTTTTCAAGGATCACCTTTAATTGTCTATTTGATATCTCAACCTGACCACTAGTCTGTGGATGGTAGGGCGTGGCGAATTTGTGATTGACTCCGTACTTTTTCAGTAAGGCTTCAAAACTTCATTCTAAGAAATGGGTCCCGCCATCTGATATGACAATTCTTGGAACTCCAAATCTTGGGAAAATAATATCTTTGAACAATTTAATAATAGGCTTGGAATTGCTGGACACAGTGGGTATGGCTTTGACCCACTTTGAGACGTAGTCCACCGCGACCAAGATGTAAGAGAAGCCATAGGATGAAGGGAAAGGGCCCATGTAGTCTACCCCCCATACATCGAAAAGTTCAATTTCCTGCCACATAGTGAGGGGCATGTCGTCTCTTTTTGATATGTTGCCGGAAAATTGGCATTTGTTACAAGCTTTCACAAAATTGTATGAATCCTTTGATATGGTGGGCCAGAAGAAACCAAATTGTAAAACTTTTATAGCTATTTTCTTATCACTCATGTGCCCCCCCGTGGGTCCTGAATGGCAATGCTCTAGGACCGGGGTTATTTCTTCTTCTGATAGGCAACGACGAAAAAGTCCGTCAGTGCAAAGGTGAAATAGGTAGGGTTCATCCCAATAATATTGTTTTATGTCGTGAAGGAACTTCCTTTTGTCGTGGTAGGAAGCAGAGGGGTGGATAATTCCTATGGCTAGATAATTGATGATATCCGCGTACCAAGGGAATCCATGGGTGGCCTTCATAAGCTGGTCGTCTGGAAGAGAATCCCGGATAGGGATTTTGTCTGCTTCTTCAACCTCGATACGACTGAGATGATCAGTTACAATGTTCTCCACTCCACTTTTATCCTTCATTTCCAAGTCGAATTCCTGAAGCATCAGCACCCAGCGGATGAGCCTGGGTTTGGCATCTTGCTTTTGAATCAGGTATCGAATGGAGGAGTGGTCGGTATAAACAATGACCTTAGAACCAATCAAATACGAGCGAAATTTTTCGAACACGTAGATGACAGCCAGAAACTCTTTTTCTGTGGTAGTATAGTTTTTCTGTGCTTCATCTAGCGTTTTGGATGCGTAGTAGATGACGTAAGGTTTCTTATCAATTCGCTGTCCTAAAACAACCCCTATAGCGTAATCACTTGCGTCACACATGATTTCAAAAGGCTGCGACCAATCTGGGGCTCTTAGAATAGGTGTGGAGATTAAAGCATTCTTGAGGGTGAAGAAGCTTTGCATACATTCTTGATTGAAGATGAACTCAGTATCTTTAGTCAGAAGCTGGGTCATGGGTTTTGCTATCTTCGAAAAATCTTTGATGAATCTTCTGTAGAACCCTGCATGACCCAAGAAAGCTCTTACTCCCTTTATATCTTTCGATGGTGACAGTTTCGAAATAACATCAATTTTTGCTTTATCCACCTCGATCCCCCTGTCACTCACCCTGTGCCTGAGGACAACACCTTCCGTTACCATGAGTTGACATTTCTCCCAATTCTGGATAAGGTTAGTTTCCTTGCAGCGTTACAAAACTTTTCCAAGATTGATTAAACAGTTATCGAAGGAGTCTCCGTAAACTGAGAAATCATCCATAAACACTTCCATGACGGATTTAGTTAAACCAGTGAAGATGGCAGAAATACACCATTGGAAAGTAGCGGGTGCGTTACACAACCGAACGACATTCTTCTAAAGGCATATGTCCCAAAAGGACAGGTGAAGGTAGTTTTTTCCTGGTCTTCCGGGTGTATGGGTATTTGGTAAAACCCGGAATAACCATCGAGATAGCAAAAAAATTTCTGATGAGCTAGGCGTTCCAGGACTTCATCAAGGAAGGGTAGAGGGTAGTAGTCTTTCCTCGTGGCTTTGTTCAGCTTCCTATAGTCAATACACATCCGCCACCCTGTTACAGTCCTGGTGGGTACTAACTCATTTTTGTCATTAAGCACTACGGTAGTGCCTCCCTTTTTTGGAACAACCTGGACAGGGCTGACCCACTAAGAGTCAGAGATAGGGTAGATTATGCCAGCTTTGAGTAATTTGAGGATCTCCAGGCGAACCACCTCCTTGAGATTAGGATTCAGTTTTCTTTGATGTTCGCGGGTTGGCTTGAATTCTTCAACCATTGGAAGTCTGTGCATACACAGGGCTGGATTTATGCCTGTTAGGTCAGTTATCTTATATCCAATGACCTTTTTATGCTTCTTCAGCTCATCCAGAAGCTTTTCTTCCTGATCTTTTGTAAGGGTAGAGCTGATGATGACCGGGCATAGTTTTTCCTTATCTAAGAAAATATGTTTAAGCCCTGTGGGTAAAGTCTTCATTTCAGGTGCTTTTGGTGGCTCAGCTGCTTCTATAATGGTAACAGCTTTAAGTTCTTCAAAAGTGGCCGTTGATGCTTCTTCGGCCTTTTCTAAATGTTGCAGACACTGTTGAACTAGTTCATTCACAGAGAATTCAACATCTGGATTGATTAGGACATTCTCCAGTTCGTCAGCTGGCTCATATATTTCTAACTGAGACATTTGTTGTATTGCGTCAAGAAGAAAAACCTCCTCTTGGATACTAGGACCTTTCATGCTATTAAGGACTCGGAATTGAATTGCTTCTTTTCCGAGCCTAAGAATAATGGTTCCAGCTTCGACGTCAATAAGAGCCCTGGAAGTAGCGAGGAAAGGTCTGCCGAAAATAATCGAGTATCTCAAGTATTCTTTAATATCCATGATAACGAAGTCGCACGGGACGTAGGCATCCTTGCCTATCCTTACTGGGATATCTTCAATGATCCCCAGAGGTGCGGTTATGGTGGAATCAGCTAATTGAATAGTCATTGCTGTAGGCAGCAATTCGGTGAAACCCAAACGTTTGCACATAGAATAAGGCATGATGGATATACTGGCCCCTAGGTCAGCTAATCCTTTTTTTGTAGATGCATTTCCAATGCAACATTGGATTCCGAAGGAGCCTGGGTCCTTCTTATTTTTGGGCATCTTGTTTAAGATGATGTAAGAAGTGGTCTGAGCAAGCTTAATAGTTTCTTGCTCCTCGGTGATGTACTTCCTTGATAGTAAGGTCTAGAGGTATTTTTCCCAGGCTGGCACCTTGGAAAGAGCATCAAGGAGCGGGATATCAATGTATAGTTTCTTCATCACCTCCTTGAACTTTTGAAACCTGGTGTCCATCTTCGTTTCTCGCAGTCTTCCTGGATACGAGATTCTTGGTTTATATTGCAAAACTTCAGGTTCTGCGGACACTTGGTCTTTATCTTTGCCCTTTGTGCCATCAGAGGGCTTCTCCATTCCTTGTTGCGGGCTCTCATTCGTCATAAAAGCAGGGGTATCATCATTATCCAGGGTGATCTTGGTAGTCTCATGAAGAGCGCGTCCCGATCTCGTGGTGACAACATTCAACTGTTCATGTATGTTCTGTCCATGCTTAGGATTTGATTCGGGCTGCCCTGCAAATGTGCCTACCGGAAGCTTCAATTGTGCAGCAATCTGGGCAAGCTGGGCTTCTACTGCTTTTTGCTGTGCTTGCTGATTAGCGAGCATAGTCTGTTGAGATTGCAGCATCTGCCTTATCAAGGATATTTCATCTTCCGGTTGAGAAGGAGTGTTTTTCAGAGGACTTTTTTGTTGGGCTTGTTGAGATTGTTGTGGTGGCAGTGCCAGCTAAGGTTGCTGAGTATGAAGCTGTGGATGGAGCGGAGGATGAGTGTACTGATAGTAGGCCGATTGGTTCCTGGGGTAGTTAGCCCTAGGGAAGTTATTCCTAGAATTCCCTTGATTTTGGTTGAAATTGTTTGGGAATCCAGGTGGTAACCTACTAGAGGATCCCCCCTGTGTCTGATGCTGTGGATTAGCGGTCCCAACAGGGTTTCCATACTGAAATCCTGGATGATTCCTTGGCTGATTAGGGTTGTAATAGACTTGTCCAGGGATAGAGTGGATGGAGTTGACTTGTTCCGGTAGTTGTTCTTCAGACTGGTCAGTGATGGGTTCATATGGTTGTGGTGGTGGATGCAGATCCATCATCACATTATAAAGCATACCGCAGGAAAGGGTCAGATGGTCAGAAGCATGACAGGCCTCACAGGTCCCTGTGGCAGCCTTGACTTGTTGAACAAGAGGATTTTTCTTCTTATCAAACTCTCCGAGAGAGGTCTCAAGAGCTTGTTGTTTATGAACTATGGTTTTCAGGGCTTCAGCTATTGCCTTCATCTCTATTGATTCTTCAACTTTGTAGACCTTGAGGACACCTTTAACGACTGACCGTCCCCAGTTAGACTGGCTTTCAGCTCCGAGTGTAACAATTTTCCAGGCGTCCTCATAATTCTTTCTCATGAAGTTTCCTCCATATGAGGAATATCTCTCTTGTGCCACCACTATAGATCTTACTACCAATCATACTAATAGTTGTTGGAATCATCACATATTGCCTTACAGGCTCATGTAGAAATGATTACATGTTCAGACAACAAAACTCCATTTACTTACAAGCCATCGTCCAATCTCTTCTTGATGACCAAACTCCGTGAGAGAAATATATGAAATTTTGAGTGAAAAAGTGTATTCTATATCATTTCAATTGATTGCTAAAGCTTCACCTAGCAATTAAAGGCAGCAAGTAGCACAAGCAATTTAAGCATATATTAAATTACAAGTGTTATATAGGAAAAAGAAGTACCGCAAAACAACTTCTAATGAAGTTCGCATTGCATAACACTCTATGTGAATGAATTAGTTGAACAATGATCCAAGCGAACAAAAACTATCACATCAAAAACTTAAGATGGGTTAATCTACAGAAGCTTCTATTAACAAGCATAATGTAAAACTATAAGATGTTTCCTTAATGAAATATTTGTAATAACTAAGAGAAAGAAACATAATGAAACTCAAGGGAAGCATTTTTTAGGAGGGCTCGATATTTATTATAGCAATGAGTTAATATATTATTGTGAAACTCACAATTAGGATAAAATTGGTAAGATTTTTCAAGGCCAACAAGTTAAACCACAGACATTTAGTTGTAGGCACTAATAAAATGTTATGGCTACTATACCTAGGCACTCTTCATAGTTGTTTGAGAATAGGATAGAGAACAAACCATAAGTTAGGAGTTCATGCTGAGGTTTTCTTGGATGCCTATAATGATCATCTAGTTGTTTCCTACAACTACCTTTTACCTCATCAAAATTTAGGTGAATTTAAGCTACCACGCAGTTTCAACCTGCAAGGAAACCCAATAGTATCATACATTAGGGAAACACAATTCCTTTTTTCTTTAGAGTAATATTCTATGATCCTGATATACTAAAATAATGAAAATACACTTGGAGTCTAAAAAACATAGTTTTACAGATATAATATGACCTAACACATGTAGAAAAAATAATGTGTAGTATAGTATCTTACAAAGAAGCATAATGCTTACTACATGTTTTAGAACATTTCAATTGAATAACACTTAAGTAGGAGTGCCCCTTTTGCAGGACTGCGCTAGTAAGAAGACTATGCATTACCGTATCAAGTTCAAGAAGCATCATTCCAGATCCTAAAGGGCATTCTTAGTGACTCAAGTGGCGTCTCTTAGTGAGAAAAGTTGAGTCACTACAACAAATATGCCTTCACTGGAAACACATGTCATCTTTGTTCAGTACCAGGCAGCCAAAAAACAACAATATGTTTTTTATATAAACATAAGTTATCTAATCTTATTAGAGGGGTTATTTCATGAGATAATCAATGCTAATCCTTGTTTATCTATGCACATTGGTAATTTAACAAATAGCCAATGATAAATAAAACTTAAAAAGAATGAACTCTTACTAAATGTTCATTCCTTGGAGAGATGAGATCTTTGCCAAAGTTGGTCTCAGATGCATCACAAATCCATTGTTTATGAAACACTTTAACCTTTTACGATGCGCATTATATGCAAGAACATCAGTTGTGGTTCACTTTTTACAGAGGGAATCCCATGAGCAAGTTTTGTGAATGGTTCTAAAGAATCTTTTTTAGGCAAAGAATTTGAATTTCGGGTGTGGCAATCTTGGATCTCTTTGGCTAGTTATTTATGTCTACAAGTCCCTATCTTGCATGATATATCAAGGGCCAAGGTTTCTATAAAACTCTTCATCAATGTTTTGACAATAATTTCTAGTTTGTTAAAGATATTGCATGATCCAAATGCAAGATGATTCATTTTCAGGGATTCTATACAACAAGAACTAAGAAGTAAACATTAGAAGCAATCATCATTACATATCAATATGTATAATGATTGCATTGATTGTTTAAGAAAAAAATGAGGCAATGAGAGAGAAGTTCTTTCACTTCAATCAAGGTGCAACATTATTCATGCTAAGTTAGGAAAATATTTATCTCAGCATGAAAATACCATGGATAAACTGAGAAGAGCATTTGATTGTGATCCATGAAATCAAGATCTATAGATTAGGGAGGCTCCCATGATGAAAATGATTGCATGTAGAACATAGCCATGTCATGGGAGACTCCTTATCACATTCATTTTCTAATGATATGTAAAATTGGTTAGTTACATATAATATATATTGAAACTCCATAAAACATTTAATGAATAATAAAGTACAAATCACATGATGTAGCATTATTTTATTTGTATTTTAGGCATCTTGAAAAAAGAATCAGTTTTTAATGGCTCTGACCTTTTCTCTTCAACACTCTTTTTAGCTTCCATGACAATTGTCCATACATTAAATTTGGGAGCATAAGAACAATATGGAAAATATATGGAACATATAAGTGTTCAACTTACAAGAAGGATATGAAATGCTTCCTGGCAAAATGAGAGTCAAATAATTCAACCCCTCTTATGTAAGAACAGCTGAAAAAATTATCAACCTAGAGGTGACAGTTTTCGAATACTTAAACATAATAAGAGTATAAAAGAATATATCCTCCCGAGTCTAGAAAAAAATTAACAATATAGTATGAGATTGCAATAGATAGATACAGACTCCAAAATCCAATTTTTAATGTTCCCACATGAAATGCTACTAAAAGTTGTATTCCTATGTGCTTCTACCAAATCAAAGGTATCAATAATTTCACTTCAAAACTATATCGGTTCATGGTCAGAACCTCACACAAGAAAAATCTAAGAGCCATCAATAGTGATTTGTATATTTTTAAGTACAAGGATTGCAACACAATAAGTGTGCAACGTCATAGCAGTAAAAAGGGTGATAAATAAGACTTCTAAACACTAAAAAGTGAGATGTAGATCAAGCCAACCACTAATACTGAAAAGACCAAGATACACCTGAATACTTTTATTTGAGTTTGCATGATTAAACATACATATACTTCAAGATTTCATAGATAAAACCAAACTCCAGAACATATGTTGTTGTGTAAGATCTACCATGAAATACAATTGGTACTATACTATAGATATGGACCTACAATTAAACCATTAAAATGTGTTCCCATATGTGTATATATAGAAGACTACAATTGAATACTGGCATGAGTTGACAAAGAGACACTACTTCAGAGAATGGGACTTGAAAAAATCCATGGAGCTTCAAAAAATCATCATGGTGACAAATTTCATTATTGCAGAAAAAGCCTAACCCATAAATCAAACTCAGTGAGATATAAGCATTGTTGGTTCCTAAATGCTTATTGATGACTGAAACTCCGTAATTACTTCTTAAGGATGAGGATGCAATTCTTCTACATAATGGATGCCAAAAAAAGACAATGTGATAGGGAATTTCTTTTCTTTTTGTGAAGTTGAGGTGCCAAAGTTGACTAGTTATACAACATATTTAGAGATGGCAGATGTCATGTTGAACATATGGCAAGATGTTAGAAGAGATATTACCTCCTTGTATGGGAGCAATGCATAACTTTTAAGTACATACATTTATGAGAAAAAAATAGAATCTTTATGTATTAATGAATTTGTACATAAAACACAATGCAAATAAAGTAGAATAGTGATGGAGGATCGATGGCGGTGGCCTAGAGGAGGGTAGGTGGTGATGTGTCTTGGAGGATGGCTGGAGGTGTCCAGGAGGACGACCCATGGTAGCAGCTAGGAGTGGATTCTGACGGCATCTAGGAGGGGGCTCCTATGATGGTGAGGATGTGGACTGACATGAACAACATGGAGGGGTTTTTGATGGCTTCCAGGAGGACGATCAGCAGAGGAAGCCTAGAAGGGTTACTGACGACGTCATAGAGGGTTTTTGAAGAGAGTTGGCTGGAAGAGTGGGTGGAGATCACAACTTGTAATGATAACGAGAAGGGAAACTACTTGTCGACGATACTCGTTCAGAAGAGGGTGAGAGTTGGAAACTTCAAGGTTGTTGGGGGATAGAGAGAGATCCAGGTGTGAAGGAAATAGGGATAATTGGGATGTGTGTGGGTTCCCGTAGGGTGGGGTGTGAATTCGCAATGTGCGCATGAGGGGTTGGCTTAAAATTTTGAATTGAATAATTTGCAGTAAAGTGAAAATATGGGTAATTAACTATATTTTGCTAGCTACACCTACGTAGAAAGAGGTCTAAGTGCAGCGAGGTCTGATTAAATGAATTAACTACATTTATATATTTATATTTTTTTAGTTTTACAGTGAAAATAGGTTTCATCTACATATAATTTATATGTACCTAAAATAATTGTAGCTAAAACATCTTTTTTTTTGTAGTAAAAAAAGGATTTCTTATTTAATAGAAAATTGTCCATCATTGTGGTTCAAGGAAGTAGCCATCATGTTGAACACAACCTCTAAAAGTACATATGTAACAACTTTCTTCAATTCCTTAATCAGACAATCCTTGTCTAAGTGACCAACTTGTCTAAAAGTTCATCAAAGTTTTCTCTTTAATGTCTTCTGAATTTTGTCTTTATTTTTAAGTGTCTTCTTATTTTTCTTATCTTTATTATTATCAGTCGTAAGGTTGACAGTAGGATTGACATCAACTAGTATCTTAATCACTTTCTCTTTCAAGTTTTCCTCTCTTATTTTGATATCTAGAATAAGTTCACTTAGGGTTATATCACCCTTCTTGTGCTCGAGAGTCATGTCAAAAACCTCTCAAGACATAGGGAGCTTTTTAATGCTAGACATAGAAATGACTTTATCAAATAATATTACACTCGCATCAAAGAGGTTATGACACTAGAATTAGATATCATGTACCTAATTAGAAACAGATTTACCATCTATCATCTGAAACTAAAGAAATATAAAGATATAATATCTTTCTACACTTTGATTCTCTGTTTTATATTTCTAACAAAGCATTGCATATAATCTTACTATTTGTGTCAGGAGGTCTAGAATATACATCATATAACTTACTAGTCAATGCTAAAAAGACACATCCTCTACACAATGATCACCCTCCTTCCGGTCGGCAAGTTTCTTAGTGTTTTCATGATCTTTTCATTAAATTTATATTCATCTTTTACAAGATAGTCAAGAAATCTCATCATCATCCTATGCCAAATTTCTATATAGCTCTCCATATATGTCAATTTGGTGTTGTCAATTTTTTCAGACATACCAGATGTATTAATCTTAGGATGGTAAACAATATGGTCAGTCATGTTACTAACAATAAAATGTTATTTCTTTGAGACTGTTGTATTTTAGAATGGTGTTGCAAGCAATAACATATAATTGCAATTTAATTAACAAATATAAATTCTATGTTTAGGATTAAGGTAAAAACTTAAGAACAAATAGAGGGGGGTATGCGCCACGATTGGGTCATTTTGGCTCACGGTGCTCTCCCTCAAAAGTATACTCCAGTTGGGCATTTGAAAGAATACCTCTACCAATCCTATAAATGTGCAATAGCGTGGGGGTGGGAATGTTCTTAAATAAGCAAAGTTTGATGCTCAAACCAAATTGCTCTCTTTAAAGAGAAATATATTATTATCTTTCGGGGACAAATTTTTATTTCAGTCTTGATCTGGTCATGAACGTGTAGAAGAAGGTCATATCGATTACACGTAAGCAACACAACGGAATCAACACCACCAGTGCAACTAAACAGTCATTCCATACCACCACCCAACATATGACGTCAAGGAACACTACTAAAAAACATAGTATAGATGACAGTCATGTAAAAAGTGACGCACTTTGGATGACATGTTTGTACATGACTTATAATCTGTGTAGGCCTATGCAAAATAGGTGACATATATTTTTGTATATTTGAAAGGGTGACATACTTTAGGTGACATTCATGTGTGTCACTTGTAGTCTGTGCAACATAGGTGACATACATTTTATCATACTTGAAAGGGTGACACACTATAGGTGACATACATTTGAATCACCTATGCTCTAATGGGGGTTTACACATGTATATGAGTCAAGTGTAATATACAAGGAGACACAAGATTTATGTGACATGTATGTGTGTCACCAAAGTTATAGATGACATAAATTCATGTCACATAACCTTAGAATTTTTACAGAATTACTATGAGAGGAGATTGTCTTGATATGGGCCTTGAATTCTCACAAATACATTACGGGGGACTTGCTGTTAGAGGAAATTCTCATGATATGGGCCCCAACCCTCACATATACATTTTTAGAGAATTGTTGTGAGTGGACATTGTCACTATATGGCCCCCAGTTCCTAAGAAATGCATTGAAAGGGACTTTTTGTGAGAATAAATGTGTCATGGCTCCTCCCGAGTGTATTTTTGTTGGAATATATCAACACTTATTTGGTCACCGCATGTTGGACGACGACATGATGCGAGGGCGCCAAACCACTGCATGTGATGTGGGCACCGATTATGATTTTGTTTGGCTCCCACCTACCTTTGATTAATTATTGTACCTACCCCGGTGTCGCTGATGTTAGGGGTTCTCTGCTCGTCTTGTTCCCCCACACCATAGTATCCAGATTTGACTTCCATAGTGTCTCCCGAACACGGATGGAAGGCGACCAGAAAGGTCTGGTGGTAACTTCAAGTCTAGTTCAACTTATCGACTTTTATTGGACTTGGCCAGACCGGCTTTGAAGGACTTTTTTTGACAACCACACCCATAGCAATAAGGGATTAGGGCACAATCACGCTCATAGCATCCATGGTGCCTAGCCGTCCAGGTCTCAGTATGTCGAGGATCGATACGTACATCAATCCCCGGAGGCAGCAACCCATACATGGTTCCCTACAGTCGTGCGTTAAGCAGGCTTGGCGTTGGTCAACTTAGCTGGAAGGACTACCCTGCTGGTCGCCATTAGAGCTGGCAATCGGGCGGGTCGGGTTATTTTAGGTCGGGTCATTATGGGTCAGAGATAATTCAAGTCATTTTATTATTTCGGGTCGGTTGGGTTTGGGTCGGGTTGTTGGGTTTTAGAGGAGGCAGAGAAGAAGCGGAAACAAAAATTTTCTCCCCAAAACCCAGAACAAAAGGAATCGCGTCAACGTCTATACAATAGGAAAGATGGTTTGTGGATGCATACCTTGTCCCGAGGCTTGCTCGGCGACAGTACCTCGCGCCTTGCGCGGTCTTCACCTCCGGTCTTGGATGGTGTCTGTGCAGCTCCTGGTTGCACTGGGACTGAAGACTCCTGGTCACACCGGGATTGTCGGGATTGACAGTTGTCCTCCGCGCGACAGAGGTCTCCCGCCTCTACAGTCGTCCACACGGACTGCCTGGAACTCCGATCTCCTTATCGCACAAGGAACCGGAAGGATTCGCACCCTCCTATCGGCGTACTAGTCGCCAACAGACTCTCCTGTTACCAGTTGCAACTGTAGTTGTCTTTCCCTTGCTATGCCTCCCTTTTCAGGTAGCACTTGCTCAGGCTCTCTCAGTTACCAAAACCAGAGAGAACGACAACTTTGCAGAGCAACCGGCTTGTACTGAGTTGTACTCTGAGAAGCCCCCAATACCCCTATATATATAGGCTGGTCATGGGACATGGTTCTCTGTCCCCGACAATATGGGACTAAAAGCAGGAGTAGAGGGGTTCGAGATTTTCCACAAAAGCAACCAACTCGCAACCTAAACCGATCATTTCACAACTGAAATGGTCAGTTGGGGACTTGAACTGGTCGGTTGACACCTCAACCGATCGGTTGGGACACATGAACCGGTTGGTTCACTTCTGAACCGGTCGGTTGGTGGTCCTGATCAGTTCCCGATTGACTTTCCTTCTTTTGTTTCTAATTGGTATCAAATACCAATCCTTGTTCCAATCAAATTGGGCAAGTGAAACGCAAGGAAAATTCTCACCAATCTTACTTTCCCAACTTGCTCGGTTGCATCAGTTGAACCGATCGTTTCAACACTTGAAGCAATCGTTTCACCCTGACCTTGAGCCGATCGACTCAACACTTGAGTCAACCGGTTCACCAACTCATCCGATCGGTTCATCACATGAGCCGATCGGTTGGGAGTGCAGATTGTGCAGAATCAGTCAATTGCGATTTCAATCAATCCGATACTCCAATCAATATGTCCAACACCTTGAACATTATGATATTGAGCTATCGATTAATTGAGTGTTTAATTGAACTACTAAACTCCTTTACTAATCAATCTAAACATTGTTTGTGGACAAAACTCCTCTTCCCGGTTAAATCCTATGTGTGTGACCCTGCAGGTCCATTTCACGTTGGCAGTGAAAGTCCATAACACTTATGACTTCACAAGCAAAGAGCGGTGCCTAGTCACACATCAGTGCTACCCAAGTGAAATAGAAAGTTGGAGAACAACTTTCAATCCTACAATCCGTGAATGGTGTTACAGTGAATGTGTAATTCCTTTGTCACTGATATCCTTAATGAACTCGAGGCATGGAACAATCATCCTGTCAACGTTCATTTATTTCCTTGATCTCAGAGCAGACTAGGTGAGATGTGTGTAACATCAATATCACATATTGATTCACATGTGCATGCGCATGCCTTTCTCAATCCTACTCATCAAGTGGCCAAGGATATCAAACTCCCTCAAGAGGGACAAATCCCATATCTATCACTCACCCCTCAAAAGCCTCATGTGTCAAAGCCACCCAATCATCACCTTTATAACAAGCCATGTTTCAGGACTGCGTTTGATGATGTCAAAGTGTACCCAACGACATGTGTTGAGTGTAGTGATTTTAGGTCTAAGAATCACACTCACCACCATCACTGTGAGAGCTGATTGTGACTACCAAGTCATGGTTCCATGTGTCACTCCGACGGTGGGTCTATCTTGTACCTTGTTCTCTAACAAGTACCTATGTGCTTGGTTTGATATCTTTATATCATGACTAATGAGATTCTGTCATCAACCAACACACAATCTAGTCTTTAGTGTTATTGATGTCTATGGTTATTTCCACAATAACAACCGACTAGGGACCACACAAGAATGTATACTCTTAACATCCGCATGATCTCATCGTTTAGGTCCTTAACCTAAAAGCATACGTCATTGAGTAAAACCATTCTTTAGACATATATCATGTTACACTATCATCTCAGAAACAGTTTAAACATATAGATCAGAAATTGCCTTTATTATTATTCAAATCATTTACATAGTATCCCATTACAATCATCATATGACTTGCTCTATGGGCATACATACCAACACATGTTAGTATCAGGTTGGGTCCCTTCGGGTCATTTTGTAATTTTAGGTCAACTTGGGTTCGGGTCGGGTCAATTTAGGTATAGACTTTTTCAGGTTACATTATCAGGTCGGGTCGGGTTCAAGTCAAATCATTTTGAGTCATCTTAATAATGGGTCGAGTCAATTTGAACTATTTCCTTGGTCTACTTCAGTTTTGGGTCGAGTCATTTTCAAGTTGGGTAGTAATCAGATCGGGTCTTCTTGGGTTGTGTTTTTTGTTCGGGTCTAGTTGTTTTGGGTTTGCTCTCAGTCTATTTAGGTTAGACATTTGGCAATCAGACAGGTCTGTTCAAGTTTGGCCATAGTCATTATGGGTCAAAGATAATTGAGGCTATTTTATCCTTTCATGTCGAGTCAGGTTAGTATCTATTTTGTCCTTCAGTTCATTTTGCTTTTTTGGATCAACTCGTGTTCGAATCGGGTCAATTTTGGTACAAGTTTGTTTAAATTCATTTATTGGGTTGGTTTGGGTTCACGTCAAATAATTTCAGGTCGTTTCAATTTATACTATTTCCTGGAGCTAACTCGAGTTTGAATCACTACTACAGAAATGGCTTATAACGTCACTTTTAAAGGCGTCAGTTGTATAAATACACCGACACCTAAAACCTAAAGCGTCGGTTTAATTAAAAAACTAACATCTATCTGTGAAGGGCGACCAGACACGGGTATCGCTTTTATTCAGTGTCGGTTCCCTAATAATAAATCGACGCCTAAAATTAACCACCAAATCAAAAATTTCCAGTGAAAAAAATTACCTCCAAAATTTAACATATGGCGTCGGTTATTAACTATTAAACAGACGACGAAAGGTTATTCGCGAGACAAAAATTGGGCACATTTTGGTCGTCGATTTTACTATAATAACCGACGCTTATGGGTTTTCCCGCATTGTTCTCGGGAAATTTTTCACACCCTTTGAGCGTCGGTTTTCGAAAGTAACTGACGACTATGGTCATAAAACGAGAACAATTTTTTTAGTCGGCATATGTAGATAGACGTCGGTTTTTTTGTAGTAAAAACCGACGACTATCATTGAGAATAGGTGTCAGTGTGTTTGTAGAACTGACACCTTTAGTTTTATGTGTCGGTTTGTTTGACTAACCGACGCCTATGGTATAGTTAATAGCCCCGCGAAACATAGAACTTTTCCCCATTGTCTCTGTTTCATTGCGAACCTGCTAGGTCTGGTGATTGTTGTTGGTGCTCCCCGCCGCCGTTGCTCCCGCCGTCATTGCCCCTGCCGTCGTTGCTCCCCCGTGCCACCACCACTCGTTGTTGCTGCTCCTCTCCTCGCCGACGCTGCCTCCTAGTCGCCCGCTCACCGCCGACACTCCTCTCCTCACCGTCACTTCTCTCTCCTCGCCGACGCTCTGCTCCTGGTCGCCCGCTCACTGCCTCCTGGTCACCCGCTCATCGTCCCTGCCAGCTCGCCGCCACTGCCCTCTCTTCGGCTTGCAGCTCCGGCCCCTAGATCGCTGTACCTGGTACCCTTCTTCGTCTTCTTCCTACTTACACAATAGGGTTTCTCCAGCTTGCTCCTTGCTCCTGCTCCTGGCCCCCTACCCCTCTTCCTGCTTCTTCCTCCTCTTCTCATTTTTAATTGAGTTGTACATGCATCAAAATCATTCCTACTTCATATGAGCTCTGTATGTATGTAGTGTTGCACCCATTTACATCTTTATGTATGAACTGATGTACCTACATTACATATTTATCATTTGTACATACATTGTTGCTCTGCTATGAACTCAACCACTAATATTTACTGATACATTATACTTGTACCTATACATACATTCATACCTTAGTTATTCTTGTATTGTTATGCGTTCAACTAATGTATTATCTATGTAGATGTACTTTGTAGTTTGCAATACATATAACGGTATAATGTACATATCATGTACTGCCTACTACTGTATAATGCATATTCTATACTATGTAGCATGTACCTCTAAAGCATAACGTATTACATATATCATGTACTGCCTACTACTATATATTCATATACTATGTAGTATGTACCACTAGTGTATATATATCATCTATGGGCTACTTCTGTATATATTTAATTTAATATATTACTAGTTACTAAATTGAGTATGTTATAATTGAGTTAATTCAGTAATTCTATACTCATCGCATGGTTTATATATGTATAATAATATATTATTCATATACATATATGTGTAATTTTCTATAAATTATATATGAATTTATGCTCCCACTTTTTCAAAAAGTGCCCGCTTGAGCGCCCGCCTGGCACTCAAGCACCCACAAGGTGCTGTCTGCACGCTTCCCGCTTCCCACTTTATAAAACATTGATATATTCTGATGTGATTATATAATTATGTGATCCCAACATCTTAAATTGAATTAGAAGGATTTCAGTGAATTATAGGGTTTCAAAGTTGATAAACATGTACATGTATAAATATGGTTATTAAACCAATGGTTATAACATAGTATGATCTTAATCTGATATGGATGTTCATAATAACGTAGTATGTTAAATATGATGATTAGGGCTACATATAATGTCTAGTAAAGATTCCTAGCCCTTTTGTTTGAAACTATTGATTTCTTGATTTATTATTTAATAATGCTCTATAGATTAGGATTAACCATGTTGCATGTAGTTTATAGACATTTATTATATATAAGAATGAGAGCACATGTAGTTGTTGGCCTAGAAACCCATCCAAGATTTACTCATTAGGAGTAAATCTTGGATAGTCCTCGGTTTGGGACTGTTCTTGAACACCTAATCTCACTTAGGATGTAAGTGTATAATGTGTATTGGGTTTTCAAGGAAATTTCAGTAGCATTTCTCCGTTTGTTCTCTAAGTACATATGTACTTGGAGAACAGTGGGGAAATGCTGCCGAAATTTCCTTGAAAACCCAATACACATTATACACTTACTAGTGAGATTAGGCATTGCGGTAACATGGAGATAGGTTCTACTGTCCATGTAGGCATTGCGGTAACAACTTGAAAGTCAGTACTGGTGACGAAATTAGAAGTCATGTCATGTGTAATGGGATTGTACAAGGCTATACATAATGGCACTGGCATGGAGAGATTTCAAACCTGAAACCAGTGGATGTCGATAGCAGTGCTTGTGTGGAAGAAGAAATTGCCTCCGATGACGTAGATGTGAATGAACCAATTCCAGTAGACATCGTTGATGCGATGTTGGATAAACTGAAAGCTAACAATCGATGGAGCGACAAAAGCTTCACGTAATTTTTGTCTTTGTTGAAAGAAATTCTTCCTGAAGGAAATGAGCTGCCGATCTCAACATACCGGTTAAAGAAATTGTTATGCCCAATGGGAATGGAGGCCAAGAAGATACACGCATGCAAGAATGATTGTGTATTATTTCAAAAGGACTATGTGGATTTGAAAGAATTTCCGAAATGTGGTGCGTCAAGGTATAAATTGACGACTTCGGGGGAGTCCAAAACTGGTTCTCCCACCAAGGTGATGTGGTATCTACCTATAATACCACGGTTTCAATGCTTGTTTGCCAATCCTATAGATGCAAAGAATTTGAGGTGGCATGCAGATGTTAAGAAAAATAATGATGGGATCCTACGACATGCGTCTGATTCCCCCACAGTGGAAGAAGATTGATTTATTGTACCCTGAATTTGGTGAAGAGGACAGGAATCTAAGACTTGGGCTTTGTACAAATGGGATGAATCCGTACGGGACATTGAGCAGCCAACATAGCATTTGGCCAGTTATGCTTGTTATATACAATCTTCCTCCCTGGTTGTGTATGAAAAATAAGTATGTTATGTTGTCGTCTTTGATATCGGGCCCTAAACAACCTGGAAATGATATCGACGTTTATCTTGAACCTATGATTGATGACTTGAAGAAGCTCTGGGGTGAAGGTGTGATGACCTATGATGCTTCACGAAGAGAGACATTTTGTTTGCACGCTATGTTGTTTTGCACTGTGAATGACTTTCTAGCATATGGGAATTTGTCTGGATATAGTGTACAAGGATCTAAAGTGTGTCCTATATGTGAAGAGAACACTGATTCAATATGACTAAAACACGGCGGAAAGACTGTATATCATGCTCGTCGAAGGTTTCTTCCAAAATTTCATCCATATTGTAGGTTGCGCAAAGCATTCAATGGACGGAATGAGGAACGTAGTGCACCTAAACCTATATCAGGGGAGGATGTTTATGAAAGAGTGAAAGACATCACCAATGAATTTGGTAAGAGATCAAATTGTACGATGGCCACAAGGAGTGACAAGTCTTTATTCAAGAAGAAGTCGATATTTTGGGATCTTCCTTATTGGAGTTCTTTGACAGTCAGGCATTGTATCGATGTCATGCACGTTGAGAAAAATGTATGTGATAGCGTCATCAGTACTCTGTTGAATATAACATGTAAGACTAAAGATGGGATACAATCCAGAATGGACCTACGTGAAATGGGAATAAGGACATAATTAACAAAAGTAGATAGTAGCGATCGGAGAACATACTTACCTCCCGCTTGTTACACATTGTTTAGAAAGGAGAAGAAAGCATTTTGTGAATGCTTGGTAAATGTTAAGGTGCCACAAGGTTACTCATCCAACATCCATACATTGGTATCAATGAAAGATCTGAAGTTGATAGGTCTTAAATCTCATGATTGTCACACTCTAATGCAACAAATATTGCCTGTGGCAATTAGATCTATATTGCCAAAGCATGTAAGGTTTGCAATCACCAGACTTTGATTCTTTTTCAACAGTCTGTGTAGCAAAGTTATTGACCCTGATACTCTTGATAATTTGCAAAGAGAAGTGGTTGTTACCCTATGTCAGCTTGAGATGTATTTTTCTCCGTCGTTCTTTGATATCATGGTACATCTTGTTGTCCACTTGACTAGAAAAGTGAAAATGTTGGGACCAGTTTTCTTGCATTGGATGTATCACTTTGAACGATACATGAGCATTTTTAAAGGTGATGTTCAAAACTGTTATCGGCCAGAAGGGAGTATTATTGAGGGTTATGTGGCGAGAGAGGTTATGGATTTTTGCAATGACTTTCTGAGTGGTAATGACACTCCCGTGAATGACAAGAATATTGAGGAGCATTTTGGCAAAGGAGTTTTGGGCCCAAATTGGTTGTGGATTGCGATCAGGCAGGAAATCCATATGGAGTGAACCGCAACTCATTTGTTTCATATCTTGGGGTTCTTCCTCACAGCCATTGCAGTCCTATCCTAGAATCATGGCATAAAGTTCCTAAGGGGAAGAAAGACCACATATGGAAGGAACTATGCGTGAGTTATTATTATTTGTAATTCTATTTGTGTAGATTACTAATTTTTAGGATACTAGTTAATAGAAATTCTATTTAATTTGCAGAGCATATTTGATCTGGATGAAAAGCTACATCGTAAATGTGTGATGCAACGTTGTGGGAGGGTCCTAATGAACTATATGATCAATCTCACCTGAGATTACATACGCGATGCTGAGAATAGGTTCTTGATTGATTCTAATTCTAGACATTGATCATTATTTCACTAAATCTACACTAATATGAGAGGATGCCATAATGATTTGGGCCACGGTTCCTCCCAAAAACATATTAAGTGACATGTTGTGAGAGGACACCATCATGATATGTGCCCTGGCTCCTCAGCAATTTATTTTCAGGGACTTACCGTGAGAGCACACTATCATGATATTGGTCACATATCCTCCCAAATGTAATATAAATAACATGTTGGGAGAGGACATTGTCATGATATTGGAGGTGGCTCCTCTCAAATGCATTTTCAAAGACTTGATGTGAGAGGATTCCATAATGATTTGGGCCATGGTTCCTCCCAAAAACATATTAAGTGACATGTTGTGAGAGGACACCATCATGATATGTGCCCTGGCTCGTCAGGAATTTATTTTCAGGGACTTACCGTGAGAGCACACTATCATGATAGTGGTCACATATCCTCCCAAATGCAATTACAATGACATGTTGGGAGAGGACATTCTCATCATATGTGATGTGGCTCCTCCAAAATGCAATTTTAGGATCTTCCCGTGAGAGGAAACCATCATGATATGGGCCCTAACTATTCACAAGTTCATTTTCATGGACATACTGTGAGAGGAAATTTTCATGATATGGGTCATGACAACTCCCACAATACATTTTGAGGGAGTTGATGTGAGAGAAAATTGTCATGATATGTGCCCTATCTCCTCCCAAAAGTATATTCAAGAATTTGATTAAAAGATAAGATATGCCTTGACGGCTACAACTGAGGTGTATTTATACCTGTAGGGAAAACTCTGACACTAACCCTATTGCATCTATTTTCCTAAAATATAATTAAAATTAAAAAGGAAATTGCTAAAAATATAGAATGACTATTTTCGGGGCTGAAACGGGCTCAAATCCCGTTTTGAGGGTATACCTCGCGGCGTTGCTGCGACTTGTGTTTATTGGCCCGTTTCCCTTTCCGAAAAGGTATTATGCAGAATTTTCTGACGTCGGATGTCGATTCTGGAAAACTTTGCCAAACTGGATTTTACTAATCAAATAATTTGGTGTTATAATGGCCATTGCATTTAACACGTAACAACCTTTCCCTCCACTTAATCCCTCTGACCCCTAAATCACCCGCGTAACAATCTTTCCCTCCACTTAATCCCTCTAACCCCTAAATCACCCGAGTCTGAAAACTGATAAGTGCTAAAAATTATCATCTTACCCCGAATTACGGCTTCCTTAATCTTCTCATTTCAATTTCCCTCTCCATGATTTGTTACCCAAATCCCTATTCTCCGTCGGTGATAATTTCCTCTCACGATTAGAGTTTGGAACAGAAACCTCTCAAGCACAACATGAAAAATAGCCGCCTTTCCTGTTGAATCCGCTCGCCGCTTTGGACTCTAGGCATAGCGCGACGAAATGTCTGTTCTTCTCATCGACGGTGCTTCAGAGTCCCGTCTTTTTTGCTTATGATCAGGCTTTCTTTCTTCTTATTGGCAAGAGGTTAGTGCACTGGAGGCAACAAGCACCCATTTCGGGCTAGCACACCGGTGGCTACATGCACCTATTTCAAGCGAGGGCATCGGCGGAAACAAGCACTAAATCTGAGCGAGCTCCCGAGGGCATTGGCGGTGGTGACAACATCAGTTGGTGGAGGTGGTTGCATCTTCGTCATCGTCATCCAGGTAAGCCCCTGATCTTCACGTATTTCTCCTATTTTTTTCTTGTTGCTTTTCTATTCCCTCTCTCTGTTTGAATTCCATGCACACTAAATATTTGAAAAAATGCCTACAAGAGCAATCAACCATGCTACGACTAAGATTGAATAAAAGTCAGACTGCTCCCTACAAGTACAAAAAGAAGGCATCTTACAGCACAACCATACATCTGTAGAGGACTAAAACCACACTTAAAGGACGGCTTTGATGACATTAATCTAGAGCATATCCAGTGATGAATGAATGTTGCTTGAAGGGAGGAGATCACTGCCCATGACATCCGATTTACTCCCCAACCATCTCTGCTTCACATAAGATAAATCCGAAAAGTATATAATTAAAATGAAAGTCTGCCTTACTTTGAACCCCCACTGCATGCGTTTCCCCACTCATTAATCTAACTAAGTTTTCGATTAAATAACATATCTTGAGCCACAAATGCAGAGCACACATCTCATATTGTTTCTTCTAACTGGAATATGTTTTTGGCAACGTAATGATTGATTATCTAGAAAACTATTAGTAGATAACTCAAGATGCGTCGTGTGTGCGGATAGCATTGATGTGGTACAGAGTAATGACCATGTGGATTTTCAGAACTAAGGATTTGTTGTAGTCGGTGGTTTCTTGATGGTTTCAGATACCACTAACCTTAGTAAGGTTAGCAAGATGGAACTAAAGAGTAGATGATAGTAAACTGAGGCATCTAGGAAATCTGTTTTTCATTTTTGAATTGTTTTGATTGATCCAGACTATTTTGTTTGACTGGGAATATGATTTACCAAAGAAAGCTTCCACATTACTTGTTTTCAGGAATATGATCTCCCCCCCATCTAATATTTTACCTAGATCTGATTATTTAATGTCAGTTAATGTATTAGGTAATTCCAACAGATTATATACCAACTCAAATAGTATCCCTTACAAGTCTGTATTCCATCATTGAGAGTCCTAGCTGATATTTCTATGTAAGAATGAGTCGAAGACTAGAATTACTTCCCCAATAAACTTAGATAATGGGTTTTATTGGTCAATTTATTGTCCACCATTTTTCCTTGTTGGGATAATATTCTAAGTGTCCTTAGACGGGAACTAAATCTACCTTAGGTGCTAGGTATTCAATTTGAGGTGTCTTTCCAAAGCCTAGAGCTTAGGCACCAAGGTGGGCAGCCAAGTATGTTTAGGTGTATTTTTATCGACCTACACTGTTGAGTCAATATAGTGATTCTCAAAATCATAACAAGGTGATTTAAATTGAACAAATTCAGACCAAGCTATACTTTAGATCATCTTAGTTCAGATTTTGAGGTATAAAATCTCTCAATTAGTTTCTTGGATATCACAGATTTAGATGATGGATTCGACTCTGCTATCCCAAATAGGAACCATTCATAAAAAATTTAAAATTTCCTTTTAGTTAGAACATTGTTTTGTCATAACAGGATACATCTTACCTTGCAATGCATGCTATATTAAGTTATGCCCGCAAATGATCAAAATGCTCACATTCTGTACAACCACCAACACCAATACTGTTTACTGTCTATCATCCTAATTGCTTCATCAACTTCTCAGATTTTTTTGTTTGTAATAATTAGATTTGTTTCCCCAAATCAGTCCCAATTGCCAAAATATGACACGATTTAACCTAATTCAAAGTAGATTTTACACTGCATTACCTAATCAGATTTAAGTCTTCAATAAATCTTACCCAAAAAAATTAAATCTGAGTACCATTCGGCCTTCAAGAACATCTTTGAGGATAGGTGAGAAATAGGATAGTCTTGAAAATTAGGCTTTTCAATGGATGTAAGGGCCTTTAAGGGTCCATATGAAATTTAGTTATGTTTGGATCCTGATTAGGGACTTTAAGGAGTATACAAAATATGGATGACTTAGACTTTTCAGTAGAGCACCATGAATTTTTCGCATCTGGCCTCAATGTCTAAATAGATGGCTTAAACTAGAGCACCATGCCCTAGGTATTGAGGTGGTCAAGTAAGAATGTCATGTTGAGATTTGCTGACATCTAAATTGTGTTGTTTTAATATCCCACACAATTTATTCTGAAACTCCTCAAATCAGAATTATTTTCTTTTCCTTAGATTAGATTTAGTTACAGCTTTGGTCGGTTCTCTCCTAGTTGTAGGAAGACCCTAGGGAAACGTGGGTTACTTGCCCAATTTGACATGATTTGTCCTAATTTAAACTTGAATTTTGATTACATGACCTAATCCGATCTAGTTCTTATATAAATACTTCCCTAAAAAGTGAAATCTGATTAGCAATTCGGCCTTCAGGAACATGTTTGAGGGCAGTTGAAAAAGAAGATAGTATTGGACATAGTATAAACATATTTTTAATCATCATTATGGCCCGACCCAACCCCGATGAGGGGAATATGTATTATAGACATTATATAGTTGTACACATGATTAAGTGCCTGTACCATATATTAAGAAATAGAACGTTATATTTTTTAATAATCATAATATAAAGTGAATCGAACAAAATATATTACAATTGATACATTACAACTTGATTTTGCATTAGTACTTGTTCATTTTTTCCTTTCTATGATATATTTTGTTGAACTCATGTGAATTTTTCGCATCTAGCCTCAATGTCTAAATAGATTGCTAAAACTAGAGCACCACGTCCTAGGTATTGAGGAGTATCTACATTCATGATTAGGCCTAATTCAAGCCTGATTTATATTAACAATAATTGGTTCTATACAAAGATGAAAATTTAACAAAATTACATGATCATTTTTCAGACGGCCATGGATAGGAGTTGGATGAGTAGAGGAAAATCTAAACATGAACGTTTCCAAGAGGCATTCATGCAAGGATTCAACTTATTTTTGGATTTTGCATTTAGGAATCGTACTGAGGTCAAGTGTCCTTGTGTGAAGTGTGAGAACAAATTCTTTTATGATAGGGAGACAATTACATGGCATGTTATCATATCCGAATTTCTATCGACCTACACTGATTGGGAATATCATGGTCATATTGATAAACAAGATCATATGGTCAACCAAGACATGCCTAACTCTTTTGACGATATACATGGGTTGATAAATGATGCATGTTATGATGATGTAGAAATGGGGGCAAATTTTCCCGATAGTGATAGTGAATATCCAATTCATGATGATGGTGGCAGTGATAATGAAAATCATGTTCATGATAATAAGAAATTTGAGGAATTACTTAAAGATTCTTATGAACCGTTATATCTAGGTTGTGATAACTACTCAAAGCTCTCCTTTGTTGTTCATCTATTTAGACACAAATGCTTGAATAAAATAAGTAACAAGGCAATGTCAGGATATCTAGAACTTCTATCTAAAGTGTTGCCTGTGCGACACAAATTGCCAACAACATGGGATGAATGTAGAAAACTTATGTCTTCTCAAGGGTTGGATTGTCAGAAGATCCACGCATGCCCCAATGATTGTATACTTTATAGAGGAGAATACTTAAATTTAGACAAATGTCCAAAGTGTTCTACCTCGAGGTGGATTGATACAAGTCGGGGAAGAAGGATAAAGATCAGGAAAAAAACACCACAAAAAGTTCTTCGTCACTTCCCATTGATTCCTAGATTGAAAAGATTATTCAATTCAGTTAAGACAACTCCTTGGATGATTTGGCATTCTACAAGTACGACTAGCACAATAGGTGAAATGGAACATCTGAGGGATTGTAAGGCTTGGAAAGATTTTGATACCAATTATCCTTCATTCAGCATTGAGCCACGAAATGTTAGACTTGGCTTAGCAATAGATGGATTTAGCCCTTTCAATATTGCGATGGGGAGTATCAGAAGTATTTGGCCCGTCATCTTAATTTGTTATAATCTTCCTCCCTGGCTAACTATGCATCAATCTTTCTTAATGATGTCACTTCTTATTGATGGTCCAAAATCACCAGGCAACAATATAGATGTTTATCTCCAACCATTGATTGATGAATTGAAGATGTTTTGGGCTGGACTGAACACTTTTGATGCTAATATGGGTGAGGTATTTAGCATGCGAGCAATGATTCTATGGACCATTAGTGACTTTCCTGCATACAGTATGCTGTCTAGTTGGAGTACAAAAGGCTACAAGGCTTGTCCCTATTGTCACTGTTATAACCTCAAATTTCTGAAAATATAATGTAAAAGGCTTTTCTCTTTTAATGACTAAATGATATCTTTTTCTTTGAATTGTGATGATTTTCGTGTGAGATGGATTTTATTGATTGATTGTGGGCCTTGGAGGCCATTAAGCCCAATTGAAAAGGAAAAGGAATTAACAAGGAAAAGAAATTAACTAATAAAAGGGAAATATGAGAAACTGATAATTAAAAGAAGATAATGCTAAACTAATATTCCCCAATATGGGAATTCGTGCCTTTGGGTTTCCTTGAGGTCCAAGGGACCCAAATTAATAAGATAAAGGCAAAAGAAAATAAGGATATGAATTAATTGGGAGTATTTAATAAGAAATCTTGGGAGAGAAGAAATCATTTTCATACATTGCTTTTTGCTTCCCAATTTTCGTACAAAGATAGAGAATATTAAAAGGAACTTTCCTTTAAAATTTTAGAATAATCAGAGTTATGGATTAAGAGATATTAATTTTACAAGATATAGCCAATTTGGGAATTTTCCTGAATTAAATAAAAAAAAGGATTTTGTTTTCCTTAGAACGCAAGCAATCCAGCCCATTGGATCTTGATCCAACGGCGGATGCTCATCGTCTAAGTCCCGCTGGGACTAGGACTTTGGCTGTTACAGGATGAATTTGCAATCCAATTTTCTCGCGATTCATTGATCGTGCCAGCTGGATTTCAGTTCCAACGAACTCAGGAGATGGAATCGCGAAGATTCCATCCTAATATCTCTAGGTCTCGTCGCCGTTCGAGGAAACGCCCAACTGGGCAGGTCCCTGCCTCAAGCCTATATACAGGGGAGGTTGGAAGGGGGCATCAACGTCTCTGATCGCTAGTCCAAGCTCCGCGGCTGAACGCAAGGAATCCGTTGGTACCATCAATTTCCAAGCCTACCCTGACCTTCGCCCTCACCACCTCCGCGAAGCTCGCCGGAGTCCGACCGGCAAGGAAGGGTCCAGGCACGGTTGTAGCTCAAAATTAAGTCTTGGGTGGAGTTCGTCGGTGGGAGACGAAGCTCCCTGCACCTTCAGACCGCTCGCAGGAACACCAGAGCCCAAGGTCAACTCAAGAGTTGACCATCGCAGCTACAACCCTCGCGCGAGGTTGAAGACGAGGCTACCTTGGTCTTTTACCGTTTTACCCCTCCGGGTTGAGCAGTCAGGTAAGGGCACTCTTGTCCTTTTCCTCCTTTGAGTGCTGTTTAGGGGCGCACACGATCGTGGCCGATGGATCCTGAGTGGACCACCAAACCATTGATCGCGCGATCCACATTTTTCCTAAATTAGTTATTAATTGGATAAAAAGGATTTATCTTAGAAAATTTATATCTAGAGCTAGGAGGCTCGTATGGAAAAACTCAATACATGAAAAATGATCAGAAAAATATGAGGGATTTAATAAAAATAGCTTGAGATCCGGAATCTGACTCGTTTTGTAAAAGTATTTTCTAGAATAAGAAAAAAAGTTAATTTGTGGATAAAAACCCTAATTGTTGATAAAAAGGGTAACTAGTCTTGCAATAAAGATAATTCGAAGATGGTTAACTTATTTTCTGTTTTAGATAATTATTAACCTATTTTGATGATAGAATTACAAGTTTAGGGTTTTGTGACTCCATATGTGGATTAAAGGTTGGAAACCCTAATTTAGAAAAGGAAATGATGAAGTAATTCGAAATTAGGGTTTAATGGACTAAGTCTAATCTTAGGAATCCTAATAGATGATAAAGCAATAAAATTAGGGTTTGATGTATAATTTAATAAAAGAAAGGTAAAAGCAATAAAAAGGAGATGAAACCCTAATTATGGTGAAAACTCTAAAAAGGGCAAATAACCTAGGAAAACCTTAGTATTATTGAATCATAATGACATGATTAATAAAAGAGGAATTAAATGCCTTTTTCAGGAGATTGCGTGTGTGCTTGCTTGATTTCCTGGTTGATTAATTCTACATTCAAGTCTTCAGTATCAGGTATGTGGTTAAATATGAGTAACCGCTTAGTTTCCCGAGAGATTCCCGAAATGTTTTATCGCATTGAATGCAACTAAACAGTTTGATTGTTCATACTGCAATTATAAAGTGAATATGATTATCACAAGTAAATATAAATGTGGATTCCCGCACCTACATGCCACCCTGATGGATGAGGCCAATAGAGTCAGGCCCAGGAGGGTAGACCAATGGGCACCATGAGGAGTGACCCCCAGACACCAAGCTCGGGATTGAGATGGTGGTCTATGATACATGACTAATGGGCACCCTATGTGGTGACTCACATGCACCAAGCTCGGGATTGAGAAGGTGGCCTTAAGTCAATGGCAAAAGAGAAACCCTAGAGAGGGTAATTCCAGGGTTAGGGCAAAAGCGGTGGGGAATGTCACATGAAAAACGTAAATTGCCTTGTTAAATATCTTGGTTGCAATAATTACATTGTTAAACTTATTTGTGAAATTTTGATTGCCTCCACATACCAGCAATTGCTGATCGATGTTTTGTTTGTCGGCGTTTTAGGTATAACCCTGAAAGCACAAACAGTAAAGTGACACATCTGGAAAGTAAGAAATAAATACAAGGAGGATTAGATAGAGGAATTCCAGTAAGGGATAGATAGTTTCCCAAAGTTTCAAAAAGGTAAATAAAGTTTTAATTTTTTTTTCCTGCCAATATTCTGTTTCGTAGTAGAATTTTCTAATTATTATTGATTATTTGCTGAACCTTTGATCCTGTAAATTAGTTAATGGCTCTGACCTTCGGGTCTCCCTTAATTGGGGGTTACCGGGAGGAAGGGTCATTACAATTGGTATCAGAGCGTAGGTTCTCCATCTAATCATTAATAATTATTAAATTTTACAAATTCCATAGAACCGAGTGAGTTATTAGAGGATTTTCCGAAAGACTAAGGTGTCTAGAAAAGGATCACATCCGGGGGTTGGCAAGATTTTCCTCCGCACCGCTAGTCAGAATACGAGGACTCTCGGATCGTGTGACTGCCTGGCCGATGTCTTAGGATAAGACTCGAAATAAGATACCTTTAGGACTCTCTCATCTTGTTCATCCTTTCTCAACTCAACTTCTTTTAAGGATTTTCAGGATTAGGGTTTCTCTCTCTTCGTCACCCTCATGTGGTTTGGGCAAGTAAGTTAAGGATTTTAGGAATCCTCCACCAAATTAATAAAACATACGTAATGAGACATCACCGACATAAGTATAATTAGTTTAATGATAAACTAAAAGTTTGTTTGTTATGCTTATGTAGATGGCTCGTACCAAAGTCGTGGCTATCCCTTTTTGCACCAGTGGTGGTGGACCACCCCGTAAGGAGGATGGCTCCTCTGAGAAGAGGAAGCGGGACCATGGTGAGACCTCCAAGAAGAGAAAGAGGCCTGAAGAAGCTGTACGTAAGGTTCCCAACCCCGAACCTATGCCCGGCATCAACCGAGAGCAAGGGGAAGGACCAGTGTATGAGGAATACCAGGTGTATGAAGAAGAAGAATCCCAAATGGAGGAGGACCAGCCTAGTGGTCAAGAACCGACCATGGTAGTTCACACTACGGAATGGATGGAACAACAGAAATGACTGACTGAAGCTATTCATGCCCTGGCCCTGAGAGACATATCTCGAGATGAGAATGGTGAGTCACTTCTAGTACGTCCTCGACTGGGAGCCACCATCTTGGACTTCGTCAAGATGAATGTCAAGAAATTCTGGGGAGAAGACAAGACCGAAGTGGTCGACAAGGCTGAAGCTTGGCTGCTTGCAGTCGAGAATGGGTTCCGGATGCTTGAGGTACAGCCGAGTAAGAAGGTTCTATTTGCTACTCACCTTTTGGAAGGTGTAGCCAAGATATGGTGGGAGAACCATATCACAGGAAGAGACCTAAGCGAGGAACCGATGGCATGGACTGACTTCAAAACCATCATCACCGCTAGATTCATCCCCGTCTCAGCAAAGAAGGAGAAAGAAAGAGAGTTCACTAACATGACTCAGGGAAGTTCATCGGTTGCGGACTTTGGTCGCAAGTTCCGCATCTTGGAACATTTCGAGTACAAAATGGATGAGGAGAGAAGGGTGGATCACTTTATAGAGCGTCTGCACCCTGCCATCAAGCCACATGTGATGGCTAGTAAGCCGAAGACTTTCGCTGAAGCCTACAACACCGCCTTGGACATGGAAAGGACGGTGATACCTGCACAGAATCAATCCAAAGGATACCTTGTCTTCATTGAAGGAGCTCAAGGGCAGAGGAATGATCACAAGAAGGGACAAGGACGCAACCACAACAAGAACAAGCAAGGACACAAAGGAAAGCCCCGTGGTCGCCTTCGGTAGTGTCGCACGTGTGGACGGACACACCCTGGGAAGTGTCGCTTTGAGAAGAAGGTGTGCTTCAGATGTCACCAAGAGGGACACTTCATCGCCAACTGCCCACAGCCTGACCCGAGAGGACCTTTAGGGGCACAACCCGTGGCAGCACAACCTGTAGCTGCAGCACCCCCAGCCGGAGTACCACCAGCTGGAGAAAGAAGACAGGCTAGAGTGTTCGCCATCGACAATGAAGAAGCTCAGGCGAATGCTAATAAGTTGATTGAGGGTAATAACCCATAGAGTTTTTTCCTTTTAGTTCAGTAGACCATGTAATAGCTTTGTAATATGGAATAACTATGTAGGCTTGCTGGAAGTCATGGGACAAAATGTAAAAGCACTCTTTGATTCTGGTTCAACTAATACTTTTATTTCAAGAAATCTGGCAACTATGCTTGGTTTGGATATTAAGAATTTGAGTTATGTTTTAGATGTCACAACCCCGAGTGGTCGTATTTATACCTCTCTTTTGAAAACCCCTGTGTTGCCAGTTAAGTACCTAAACCATGAGCTTCCCACTGACTTTATCCTCCTTGATATGAATGATTTTGATGTGATCATCGGTATGGATTGGCTTTCCACCTACAGAGCCCAGATTGACTGTAGGGAGAAGAAGATTCTCATTAGGAAAAATGGCTATCCACACTTCACCATTCGAGGAAGGAAAGATGCGACGACCAGCCTTTATGTGTCTGCTTTGAAAGCTAAGCAGATGCTAACCAAGGGTTGTCGAGCCTACCTAGCCATAGTTACCGTACCCGAGGTTATGGGGCAATCCTTAGAGGACATAGAGGTGGTTCGGGAGTACGCAGATGTGTTTCCAGATGATCTACTAGGGATTCCCCCTGAGAGGGAGGTAGACTTCTCAATTGAGCTGGCTCCTGGGACTAACCCTATATCTAAGGCACCCTATAGAATGGCCCCCTACAGAGTTTCTTGAGTTGAAGACCCAGTTACAAGAGTTGTTGGATAAGGGATTCATCTAACCCAGTACCTCACCATGGGGAGCACCGGTCCTGTTTGTGAAAAAGAAGGATGGGTCGCTTCAGATGTGTATTGATTATCGGATGATCAATCAGGCAACCATTAAGAACAAGTATCCTTTGCCTAGGATAGATGACCTGTTTGACCAACTCAAATCAGCTCGAGTCTTTTCCAAAATTGATTTGAGATCAGGATACCACCAGGTGAGAGTGAGAAGCGAGGATATACCCAAAACGGCTTTCAGAACCCGTTATGGCCACTATGAGTTTGTGGTCATGCCGTTTGGATTGTCCAATGCACCTAGTGTCTTCATGAACCTCATGAACAGTGTGTTCCAGCCTTTCCTTGACTCTTTTGTAATAGTGTTCATAGATGACATCTTAGTGTATTCGGATGACCTAGCCCAACACCGTGACCACCTGGGTAGAGTCCTTGATATCCTGAGAAAGCATAAGTTTTTCAGAAAGTTCTCGAAATGTGAGTTTTGGTTGGACCGGGTCATGTTTCTTGGACACATCATCTTAGGAGGAACGATCGCCGTAGATCCAGCCAAAGTATCGGCAGTTTGAGACTAGCCGGCACCGAAGAACCCCTTCGAGCTCGCAGCTTCTTGGGGTTGACCGGATACTACTGTCGCTTCATCAAGGATTTCTCCAAGACCGCCCTACCACTGACCATGTTGACTCAGAAGGATGTGAAGTTTGTGTGGTCTGAAGTATGTGAAGCTCGATTTCAAGAATTGAAGGAGAAGGTGACTACCGCCCCTATGTTGACTCTTCCTTCTGGCAATGAGGGATTCATGATATTCACCGATGCATCCAAGATGGGACTTGGCTGTGTGTTGGAACAAGATCGGCATGTGATTGCATATGCTTCCTGATAGCTCAAGCCAAATGAGGTGAATTACCCGACACATGACCTGGAGTTAGCTGCTATCATTCATGCCTTGAAGATATGGTGACACTACCTGTACGGTGCTACCTTTGAGATCTTCACCGACCACAAAAGCTTGAAGTACTTGTTGACACAGAAAGACCTGAACCTACGACAACGACGGTGGATGGAGTACATGAAGGATTATGACTTCTCCATCGCCTACCATCCGGGTAAGGCGAATGTCGTAGCTGATGCTCTGAGTCAGAAGCAGATTAAGTGTGCAGCTATCCTGTCCAGTCAGTGGAAAAGTTTAGAGGAACTGGTGGAATGGACTCCACAACCGCTAGAGGACCGAATTCAGTTGGCTAATATCTAGATAGAGTCTGAGTTGTTGAGTGAGGTCATAGCAGTGCAGTTGACCAATGAAGAGCTTGATAAGATGAAAGGTTTGATGATGAAGCCACAGACTTGTCTATCCATGGGAGTAGACGGAGGAATCAGGTTTGAGAATCACATTTGGGTTCCTGCGGATTCACCAATAAAAGAGAGAATCCTGCAAGAGGCACATGGATCCAAATACACGGTACACCCAGGAACTACTAAGATGTACAAGGAACTACAACGGTTTTTCTGGTGGCCAGGAATGAAGAAAGACATTGCGTCATGGGTGGCCAATTGTCTTACATGCTAGATGGTGAAGGCTGAACACCAGCGACCCGGCGGACTTTTACAGTCAATAGAGATTCTAGAGTGGAAATGGGAACATATCACCATGGATTTTGTGGTGGGTCTACCCCGGACCAAGAGAGGTCATGATGCGATATGGGTCGTGGTAGATCGTCTTACCAAGTCAGCACATTTCCTTGCCTTGAAGACCACAGCTAAGGTGTCAGACCTAGCTGAGCTATACATTAGAGAGATAGTGCGTTTGCATGGTGTACCAGGATCAATAATTTCCGATAGAGATCCCAAGTTTACTTCCAAGTTGTGGAAGCAAGTTCAAGAGGAACTTGGTACGAAGTTAAAGTTTAGTACCGCTTATCACCCCCAAACAGATGGACAGTCAGAAAGGACGATTCAGACCTTAGAAGATCTGTTGAGAGCTTGTGTGCTCGATTGGGGTGGCTCATGGGAGCAATACTTACCGTTAGCAGAGTTCGCCTACAACAACAGCTACCAAGCCAGTATCGGGATGCCTCAGTATGAAGCTTTGTATGGGAGACCGTGTCGGTCACCACTTCACTGGGATGATGTGGGTGAGAGGACCTTGTTGAGGTCAGATGAGCTCCAAGTGTATGCTGATAAAGTGGCTTTGATCAAGCAAAGGCTAAAGAGAGCCCATGATCGACAGAAGTCGTATGCTGATGCAAAGCGGACTGATGTGCATTTCACTGTGGGAGATCATGTGTTTTTAAAAATTCGACCGCTCCGAGCTATAGCCAAGAACAGAGGAAAGTTGAGTCCCCGATATGTGGGTCCGTTTAAGGTGTTAGAACGGATTGGTGAAGCTGCATACCGTTTGGCGTTACCCCCTCAGTATAGTATGATGCATGATGTGTTTCATGTGTCTAACCTGAAGCGATATGTGCAAGATCCGAGCCATGTGTTGAGCATTGAACCTATTGAGCTTCAAGGGAAGTTGACTTATCCTGAGTCACCTTTGCGGATTCTAGATACCAAAGTAAAAGAACTCAAATGCAAGAATATAGAGATGGTAAAGGTTCTTTGGAAGCACCATGGAGAGGATGAGGCCACATGGGAGCTGAAGGCAGACATGGAGAAAACATACCCTGAATTGTTTGCTTGATTGAATTTTGAGGGCAAAATTCTTACAAGGAGGGGAGGATGTTATAACCTCAAATTTCTGAAATTATAATGTAAAAGGCTTTTCTCTTTTAATGACTAAATGAGATCTTTTTCTTTGAATTGTGATGATTTTCTTGTGAGATGGATTTAATTGATTGATTGTGGGCCTTGGAGGTCATTAAGCCCAATTGAAAAGGAAAAGGAATTAACAAGGAAAAGAAATTAACTAATAAAAGGGAAATATGAGAAACTGATAATTAAAAGAAGATAATGCTAAACTAATATTTCCCAATATGGGAATTCGTGCCTTTGGGTTTCCTTGAGGTCCAAGGGACCCAAATTAATAAGATAAAGGCAAAAGAAAATAAGGATATGAATTAATTGGGAGTATTTAATAAGAAATCTTGGGAGAGAAGAAATCCTTTTCATACATTGCTTTTTGCTTCCCAATTTTCGTACAAAGATAGAGAATATTAAAAGGAACTTTCCTTTAAAATTTGAGACCAATCAGAGTTATGGATTAAGAGATATTAATTTTACAAGATATAGCCAATTTGGGAATTTTCCTGAATTAAATAAAAAAAAGGATTTTGTTTTCCTTAGAACGCAAGCAATCCAGCCCATTGGATCTTGATCCAACGGCGGACACTCGTCGTCTAAGTCCTGCTGGGACTAGGACTTTGGCTGTTACAGGACGAATTTGCAATCCAATTTTCTCGCGATTCATTGATCGTGCCAGCTGGATTTCAGTTCCAACGAACTCAGGAGATGGAATCGCGAAGATTCCATCCTAATATCTCTAGGTCTCGTCGCTGTTCGAGGAAATGCCCAACTGGGTAGGTCCCTGCCTCAAGCCTATATATATGGGAGGTTGGAAGGGGGCATCAGCGTCTCTAATCGCTAGTCCAAGCTCCGCGGCTGAACGCAAGGAATCTGTTGGTACCATCAATTGCCAAGCCTACCCTGACCTTCGCCCTCACCACCTCTGCGAAGCTCTCCGGAGTCCGGCCGGCAAGGAAGGGTCCAGGCGCGGTTGTAGCTCAAAATTAAGTCTTGGGTGGAGTTCGTCGGCGGGAGACGAAGCTCCTTGCACCTTCAGACCGCTCGCAGGAACACTAGAGCCCAAGGTCAACTCAAGAGTTGACCATCGCAGCTACAGCCCTCGCGCGAGGTTGAAGACGAGGCTACCTTGGTCTTTTACCGTTTTACCCCTCCGGGTTGAGCAGTCAGGTAAGGGCAATCTTGTCCTTTTCCTCCTTTGAGCGCTGTTTAGGGGCGCGCGCGATCGTGGCCGATGGATCCTGAGTGGACCATCGGACCATTGATCGTGCGGTTCACGTTTTTCCTAAATTAGTTATTAATTGGATAAAAAGGATTTATCTTAGAAAATTTATATCTAGAGCTAGGAGGCTCGTATGGAAAAACTCAATACATGAAAAATGATCAGAAAAATATGAGGGATTTAATAAAAATAGTTTGAGATCCGGAATCTGACTCGTTTTGTAAATGTATTTTCTAGAATAAGAAAAAGAGTTAATTTGTGGATAAAAATCCTAATTGTTGATAAAAAGGGTAACTAGTCTTGCAATAAAGATAATTCGAAGATGGTTAACTTATTTTCTGTTTTAGATAATTATTAACCTATTTTGATGATAGAATTACAAGTTTAGGGTTTTGTGACTCCATATGTGGATTAAAGGTTGGAAACCCTAATTTAGAAAAGGAAATGATGAAGTAATTCGGAATTAGGATTTAATGGACTAAGTCTAATCTTAGGAATCCTAATAGATGATAAAGCAAGAAAATTAGGGTTTGATGTATAATTTAATAAAAGAAAGGTAAAAGCAATAAAAAGGAGATGATACCCTAATTATGGTGAAAACTCTAAAAAGGGAAAATAACCTAGGAAAACCTTAGTATTATTGAATCATAATGACATGATTAATAAAAGAGGAATTAAATGCCTTTTTCAGGAGATTGTGTGTGTGCTTGCTTGATTTCCTGGTTGATTAATTCTGCATTCAAGTCTTCAGTAATAGGTATGTGGTTAAATATGAGTAACCGCTTAGTTTCCCGAGAGATTCCCAAAATGTTTAATCGCATTGAATGCAACTAAACAGTTTGATTGTTCATACTGCAATTATAAAGTGAATATGATTATCACAAGTAAATATAAATGTGGATTCCTGCACCTACATGCCACCGTGATGGATGAGGCCAATAGAGTCAGGCCCAGGAGGGTAGACCAATGGGCACCATATGGGGTGACCCCCAGACACCAAGCTCGGGATTGAGATGGTGGTCTATGATACATGACTAATGGGCACCCTATGTGGTGACTCACAAGCACCAAGCTCGGGATTGAGAAGGTGGCCTTAAGTCAATGGCAAAAGAGAAACCCTAGAGAGGGTAATTCCAGGGTTAGGGCAAAAGCGGTGGGGAATGTCACGTGAAAAATGTAAATTGCCTTGTTAAATATCTTGGTTGCAATAATTACATTGTTAAACTTATTTGTGAAATTTTGATTGCCTCCACATACCAGCAATTGCTGATCGATGTTTTGTTTTTCGGCATTTTGGTATAACCCTGAAAGCACAAACAGTAAAGTGACACATCTGGAAAGTAAGAAATAAATACAAGGAGGATTAGATAGACGAATTCCAGTAAGGGATAGATAGTTTCCCAAAGTTTCAAAAAGGTAAATAAAGTTTTAATTTTTTTTCCTGCCAATATTCAGTTTAGTAGTAGAATTTTCAAATTATTATTGATTATTTGCTGAACCTTTGATCTTGTAAATTGGTTAATGGCTCTGACCTTCGGGTCTCCCTTAATTGGGGGTTACCGGGAGGAAGGGTCGTTACAGTCACATTGATCATGGTTCTATTTATCTTCCATACAGTCAAAAATGTGTCTATCTAAGGCATCATCATTTTCTATCAATTAACCACCCATGGCGTTCTGATAAAAAAAGCTTCAATGGAGTTGAAGAACATGAACCCGCACCTCATCCTTTAGATGGGAAACAAATCAAGCACTTGTGGAATGATTACAATAATGTTGTCTTTGGAAAGGTTTCAAGTAATAAATCACATCACCAACATGAACAACCTGAGGGGTGGAAAAAATAAGTATTTTTTTGAGCTCCCTTATTGGAGCTCATTGCTGGTTCGACACAATTTAGACGTTATGCACATAGAAAAAAATGTGAGTGAAAATATTTTGGCATGGTTACTTCAAAAGGATGGTAAAAACAAGGACAATATTAAAGCCCGATTGGATTTGCAACACTTACGAATACGTAAATCATTGTGGCCTAAAATTTCAAAATCAAATAACATTAGGGAGCTTCCTCATGCAATATACAGTATGACAAATGAAGAAAAGGAAAACTTTCTGACTACATTGAAGCATATTAAACTCACTGAAGGATTTTCATCAAACTTCTCTCATATGGTTCAACTACAATAGAGGAAGTTAATCGGTATGAAGAGTCATGATCATCACATATTGCTACACCATCTCCTTCCAATAGCTGTGATAAACGCATTAGCAAAACCTGTTAGAAAAGTTCTAATGGAATTCTGTGTTTTTTTCAAAGAACTAAGTGCAAGGGTCATTACTATTGAAAAGATGGAAGAGTTGGAATAGAAAATTCCTATAATAATGTGCAATTTAGAAAGGATTTTTCCTCCTGCATTCTTTCATGTCATGGTCCATTTAGCAGTGCATCTAGCAACTGAAGCAAAAATTGCTGGACCAGTTCAGTTTAGGTGGATGTATCCTATTGAGAGATATCTCCACACACTAAAGAATTACATTCGTAATAAGAGTAGACCAGAAGGTTCTATTGCTGTAGGCTATTTAATGGAGGAAGCAAGCATATTCTGTGATAGGTATCTATATGATGTGGAAACCAAGCTACATAGACCTGTGAGGTATCTCGATGGTCCACTCAGCTCTCATTCTATAGTGAGCATATCTGGTGAAGAACTACATCAAGCTACACGTTTCATATTGCTTCATTTTTTTAAATTACACTAACTTTCTAAATTTACTAATGATCATTAGCAAAAAGTTATTGATGAATGCATAATACGTGGTCTAGACAAGACACGAGATCCATTAGAGTTTTCATCATTTTTGGATGAAGTGATTGGAAAACATCGCGGAGGGTTTGAAAGGGGTTTCGGTGCCACAGTATCTCGTCGAGATATGCAAAATTGCAAAGCAAAAGAAGTGCTACATGGCATTGTTATAGAACTTCAACAACAACTAAAAGATACCAAAAAGGAGATAGAGGATAGTAAAAGAGAACTCACTGAAGCTAATTCAAGAATAGATGTACTGGTATGTACTTACACCTCATATACTTAATTTTCATTTGTCGCAAATTGTAACATTTATTTATCTATGTACTACTAGGAGAGAAGAAATGGAAAAAGGAATTTTATTAAAAGAAGGCATGCTCTCCGTCAGGAAGTTCTTCAAAATGCGGAAAATTGATTATTCTACTTATTCTACTTAATTTGTAATCAAGACTAAAAATGTATAATAGGGAATGGACACTTCTAGCTTATTTTTTTCTTCTTCTTTTTGTAGCGTCGGTCTACACACATGTTGCAATCATCTACTCCACCAGAAAACACAGATCACCTTAGTGATTAGAAATTTAATGTTCTACTTCCCATTAGAGTTCTAGATTTAGTTATTAGTTTCTTAGGAAGACTTTTTCATATCGAGACTTCTCTTTGTATTTTGTTTACACAAGGGACTTTATTTCCTATTCATTTAGTAAATGTATAGATAGATTTTAGCAATTTGTTCTTGGTATCATTTAATTTATTTATTACATTTCCAAAACTTCCATGTGCAACTTCCATGAAATAAAAATATCTATATTCTTTTTGGATGTGTCATACATCTAGAATAAAAGTTGTTCATGTTATATGTCTTTGTTCATTTTATTTTAATGTGTATGTGGTTGGGAGACCCAAAGTCATGGTGAATGGCCGTCTACAACTGGAGCAAGTATGACCGTGAAGGTATTTCTAAGAAATCTAGTTTTCTAAAGCAATGTAACTACTTACAAAAGTCATCTTTATGTATCACAACCTTATATATATTATATAAACATAACACTCATTTTGTTTCGTATAAATTTCAATACTATACATTTTAAGCAGTGTCTCTCTTTTTATTCCATGTGAGCATGTTGCCTAATCTCATTTTGTGCATAAAATACATGTAAATGGGGTTCCTTAAAAGGGTGCATTGCCGTATGAAACTAATTGACTGATTCAGGTGCACTCAACCTATATCTATCACCCCTTTTATGGTAAATCGCCTACTTTTTTTACAAACATTTGGTAATTTCCATAACTATGTTGGTAACATTTGCATTAACACATTTTTTGACTAATGTTGACCTGTGCTTTCTTTGTAGTATTTGACCTTTTTTTGGCTCTTATAGAGGCTTCTTATGCGCTACCTAGGATGACACTATTTAAAGCAAGGAGATTTTGCTAGTTTGAAGCAAACATTTTCTGTTCTACTCAAAGCATATGTATGTTTTCAAATTTGGCATGTGCCTGCCCTGCCCTCCCCTGCCCTTTCTTTTTCTTTACTGACTTATCTTGAAATTTTTCTATCTTATAATTCATCTGGGTTTGAAGGTTTTGACTGAGCTATTAGAGGGTCTTCCAATATGTAAACTTGACCTTTTCTTGTTCACTATCAGGCTTTTGGAGGAAATGCATTACATTACATGAAGATCGTGATGAAGGTTCTTGTTCCAAAAGATTGAAGGAAACCATGTTTCTTCTATTAAAGCTCTTATTTATACAAGTAATTAATTGCAATAGCATGAGGTTTTTATCATGTCTTTTTTCATTACGATTTTTGTCAATAATTTTGTGTTGATCCCGTTCCTAAAGGTTGTGTACTTCACATTTTTTACCAGGCTATAGTTGGAGTATTCATGAATCAATGTTCACGAATTGATGTTGTTGGTATATCATCAGACAAGCTTGGATAAGATCATGGAGGGGTCATTTTGGCCTCCATCCAAGTCACCCCTAGAGAATGGGATGCCTAACATGATGGTGGTCAAGGTACATAATCCTAAATTCCCTACCAATTTGCTTAATTAAATTCGTAGTTGCTTCCTTACATTGAACCATCTATATGTAACACTCTAAAGTCTAAATCAAAATTTTGTGTCTACTTTTGTTGATGCTTTGAAGTCTAGAGTTTCATGCGAAGGTCTATTAGGGGCTGTTTGGGTCGTGTGATCTGAACTGTAGTAGTTATACATGTTTAAATCTGTTCGATGCTTTACTTCTCTGAGCACCAGAAGGGTAGGACTCTAGAACATCTAGGTGGGATGCCAGTTTTCTGGCTGTCCTCGTCGGCAAAAGAGCAAGCTGGAATCGACGCTTTTAAATTCTACCGAAACTGGTGTGCTTTGAAGACTGTCAATTTATTAATGTGCATGGTATTCTAAATACAAAAACTAATCACTAACACTGCTCGATATAACTTTTCATACACTAACTACTGGGATTCTCGATCACCTAATCCGAAGGGTCCCTTATGGTATACTTGTTTTTGCTATTGTGTTGGAGTCTTTAAAGGTGCAACTATAATCTATTTTGTGTGCGGTGAACAAGTGGTACATGATCTGATATTCTATGAGAAAGTAGTATTAGAAGAATCTTGTTGCCTCTCTCTCTCAATCCTAGCCCCGTGTCCTCTTCTTCCCTCTTAACTTAGGCAATTTAACCCCTCAGGAATGCAGTATATACTAGGTGGAATTAACTCATCTACTTGGAAGAAAAACAATATTTAGGGAAGGTATTAAGGTACTCTCTTCTATGACAGAGAGTAGGTGCGGTGGGAGCTCCCTTGTAACCCCTATGTGGCATATACTTGGATTTGGTGTTTAACATAGTTTCAACAATAATTTGGAAGCTTATGTAGTCTTGGATTTTTATGGAACTAAGAGTCATTAATTTGCATGTTATCTTGCTAGGATGGATCAATGATTCGGGCCCTGCATTCACCTTCCTTTTACTTCTCACATGTTCATGTTCTAGCTATTGTCTACCTATTCTGCAATACACATAATATAATTTTATGAAGGAAATCATGTCCTTTTTTTGAGAGTATAATTTTATGAAGGAAATTATGTAATTTATGACTGAAAATAATTATATATTTTTATTCTTCTTTAATTCTTCATATTTGTTATGAAAATACACGTCCATGTTAGAATTTTTTTAATTGAAGTTTGTGAGAATATCCCAAATGGAGTTGAAGACAATTCCAGAAAAAGTGATGACCAAACTATTAGTGTTTGGCTTACAAATGATCACCACTAAATGTAGATCTATTTTATTTTTTATTTTCAGCTACTTTCTAAAGTGCTTATGTGTTAATTTGATGACAGGAGTTTTCTCTGAGCTAGCAACCTATTATTCGTTGCGGCATAAAAGGCTGATGCAGATTTCTATTGTCAAAGAACCAACCTCAAAGCTGCTGATAGATTCATTCTTATATTATATCGAAGCCCTATCACAAAGTATCTAGTCAAAGTGGTTGTTTCTATAATGAGAAATAAGAAGGAAGTGGGGAGTTCAAGAATATGTTCCTAAATGTGCAGCTACAAAGACACAATCTGCTGATTTTTTGCAAACGCAAAAGCATATATCAACAAGCAAACCATACTTCACAAAACGATGACCCAAGTAAAGCAACCATATGTCCTGACTCAAGTTTGTTGCCAACTAAAGATATTCTGTAGTACAACATCTATGTAGGTATTTTTGAGAATTCATCTGAAGAGATGGAGATATACCTATGGCGCACAAATCAACTTCATTTCTGTTGGTTGGATAAGCAGTTTGGTCCAACATGATCGTGTTTCCACACAATATAATTTTATGAAGAACTTCCTAAATGTGCAGCTACAAAGACCCATCTATTGATTTTCTGCAAACGCAAAGGTTGATGAACTTCCTAAATGTGCAGCTACAAAGCCCCATATGCTGATTTTCTGCAAACGCAAAGGCAGATATCAACGAGCAAACCATACTTCACAAAATGAAAACCCAAGTAAAGCAGCCATCTGTCCTGACTCAAGTTTGTTGCCTAGTAAAGATATTCTGCAGTACAACATCCATGTAGGTATTTCCGAAAATGAATCTGAAGAGATGGAGATATACCTATGGTGCACAAATCAACTTCATTTCTGTTGGTTGGATAAACAGTTTGGCCCAACATGATGGTGTTTCCGCACAATATAACTTTATGAATAGCTTGCTGTTTTGTAAGCATCAATTAGTCAGTAGATGCACGCTGTATAATGTTCATATTTTTTGTAATAGAGGCTTTAATATAGTCTCCTGATGTAACACGATCTTTTATCAAAAAACATACTTATAATTATATTTCCATTTGGTCAAGTTGTCAATCCTGTTGAATTGAGTATACATTTTACTTCGACTGATTTGTTGTTCTTGGAAATTTGCACAATGTGTATGATTTTTGTATAATGTGGAAATAAGTGGCAAACAATGTTGGTCATATGCGGCCTTTACCTTAAATTCTTGAACTTGTCACCCTATATTAAATTTGTGACGTCATATGCTATGACATATCAAGAAGAGAATGAGAGTAGTAAATGTAATTTCTTACTGTGGATGACAGCTTATGATGTCACCTATTACTAGACTATAGCAATGGGGGTTCCGAGCATAGGTGACGTGCCTCTGCAAAGCCTACATAGCACATAGCTTACGTCATCTCGCCTCTGCAAAGCCTACATAGCACATAGCTTACGTCATAAAGATGACAGTCATTAGCTAGGTGATGATCATCCACGCCATCTTTTATCATAAAGGTGACATGTTAAACTATAACCTATGCAACGGTTTTGTAGTAGTGGAAAAAAGATGGAGAAAAAAATTATTGTCTCCATAAGAGACGCACACAGTGAGCGAGAAAAAAATAACAACGGTAAGACAGTAAAACACGAACAACAGCCTTGCCAAAGTGACCTACAAATTGCCCACTCGATGATGTGTTAATTTGCTGTCGCCGGATATAGGAACCATGCCGACGTGCTGGGGTTTGTGTGTTAGAAGTGTGCATTCCGATCAGAGCTACATGTAGGTCCTCAAATGGATACCATTGCTGTGTTCGGCAAAGCTGCCCGACCAGTAGAGACGGACAAACGCGGGCGGCTTGAAAATATGTACGGGCAGGTCTATCGCTGATATGTCTAACACTGGTGTGATTTGCCGCTGAAAAATCATTCTGTAAATACAAATTCCTTGGTAATTCCAGCGGTCAAGAGCGTTCAATTCGACAACGTCATTTTGACGCAAGGAAAAGCGATCAATCCTGCCGCTTTGCCGAACACTGCTTATAGTCCAACTGTATTATGTCTATTCTAATTTTCATATCCTCAAACCAAATGTAAGTTTTATAACGGTAGGCTTCAAGAAAAACTTCGATCCAACAAATCTCAACACATTCTTTAACGCAATATAGGTGGATTAGTTAATCAGTGTGTGGTTGGGGTTTTAACTTTTAGTAAAGAACGGGACCACGAAACGACGTGGACGCTTGGATAGAGCGTCCCGTTCTTTTTCCATGTGGACGACACTTGTATTCAAAGTTTACGCGTTGCGTGATGTAATCTGACGATAAATTTCGATCAATATATTTATTTTTAGGTATTGTTTGATAAAGTGATGTATCTATCCCAATTTTCAAATCCATCGTTGAACAAAGGGACTGACAAACTCACCGGGACAGAGACTTTTGCTGACATTAATCATCACGGGTACTACGATCACAAGATTCACAACCTATTTTTTTGCTTATAATATTGGTGGTCATTGGTTTTCTGAATTTATTTTCTGATGATCATATATGTAGTTTTCTGTTGTAATCAGCCATTTCTGAGCGTTTTTTTTTTCAGATGTCATCGATTAAGCTCTTGGGTTGGTTGATCTATCCGCTAGGACCATCAGTAAGACATATAGCCATTTAAAGCAATAAGGTGACTTGGGTCGTCTGCTTCTTAAGTCTACTGTCCGACATCATTAGAGGTGGAGGACTTTGAACGTTGAATAGATGACTTCGACGTTGTTCGTCTCGTCTATAATGATTTGTTGTGTATCCAGATCTACCTCCCGCCGGTTCTTGCCGTTTAGAAATATCTTGTGGGGTCTGATCAATGATGTATACTGTAACTGCAAGCTTTCATTACTTGTAGTTGCAGATATTTGCTGCTGTTTCTTACTTTTGGGGCGCCGGCATGACCAATAGTTGACAGAAATAGCATCTCCACTCCTATTGTATCAAGAAATAATGACATACTGGGCCGATTCCTTTCTTTTGGGTAATATGTGGTATGGGAAAATGAAGTAGTTACGACTTGCGTCATTTGAAGATGAACTTTGATAGTCTTAAGGCATACACACATCAATAAGTTCTCGAATTCTACTTTTTCTGTAGACTCATATAGTGATTAAGAGATAGCTGTAAACATAAGAAGAAAAATATTGAATTAGTGTTAATACAAGATGACAATATATATATATATATATATATATATATATATATATATATATATATATATATATATATATATATATATATATATATATATATATATATATATATATATATAAATCAAGCAAAATAATAATTGCAAATTAATATTTTAGAAAATGAATATTTTCAATTAGACTGGAGTCATCTAAACATAATGTTCCCATTTAATTAAACAAAACACATATACTTGCTTTCTCTTATCTCGGAAATTTACAATTTTATCTTCTTGTAGAGGTTGAGTGGAACATTTTCATCTTTGATCTTTACACTGCAAAAGTTGCATCGGTAGAATCGTCCCATTATTGTAACTCTCACTTGTTCTAGTGTCTCCAATTAGGCAGGCCTTCTTCGCAAATTTTTCTTAATCTTTGCTTTCTTGTCTTTATTGATTTGTAGTTGGTGATAGAAGAAATATGTTGTGATAATCCTTTTCCATCCATACATTTTTCTTTTTTATAGCCTCTTTCGTAACCACCATGATGGAGATTAACAACCAAGAGTTGGATTAGGTAGGGTTAGTGGAGTAGAGAGAAATCACTGATTTTTGGGGTTAATGGTGTCCTTTCACCTAAGGGTGGGTGAGTAACTACTTAGTATTTGGTTTAGTTGGTGTCTCTTTACTTATGAAATAGAGGCTAACTACCCTTTGTGGGTTTAAAGGGTGATTCTTTACATTGATTTCTCTTCACCTAAGGAGTAGAGACTAAATAACCTTATCAAG